>OY757026.1:64163294-64876294 GCA_963580285.1 Lucinisca nassula | reverse complement strand
ACTCCTTAGAACTGCCTCGTCGATGCGGTTCTAACGAGTACCCACAATCTATGTTTTGAGACGAAATATCGGATTTTTTTTTATCTGAAAATGTTCATTTTTGGTGGCTAAACTGTCAATATATTTGAATAGGCGCGTTTTCGTAATGCTAAGAAGCGTGACATAGTGCTCAGGCACATACAAAGTCTTACAGTCAGGAGAAGAAACTATTAAATAAAGTCTTTTACACATGCAACCTTGTACAGTGAAGACTGTACCATTGATGAGTGACGAATTATGTTTTTTTTTTTTTGTTTTGTTTTTTTGTTCATAATAAGTGCAATGCAGTTTGCTTAAAATTGTACATCTTTAAAATATATTGAAAATAAGAATATTTTTATATGAAATATAACAAGATGTGGCATTCCTCCGAATGTAAGTCAAAATAATAAATAAATCCTTTTGCTTGCAGAACTGCGCGTACCCATGTTACAATGCGTGTCTGTAATTAATCATGGGCGTAGTGTTTATGCATCACAGTTGATTTTATTGCACAGGTACTCAGAATTGACCATTAGTTAATTTTATTGGTCAGCTAGTTCCGTGCCAAAGCCCCCCACCCAGTATTTGTTTTTCTAACTGACAGTTCCAAGGCGGTTCTTCTGGTTTTGTTTTGTTATTATTATGATTATATTGTTATTATTATTGTCTGGAGACCCCACGACCCTTGGTTTGTGAGGCCACTACACCACGGTGTCTTCTGAACACCCTAATCTGTAAAGCCACAATTTATATGAAAAACGGGGTGTCAATATATCACCCCTTATTCTGTCTGATATTTAAGCCCCCGCCCATAGGGGCTTGAAGAAATATATGGGCTGCATGATGCTTCCACGCAGAGCTGAATCCGGCCCGCACACTAGTACTGGTAAACCGCTTGGAGGATCTAAGCCTGTCCAGGAACCGCGGTGCGAGGCGGACCGTCCATGCTCATAAACCCTATTGGTTTCATTGGGCGACAGGGCTTGAGATGTCATTTCATCTCCATGTCGGGTAAAAGTCCCACAAAATTGGAAGCAACGTCTCCAAAATGACCTTTACAGTGTTGACGGGGACGTTAAACCTCAAATTAAACTGTCTGATATTTAATTGTACGAATTTGAAGTGCTATACAGACTTAGGTATACACCCCGTATTTTATATCCTTTGTAAATCCACGAGTTCAGAGAAATTAACGAGCGAGCAAAAGTTGTTGGACTGTTATCTAGTCCATCAACAACAACAACGACAATAAAATATGACAAGATCGTGAGTGTACAGTTATGATCTGAATAGACCTATACATTATTCTAACATTAAAAATATCCACGGAAAATATTAGGGACGATTGTTGTTTTTTTTTTTTTTGTTTTTTTTTCTTCATAATTAGTGGATTGCATTAAAGGTGAATGATAGCAAAACTGGAATAAAATTGGTCCTTCTATTATATTTAGCAACTGGTTCCATCAAACAGATTGCAAGCTCAAAAATGTCAAAGTCAGAAATAAAACTCTTCCAATCAAATTAAAAAAATGAGGAATGCGTCATCGAATATATATATGTATTTACAAGATATGAGGTGTCGATATACAACCTAGTTAAGTGGTATTTTAACCGAAATATCAGGCGCATATATTGCATATATAAAGCCCCGCAATGTCATTTGTATATGGCATCCACCGTTTGACACAGCGATTTCTTTGCTATCTCCAAAAATAGTTACATTTCTAACGAAAATGTGTGATATTCTTCTTCTTCTTATATTCCAAACATATGTTGTGGTTGCTCGTACGGCGATTATAACGAGTTTTTGTTTGTCTGATTTGAGGTTTAACGTCCCCGTCAACACTGTACACGTCATTTTTGAGACGTTCATCACTTGAACAAGTCCGTGATATAAAGACGCCCCCAACCCCACTTCATATAGAGAAAACGGGGGTTTATGGGGTTAAACATTATTTTCCTTATTTCTGCTCCAAGACAGGTTGTGGGTACTCGTTAGAACCGGCTCGATGGGGCGGTTCTAACAAGCACCCAAAACCTATGTTTGGAGTATAAATAAGAAAAATGTCACAAATTTTCATCAGAAAAAAAATTGCCTTTTCGAGATTTGAAAATGCAATTTAGCACACGGATGTGTTATCGTTTTGTGGGACTTTTACCCGACATTGAGATGAAATTACATCTCAAGCCCTGTCGCACAATGAAACCAATAGAGTTTAAAAACATGGACGGTCCGACACGCACCGCTTTGCCTGGGCAGGCTTAGATCCTCTAGGCTGTTTACCAGTACTCATGTGCGGCCAGTTTCAGCTCTGCGTGGAAGCATCATGCAGCCCATCTATTTCTTCAAGCCCCGATGGGCGGGGGCAGGATTATAACGAGTATCCACAACTTATGATAAAGAAACATAATGTATATACCTATAAACGCCTTAATTTTCACTACAGAATGAGATATAAAGGGGTGTCCATTACACGGTCCTGTTATCATGCTCAGTCCTGCAAAATACTGACCTTTTCTGAAATTTCTCTATTTTGTTATCAGATTTTAATCTCTAAACTAAACCATCTCCCTGCTTTGGACTGTCAGAATGGGTATTTTATTACCAGAGCTGGCAAAAATCTGGAAACACTCAAGAAATTGCTGAAGCTAAGAACAATTTACAGATTTTAACTATATATACAGAGGAAAATTCATTTCTAGGAAAAAGAAACAGGTTTGAGTGAGTGAGTGAGTGAGTGAGTGAGTGAGTGAGTGAGTGAGTGAGCACAAATGCAAGCAAGTGAGTGGGTGAGTAGGTAAGTAAGTAAGCAAGTAACCCTGCAGGCAAACAACGTTGGCTCAACTTTGATTCAACGTTGTTGTTTCAACGGTGATTCAATAGTAAGTAGGTAAGTTAATAAGTAAGGTCTTGATTTAAAGAGGTTTCGGTAATGAGGAAAAATCACAAATAAATAAAGCAAAAAAAAAAATAAAATAAAAATAAATATTTTTTCAATATTGTACAGAATGGGATCTCCCATCCCGTATACAGAAGGGTACCAGGCTGAGTAGAATTTAAACAATGATAAAAATTGGAACAGTGAAAGCCCTGATCAGGCGTCTTCTACTGCAGCATCTGATATGGGTCTGCACTGTTTGCAACGAGTGATAAGTTGTTCCTTATTCATTTGTCCTTATTCCTTTTTCCTTATTCCTTATTTATTTTTTCAACCTGAATTCTTATAAGGTGTCATACCAGGAAAGGTCCATTTTCAGCCCCATCAAAATAAGTCGACTTTACACTTCGGCTCCTATCAAAATAAGACGACTTTACATAAATATGCTTGGTAAGATTTTAAGTAGCATAGAATCGACTACTCAATTATCATATGCAATATCAAACCAAAAACCACCCCGCCTATCGGGGCTTGTTTTGTTTGTTTGATTTGAGGTTTAACGTACCTGTCAACACAGTATAGGTTATTTTGGAGACGTTACTTCCAATTTTGTGGGACTTTTACTTGACATTGAGATGAAATGACATCTCAAGCCCTCTCGCCCAATGAAACCAATAGGGTTTATTAGCATGGACGGTCCGCCTCGCACCGCGGTTCCTGGACAGGCTTAGATCCTCTAAGCGGTTTACCAGTACTAGTGTGCGGGTGGTTTCAGCTCTGCGTGGAAGCATCATGTAGCCCATTTATTTCTTGAAGCCCCGATGGGCGGGGGCGGTATCGGGGCTTGGAGAAATATATTGAGCTGAATGGTGCTTCCACGTAGAGCTGAAACTGGCCACACATGAGTAAGCCTGCACAGTTACGGGCTTCCGTGATCTAGTGGATAAGAGCGCTGACTCTTAATCATTAGGTCTCTCACTGCTGTGGGTTCGAGTCTGGCTTGGGTCACGTGTGAGACGCTAAGTTCTGCAACGGAAGAGCAGGTGGTTTTTCTACGGGTATTCCGGTTTTTGCCTACCTCTGATTATCGCTTGGCTCAAAATAAGTGAAATAATCTTGGAAGGGCCGTAAAACCATAACAAAACAAAAAAAGTTTTGAGCAGGCTGGTCAATGGAATCTAAATAATGTTCAACTCTGCTACAACCTGGAAAACTAATTATACTCTGCTTTTTCTAGAATTTTATCTTCTTATCTGTCATATTATCTGATTTACAGTCTTCTAATGGGATCTGTTTGTTTTCATAGAAATTGTTATCTTTCAAGCTAGTAAGATCAAAGCCACTCAAATTGAGGAAACCTCTGTCACATTTTGGTAAGAGTGTGCTGAGCTTTTGGTTCATAAAAACTACAATTTCAACGTTTTCTATGTATTTCCTTTAATTCTGTACACAAGACCTACGTCGGTGAACATACAGCTACTACAGACTGCTACAAATTATACACTTATACAAAATATATACTGATTTTTTTTTTTTTTTTTATTTTTTTTCATTATTATTATTGGTTCAAAATTTGCCAAAAAACCAAGCCATTTGGTCCCCCATTTATCACTTTATCAGTGGCGTTATTTTCTTTGTTTTTGTTTGTTTGTTTAATATTATTATTGTTTTTGTTTTACGGCCCTTTCAAGATAATTTAACTTACATCGAGCCGATCGTTACTCAGAGGTGGGCGAAAAACCGAGTTCCAGGAGAAAAAACTCCACATTACCTTCGGTTGCAGAACTTGGCGTCTAACATGTGACCCGAGCCAGGCTCGAACCACAGCGGTGAGAGTCCTAATGATTAAGAGTCATTATCCACTGTGACGTTATGACAGATGTCGGCCCCCGCCCATAGGGGCTTGAAGAAATATATGGGCTGCATGATGCTTCCACGCAGAGCTGAATCGATCCGGCCCGCACACTAGTACTGGTAAACCGCTTAGAGGATCTAAGCCTGCAAAGCAACCGCGGTGCGAGGCGGGACCGTCTATGCTAATAAACCCTATTGGTTTCATTGGGCGACAGGGCTTGAGATGTCATTTCATCTCAATGTCGGGTAAAAGTCCCACACAATTGGAAGCAACGTCTCCAAAATGACCTTTACAGTGTTGACGGGAACATTAAACCTCAAATTAAACAAACGTTATGACAGATGTGTGCCTTGCGTTGAGGTTTACAAGTACATTGGGTAGTTTCATTATATTTTCGTAAGTATGTCATTTATGTAATTATGTCATTTATGTAATAAATGACGCATACAAATTATTGTATATAGAAAGTAAAATCGACATGACAATCTATATCCACCAAACTGATGGTGCAAAAGAACTTGCATTTACATCTTTGAATACGCCTTCGCCTTAAACCAGAAAGGTGGGGCGTACAAACCGCCACTAAAGATAAAAAAATTCGGTGGCTCTTACATGATGAAAAAATAAAAATAAATAATACACAACAAACTCAGTGAGTAAAATGTAACAAGTATATGGGTGCTCGTTTGAAATATCCATATCCTAATCAGGAAAATAAGTTTTTTTCTACGAAACCCTCTTTGTATTTAAAGTGGAGTTTACGGGCCTCCATGGCCTATTTGTTAAGAGCGCTGACTCTTAATCATGAAGTCTCTCACCGCTGTGGTTCGAGCCTACTCGGGTGGAAATGCGAAGTTCTGCAACGGAAGGTCAGGTGGTGTTTCTTCGGGTACTACCGTTTTCACCCACTTCTGATTAACAATCAGCTCGAAATAAGTGAAAATATCTTGAACGGGCCGTAAAACCAACGCAAAAAGTGGGGATTACAAGACCGTTCATAACAAGCGATTCTAACGAATAATAACCATTATACAGGGAATAGCGTGGCTTACAAAGATCTACAGTGTTGACTGTGCTTCTGCTCCGAGTCACAGACTGTGGGTAAACCAAGTAAACCTCACTTTCAACAGAAAAGATTGAGTTTACCAGGTATTTCCACATTTCTGCTCAAAATAGTAACTGTGGCACTAAGACACTAATCACAATTTTTCGCTAGATCTGGGACCAAGTAAATGTAAATTAGGTCCGTGGCTAGATGTGTGTCTTTTTCAGAGCCTTAAAAGGGTAACAGTGTCTGAAATTAATGATATGCTCGTACATGTAACACTCAGAAACATTAAAACGTCACGACTTTTCGCCTGAAAAATGACATTCATCCCAAACAAGCCTATATAATGTTGGGCCCCTTAAACCCCACTTTTATGTAGTGTACATTATTTTTCTTATTTGCGCTCAAAACATAGAATATTGGTACTCATTGGAACCGCCTTGGCACGGCAGTTCTAAAGAGTACCCACAATGTCTGTTTTAGCACAAATGTGAAAAATATCAGAATTTTGTATTTGGAAATTTTAAGATTTGGTATTAAAATCTCAATATATTTGAAGGCCCCCGCCCATCGGGGCTTGAAGAAATAGAAAGGTGCCATGATGCTTCCACGCAGAGCTGAAACCGACCGCACACGAGTACTGGTAAACCGCTTTGACGATCTAAGCCTGCCCAGGCAAAGCGGTGTGAGTCGGTCTGTCCATGCTTATAAACCCTACTGGTTTCATTGGGCGACAGGACTTGAGATATCATTTCATCTCAATGTCGGATAAATGGCGCACAAAATTGGAAGCAACGTCTCCAAAATGACCTATACTGTGTTGACGGGGACGTTAAACCTCAAATCAAACAAACAACCAAACAATATATTTGAATAGGCGTGTTTTGAAGACAAAAACTTTCATGTGTGTGTGTGTGAATTCGGGTTTAACGTCGCTTTCAACAATTTTTCAGTCATAACACGACGGTGTCTGGTTGCGACAGGGAGCTCAATGCTCACTTTTATAGTGCTGCCTCACTGAAGTATCATGTCCCAGACACATTACATGATACCACACCCAGTCACATTATCCTGACACTGGGTCGACCAGTCCTAGCTCTACCCCGTAAATCTGAGTGCCAAGCGAGGAGCAGCTAGTACCATTTTTAACGACTTTGGTATGTCGCGGCCCGGGATCGAACCCGACCAAAACTTTCATCATGTTTACAAGCCCATATAATGAGCATTCTTGTAAGCCCACCTTCTATATGGAAATGTCTGTTTTAATGAGTACAATGGTTTCCGTCTTAATATTTAGTGCGTGGGTAGTCATTAGAACCGCCTCAACGAGGCGGTACATGTATATGAACAAAGGCACACCTAAAGTCTATATCTAGAAACGAAAAATGAATAAAAACAGAAAGAAAATGAAACAAATTATTTGAAGAGATATGAAATACAATATTACATCAGTGGTTTGCATCTGTAAATTTGCTTCTATTCAGATTTTATTAGACATCTGATATTTGTCGGTTATGTAGTTTTCACGCAGCGATAACGTCTCCCAAATGGCAATTAAGCCACGTTTACCGTAATCTGACCCCCTTCCAACCTGCATATATGTTACATGTATAAATAATAATGACCTGAGAGTAGCATTCCGAACTTTGTCCAAAATACCGCAAAATTCGAGAAGTACATGACGTATGTTTGTGAGACAACAAAAAATATTTATGATAGACTGCATCGTAATTCTACGGTTATTTTTCTTCAGTCTGTTTGATTTGTTTTGTTTGATTAGAGGTTACCGTCTCGGTCAACACTATAAAGGTCATTTTGGAGACGTTGCTCCCCATTTTGTGGGATTTTTACCTGACATTGAGATGAAATGACGTCTCAAGCCCTGCCGCCCAATGAAACCAATAGTGTTAATAAGCATGGACGGGCCGATTCGCACCGCTTTGCCTGGGTAGGCTTAGTTCCTCTAAGCGGTTTACCACAACTCGTGTGCGGGTCGGTTTAAGCTCTATGTTGAAGCATCATGCAGCCCATATACTTGTTCGCGCCCCTATGGGCGGGGCCGATTCTTCAGTCCAGATTCCCGACGTTTATAAGCATTAGGCTTAAACATTGAGTGCACAACGTGCTTCTTCTTCTTCTTCTTCTTCTTCACCCGCTTTTGAAGTCAAATTACTAAACGCACTGGATGGTCGATTAACCCTGCGTTTAGGCCGGAAAAGGGATCCTAAGCTTGAACCCAATTCGCTAAACCCTTAATTCGATCAGAGGAGATTCTGATGAACCGCCGTATTCGATTGCGACTGATCCCAGCTTTTGTGAGAATAGTTCCCACCCTGGTCTTACAGTGTTTCTAGCTTAAGATTTTAGAGAATTTAATTTTATGTAATGCTTGTTGGTGCCTGATGCTCTGTCTCTGGTCGGGCCCATCGGAGTCTAAATGTAGTTTTTCTTTTGCTCCAGCATTTCAGTTTCTTCTTGCTGTTGAGTACTCAACGTTGTTTCATCTCTGTGGTTGTTCTCGGAGATGTTGCACTGATGCGTTAGGTGGCATTCATGCGGATTGTTAAATCGCATTGCGGGCGCGTAAAATCGATTTAAGGCCCCGCGGTGCGTCTGTTTTGTTCTTATACTTCATCGGCATGTGTATGTCGCTGGTGTCGTTTTGGTTTTGGATAGCTGATTGCCCTTGTTCACAGCCGGCCAACCGGAGTTCGTCCGTTGGTTAATATTTCAGTTGTTCTGTGCTGTATTTAACTAATGCTGTGGTCACAAAGATCGGCCGGTATCCGGGGATAGGGGGTAATCGTGAGTACACCGCTGGTTTTGGCTTTTTTTTTTTCTGACATCGGACAACACCGGTCAAAAAATTTGTCATACATCATTTACATAAATGGCACCGTCCGGAGGCCGTGCCGAGGCCGTCCGAAAACCGCCTCGTAATCGTACGGCATCTGTTTCCAAAGAGAAATCTTTTGGGGGCCGGCGAGGCAGTGAATACCGACCGAACATCTAATACTAATCGGCAGATTATCCTATGATGTCCGAGTGATAACCGGCCTATTCACCGGACATCGTACGGATATCGCCGAGTATCCTACGGACAACGAACGATGCTTGTACCAGGCCTGGCCGAATGTCGGGCGATTGAAGGGCGGTGTGATGGAAACGCGCTATAATGATGTACACGGCGACTGATGGGGGTTTATATATTCCGCCCGATGTCCGGTTCTAGCCGGCCGGTGACCGGACGATGTTTGTAACATATCTGGTCCACACCGGTTCAAGCCGATCGGACATCGATGGGTTACTTTCCAATGTGTAAACAGACATCGGCCGGATATCGGCCCATGTCCGGTCCCAAAAATTTCTCCTCTGAGGCTACATACACCGGCCGATTACCCTTCGATTCCCGACCGGATATCGGACGATACTTAAACGATGTGTGAAGGATATGTGGCCAATTATGAAAATGTACGGGATACCGGAGAAATTTTAACTTCGAGTTAAAACTCTTCGGGCACCTCTCCGATGCTGCCTGAGAGCCCCGCCACCGGCCGGCCATGTCTGGAGTCCGGCCGGGGACCAGGCCAAAATGGCTAAAAATCAATCCGGGTGTACATCCTAAGCCTAATCGGAAGGGATTGTGACCAAAGCATAAACCATGACAGAAGTAAGGGCGAGGATTGCGGCATTTAAGCCCCGCAGTGGCATTCTGTTCACTGACCGTTCCCATGCGGTTCTTCTGTCGCGGTTTACTTTTTGTTATGGTTTGTCTTTGAGTGTGTGTTTTGCATGCATTTTTTTTTTTTTTTTGGTTAGCCAATTGGCTATTTTGTGGGAAAGTGACTGTCCTTTTTGCTTTCCGCTATTGGTGTTTCCATTAGGGTCTAGTTATTTCATGTTGTTTTTGTTTTTTTATTTTTCAAGGGATCTGTGGGTTAATTGCATCGATTCCTGATCACTGCCTTCACTTCTATTTAATAGAAGCCTCCGTGGTGCACGGAGGGGCAGTCGTTACGCTACTCGCCTTGTAAACCAGGGATCGCAGGATCCATCCCGGGCTTCTCCAGACTTTCGAATGAGTGTTCAAAACCGAGGTCCCGTCTCCGTATGACCTTAGCTGTTGGTGGGACGTAAAACTCAAACACTCACTCACTTCTATTTATTAATGATTGTTTTGATTGCAGTTAGTACAGTCCTTGAATTTCATTTTGGAATGGTCTAAAAATTAAAATTCAGTTTTTGAAATAGATGTCGGTATGTCTATGGTTGTTTGAAATCGATGACAATATTCCTACACAGAATGTACAATCTTCCGTTTTAAATTATCCGTTTTGATTCCAGTCCATGTTATATCTTGCCTCTCGGAACAGCAAGAAAAGTTTTCCCTACGGGCCTCCGTGGCCTAGTGGATAAGAACGCTGACTCTTTGTCATTAGGTCTCTCACCGCCGTAGGTTCGAGCCTCGCTCGGGCCACGTGTGAGACGCCAAGTTCTGCAACGGAAGGTCAGGTGGTTTTTCTCCGGGTACTCCGGTTTTCGCCCCCCTCTGATTATCGATCGGCTCGATATGAGTGAAATAATCTTGAAAGGGCCGTAAAACCCAAACCAAAAAAAAAAAAGGAATCCCTTACAACCCTGAAACCCGGTCCAGATACTTATGCAAACAGTGTAAATCCTGACGTGATGGCTCTGAGCAATCTAATCGGGATACATATTGCGTACCATAAAATGGGCGTACCCATCCAACTTCATTGATGGAAGAGTGCACTCGTGAATCTCACGGGTGGGCGGATTTGAGGGTAAAGAAATCAAAGCATTGGCAGCACTGTTTGACCGATTGACTCAGAGCGCTGGTTGTGTAAAATGGCCGTGGACTTGGACTTTTTCGGTATACCCTTCGGTTCTTGTTCCTAATGCAGACAGTGTAGACCCTGATCAGACGCCACATTATGTGACGTCTGATCTGGTCTACACTGTTTGCCAAACCAAACACATGATTCCAGTCCAGATTTTACAGATAACTCTCTTACATGTACGCAGCCATCTGACGTCATAGTGGAACACATAACACGGCTTGTTTTATGTCGATTGGATTGTCAATCGACACTAAGTTGCTAAGCCGAAAAGCTTTTCCGTGCTAAAGTACACGTGGCTATCACAGTCTTGTCGGAATAACTATTTGATCGAAATTATTCGCAGTGAGATCAGAGTGTTGCGTAAGATAGTTATATTGGAATCAAAGGTT
This sequence comes from Lucinisca nassula, assembly GCA_963580285.1. Lineage (NCBI taxonomy): Eukaryota > Metazoa > Mollusca > Bivalvia > Lucinida > Lucinidae > Lucinisca > Lucinisca nassula. The sequence continues at coordinate 64,865,243 of OY757026.1, read as the reverse complement.
TGGCTTGGCAAAAAATGTAGACCAAGACCAGACGCCACAGAACGCGGCATTTGATCAAGATATACACTAATTGCTTAAAGCAACATATTTTTAAGGTTAAAATAAACATTGACCCAAAATTATTATAAGCATAGACCAAGTTACTATTACTGATTTGAAAGAAATCCAATTAACCTATTTATAGACTAAGGTATTACTAATTAAATGCATAAGAACACAGAACACATGTTTTTTTTGTTTTTTTTTTTTTTCATTGTTTAACTGCAGTTCTGTTCCGAAGTTAGCAGACATATGTGCGAGCTTTTACGTCTCTTACCAGACTGAAATATCATGCGGGTAGAAGTTGTATGGAAGGGACATGCGATGTGCGAACAAGATAATATCTTCTACGCACAACTTAATATCTCGAGCGCACAAGATCTTGTGCGGACAGCATTATATTTTGTGAACACAACTTATTAGCTTGTTTGTACAAGATAATATCTTTAATCATGGTCTTTGGTTCCTCGGGGCTTTTTAAACAATAAACATTGAAAATCGGTGTTTTCTCGGGGTTTAAGTATGGATTTCTTCGTTCATACGCATTATAGGGTTGAAATATCGCTTTATGGTCGAATATCAAAATTGCAATGTGTCCGAATCATTTTGTCCCCTAAAGGGTTTCCTGGGAGGTTCTTCTGTCGTGGTTTATTAAAGTCAGTATAGTTCGTTTTTGAATAATAAAAAAAAAAATCCTGGTTGATAGTTATATCCCGATTGTGTGCCGCGGTTGATATTCGTATGTGGTAACATTTTTCACCATCACCTTCTCATACGCGATCTTCGTAAAATATATTATAAAACAGATATTAATCTACGTATAAAAAGGGAGAAGGCAGTCAACTCTTATTTTTCTTTTTACTAAAAATATGTGTTTTGAATTGATACGGGATGACTAAAATCAACCCTTACATAACGATGCATGTGAATATAAAATGTGAGGTGAGAAGAGTTGGATATTTTAGTTAAAGTCTTAAAACAGTGAACTACTTTTGCTTTATATCATCCTGAAACGGTGGATCTACAATTTATATAAGATACGGGGTGTTTCAATTTCACCATTTTTATACCCCAATCACAAAGTGGGGAGGGGCATATAGGTTTGCCCTTGTCCGTATTATATACGTGCGTACGTACGTACGTCGGTACGTCACATTTTGTAGTAATATTCCTGCCTCCGCAACTCCTCCTACAGTATTTGATGCAGGGCATTGAAACTTGCAACACTTTTAAGACACATTGGACATGTGCATAAAGGAAACAGGATCCCGATCCAGCCCCTTATTTTAGAATTATGTTCCCTTGAAAAACTTAATCATTTTGTAGACTGGGAGGTTAAATAGTAAAGTTCGTGTCTCCGCAACTCCTCCTACAGTATTTGATGCAGGGCGTTGGAACTTGCAACACAGTTCAGACATGCATTGAACATGTGCATAAAAGAAACAGGATTCTAATCCCCGCATAATTGCTGAATTATGTCCCCTAGAACGACAATTATTTTGGCCATATCAGGATGTTAAATATATTGTGCTGTTCGTGTCCCCACGACTCCACCTACAGTATTTGATGCAGGACACTGAAACTTGTAACACAGTTCAGACATGCAATGAACATGTGCATAAAGGAAAGCCTGGGAAGGCTTTGTTCTTGCAAGTCATGTGATGTGTGGGGTTTATGTCCAAAAACATCTAAGGTCATACGGAGACTGGACCTCGGTTTAAAGTCTCGTAAAATGTTAATGCAAATTTAGATTGGACGACATGGCATGTTTGTTTCTCTTTGGATATCAATAGCCTAGACAACACTATCCAGGATCCGAGGTTATAATTTTTTTTTATCTCACCTGAGCATGAAATTGGTCCTGCTCACAAATTTTAAAATGCCAACAATGTTGGCATTTTAAACAAATTTTTAATGCCAACAATGTTGGCATTTTAAAATTTGTGAGCAGGACACATGTCATTCTCTGCTATCTGAGAAAGGAAAATCGCTCAACTTCTTAGTATTTTAATTTTTATGAGCACCACAAGTTTCATGCTCAGCTGAGTTGAGCATAAAAAATTTTTATAACCTGGGGGCCAGGTCACCTTCTTCCTGAGCAGGCTTTTGTCATACTGTACATACATTATATATATTTCATAGTCGTTTAGGTGTGCTGATGAAGTGTAAAGTAGCTAGTCCACCCCTCCCCCGCCCTCACACACACACACAAAAATAATAATCATAAAATAAAATAAAATAAAAATGAAAACTTCACATATTTCAGTTCTATGGTATTTTGTTTGTTTCGGTTGAGCTTTAACCTCCCAACACTAGTTAGGTCTTTTTGAGACGCTCTTCCAATTTCGTAGGACTCACCGGATATTGGGATGAAATGACTTCTCGAGCCCTGCTGCCCAAACAGACTGTTCACATGCAACGTCAAAACTTATTTTCTCTGAGAAACAGTAATAAAAAGAAAGAAAATAAAATATATTTGAAACTGACGCCGGCAAACGTCCTGATTGGCAGTTAAAGGGGATAAACCAACATTTGAAACCTCATATTTCTTTCCCGTAAATTCGTACAGTAAAGGACAGATGAATTGGCATGCCATTTGAAATTATACCCTTTAATATTAGAGAGGAAGACAGCATTTGAAAAACCTTGCCCGCCCGCTAAGGTGTAGTCACCCACATCCTATGTTTGAGACCAAAAATAAGGAAAATAAGGTATTGGTATTCCCATGCAAACTCTCCTTGTACTTAAAGTGGGGTTAACAACGGGCCCCATAGTCTTTGGGGTAAAAGCGATAACTCCTAATGTCGGAGTCTCATAACTCTGCGGTTCGATCCTAACTCGGGTCACGTGAAATGCCAACGGAAGGTCAGGTGGTGTTTCTACGGGTACTCCGGTTTTTGCCCACTTCTGATAAACGATGGCTTCGTAATAAATGAAATATATTGAAAGGGCCATAAAACCGAATCAAACACAAGTGGGATTTATAAGGTCGTTCACAACTGAGGCAATTCTTACGCGTACCTACAACCATTATATAGGGAATAGCGGAGTTTACGAAGATCTACAGTATTGCTTGTATTTCTGTCGATAAACCCCATCATGTAGATAAAGTTGGATTTACCAGGGCTTTATAAAGGCCTCAAAGGGCAGCAGTGTCTCAAATGGATGAATTATTCGTTACCCTAGACAAATGTGAAAAATATCAGAAAATTTGTATCTGAAAATTTTTATTTTGCGTGGAAAAATATTTGGACAAGCCTGCTTTCGTTATGGTAGAAAAAAATGAAGCTTTACTTTCCTGAAGAAGCCCAAAGCTCTCATCGTCTTTACAAGCCCATACGATTAACTATCTTATAAACACCACTTTATATAGGTAAATCTTTCGATAAAATGGGTATCAATAGTATCCGTTTCGTTCTAAAAATATTGAGCGTGGGTAGTTGTTAGAACCGCCTCATTGAGGCAAACGTCTATATCCAGAAAAGAAAAATAAAACTAAAGCGATTCGTTTGAAGAGATATGAAATGCAACATCATAGCTACGAATGTCGTTATGGATTGCATTGGTATCCAGAACAGATTTCCTTTATACGGATGTGCGATAGAGATTAATGGATTAGTTGTCTTATACTTAGGTTCTTTTCTGATATCGGTCGGTGTTGCAGTTCTCAGCTACATGTAATGATCAGGTGCAGCGATAACGTCTCCCAAATGGCAATTATCCCATCAGTTACCTACAAATAAGTTACAATGACATGATCTGAGATTACCATGAAATCCGAGAAGTGCATATGTTTGCGATGCTACAAAAAATGCTGTGTTTTCTTCTTCTTTTTCTTTTTTCTTCTTCTTCTTCTTCTTCTTCTTCTTCTTCTTCTTCTTCTTCTTCTTCTTCTTCTTCTGCTTAGAAGCCTCCGTGGTGCAGTGGTTACGCTACTCGCCTTGTAAACCAGGGATCGCAGGATCGATCCCGGGCTTCTCCAGACTTTCGGATGAGTCTTTAAACCGAGGTCCCGTCTCCGTATGACCTTAGCGGTTGGTAGGACGTAAAACTAAAACTCACTCACTCACACTCTTCTTCTTCTTCATTTACAGTCAAATTACTTAACGCACTGGTTGGTCGATTGTCCCCGAGTTTAGCAAGAGCTTGAACCCTTTTCGTTGAACCCTTCTAAAGCTTTACTTTATGCGAACATATTAGAACCTGATCAGCCACCGCATTCAACTGATCCCGAGCAATTATTCCCGGTCGTTCAGTGTTTCTAGCTTAGACATTCTCGCAGAGAGAGAGAGAGAGAGAGAGAGAGAGAGAGAGAGAGAGAGAACGTAAACGAGTGCGTATAAATGGCCTTGTTTATCCCACTGTATACTGAGTATTGTGAGTACTCAATGAGATGGTTTCAACTTGGCGAGCACCCACAATATGGTAGCTTAACACTAAATATTGCTGAGCCGGGGAACCAGCACTTTGGGACAGAAGATTTGATAGAGGATCAAATACCAGCTGTGCATTTCATTGGTTATATAGGCTGGATTTATTTCATTTTAAGAAAAGGGTACTTATAGCAAAACAAAATAATAGATGCTTTGCAATTATATCTGCAAGCCCAAAAATATTGCTGCCACATTTTCATGGTCACCCCTTTGAGAAAAAATTGCCCTGTTATTCACTGCGGCGCTACACATCAACAATATGGCGGACAATAGCTCAAAAAGGAGACGGGCTACATGTGGATTTTTTCTTTGGGATTTATTCAGCTAGAGTTGCTCTACAAACCACCAAGGTTTGAAATATTTTGCATGTACAGTTTTTGTTGGAGATGGAAAAATGTTACTATTGTCGTCTATGGAAAATATTTAGTGGTAAGCTCCCTATACCAAAAGTTGGAAGATCAGCCCCACACTCCAGTTTTCAGTCATTACATCATATTTTCACACATTGGTAGGTTCTATCCAATTCTGTATCATAAAATGGATTTTCCTGGCATGTGGTTTGCCATAGAAACTAAAAAAGTGTAAGGTTTGTAGTAATTTAGGTCTAACTGGGTGTTTTGATCAGTTTTTGCTTCTGATCTGTGCATTTTGAGGGGGGGGGTGGGTACTTTAAAGCCATGTTAATCAATTGTTAATGGGTTTGTTTTGGAAAAAGTCTTACAGTAAGTGTATAACCAGAAACACAAGAGAAAGGATCTACTCCATCTGGAATTTAACACTAAGGTTACCTGGTTTTGGCCTTGGTCTCTAGCGAAAGCAAAACTTCAAAATTGTCTCTGCTGCAATATCGCGATAAGTTTTCTCATCTCTTATTGGTTCTTATTGATTAGATTCATGTTAAATGGTCTGAACAGATATATATCCACTATTTCTCATGGTATTGAGGCATTTATAATCATTTTTGTCAAAGTTTTATCATCAAAATATCCTCAAAATGCCAATTTTTACATAAAATAGGGGGTATAGGTGTGAAATCAGCCATAAATACCAGTTGGTATGCTATTAAGGCATACTTTAGTGCATTTTAGGATTGAAGTGTTCCAAAGACATAGGAGAAGAACCACTGATGCCAGCCGGTGTCTGGGTTCCATTCCAGAAAGAGGTAAACTTTGCCCTTTTTCACAAAATATTGTTTGTTCGGCTTTCATTGTAGAATCTGAAAGCGATAACGTTTTCGCAAACTTCAAAGATTGTTTGTCACTGAACATTTATTATGCATGCTTAAATTATTAGATATGATCTAAATTTCTATTTGACAATGCTTTTGATGGATCATAAAGACAATAAGGGTTTGGTATAGGTAGCTTAACACTAAATATTGCTGAGCCGGGGAACCAGCACTTTGGGACAGAAGATTTGATAGAGGATCAAATACCAGCTGTGCATTTCATTGGTTATATAGGCTGGATTTATTTCATTTTAAGAAAAGGGTACTTATAGCAAAACAAAATAATAGATGCTTTGCAATTATATCTGCAAGCCCAAAAATATTGCTGCCACATTTTCATGGTCACCCCTTTGAGAAAAAATTGCCCTGTTATTCACTGCGGCGCTACACATCAACAATATGGCGGACAATAGCTCAAAAAGGAGACGGGCTACATGTGGATTTTTTCTTTGGGATTTATTCAGCTAGAGTTGCTCTACAAACCACCAAGGTTTGAAATATTTTGCATGTACAGTTTTTGTTGGAGATGGAAAAATGTTACTATTGTCGTCTATGGAAAATATTTAGTGGTAAGCTCCCATATATGCTAGGAACATAAATAAGTATTATCCCACTGTATACTGAGTACAAGAGGATATATTTTCTATTTCTACCAATTGTTAATTGTGAGTACTCAGTAAGGCGGCTCATACAAGCAGGTCCAGCACCTACAACTTTTGTTAGAGTAAAAGGAAAGTATCTCAATATTTCACCAAAAAAACGTTTTTGAACTATGCAGGATTTGTTATCGTTACAAGAGAGAGAGAGAGAGAGAGAGAGAGAGAGAGAGAGAGAGAGAGAGAAAGAGAGCATGAGAGAGAACATGTCCGTGTTGTAAGTACCTCTCTAAACACCCCTTCATATAGTGAAAACTGGGGTATACAAGGATATGCATCATTATGAAGCGATTATAACGAGCATATAATCTATGTTTGGAGAAAAAAAAGAAAAATATCACGCTTTTTATCAGAAAAGTCACCATTTTCGAGTGATTAAAGAATGCACTACGTCGCACGGATGTATTATCGTGAGAGAGAGAGAGAGAGAGAGAGAGAGAGAGAGAGAGAGAGAGAGAGAGAGAGAGAGAGAGAGAGAGTTTGCTTTATTATATCCCTTAGTTATGTGTTAGGAATGTCAATACTAGAACTAGAAGCATCAGCTAAAATGAAAGATGGAATTTACAAGTGAAAATGTTATTTCCCTTCTTTGTTCCAAGCGATGATCTCAACCGTGAGGCGTCACTTTTGCAGATACTAAGAGCAAAATTACAGAAATGTAACAATTATGTTCAAATTTTGACAAGTTTTAAATCCCCATCAGTTCACCCGACAGATCTGCGAGTGCTTTGATTATGCGGGGAATGTGCTCTCCCACCTAAGGTAGGTTTCATTACGCTAATAGTTCGGTCTTCAAGACCGCTTATAGATATATGGGTCTGGTAAAAGTGTATATATGTGGGTCTGGTATAAGTGTACATGTTTTGATTTGATTGTTTGTTGATTTGAGGTAAAACGTCCCCGTCAACACCGTAAAGGTCATTTTGGAGACATTGCTTCCAATTTAGTGGGACTTTTACCGACATTGAAAAGAAATGACATTTCAAGCCCTGTCGCCCAATGAAACCAATAGGGTTTATAAGCATGGACGGTCCGACTCGTACGCAACGCTTTGCCCGGGCAGGCTTAGACCCCCAAGCGGCGGTTCACCAGTACTCGTGCGCGGGTCGGAATCAGCTCTGAGTGGAAGCATCATGCAGCCCATATATTTCTTCAAGCTCCGAGGGGCGCGAGGAGGGGGGGGGGATGGGGGGGGGGGGGGGCAAGTGTACATTTCAATTTACAATTTAAACTAAGTACAAAGCGAATGTGGATGACATGTCACGCCGACGGCCCATCATGCAGACACGCCTATAAAATTTTGATCCCCTTAAACCCCACTTTTATATACTCAAACTAAGTTTACAGTGGTATACATTATTTTACACGGCCCCCGCCCATCGGGGCTTGAAGAGATAGATGGGCTGCACGATGCTTCCACGCAGAGCTGAAACTGACCCGCACATGAGTACTGGCAAACCGCTTATAGGATCTAAGCCTGCCCAGGTAAAGTGGTGCGAGTCGGACCGTCCATGCTTATAAACCCTATTGGTTTCATTGGGCGACAGGGCTTGAGACGTCATTTCATCTCAATGTCGGGTAAAAGTCCCACAAAATTGGAAGCAACGTCTCCAAAATGACCTATACAGTGTTGACGGGGACGTTAAACCACAAATCAAACAAAACAAACATTATTTTACACATTGTGAGGAATCGCAGGATTTTATCTGAAACAAAATGGTGGTTAAATTTTGCCAATGTATTTAAATATTAGGCGTGTGTTCGTTGTGTATATTTTTATAATTCCCCTTAATAGTTAGTAAAGTTCGAGTGAGCCTGCACATAAATTTAACATTTCGATTAAAAAAAAAAAAAAAAAAAAAAACGTTTACTTCGTTATTTTTATCTATAGCCTTGCTTTTACGGTCCTTTCATGACCATTTAATTTTTTCTACCCGAATCTTCATCAAAGGTGGGCGAAAACCGGATGCCTGGAGAAAAACAACCTTAACTTCCGATACAGATCTGCCCCCCACCCCCTCAACTGCCCCTGTCATGGACTACAATGGTACCGTTCATACCTGTACAACCACCATTGTTAGATTATTTAGAAGATTCATTATGTATTTCCTTATTTCAAATGTGTATCCTCGTTAGAACCGCCTCAGTTAGTACCCAAAACCTACGCTTCAGAGCACAAACAAGATAACTCACAGGCCATATAAAGATTTAAGTGGTTTTAGAATTGAAGAAAGATAATAATCAGATATGAAATCGAAATAAACGCAGGGTAAATGTAATTATTTTGAGTAAAATTTAACCCATTTGTACCAGAAACCCCAAAACGGTTATCCTGGCAAACAGTGCAGGCCCAGATCAGACATCACAGAACGCGGCGTCTGATCAGGGCCTCCGCAGTTTGCTTAAAGTTCAGTCATTTTCAAAATATTTTTTGAAGAAAACACAACCTGTCACCCCTAAATTTTGAAATGGACTCCTGCTATATATAAGGAGGAAGATTCCATTGGGTACTAAAAGGGGCTTAAGCAAATAATAATTATGATCGATGTAACGGTCTATTTCCCTGTTTCGGAGACACTGTAATATTTTGAGGTAGGATGACAAGTTCTGCAACGGATTGGCAAGTATTTTTTTCTCCAAAACTCCGGTTTGCGGCCAACTCCAATTAATGATCAGCTCAAACAAGTCAAATAGTATAAAAATGCCGAAAATCCAAAACCACCACAAAAGTTGTAAACGCACTGCATAATTACGTTTCGAAGGAGAACATTTTCCAAACTGTTATCTTTTGCTGCGCAATGTAGCCGTCAGAACAAGAAATCGATACCACCCACAGCTAAATGAGTTTTGTTGTCGGGTGTTATATATACTACAGGTACGTTTACGAGGTGATATATATTCTTATCTTGAAGTTAAATACGCTCTTGTGCTAACCGACACAAGGGAGACTACCGTGAAACCCCATATATATATAATCGCTACAAAACCGTGTTGCTAGCCAACAACCTAGGGAAAGTAAACTCGATGCCCTGAATCCACTGCAGGGCATGAGAAAATGCGGGGTGGTATGAACACCCCGCAATTTTTTCACACCCCACAAAAAAGGTTTTATATAGAAAAACACCCCGTATCTGGCAACTTTCTTAGTATATATATATATATATATATATATATATATATATTACTGCATGTATTTTCATAATAGCATGCGTTATTACGCACAATACAATGGAAACGAAGAAACTTTTGATTAATAAATTTAATACTCTTTCAAGTGCTCATTACAAGCACATGCGCGCAGACGCGCATTTATGAACATCTCCCGCTCAAAATGTCATTTAAAAGTGATTTTGTAATAGCTTTGTTCTTTATAAATTTTAAAATTGACTTTTAAATGAAGAGAAACTTTTCATTTTTCCAGTAAACTTTTAAATTGAACGAAACGAAGTGCAATGATGAATCTATAATTGGCCCGTCAAAGGAAAAATATACAAATTAAAAATCCCGGTAAAATGAACGATTCTTTTTCTATTAGTTTACAGTAAAATCAAGCTTCTGGACGATGTAGTGCTTAGTTTAAATCACTGGAAACCTTTTCAGAAAGATATATAAGGCATCAGGGGACAGTTTCGCATTTGAGGGTGGACGTTTTTCAAAATATTATAGTAGGAGGGCCAATAATGGCATGGTTGCTCATAGAAATTGTGATATGTGGATATTTTTTGCCAATGTGGGCTTATTTGCTGAGTATCTGTACTTTTATGAAATGGAATACGAAACTAAAACCCCGGCTGTCTGGATGCTGTGCAAGTTCAAGGTGCAGCGGCATATCTGAATTCACGAAGGTAGCTTTGGCACTAAAAAGTAGCTGTTTTTCAAAGAGGATTCCTGAAAAAGTTTACTGGTTATGGTATACTTTTCTGTCTATTTCTTTGCATGTGACTGAGTGTACATGACATTTCAACAGGTGCCAAGTACTGGTGTTTTGGGAGTAAATTCACAGGATCTGTCAAAGTGAGGTGGATTCATGATTTTTTGTATGTAAAAATTAGTGGGTGGGGTAAGTGAAATGCTGCTGCTGTCAGCCTATGCAAACAGAGAAGTGTTTCTTTGGTATTCTGTTTTGATTTCATGCATGTGTGGAGCAATTTGAAACCAAAACAGAAGTTATCGCTTTCTCCAGGAGTTGTCGATAACGATTCAAAAACTTGGTGTGACGCGGACAAAAAAGTGCTGCGATTAACTGTCCCCTGATGCCTAAGTCCTATATGTGATTTTCTGCCCAGCACCTATTTTTTTTTTTTTTTTTGCTCCGGCTCTATTCCTTTATGTATATTTGTGCTTATCAGTTTCAATCAGTTTGGCTGGGATATTTCCACATTATATAGGCGTGTATTAGAGCGTCTGGTGGTTATGATTCCCAGCTTATACCTTTTTTTTTTTTTTTTTTTTTTTTTTGTTTTCATTACGATAACACACCCGTGCGACATAGAGCATTTTTTCACATCTCCAAAATGGCTTCTTTACTGATGAAAATATGTGATATTTTTGTTCCTTTTGCTTCAAACATATGTTTTGGGTGCCCGTTAGAACCCCCTCATTGAGGCGGTTCTAACAAGTACCCACAACCTATGTCTTGGGGCAGAAATGTAGAAATAAGAAAAATGAGATATACCCCCGTAAAACCCATTTTTCTCTATATAAAGTGGGGTTTAGGGGTGTAAATTTCACGGACGTGTTCACGTGATGGATTGTACAGCCCTTTCAAGATTATTTCACTCATATCGAGCCGATCGTTAAACAGAGGTGGGCGAAAACCGGAGTAACCGGAGAAAAAAATTACCTGACCTTCCGTTGCAGAACTTGGCGTCTCACATGTGACCCGAGCCAGGCTAGAACCACAGCGGTGAGAGATCTAATGATTAAGAGTCAGGGCTCTTATCCACTGGACCACGGAGGCCCATATGTTTTATGCATGTACATGGTTAGTTTTGACGGTTATTTGTTACTGTTATTATACTTTTATGCAAATAGTGTAAGATGCCCTGCATGGTGTACGTAGTACGTGGGTCTACACTATTTGCCCCAATCTCAATTCATTGTAACCTATATAAGCATTATAATGTGCAAATGTAATCCAACAGGGTTTACAATAAAATGCGCATTTAAACGTTTGTTACAAGACATGTGCGCCCCCGCCCATTGGGGCTTGCAGAAATAGATGAGCTGCATGCTGCTTCAACGCAGAGCTGAAACCGACCGCACATGAGTACTGGTAAACCGCGCAGAGGATCTAAGCCTGCCCAGGTAAAGCGGTGCGAGTTATACTGTCAGTGCTTATAAACCCTATTGGTTTCATTGGGCGACAGGGCTTCAGATGTTATTTCATCTCAATGTCGGGTAAAAGGTCCACAAAATTGGAAGCAACGACTCCAAAATGACCTATACAGTGTTAACGGGGACGTTAAACCTCAAATCAAACAAACAAAACAAGACCTGTGGAAACTAAAATCATATCACTTTATCTAGAAAAAAAAATTAATAGTGAAATAAACAGGAGCATAGGCCTGCCTACCCCTGCATTGTTATTATTATTATTAACTACTTTTCTTATTTCTTCTCAAAACATAGGTTGTGGGTACCCGTTAGAAGGCGGCTCCAACAAGCAACAACAAGCTACGGGTACGTATGCATCGAACATGTTAGACGTTAATTTATTTAGTAAGAAAAGGTTACTCAGGAAAAGCCACAATGAAAGACCACAGCCACCAAAAGCCACACAAATATGAGTTAGAAAAGATGCGACGACGGCACATAATCGAAATGTGCGTGCACCAACAGTACAAAACCAGAAACTGCAGTTCTAACGCGTATCCACAATTATTATTAATAATAATAATCGACCTCTCGATCTCAAACCCGATGCTTTACCACTGCACCACAGCGCAATTATGTTTTGGAGCAGAAATAAGTAAAATAATGTAAACCCCACTTTTCTCTATATAAAGTAGTGTTTACAAGGGTAATCATTGCATGTACTTGTTAACATGATGTGAACGCCAGTAGTTAAACTACTGATGGGGTTTCAAATCCGGAGTTTACGAAATGTTTACCCTCGCCCTCAATTCCGATGCAGTGTCATACATAATGGCAATAACAGTACATTCAGCATTCATGGTCAGGTGGTATAGACACAGCAAAGCGTATGGCATTTACAAACACTACCGGCATGCAGCCATGATAATAGACTGGATACAGTCCATTTATTTAACTGCTTTGTTCATGAGCATATTTCTCTTTCTCTCCTCTCATAAATAATGACTCCTTTAATGAATGAAATTTTGAAGATGAATGAACAGGTTTCAGAGAGGTAATCAGAGAGACATTTATAGGTTTAGAGTGACTCAGCTTAGATTTGATTCCAGTATACCACGATAAGTAAAACCGAAAAATTGGTAGGTCATGGTAAGGTTACTTAACTTAGATATTTGGTTCAATCCTATTTTTGGTTATGGCATTTTCAAGAACAAGCGTTATTTTCCGCATATTTTCGTGTAAAATTGAGGATCCAGTGTAAAACTTTTCCTGATGTGCGATTTAGATTACTAATTCATAATTAAAACTCTAGCGGCATATATATTTATATTATCGGTCGATCCTCAAGCCAGTCTGTTGTGGAGAGGTGGCTTACAACATAAAAAACGATCCTCATACCTAGCAGTTATGGCGAGGTGGTATCGATACTGCAAAGCATACAGCACTCATGATTTCACTATTTAATAAATGAAAATGGTTAATTTTGGAAGCAAAGAATACATATTAGAATGAAAACCTGAAACTCGGTTTTATTGAGTTTCTTCATAAACAGCACTGGTGTCTGCAAGGCTGAATACGCCCCCTAGCATCGATTTCAGCGGTACTCGATTTTCAAATTACTCGCAATGGACTCGCTGCATCCAAAGAAAATAAAAAAAAATAATCTGCACTATAATGAAGTACGGGGAGACGTTTTACGGCCGTCACACAGCACTAAACACCAGCTGCAGTGTCGATCGATCCTCATACCAGTCTGTTGAGGAGAGGTGGCTTTTTAAATAACGATCCTCATGCCTTGCATTCATGGTGAGGTGGTATCGATACTTCAAAGCATACAACACTTACACATACATACTTGCTGTTTACACGCATGATTACATTATTTACGTAATTAGCACATGGAGTAAGGATATACTAATTCAGAATTAAAACTTCTCCATGCGCATGCTTTTTTTTCAATTTTCGATCGATCCTCATACCAGTCTGTTGAGGAGAGGTGGCTTTATAGAAAACGGTCCTCATGCCTTGCATTCATGGTGAGGTGCTATCGATACTTCAAAGCATACAGCACTTACGCATACATGCTTTCTGTTTACAATCATGATTTCATTATTTACGTAATAAGCACATGAAGTAAGGAAATACTAATTCAGAATTTAAACTTCTCTATGCTCATGCTTTTTTTTCAATTTTCGATCGATCCTCATACCAGTCTGTTGAGGAGAGGTGGCTTTTTAGAAAACGATCCTCATGCCTTGCATTCATGGTGAGGTGCTATCGATACTTCAAAGCATACAACACTTACACATACATACTTTCTGTTTACACGCATGATTTCATTATTTACGTAATTAGCACATGAAGTAAGGAAATACTTATTCAGAATTTAAACTTCTCTGTACTCATGCTTTTTTCAATTTTTGATCGATCCTCATACCAGTCTGTTGAGGAGAGGTGGCTTTTCAGAAAACGATCCTCATGCCTTGCATTCATGGTGAGGTGGTTTCGATACTTCAAAGCATACAGCACTTACAAATACATACTTTTCCTGACAATTTGAACGACAGCGGGTCGCTTGCAAAGTTTACACGAATTTTCGGGGTTCATATAATTTGCATGCGACCCACTGCGTTCATACTGACATAAACAGCAGAAAGATAAAAATCATTTCTAAAGTGTACGGATTTCTATACAAAACACAATCAATAATTCCTTCCATAAACTAAACATGCAGCTATAGGAGAAAATACATCTGTGGTGTAATTTGAAGAATTGCCTTTCTTGTTTTTCAGATAGTGTTATGATTAGCATCCAAACCCGGACCCCGACAGAATTAAAAAAAAAAGAAAAGAAAAGAAATTGGCGTCCGACTAAAATAGGCAGCTTACAGAACAGGCGGCAGCAAATGTCGAAAAAAAAAACAGTGATGAGTTCTACAAACCTGAAGTACAACAGTATTTGTGGCTCTTAATAACATATTTTAAAAGCAAATTAAGTGAAAAAGTGGGCGCCCTTGCGTGCGTATGAAATATTTACAGTTTGCAAATTTACATGTTAGTTTCGTTTCTTTAATAAATCATGGTTTCTTAAACGCTGTTTCTGTAGTTATATCAATTAAGTTTAATGATTGATATTTCAACGTTGATGCAAGGTTGAAAATTAAGCTATGGTTTAAAGATGACTGCTCAACGTTGATTCAACTTTCATTTTCAACCGAATATCAACGTTTATTCAACATTAATATACTAACGTTGAATCAACACTGAAACATCAACGTTGGTTCACTGTTGGATGGTCAACTTTGAGTCAACGTTGACTGTGCAACGTTGATTCAAATTTCATATTCAACCAAAAATCACCGTTTATTCAACGTTTGCCTTCAACGTTGACTCAACGTTGAATCAACCGATCATTGCCCGCTGGGAAAGTCTTTGAAAGGTCAGGGAGAAATGTGTTTTTGTCAATAAAAAATCTAATGAAGTTTTAGATAAATTGAAATCCAGACGTTTTCGTGCTTAAGTCTGTCTACTTATGATTGTTCCACCCTTTACACTACACTTCCTCACAATCTTAGATAAGAAAAACTTAATGATTTAATTGAATGGACATTTCATAGGGAAGACTCCCTCTATCGTGCGTGTAATGTAAGACATGCTTTTTCACTGCTGAAGAACATAAAAATTATACTTTATGGTCATTTCAGAAAGTGTGTGAAGCTCTTACCTTTCTACTTGACAACATTTACACAAGATTTTGTACCAAGTTATTTAGACAAAGTGTGAGTATTCCGATGGGTACAAATTGCGCACCCCTTGTGGCTGATCTTTTCTTGTTTTGTTATGAAAGAGACTTCATGATGTCCCTATCCGTTGAAAACCAATCTGAAATCACTGAGGCCTTTAGCTCGACTTCTAGATATTTGGATGATTTATTAAATATTGACAATGCCTATTTCGATGGTTTGATCAGTCAAATTTACCCGACAGAACTTCAGTTAAATAAAGCACATTCTTCTGATACCGATGTCCCGTTTTAGGATTTACATCCATCTATTGTAGATGAGTTTGTTTCTTGCAAAATTTATGACAAACGCGATTATTTTGATTTTATGATTGTAATTTTTCCTTTCTTGGATGGTGATGTTCCTCGTGCGACATCCTGGCGTTTATATTTCGCAATTAATTCGATTTTCCAGAGTGTCTAGTCATGTAACTGACTTCAACACTTGTAATAATTGTTAACTGCTAAACTTTTTAATCGGGGTTATCGATATCATAAACTACACAAAGCCTTTTTAAAATTTTATAGAAGTCATTCCGGTTTAATTTCAAAATTCATTGTTGGACTTAAATCTCTTCTGCAACAAGGTCTATCGGGATTCGAATTTTATGGTGACTTAGTATATGAATTCAGAAAAATACATAAATGCAATGACTTCAGCACTCAATTTCGTAAAATCATTCTTCGATATAAAAAGATAGGGTACAACATAAATGTTGTATATGACAGACAGCATGCATGGTAGTTAACCTTATCATGGTTGACAACTTTGCTTCCCTCTTTAATTGCACGCCGGTGGTTCAGGCCTCAGATTCTATGACGGTTCCAGCGTAAAGGCTTACTGCGAATTCGAGAGTATCTAATTATATGTAATGTTGGTTGGTGCCTGATGCTCTGTCTCTGGTCAGGCCCATCGGAGTCTAACTATTGGGCTTCTTTTGCTCCAGCATTTCAGTGGTTCCTTGCTGTCGAGTCCTCACCGTTGTTTTCATCTCTGTGTGTGTGTGTGTGTGTGTGTTTTTTTATTATTATTTTTGTGTTCACGGAGATGTTGCACTGATGAGTTAAGAGGCCTTCATGCGGACTGAACCAATAGGCCATTTTATGGGAAAGTAACTGTCCTTTTGGCTTTCTGCTATTGATGTTTCCATTAGGGTCTAGTTGTTCTTTCCGTTTGGTGTCTCTAGTGGGAGCTGTGGGTTAATTGTATCGATTCCTGATCATTGCCTTCACTTCTGTTTTGAAGAAACAGATGGGCTAATTGATGCTTCCACGCAGAGCTGAAACCGACCGCACACGAGTACTAATAAACCTCGCCTGTCCAGGCAAAGCGGTATGAGTAGGACCGTCCATGTTTACAAACCCTATTGGTTTCAAAGGACGACAGGGCTTGAGATGTCATTTCATCTCAGTGTCGAGTAAAAGTCCCACAAAATTGCAAGCAACGTCTACAAAATGACCTATACAGTATTGACGGGGACGTTAAACCTCAAATCAAACAAACAAACAATAAAGAAATATTCTGTTCTGTCCGTGGTAGCTCAGTGGTTAGTGCATTTGCCTATGATGCTAGAGGCCCCCGTTTCGATTCCCGGCAGCGGTAATAAAACTGCTGTGCCCGAACATGCTCCACTGGCATCATTTGCTGGGATGAATGCTACAAAGTGCAGCGTCCTTCGGATCGGGACGTTACCTGGAGGCCCACCTGTGCAAGAACCACGTCCTATGGAGGTAAAAGGCCCTACCATAATTGCATGATTACTGTGTAGGCTTTCGAGTGTATGAAATGTACACCTGCCGAAAATGCCGGTAGGGGCATAGGCAGTATACGCTGCATGCTTGGTGGTGCACATTGGTGCAGTGGTAAAACACTTGACTGGTCGTGATCGGGTGTTTCCAGGTTCGACTTCCACACCAGGCGCAAAGCGACGTGTCCCTGAGCTAGACAATCTATCTATCTATCTATCTATCTATCTATCTATCTATCTATCTATCTATCTATCTATCTATCTTATCTATCTATCTATCTATCTATCTATCTATCTATTTAGCTAGCTAGCTAGCTAGCTAGCTAGCTATCTGTATTTAGTTTGTTTGTACTGATCTTTAACGGCCCGGTCTCTATTTACGTCATTTTTGAGCTGGTCAGTTTACTTATCCACACGTTTACTCGGCAGGCTTTTACGGTTAACCAGTACAGTGCACATTCTTTCGCCAGAAACTGACAACTGCCCTCCTTGAATCAGCGGAAGGGAGAGAATGACCGTAGAAAAGAGTTCATGATCAATTTCCACGAAAGAATGTTGCCGACCCCGGCAGGTATCTATCTATCTATCTATCTATCTATCTATCTATCTATCTATCTATCTATCTATCTATCTATCTATCTATCTATCTATCTATCTATCGACCACATTTGACCATTACTCGCAGGTGTACATTACTTACACACCAGGTTTGCAGGATGAAAGCGTACACAGTAATCATGTTATTACGGTAGTTGTCTGGGGATGAGTCTTTCTGCACAGCGGAGAGGGTGGGGGGAGGGGGGCGCTCCGGTTAACGAAGGACGATGCACCTTTTGACACTCATCCCAACAAATGAAGCATGTTCGGACACCGAAATAATCACCGCCGCTGGGGGATCGAACCGGGGGGGTGAACTTGCATCAGATGCAAGTGCACTAACCACCTAACCACTGAGCTATCACGCTTCACCTCTCATTGCTTAGTACTGGTTTACCCAGGTGAGATTGTCGGATTTACGGACGTTCCGTGACTTGCGTGTTCGCGACCAATTCACTTTCGCTATCCTGCAGGTTCGCTACCTATAAGTTCGCTACCTATATCAGTTCAATGTCTGAATATTTCGCTACCTGTATTGTTTGCTACCTAATTACATGTAAAAACATGAAAAAGTGGAGGAGTTGTGGACGTTAGGAAAAGTAGAAGTAAAACAAAGATCAGGAATCGATACAATTAACTTACTCCACCCATCAAAGACACCAAAGGGAAAGAAACACAAACATGAAGCGACAAGACCATAATGGAAACCTAAACAAAGGAAGGCCATAAGGACAGTTACATTCCCACAAAATGGCCAAATGGCCATCCAAAATAAAAAGACACAAGTGATACACACAGTAAGTAACAAACAACAACATAAATACACCGCCACAGAAGAACCGCCTTGGAACGGTCAGTGGAGTGAATTCCACTGGGGGCTTAAATCGATTTTACATGGCCATAATCCTCGTCCTTACCTCTGTCGCGGTTTACACTAATTTTGTTTAGTCCACATGAAGGCTTCCTACTCATCAGTGTAACATCTCCGAGAACATACAAATAAAAAACTATAGAGATGAAACAAGGTTGAGGACTCGACAGCATACAACAACAGAATTGCTGGAGCAAAAGAAAACCATCAGTTAGACTCCGAGGGGCCCGACCAAAGACGGAGCATCAGGCGCCAACCAACATAAAGAATACTGAAATAAAATAAAATTCCATTTATGTTTTTACGCTGGACCCGTCATATAATCTTAAGCCCGACCCACCGGTGTGCAATCAAAGAGGGAAGCAAAGTTGCCAACCGTGATTGGGTTATCCACCATGCATGCAGTCTGTTTTATAACATTTATGTTGTACCCAATCTTTATATATCGACGAACGATTTTACGAAATTGGGTACTAAAGTCATTACAGGCATGCATTTTTCTAAATTTATATACTAACTCACCATAGAATTCGGGTTCCGATAGGCCTTGTTGCAGAAGTGTTTTAAGTCCAACATTGAATTTTGAAACCAAATCAGAGTGACGTCTATAAAACTTAGAAAAGGCTTTACGTATTATATGATACCGATACCCCTGATTAAGAAGTTTAGCGGTTAATAATTTATTACGAGTGTTGAAGTCGGATACATGACTAGACACTCTAGCGAATCGAATTAATTGCGAAATATAAACCCCGTACGATGTCGCACGAGGAACATCACCGTCCAAAAAAGGAAAATTTACAATCTCGAAATCAAAATCATCACGTTTATCATAAATTTTGCAAGAAACAAGTCCATCTACAATAGATAACTGTAAATCCAAAAAGGGGGCCTCGGTATCAGAGGAATTTGCCTTGTTTAACTGAAGTTCTAGGGGATAAATCTGACTGATCAAACCATCAAAATAAGTATTGTCAATATCTATAAATCATCTAAATATATAGATGTAGAACTAAAAGCTTCAATAATTTCAGATTGGTTATCAATGGAAAGCGACAACATGAAGTCTCTTTCATAACAATACAAGAACAGATCAGCCACAAGAGGTGCGCAATTCGTACCCATCGGAATACCCACAATTTGTCTAAATAACTTAGTACCGAATCTAATATAAATATTGTCAAGTAGAAAGGTGAGGGCATCACACACTTTCTGACATGACCAAAGTGTATAATTCTCAAGCTCTTTAGAAGTAGAAAATGCATTTCTGACATTACATGCAAGATAGAGAGAATCTTCTCTGTGAAAAGCCCATTCAATTAAATCATTAAGCTTTTCTTTTATAAGATTATGAGGAAGTGTAGTGTAAAGAGTGGAAAAATCGTAAGTAGACAAACTTCAAGCACGAAAACGTCTGGATTTCAATTTATTTAAAACCTCTAGTGATTTTTTATAGACCAAAACAGATTTAATCACGTGCGTTTTAATAGCAGTGAGACAGGAAGTTAATAATTTAGAAAGTTCAGTGGTAGTACAAGAGCTAGAATTTGCAATAAACCGTGCTTTGTAAGGTCTTTTATGAAGTTTTGGTAACCAGTATAGTGTAGGAAGCTTGTCTTGGCCTTCTGTAACACACACAGCAAACTTGGTGGCTGAATGACAAATATGTTCATCTACTATAGCTCTCTCTTCAGCTAAAGGCTGAAGTTCATAGGCCTTAGTACCACCAAGCTCCTGCTTAAGCGTGTTAACATAGTGCAGCCGTCACACAACGGCGATGTTGTTAGCGGCCTTGTCTGCAAGGGCCAAAACAAACTTCTTATGAAATTCTTGAATACCTAGTTTAAGATGACTTAAAGACGTCTTAGGCTTAGGAGGTAATAAGTTAGTATTTTGAGAATAGAAAGAAATGCGTTTATTCACTAGTTTTATAATGCTAAGTTTCCATTCCTTAAGGGCTTTATGCTCAACATACTCTCGCTTACACCATCGATTACCGAATTCATTCAAGGCAGCAGCGATTTCATCTCTACATTTACTGAAATCAATTTTAGAAGGAAGCCGATATTTCGGTCCTTTAGAAATTATATTCCTTATCCTAGAATCAGGAATAATTTTCAAATTGCCACGTCTGTTCAAATAGCATCCTTTCAAAACCCAGTTTTTTGTTTTTGTTTTTGCAGAGAAGACTGGGGTTTGCGTGGAAATACCTGCTGCAAGACGTAATAAGTTGTGGGTATTCTTTAGAACCACCACTATGAGGCGGATCTAACGAGGACCCACAATTTAACCTAGGTTTGGAGAAAAACTAAGAAAAATATCACAAATTTTGGTCAGAAAAGTGACTATTTTGCATATGTGTGTCAATTATATGTTTAAGTTTTACGTCCCACCAACAACTAAGGTCATATTGAGACGGTACCTCGGTTTAAAGACCTCATCCAAAGTCTAGATAAGCCCGGAATCGATTCCACGACCCCTGATTTGCGATAGCCCAATAAAAATAAAACACACGTAAGTTCTAACACAAGTTACACACGTCAACGAAGCTCATGGGTATAGCTGTTGCAAAACCCTGGAGCATATATTAGTTAGCAATATCAACAAGCACATAGCCTTTGAGAGCATTCTTGGTGACTGTCAACATGGTTTCCGAAGTCAAAGGTCTCCTATGAAACGCAACTACTTCAATTTTGTCATGACATTGTGAGCAATCTGAATGGGGCCATAAACCGTTGGCTCAAACAGACCGACTTGATCATCATGGATTTCGCCAAGGCCTTTTACAAGTCCATGTTTTATCTGCAGATCCCCAAGGTTCAGTCCTTGGACCGGTCCTCTTTTTGATGTTCATCACCCCCCGGACAAGCAAATTAACTTTATTATACAATTCATCAGCAATTTTTGTGGCACGTTCCATCCGCCAAATATTTTGGTATCACCATCACTGACGATCTTGATTATGGTCAACATATCTCAGAGATAACATATAAACCAACTGGGACTTTAGGATTCCTTAGATGCAATTTGGCTTTTGCACATGGGCAGACAAAGGGCGTTGCATATAAAAAAAAATTGGTTCGCCCTCAACTTGAATATGCATCACCCATTTGGTATCCCTATGTGAAAACTCTGATTCAGCAGGTGGAGAATGTGTAGAGGACAGCTCCTCGATCTACCTGCCGGCGATGGCGAAATAGAAGTAGCGTCGGTGACATGCTTAACGAGCTATAGTGGCCATCCCTAGAAGCCGGTCGTGAACAGTCCTCTTAAACGTTCTTCTATAAGACACACGCTGATACAGTGTATATTAATAAAGATAGGTACTTGACCCTTGTCCGAAAAGGCGTGAAAACATGAGGTAGCGAAACGTCTTGATTAGAAAAGGTGCGAAAACTACCAGGTAGCGAAACATCTGCGGGACAACTGGGAATCGGAAGCGGTGCGGGGTGCACACTAATGTCCGGAAATTGTCCGGGAAATGTCCGGGAATTGTCCGGGAAATGTCCGGAAAATGGGGGGGGTGTAGTTGTGCGTTATTCCTAATATCTCCACTTCGGATGGTCAGAAATTAATAAAATTAGTATCAAATAAAATTTTAAGCTCCAATCTAAAAGAATATTAAATTTTTTTTTTCATTTTTACTTTTTAAGGGTCCATTTCTGAAGTTAATTTGTCCGGGAAATTCCCGGATTGTGAGCTGGATGTTGGGGTAGTGGTGCGTTATCCCTAATATCTTCACTTCGGGTGGTCAGAAATTAATATAATTAGTATCAAATAAAACTTTAAGTTCTATTCTAAAACATTATTAAAAATAATTTTTCATTTTGAATGTTTTAGGGGTCCGTTTTTGAAGTTGATTTGTCCGGGAAATTCCCGGATTGTGTCCTGAATGTTGTGGGTAGTGGTGCCTTATCCCTTATGTCTCCACTTCGGGTCGTCATAATTAATGAAATTAATCAAATAATGATATTAATGTATGTCGTGTGCTCAATATAAGCGCCTCACTGAGGCGATTCTAGTGAGTGCACACAACATGACTTTATTTTATAGAAGATCTCATAGATATATTAAGTGATCTTAATATACGGCTCAAGACCTACTTGGCGAACAGTGTAGAACTTGATTAACGGTTTAATCCATATATGCATAGCGTCCCATTGGTAGGACATTGGCAAACAGTGTAGATCTTGATCAAAGGTTCAACCCATTATTCCTAGCGTCCCATTTGTGGGACACTGGCAAACAGTATAGATCCATATCAGATATTTAACCCATATATGCCTAGCGTCCCATTTGTGGGACATTGGCAAACAGTGTAGACCCAAATAATCAGACGCTGCAAAACGTGGCGTCTGATCTGGGCCGCAAAAATGCGGTATCTGATCTGAGTCTACACTGTTTGCTTAAACAACGACGAAATTTAACCGCATACATTTCTTGCTGGCGATGAATTAGGTATACGGAATTTTGAGTGATTTTACGGACCATTATAATATATATGATCAGACGCTGCAAAACTTGGCGTCTGATCTGGGCTGCAAAATGCGTCATCCGATCTGGGTCTACACTGTTTGCGTAAACAACGACGAAATTTAACCGCATCCATTTCTTGCTGGCGATGAATTAGGTGTACGGACTTTGAATGTTTTTACGAACCTTTATGATCAGAGGCTGCAAACTTGGCGTCTGATCTGGGCAGCAAAATATGGCATTTGATCTGGTTCTACACTGTTTGTTTAAACAAGGACGAAATTGAGCCGCATCCATTTCTTACTGACTGTAAATTAGGTGTAAGGACTTTGAGCGATTTTACGGGAAATTAATTTTCTAACGAGATTAAACATGTGCTAAATTAATTTATTTAACTCATTATAAGTCGACGTGTGCTGCATACCTGGATAGAAATAGTAGAAAGTGACTTACCCACAAAAGTTGTGCCCAATTGATATTTTGAATGAATGCTGTTATTTTGTTTGTTTGAATTGAGATTAAACTACACCGTCAACACTATTTTGGTCATTTTGAAGACTTTGTATTCCAATTTTGTAGGGCTTAAGGTTTCGAGATATAATGCATTTTTCACATTTCCAAAATGGTTACTTTTCTGATAAAAATTCGTCATATTTTTCTTATTTATACTGCAAACACCGTAAGAACATCCTCATTGAGGCGGTTCTAACGAGTAACAACAACCTATGTCTTGGATCAAAAATAGGAAAAATAATGTATATCCCCATGGAGCCCAGTTTTCTTTATTTAAAATGTAGTTTATTATTATTTTCCTTATTTCTGCTAAAAAATCCATTGTGGGTACATTTTAGAATCGCCTCACCGAGGCTGTTCTGACGAGCAACCATACTGTACTTTCAAGCAGAGGTCTAGAAAATATAAATTTAGCAACCCTAAAATGAAATTCCGATATAACAAAAAATCTCATAGTTTTCAAATTTCTGCTCTAAACAGAGAGTGTACGAACTCCATAGAACGGCGAGACGGTTTCAACGAGTACCCACAACCCATGATTTTAAGCAGAAATAAGGAACAAATGTATACCCCTGTTCAACAACAAACGAATTTTAAAGACTGTGGGCTTTTTGCAGTAGCGAACGTGGTAGAGTTTTGTTTTGCTCCGGACTCATTTAACATTAGAATAATATGCGACGTGTCAAAAATGAGACTGCATTTAGTTGAATGTTTGACAAAAGGGGGAAAAATGTCAGCGTTTCCGAAAGAAAAAGATACAGGCAGGCGTAAACTTCATTCATCGTAAAAAGTCCAGTCTGGTGCTTCTGGAAAATGCCTGAGTGCATTGATAATGGTCCGTAAAATCACCCAAAGTCCGTACACCTAATTCATCTCCAGCATTTTGCGGCCTAGATCAGACGACACGTTATTTAGAGTCTGATCATTTGGGTCTACACTGTTTGCCAATGTCCCACAAATGGGACGCGAGGCATATATGGGTTAAATATCTGATCTGGATCTACACTGTTTGCCAATGTCGCACAAATCCGGGAATTTCCCGAACAAATTAGCTTCAGAAATGGACCCTTAAAATGTTGAAAATGAAAAATAATTTAAATATCGTTTAGAATGGAGCTAAACTTTTTACTTGATACTAATTTTATTAATTTCTGACCACCCGAAGTGAAGATATTAGGGATAACGCACAACTACCCCCCATTTCCCGGACAATTCCCGGATATTTCCCGGACAATTCCCGGACAATTCCCGGACATTAGTGTTCTCCGCGGTGCGGTGCGGATTTGTCTTACTTCCGTGCTATGCACATGTGCAACTTTCTTTTTCCGGTTAAAGGTCGTCGAAGATGGTGCGTTTTGCCAATATCGTCTCTTGTATTTCAATTTAAAGCTCTCAAACGCCTTGAAATTGAAATATGAACACCCTAATTTAATGCATGTGCATAACGTGTTGGCACCGAATATTAAAATTTAATGGATTAGCTCTACGCAGAGCAATAAATGAAGGCAAACATAAACACGTGGGGGAAACATGAAAAAAGGGACATAATCAAGCATTCCACATGCATTAAGATAATATGCCAAAGTCACACATTAAATTTAATTGACAGGGCCTCAAGATCAGACAGCAAACTCGTGATAGCTCAGTGGTTAGTGCACAAGTTTGTCTCTGGTACTAGAGGTCCCGGGTTTGATCCCCGGCAGTGGCGATAAAATTTCAGTGTCCGAACACGCTGCATTAACAGCAATTTCAGGGATGAATATCATAAAGTGCACCGCCCTTCGGATCGGGACGTTAACCGGAGGCCCCCTCAAAGCCTGACATATCAACCTCTTGCCCACCTGGCAAGTAAAATATTTTTGCACTTGCCCAGCCAGTCCATAGAAACACCCCAAACCACACCAAGCCACCATAAAAATACACCAAACCACTTCCTTAGGGTTGGTTAGGGTCTAATAAGGAATGCTAGGTTTTATCTTTAGCCATCTGAAAGAATGCGAATAGAAGAAGGAAGGAATGAGGTGAAGGAAGAGTGCATGGATGTAGAAGAAATGAATAAAGATATTGAAAAGTTTGAGATGCTTTGGTGTTGTGGTTCTGAGTAGTCCAAAGCAGTGTATTCGATAATTTAACCATATGTCACACAGTGCATTTTGTTGTGCAGATTATATTTTCCAGCCTTTTAGACATTTTCTGCAATAGTTCATATTCTGTGATATAGCTGGTGGTCCATCTCTGCACTATCTCCAATTCCGGTCCTACTTGATGTGTTGCGGTTTGCTCATTATGGTTCTTCTAGTAGTTGCTTCCCTTGATTTTAAGATGGATGAGTGAATTTGATTGGCTGATAACGGGGTTTCCTTCACAAAACTAACCAATCACAGGCACGCTTATAGATTAGATACAATTCCGCTGCCAACGAAAAATAGGAAAAGAGAGAAGAAAGTTGACAAAGAAGAATATTAATATTTCACAATGTCATAACCTTTCAAAGGTTTACTTTGACATTTACTGATATATTGTTGTTCAGGTATATCCCAGATAATCCCTTATGTGAAATTATTGCCATTTTATCCCGAGGAGTACTGTTACTCCTTCAACCTCTGAATTTGCCACGGCATTGACAACAATGGAAATCTTACCTGTGACAATCTTGTTTCGTAAAAATGCACTAGTTGTCTGATTCTTTCAGTCCTTGAATACCCATAAGAATAACCTGAATACATTTATGAGTATTTCTTTTAGTATGCTGCAGATTGCACAGATATACAGGGTTTAAATCAGACCCATAACACAAAGGTGCCAGCAATATTTCATGCATTGGTTATGTTCATGTACTAATTATCCCGTTACATACAGAACGCCTGATAATAGGATTTTGCTCGAGTCCTGTCATTTAGACGCATAAGCGTAACTATGCCATATACGACATGTTCACAGTGTTATTGATAAGCTTTTGCCCGAGGAGTACTGTTACTCCTTCAACCAAAGACTATAGACGTATCCTGTGATTCTTTGAGAGTATCGGTACTCCTTAATTCAAAACTAGGGTCGTATCTTCACCAGACGCTATTGAAGGCTCGTTTTGATCAGACCTTGCAGGCTGGTCGGAGTCTTCAGCCGTCACACGTATCATACTGTCATCAAAACGTTTTCAAACCCATGTTTTGTGTCTGCAGCGGCCTTACGTGCTACGCGTTCAAAGGCGGGGGAAAATCTCCACTAATTGTAGCAACTGCATGCGATTGGTAAAAGGCGAGAAATTCAGCGCTCAGCAAAAATACAATAAAACGTGCGACCATTAAAGACTCAGATCAGCAAGCGTATCTGTGAAAGCTAATCAGTCTGTCCCGGTTGCTGTGTTTGCGTTATTTTATGATGCGCTGCCAGTCATTCTGCTTAATGTTCAAAGACGCCGGCGAGACATCTTAGGGTGTTAATTTAATCGGCTACTTGATACATAGCGGTAAATAAGCATGCACTGCATGCTGACCTGACCACCTGTGATTCACAATTAGATATATGAGTACCCAAGTATTACAGGTTAATCCTGCCATTGTGACTCAATAAATATAAGTTTGGTCAAATGTATACGGAACACGACGGACAAAGAGATCAGTCTGTGCAGCGGTGGTTCTATCTCAGACGTGCATTGGCGACAATGTTGCGAGAAAAAAGTACGTCGGGATGATAAAAGTATGAAAAATAGAAGTGGAGTCAAAAGTAAACAACCACCATGATGCAATAATCAAAGGCGCCGAGATACACGTGTCGGAAAACTGCAATTGGCCAAAGGACGCGAAAACAATGAGTCATGGAGGCAAATTTTCTTGCATCTGCGGCCTGCCGACGCTAAGCAGAAAGAGCTAGCGCTTACGCTGCCTGGTCGGATATATATTCGCTGTTACATCCTAGCCCAGTTGTTGTTTCTGTTGTTTTTCCACAAAATACAGAGTTATCCATTTTAGGGTGAATTTCTTTGATTTGGGAGAAATAGCTATGCATTTGATTTTTTTCTTGCGTTTATCCGGAGAAACTTTGTCAGGTTCTCCACAAACTTAACTTTTTATCATCTGCGCGTCTGTTTTGATATTTAATTCCTAAGTACATGACAATGTGAATCTGTAGATCTGTTGAACCAATTTTTTTTTTCGAAGATGACACTCCGTAGAAGCCAATGTGATTGCCTAACAATGTTCAGGATCGTACTTTTATGCACACTTGCCATAAAGTTACTGTTCATGCTTCAGGCGTTGTTAATAAAGTTAATAATGCGGGCGGCTTTCTCTTGGATAATAAATACCATTATGTAATCACGCATCAATAATCGGTTTCCTAATCATGTTGGTAGTTGTCATAACTTGAGGCTGATTGAATATAAGCTCAATATATGATCGTCAAAAGGTAAGGTTGAAGTGTTTCAGCGTAATTAATTTTTGAATGGATGAATTTCGAATCGTTCTTGAAGATTGGAACAGTTTTTGTTGAAGACTATGATGTGGCGAAAATTACTGCGATTTCGATTGCTTTTTGTCAGGCGTCACGTTTATTTTTTGTTTTTCCATTGCCGATACGACTGCAATGGAACGACCTTGGCGTATCGCCAATTTGACGGTCGTATTTGGTACGACTGTTTCTTCATTTCTAGTCGTATTTGCTCGATTTTAGAGTCGTATTTACGACGATACGACCCATATCAATTACTCTGTGTTCATTTGTGCTCATGTTTCCATCGATTCATGTCAGTAGGCATACTGTATGTCTACATGGAAGCATGACTGAATATTTTGTATTAAAGATGAATGCATAAAGCTGATCATCATCATGTGATTATGTGCATCCGTCGGACTTGTCCGTTGACCAAATATTGACAAGCCTGTTAAGGCATTGTTATCTTATAGTTATTATTGTTGTTGTTTCCTTGTAGGATACACCCTCTTTGGTTTTATTACCAATCATTAATAAACATGAAACCATCGTTGAATGATCTCTTCAATTTATCCCGGCTGAGCTAGAATACGATTCTACGCATTATATAAACATTATATATACAGAGTCCGTGTGATACATATTTCTTTGATTTGGTATTACGGCCCTTTCAAGATTATTTCACCTATATTGAGCGGATTGTTAATCAGATGTGGACGAAAACCAGAATACCCGGAGAAGAACACCTAACCGACTGCTGCAGACGAGAAGAACACCTAACCGACTGCTGCAGAGCTTTTGCGTTGCATATTTTAACATGTTAAGTTTATCTGTGTATTCAGAATAAAGTACTTATCAATTTATTTTATTATTATAAGATAAATAGATGTATTCACCTTATTTGCATTTATTCACCTTATTTGCATTATCTGGTGGTTCCTAGTCTGAAGGTTATCAGTCAGGGCAGGGCTTCTGTAAGGCGGACGTACGGCGTATATTACGCCCTGAATTCGCTTCCGGACGCCAAAATTAAACATCAAAGGCGTCCCACGGTGTCCCGAGAATTTCTCTGTACGACCAAAAATCTTTACCGAGACGTATAAACCTGCCCACTTTTAGCGGTTTGTAAAAAGTTTGCCCCGCCTTCTTAGCTGAAACCACTTTGTGTTTATTGAGTACTAAGGTCATACCATTTTCTGCCTGCGCAGTATTATATTGACAGTCAATATCACATGCATCGGCACAACTTTGATCGTCATCGGTGTGTGAAAAATGTGTCAAGGTAATTGCTCGGTGTTTGCATATAATTAAACAGATTAGTACAGGGTCCGAACTTAAGTATTTTTGCCACAAGCAAAATTTAGCTATTTACAAAAAAGATCTATTAGCTAAATGAAAATCAACTCGATTTTTTCAAAAACCCCTTTAATAAGACAGGGTCCGAAATTAAGCTCGCATTTACGCTAAATGCGAGGCTAAAATATTTGTACAAGAAAATTTTCGCAAATGCAAAAATGTCCGATCGTCGGTAAAAAAAAAATAAAAATGAGAAAAAAGATATTACAGACGACAATAATTACTCGGCATTTCCGTGACTGCTTGTGGAATTCCGACGTTCTAAATTTAGCTTATTAAATGAAAATCAACATCTTCCTTCAAATTCTAGAACTTTAATCAGAACCAAAGGATGAAATTCTTTTCCATCACAACGACATAACATATGTATTACAGCACAATAATCAATAGAAAACTTTGCATGTCAAAGTACAGAGATGCATAAAAAAACATGCTAGATCTCCCCTCCCCCCATGCTGAAAAGTCTTATGGAGGAGTATGGGAAAGGATGACTGCTACCTGAAATAAACAGACAAGTATATAATTAGCTATCTCATCCCCCAGGGACAAGTTTTCAAGGGTACGCAGAAAACTTAAAAGGAACACAAGCAAAAGCTTAACAAAAGTGAGTCAAATGTTGACTTAAACAAAACTGGTCTTATTAAATCGTCACTATTGGTCTCAATCTCACTATATGTTACAAGACAAACTAATTATACCCCCACAAATGAAATTGGGGGGGGGGGGGGTATATAGGAGTGAGCTTGTCGGTCGGTCTGTTGACTTGGTTTCCAGACGATAACTCAAAAATGGCTTCACTGATTTTTATAATTTTTGGTACACTGATGTAACATCATAAAATACAGGTCAAGTTCGATTTCCACTACAATTCGTCAATTTTCGACATATTTATGGCCCCTTTCAAGTGAAAAAATTGCAAAATGCCGCTGTTGTACTATCAAGGCAGTTTTTGTGGGGGTATTTATCACCTTTAGTGATAGCTCTAGTTGCTTGCATAGTCTCTGGCATCAAGTTAACTGTTTGTCCCACCTGCAAGGTCTACGAGGTGTCAACAGCTCCTTACACTCAGCTTTATTGTGAGGTTGAAGTCGAGCAAGAGCACATCGTATGTGGGTCGCAGGTTCACATGGAGTACGGTTTCGCTGGTCCAGCTGGCCGAAACTCCAGCGCCTGGGCTCCAACACTGTCTGGTGGGTTAACTTCGGCGTAGAAGCCCTGGTTGGCGTCTTCCCCTGAATCCCTGTAGAAGAAGCCCTGGAAGGTGCTGAGCCCGGGCTGGTAGGCATATGGGGATCTCCTGGCTGTGATGTCTTGGTTGGCGCCTCTGCTTGGAGCCCTGGACTGGAAGTCCCAGTAGGTGCTCTGTCCAGGCAGGTAGGCATGTGAGGATCATCCGGTGGCGGTGATGGTATTTTAGGCATAGACCCCTGTGGTCGAGTGGTCGAGCAGCCTTGACTGGAGGTGAGGGACTGGCTATTGCTTCTCCCGAACATTCCACATTTGGTGTCACCGACAAGCCTGGTATAGAAGGCGTTTGGAAAGGAGTAAACTTCGAAGATGTTGCCGATTTCGGATATTCACTCTGCCTATACCATCCATCCGAATAACATATTGGTGGTACTGCCGGACCTCCACCACAGTCCCAGTGCGCTCCCATCTTCGAGGTTGGTTACTAACCAAGTTCTGTAGGTAGACGTGATCACCCACCTGGAGTGGAGGCAACCTATGAGTATGCTCATTCCATCGTTCATGGTCCCTTGAGTGCCGTCGGGCAAGCGCCAACTCCCTGTGAGACAGCAACTCAGTCCAAGTTTCATGGGGAGTGTATCGACCCAATGGTATTGGGATAGCATCACGGATTGTTCGTCCAAACAATATCAATGCTGGGGACGCTTTCGTTTCTGGGTCGATAAGAGTTTCGGTACATCAGCAGAGCTCTCTGGAACTTGTCTACATCCAGAGATTCTGTTGCAGTAACATTGTCCATGAGCATGCGTTTAACAGTTTTCCCAGCCAACTCTGCTCTGCAGTTGGCATGTGGGTTTGCAACAGATGAAATTCTGTGTTGAACTCCCCAAGCCTTTAAGAACTCTTGTGTCTTTCCTGCTGTGAACTGTGGTCCCCCATCAGATGTCAACTCCTCAGGAATGCCGAACGTAACGAATGTCTCGCGTAGCCGTTTGATAAGACCCTCTGCACCTGATTCTGACCTGTATACCATAGGCCAGTTAGAGTACCTATCTACAATGACAACATATTCTTTACTGTTGAAGGTGAAATAGTCACTGCATATCATCTGAAACGGGTAGTCTGGTCGGGTTAGGTCTGACGGGGGCTGCATTGGGTTGGACTTTGCCATGCGATGGCAATGTGCACACTGGTCTCTTGTCCTTGCAATGTCAATTGTGATATCTGGCCAGTATACAGAGTCAATGGCCCGTGCACGCATTGCACTAACTCCTTGGTGAGCTGCATGGAGTGCATTGAGAACTGACTGGTGAAGTGCTGGAGGAATAACAACCGTAATTCCCTGTGTATACCACGCACTCATCTATAACATGCACCTCAATTCTGAGTCCAAGATATGTAAGAAAAAAAATATTCCAGTCTAAAACACGCACATGCTTTTCCCCAGTATCACAGAATTTTTTTCTCAGACGCCATTTTGATTGAAATTGAAAGTACACGAATTTTGATTGGCTACTATCAAAATAGCCTGACTGGTTATAGGTATATTTCCCAGTAGTTATAGAATAGAATAGTGGTTAGTTTCTCGCTTGCAGCATAGGTAGTTCTCCGTTTACCCATAACGGTGGTGTGTGACAAGGTGACATTTTGAGGGTGCGGTTATTCATTTGTTATGAAAGATGACAATGCGTTTTCCCAGTTTTCTTTCACAAGGAAAGATAGAAACAAGTTTCTTTCCAAAGGTAAAATTGTAACAACATGCCTCCAAGACAGGTGCTCCATAGCGTTATTGACAGAAATTTCTACAGGTAGATTGAGTATTTTGACACCTCTGGTTATTCACAAGTTCTCTATGCTAATCCCATAATTAACACCTTCTCAGCGTGAGTCAAACATCTCACTCAATTGAAGAAGCCCATTTACTGTTAACAAATTATTCCTAAAACTCTGATTTTAAACAAAATAAACAAGCAAATCACCGCTAGTTTTTTTCTGCACGTGATCGGTAAATGACGTCATCGTACCCCAGCAACCCCACATGTGTCTATTGTTTTATCTTAATGGGGCGTATCTGTCTCATAAAAAGTGTTTGGAAACGGTAAAAGTATTCTCGCTAGCAAAACAGCGCTTTCCGTAAGCTCCGTGTCAATAACCAACAACAGAATACAGATGTGTTAACACAAAGAGTTCAACTTTTCTCGACAAGCGTCTGCTCTTTGGCGCCAAAACATAAACATTCACGAGATAGCAGAATAGTCGTAGCAACTCGTCTTAGGAGCAATTAAATAATTTTCACACTGATTGCGGATTAAATTTTATGATTGGGGAATAAACACAAATTAGAGGCATAACTTGACCATATTTTCACACCTTATCGACACCCACCGCAGGGTGGCAATTATATGACAGGGATTAACAATAGTGTCATAATTGAACCGTTATAAATCAATAAACAGTGAAAATCCAAGTCAGACATCTGAGGCGTCTTTCTGAGGTGTCTGATCTGGGACTGCACTGTTTGCCGATGTCCGAAAAAAGAAACGTCTGAGGCGTCTGATCTGGGACTGCACTGTTTGCCGATGTCCCAAAAAAGGGCCGTGGGCATATGTGGTAATATGGATGAAAGGTTGATGTCTGAGATAGGAATATCGATTGCATTTTTAATGGTATGAATGATTCAATGAATTAATATGTCAAACAAACTTTATGAGGGTCTCAAAGTGTCACATTGTATTTGTAATGGGTTTTCGTGACCTGCCGACTTTTCGAGAAAAACAATGTCATTTTTCTATGCCATTGTATTACACGAATGGGATTTTTTTCACCGTTTTCTGGGTGAAAAAAGTGCGTGGTTTACACAGGGAATTACGGTATTCTTTGGCCCATAAGTACCACACCGTCCACAACACAAAGGCTTGCTGCAAAGCGATGATAAGGACGCAGGTCTGCTGGTAGTTCCCTGCAATCATCTGGAAACCCCACCTCAAGGAAGTTGATAAGGCTAGCAAAGATAGGGTCCGAAGCTGTAGCCTCACGAACCAGCCAATTTCACATTTTTCGCGACCATAAACACCTAGAAAACACGTTATGATTCTCCTTTTATTTGTCTGTTTTATTTTACGAAGTACAAACACCTGGTGTTTGAAACCTGTGGTATACCACAGTAGCCTACGTACCGTGGTACATGGGTGTATACTGTGGTATAATTTCCAAAGGAGGTACCCAGCCCTAGACTAACACGTCATCAGTTTTTTTTTTTTTGCATTAATACTACGCATACAAGTTACTATTTATCTCATTGACGATAAGTGTTTTTAGTGCCGTAAACTTGTTAATGTTTAAATTAAAGCGGGTTGTAATTTAGGTGTTTGGTAGTGACATTAGCATTAGCCAATAGTTTCAAAGATAGATACGCATTTTTTTCTTTAGTAAATAGCAGGTGTTCACTAGGTGAAATGAGGAAAATAATTTATAAAATCCAAAAACGTTGCCGCGATCGCTGTTTGATTTTGGCGCCTCGAAAATATGTAAAGCCGGCGAGTGTGACCAGGTCGGTTCGTCAGGGTCCGAGCTGCAGTCTGAGCTGTGTGTTAGCCTATAAGAAAAAAAACTGTCGCTGACTCGTCTAAGTCTGCTCCAATTGACCAAAGTTGCATGTTACTCTGCCTATTTGTCTGAAGCAGTTCCGAGTGGTTAGAGTACAATGAAGACTCGAAGCGTATGTTTTGCAAAGTTTGGCAAAAATCTTTTCCAAAAGAATTTTTCTTTATTTCTTTTTAATCCATATATGACAATGGGTGTCAGGTTTGTTTTATTTGTGTTACGTACACCTCAACCTCGTTATAACACGGAACTCCGGGTCCAACCAACGGACTGTGTTTGTTATCCGAATCGTGTTATTTGTCACAGATTGGCACTTTGGTGATCAATAGTTTTCCACACAAGATGATGTGCGGTCCGGTTAATAACCGTATTTACCAACAAAAATGTGTTTAGAACTAATCAATGGCAGTACCGTATTCCTCCCATTTAACGCCCCGGGCGCTTAAAATATTGGAAAAGGAGGGGGCGCTTATTAGAGACAAAATCTTACCAGTACCGAGAGTTTAAAACCCATTACATTGGGTAGTTTTCCATTAGAATATGGTGGAATCCTGACGTAAAGTACCAAATGGTCAACACAGAGCCTGTTTGATAGATACCTTCCCTGATATGATTTACAGCAGATAGTGATACGGCGAATCTTTACTTTATAAGCCAAAATATTTTTTCCCCAAGCAGAAGGCGCGCATATTATTTTATTCTTCGAAAAACAGTGAGGGGCGATATTATAAAATGGGAGGAATACGGTAAATACCATGGCCCATCTAGTCAAACAAGTCTCTTTAATTGAAACCACCTGATAAACCACGTTTTTATCCACAAAATCGCCCGATCTGACAGCGAGAATGACGCTATTTTGATAGCTGGTTCCTGGCCCAGGTCCGGTTCCGAACTGTTGGCTATTGTGCGGGACTGTACCGAACTAAAGTACCGTTAATAGATTTCAATGGTAAAATTACCGAAATTAGGGTTCGGAACCAGATACGAGAAATTTGAATTGCTTCCCTTGGAATGGCTCACTCATTTGAAACGATTTTTAATGGCGCACATGGTCTTTGAATGATTTTTTTATCGCGAAAATCGATCATGAATATGTTTTATCATTTGCTTTTAAGTTGGAATAAATCTGACTTTCTTGTACATGCGGCTCTAGAAAATCAGTTTTATTGCAGTTCACGGATCAGATCATCTGCATCGATGTTTAAAATTTCTGCTGAGCAGTGATCCTTGACAGAGCGTAATAATTTTTTCCGGTTGCGTAACGGAATTCTTAAATCTCTTTATCTCGCTAAGCCAACACTTTCGAGTATGCCGTTGGCAGCTCATATTTATCGTGCGTGTCAAGCTTTTGTTTGTTTGATTTGAGGTTTTACGTCCCCGTCAACACTGTAAAGGTCATTTTGGAGACGCTGCTTCCAATTTTGTGGGACTTTTACCCGACATTGAGATGAAATGACATCTCAAGCCCTGTCGCCCAATGAAACCAATAGGGTTTATTGGCATGGACGGTCCGCCTCGCACTGTGGTTCATGGACAGGCTTAGATCCTCTATGCGGTTTACCAGTACTAGTGTGCGGGCCGGATTCAGCTCTGCGTGGAAGCATCATGCAGCCCATATATTTCTTCAAGCCCCTATGGGCGGGGGCTGGCATGTCAAGCTAAACAGGTTTATATACTGTATATTTAACTGTACATTAAACTCTGTTAATATCCAAGACATGTTTGGAGGCCTGCAATAAATATCAAAAAGTACCGTTATAGATCGTGTTAGCTACCGTAGTACCGTAGTCAAAAGTGGGAGGAAAATATAATTGTTGTGCTTAAAACATTATAGAACCCTCAGAAAATATTTATAAATGTTGGTTGGGAAAAATGTGGGGTCCAAACCAAAACCGTGTTATATCCGAATTCATGCTGTAAAGAATCGTGCTATAACGAGGTCCAGGTGTACTACAAACAGTGTAGACAGATCAGACGCTATGTTCTGTGTTTTTTTTTTGTGGCGTGGGGGGGGGGGGGGGAGGGAGTGATACTTGTAAACTTATAAAATTTATGCAGGCCAAGCAAAAATATTTTTCTTTTTTGCATGCACTCCTTTGCACTGTACTGACCGCATGTGCATGTATGTCACATAGTTATGTCAACACTATTCAAGTCATTTTTGAGCCGGTCATTTTACCTATCCACACTTTACTAGCCATCTAAAAGAATATACAGGTGATTAAAAATGCAAACAAGAGATTCATAGATTAAATATTATATATTCCTTCATCAAAACAATCGGGGCTTGAAGAAATAGAGGGGCTGCATGATGCTTCCACGCAGAGCTGAAACCGACCCGCACATAAGTACTGGTAAACTGCTTAGAGGATCTAAGCCTGCCCAGGTAAAGCGGTGCGAGTCGACCCGTCCATGCTTATAAACCCTATTGGTTTCATTGGGTGGCAGGGCTTGAGATGTCATTTCATGTCGGGTAAAAGTCCCACAAAATAGGAAACAACGTCTCCAAAATGACCTTTACAGTGTTGACGAGGACATTAAACTTCAAATCAAACAAAATCATCTAAACAATTTTACGATCCACAAACACCTTGCTTCAAAATTGGCACTTCCTGAATTTTCCAGTGGGACTTCCAGATTTCAAGGGTAGTTAATGAAAGCCCTGGTCAGAAGTACAGTTCTCGTCTTTTTTTAAAAACGGAGTAACGAGAAACTTTTAAAGAGTACTGACAAATAAACAAAACAAAAAACCTTATTTTGCAGCCTCGACACTATGTTTTATAGACTGATTTGTGACCAGGTGTACAGTTTGTTTTCATATAGATGCACATATTCAATATATGTGTCTATCAGAAAACAAGCAGTAAGCCTGGCCACAAATCAGTCAAAACAATGCCATATTGAAATCTCTTGAGCAGTTTGTTGACAGAGATATCTAGCTTTTGGGGTTCAGTTCTCTTTGAGGATAGCAGAACCTAAATAAATGCTGCCTATAGGGGCTTGAAGAAATATATGGGCTGCATGATGCTTTCATGCAGAGCTGAATCTGGCGTGCACACTAGTACTGGTAAACCGCTTAGAGGCTCTAAGCCTGTTCAGGAACCGCGGTGCAAGGCGGACTGTCCATGCTAATAAACCCTATTGGTTTCATTGGGCGACAGGGCTTGAGATGTCATTTCATGTCATGTTGGGTAAAAGTCCCAAAAAAATGGAAGCAACATCTCCAAAATGACCTTTACAGTGTTGACTGGGACGTTAACCTCAAATCAAACAAACAAACAAAATAAATGCTGTTTATTCCTTTACCACTCAGATACATATTTTCCAGAGTCTATCCATTAACACTCAGACCCGTATATTCCCGAGTTTATCGATTAACATACAGATACGTATATTCCTGTGTGTCGCCTTTTGAACAAATACGTGTTTGCCCGTGTCTCATAATCAATCACGTTATTTTTACCTTTTTCCTAATTATAAAAACGCCGGATGTTTATAAATAAGTTTGGTATTTTGCCAACAATATTTGCGAAAAAAACAAATATGTTTCTGTACAAAGTTTTGGTGTAATTTGCAACCAAACACACCAGGAGTTTCTTCTACTGAATCACGATGACCTTGCCTGACGTAATGGAAAATTACTGGGCTGAGTTTTACTGAATGACACAATATTTGTGTGTCGGTCGCGCATGATTTGCATGATTTATGTAAAGACAATTAGCGCTGTATAATCAGTTAGATTCAAGGGATTTATGGTCCAAGATAATTAGTTAATTGGGGATTATGATACCCTAGGAATGTTTATACAGCGGATGCCACCCCGAGTGTGCCGAGCTTTGAGTCGCAATAAATTACGTAACAGTACCCAAAAGTGTGCCCCGGTGGTCACCGGAGGGCAATAAAACCCTCAGATGGGTAGGTCTTTCATTGGTCAATAGTTTCAGCCCCTTTAATGAATATTAATTTCTACAAAAAATATTCGACGTCTCATCAGGGTCTCACCGCCGACACTTTAAACAGATGCAATTATTAAGTGGCACCTGATCAGGGTCTTCAGGTTTTTGGACCTTATAATGCTACGGCACCGGGATCAGACGCTCCTAAATTATTGACGCGACATCTGATTCAGCTCCAACCGCCAACGGTTCATTTTATTTTATTTTCCGCGACCGAATAGGTTTGGAGGATATAACGACCGTCCAAATGTCTGTCCGTCCGTCCGTAGACACATCAGACAGATGCAAACAATGCAGATCCGGATCAGACGCCGTAATATTATTGAACGGCGTCTAATGAAGGTCAACATGTTTGTAAAAGGCATCTGAGACGGCGCAGACCCAAACAAGACGTTGCGCAACGGTAATGCGGCATCTGTTCAGGGTCTTATTGCCGACGGTGGTGTTTTTTATCCCTAGTCTGAACAGGTTCGGAGCCTGGCGTCTGTTCATTCGCCCGTTCGTAAACACAAAATTATGAGTGGCGTTCGCTCAAATGTCCTTCCGTAGACACAACATACATATGAAAACAATGCAGATCCGGATCAGATGTACAATTATTAAACGGCGTCTGATGATGGTCTACAGGTTTTTAGACGGTATCTGAGACGGCGCATACCCGGACAAGGTCTCGGGCAACGACAACGCGGCGTCTGATCTGGGTCTTATTGCAGACGGTGGTTTTTTAACCCTAGTCTGAACATGTTCGGGGGATACAGCGATCAGCGTTGCGTTATCCACCTAACCGTCTGTATAACAAAAGACAGAACACATAGGTGCAAACAGTGCATATTTGAATCAGAGGCCATACAATTATTATACGGCGTCTGGATAAGGTCTGCAGGTTTGAAGACGGAATATGCGACAGCACAGACCCAGACCAGACACTGTACAATGATCATGCGACGTCTGATCATGGTCTGGACGCCGCCGGTGCGTCTTATTTTTTATCCCCTGTTCAAATAGGTTCAGGGAATATAACAATCAGCCTGGCGTCCGTCCGCAAACACAAGCAATGCAGATTCGAATCAGACCTTGTACAATTATTAAACAGCGTCTGATGAGGGTCTACAGGTTTGTAGACGGCATATGGGTCGGCGCAGACCTGGACAAGACGCTGCACAACGATAATGAGGCATCTGATCAGGGACTTATCGCCAACGGTGTTTTTTTTTATCCCTAGTCTGAACATGTTCGGGGGATATAGTGATGAGCCTGGCGTCATCCTTCCAACCGTCTGTATAACAATAGACAAAACACAAAGGTGCAAACAGTGCAGATTTGAATCAGACGCCATACAATGATTATACGTAGACAGAACACAAAGCTGCAAACAGCGCAGAAAATTATTATCAGGCGTCTGATCAGGGTCTACATGGTTGTAGATGGCACAGACCCAGATGAGTAGCTATCAGCCTGGCGTCATCCACCTGTCTGTCTGTATGACAATAGACAGACCACAAAGGTGCAAACAGTGCAGATCGGGATCAGAGCCCAGACAATTATTATAAGGCGTCTGATCTGGTCTACAGGGTTGTAGACAGCACATGCGATGGCACAGACCCAGACCAGACGCTGTACAATGATCATGCACATCAGATATCATTTCACCTCAGTTTTGGGTAAAAGTCCCACCAAATTGGAAGCAATACAGAGACGGCTCTTTGGGGTGAGCTGGGTAGGGGGTGGTTGATACACTGATTTAAAAAAGGGTAAAGTTGGGGATGGGGGTGCAAAAAAGGATAGATGGGCTGTAATAGTTATTTTAATCTTATGCAAAAGTACTGATTTTTTCATAAACAAAACACACCCATTCTTTGATTTCTCCAAATTGGCTACTTTTCCATTGAAAAGTTTGATATTTTTCTTATTTATACTCAGAACATAGGTTGTGGGTGCCGATGAGGCAGTTCTAACGAGTACCAACAACCTTGGTCTTGGTGCAGAAATAAGGAAAATAATGTATAAAGGGTTCAGATAGATGTTCATTTCACAGACTTAAGAACATGATCTTATTTCTGCATAAAAAAGTATGTTATGGAAACTTGTTGGAAGAGCTTCAGTGACATGGCCTACTAATTACCTACAAAATACGTTTTTGTGCGGAAATAAGAAAAATAATACGTGGATACCCCCTCTTTTCTGGGGCTATGGTGGTTAAAAATACTTTCTCTGACCAACCCAAAACAGAAATTTTTGCTATTAAAGAAAATATTTTGCTTACTTTGACTCTTCATATTTTCAAAACGCAAGGAGAAACTATAATAAATTTAGTACCATTGGAAAGAAAATTTAATTTCCTAGAAACTTTACAGTTACATAAATATTGTCAAATGTACAGAAAATACTAAATCATTTTTGTAACATAAGGGTGTAAATCACACAAAAATGCCAATATCTCTGTTCAGATATTTAAAGACTGTCAGGCCTGTCAGCCATGTATGGACTATTGATTATTGATTTACCTATATCAGTGTTCTGTTAAGATACTATATTTGCTAATTTTCTGAGTGGTAAAGGGTTATTGTGGCCAAAGAGTTTCTAAAAAATTAGAATATATGAGCTTCACTTTATTGTCAAAGATATGGAGTGAAACTCATATTCTTTAAACTTTTATTCCTTTTCCAAACCATATCCTCAATTTCATCATATATTGTCCATGGATATTTATTTGTGTTTCCTTAGAGGCAAGGTTACAATCAGAATCGGTTACTGGGTCAAAAATCTGTCAGGACCTTTTTCACAACAAGTGCGGCAGAGACAGACTCCTGATCATCTGAAACGAACATAAGGATTGTCTCTGAACGACAAGGTTTCCGCCCCTTACCGATCGGATTACGCTATACTATTCCGTGCGGTTTAATCATTGACCGAAACAAAGGGACGCTACTCAATTCATTCAGATATCCTCTACCGTTTTATTAGCTCACCTGTCACGTAGTGACAAGGTGAGCTTTTGTGATCACTTTTTGTC
This sequence comes from Lucinisca nassula, assembly GCA_963580285.1. Taxonomy (NCBI): domain Eukaryota; kingdom Metazoa; phylum Mollusca; class Bivalvia; order Lucinida; family Lucinidae; genus Lucinisca; species Lucinisca nassula. The sequence continues at coordinate 64,824,045 of OY757026.1, read as the reverse complement.
CGTCGTCCGTGCGTGCGTCCGTCCGTCCGTAAACAATTTCAAATAAGTATATCTCTAATACCCCATGGTCAATCTTGATCAAATTTCATGGGAAGCATCATCAGGTAGGGGGAAAGGCTGCATAAGGTTTTTGGGCTGATCAGATTGGAATTCTGGTTGCCATGGCAACATATAGCTCCCATAGACTTACAAGGGAAAAAATTAAAATATCTTCTTCTCTGAAACCACAGGGCCCAGAGCTTAGATTTTAAGCATGTATTAACGGCCAGTGGTCACCTACATAATTCCTGCAAATCATGCCCCTGGGGTCCAAATTGGCCACATCCCGGGGCCCCTTCGCTCCCATAGACTCATAATGGAACAAAACGCTTCAAAAATCTTCTTCTCGGAAACCACAGGGCACAGAGCTTAGATATTTAGCATGTAGCAACAGCAAGTGGTCACCTACATAATTCCTGCCAATCATGCCCCGGGGGTCAAAATGGGCCACGCCCCGGGGCCCTTTAGCTCCTATAGACTCATAATGGAAAAAAGCTTCAAAAATCTTCTTCTCTGAAACCACAGGGCCCAGAGCTGAGATATTTGGCAACTAGCAACGGCAAGTGGTCACCTACATAATTCCTGCCAATCATGCCCTTGGGGTCCAAATTGGCCACACCCTGGGGCCCCTTAGCTCCCATAGACTCATTATGGAAAAAAAGATTCAAAAATCTTCTTCTCTGAAACCACAGGGCCCAGGGCTTAGATATTAAGCATGTATTAACGGCCAGTGGTCACCTACATAATTCCTGCCAATCACGCCCCTTGGTTCCAAATGGGCGACACCCCGGGGCCCCTTTGCTCCCATAGACTCATAATGGAACAAAAAGCTTCAAAAATCTTCTTCTCGAAAACCACAGGGCCCAGAGCTTAGATATTTAGCATGTAGCAACGGCAAAGAGTCACCTACATAATTCCTGCCAATCATGCCCCTGGGGTCCAAACGGGCAACGCCCCGGGGCCCTTTAGCTCCTTTAGACTCATAATGGAAAAAAGCTTCAAAAATCTTCTTCTCTGAAACCACAGGGCCCAGAGCTGAGGTAGTTGGCATGTAGCAACGGCAAGTGGTCACCTACATAATTCCTGCCAATCATGCCCCTAAGGTCCAAATGGGCCATGCCCCAGGGCCCCTTAGCTCCCATAGACTCATAATGAAAAAAAAAAGCTTCAAAAATCTTCTTCTCTGAAACCACAGGGCCCAGAGTTTAGATATTTAGCATGTAGCAACGGCAAGTGGTCACCTACATAATTCCTGCCAATCATGCCCCTGGGGTCCAAATGGGTCATGCGCCGGGGCCCCTTAGCTCCCATAGACTCATAATGGAAAAAAGCTTCAAAAATCTTCTTCTCTGAAACACAGGGCCCAGAGTTTAGATATTTAGCATGTAGCAATGGCAATTGGTCACCTACATAATTCCTGCCAATCATGCCCCTGGGTTCCGAATGGGCCACGTGATGGGGCCCCTTTGCTCCCAAACACTCATAATGGAAAAAAGCTTAAACAATCTTCTCCTGAAACCACAGGGCCCAGAGCTTAGATATTTAGTAGGTAGCAACGGCAAGTGGTCACCTATATAATTCCTGCCTATCATGCCCCTGGGGTCCAAAAAGGGCCATGCCCCGGGGCCCCTTAGCTCCTTTAGACTCATAATGGAAAAAAAAGCTTCAAAAATCTTCTTCTCTGAAACCACAGGGCCCAGAGCTTAGATATTTAGCATGTAGCAATGGCAAGTGGTCACCTACATAAATCCTGCCAATCATGCCCTTAGGGTCTAAATGGGCCACGCCCAGGGGCCCCTTAGCTCCCATAGACTCATTATGGAAAAAAGATTAAAAAATCTTCTTCTCTGAAACCACAGGGCCCAGAGCTTAGATATTTAGCATGTAGCATCGCAAATGGTCACCTACATAATTCCTGCCAATCATGCCCCTGGGTTCCAAACGGGCCACGCCCCCGGGCAGACCCGGGCCCTTTAGCTCCTATAGACTCATAATTGAAAAAAGCTTAAAAAATCTTCTTCTCTGAAATCACAGTGCCCCGATCTTAGATATTTAGTGCGTAGCAACGGCAAGTGGTCACCTATATAATTCCTGCCAATCATGCCCCTTGGGTCCAAAAGGGCCACGCCTCGGGGCCCCTTAGCTCCTATAGACTCATAATGGAAAAAAAAAGCTTCAAAAATCTTCTTCTCTGAAACCACAGGGCCCAGAGCTTAGATATTTAGCATGTAGCAATGGCAAGTGGTCACCTACATAAATCCTGCCAATCATGCCTGTGGGGTCCAAATGGGCCACGCCCCAGGGCCCCTTAGCTCCCATAGACTCATAATGGAAAAAAGATTAAAAAATCTTCTTCTCTGAAACCACAGGGCCCAGAGGTTAGATATTTAGCATGTAGCGACGGCAAGTGGTCACCTACATAATTCCTGCCAATCATGCCCCTGGGGTCCAAACAGGTGAGCGATATAGGGCCATTGGGCCCTCTTGTTTGACTTTGTAAACAACGGGTGGAAAAACAAAAAACGCTCTCAAAAAAATATTAAATGCGTAATGCTTTTTGTTTTCCGTACCTGATATACAGCAGATTTGAAAAAAAACTAGTATCCTCCCAAGTATTTTCGTAATTTACGCGGTACGCAGCCTTATCTAAAGCCCTGAGTGTTGGAAAAACAGGTGACCAGACACCCCCGCCCGGTAATTGTCCCTTATTTTCCCAATTTATAGACAGATATTCCCAAATTATAGAACAAATTTCTCAATTTCTGATGTTGTGCTACATTTGGATAAAAATTTCATGAAAATTGAACCGAAATTGACAAAGTTACAGCTGATTTAAATTCCCAACTAAAAATATTAGCGAACTGTTTTCCCAAACCCAGCGGCCCCTGGACCCTGATTCTGAAGCGTAGGAAAATCCCTGACCTTGAAAGATCAAGGTCAGGGGGTCTGGTTACCTGCTTTTCCAATATTGACAATATGCAAGCTGGGAGCCAGCAAATATGGTGAAGATTGGTATTTACGTGAATATGTTGCAAAAGTCCTGCTACTAACTAGATATTCATTTATTTATTACCAGGGCAATAGAATGATTATCAATGTAAACAATATTATAGATGTTTAGAGTTGAGATTAACTCACTTTATCAGGCTTGATTAAATTAACTGACTCTATTCACTTAAAGACATTTATTCTTAGACAGTAGGACACAGCGTGTTTTCATAATTGTTTTATTGCCCCCTGTGATATAGTGTATATTAATAGGGTGATTAGTAGCTCCTGTTGAATCCCCTGACTAAGGCACTAAAGGGGAAATTATCAATTAGGTACACTCTCCAAGGAGGCCCCTTACCTGTTGCAGACAGAGGAGTTCTCTTCAGTCAGCACTGAGGGCTACATAATATTATGTAATGAAATGATAGTCCTCAATAATCAAGAATAAATGCCTTTAAGTGTCATCTTTAATCACTTAAAGACACATTTTTTTCCTTATATAAAAGGGGTGGCCTGTCTAATGATCTCCAATAAACATTTCCTTCGGACCATAATGCACATCAAAGGCTTATCTTATCTGAGTGATTAAGAGGTGATTATGAGCAGATTGATATGTTGATATGTTTAATAGGGGGCTCAATAAGGGTACTTGAGTGATAGTAAAATTTACTGAGATTGTTTCCAACAAAATATTGTTTTAAATTACTTCTTTTTTATTTAAAAATAAGATAAAGAAAAACACTGATATCCATTGTTTCCTTTACTCAAAGAAGTAAACAAACAAGGTAAATGAATTGATTAACCTAAAAAATTAATCATTCAATTTACCTTTATTTATTTATATTTATTTATATATGTTTTAATTTATTTATTTATTTATTTTTGTTGAAAGTATGTGACACGCTAATCATATAATGTCTAAAACGTTAGCATTTTATAGTTTCAGTCAAGATGAAACTATAAAATGTCCTTTGTTTTAGACACAATCATATCAGAAAAGAGAGAGAGAGAAAAAAAGCAATATTTTAAGATTTTATTTTTTCACCTTTTCAAGTTTAAACCAAAATAACAAACACAATTAAATTTATTTTTCTTATTTATAATGCAAACATAGGTTGTGGGTGCTCGTTAGAACCGCCTACCCCTTATGCCCAATTTTCTCTATAGAAAGTGGGGTTTAGGGAATGTTCATTTAACAGACTTTTATAAAAGTTCAGGCTGGTGGGAAAAGATGTCATGCTTGGCACAGACAAGAAATTATGCCAGCCTGCGTTCTGAGACAGTTTAGAGAGTGGCTACCAAACCCTGATAAAATACCCTACATGGGTCATTAGTGGCAGTGATTCTGTTCATAGATTCTTCAGATAAAACTGGAATGAGTTTTCATATTTGGATAAAAATAACTGTGCTACAATAAATCCATTACGGGGAAAAGATATACATCACATTAACAGACCTAAAAGATTTTGACCCCTTAAACCCCACTTTTATACAGTAGAACTGGGGTTGAGAGGGGTATACATTATTTGTCTTATTTCTACTCAAAAACATATATTGTGTGTCCTCGTTAGAACCGCCTCATGGAGTCAGTTCTAACGAGCAGTCACACTGTAAAAACAAATTGTGGTACTCATCAGAACCGCTTCGACGAAGTGGTTCTAATGAGTACACACAATATATGTTTAGAGCAGAAATAATAAAGTTATCAGGATTTTATCTGAAAAAAAAAAAACATTTTGGTGGAAAAAATTTACCAATATATTTGAAATGACATTTTCTGTAATGATTGTAAATAATGGCTGCTAAATATAAAATCGGAAAAAGTGTGTGTGTGAATTCGGGTTTAACGTCGCTTTCAACAATTTTTCAGTCATATCACGACGGTGTCTGGATGCGACAGGGAGTTCAATGCTCACGTTTATAGTGCTGCCTCACTGAAGTATCATGTCCCAGACACATTACATGATACCACACCCAGTCACATTATCCTGACACTGGATCGACCAGTCCTAGCTCTACCCCGTAAATCTGAGTGCCAAACGAGGAGCAGCTAGTACCATTTTTAACGACTTTGGTATGTCGCGGCCCGGGATCGAACCCGAGACCTCCCGTTCCCCGGAGCGGACACTCTACCAACTGAGCTATCGGGGCCGGTAATCGGAAAAAGTGCTGTTGTTTCTTCCATGAAAATCAAAATAAGGACTTAGGTGTAAATGAATAGATGTCATTTGTCAAAGTCATATCCCTAGGTAATTTATTAATTTATTACCCTCTCTTGGTCCTCTACCTGTATGGCAGCTTGAATTCCCCATGTGAATTTTATCTCAATGCTGGATTCTTTAATAAACGGTCATTAGGGTGTTATGTAATCGAAAAATGTGTCTTTAAGTGTCATTTTAGTTTGAGTGAATTTTATTGATGGTATATGAGGCGGACTGATGCTCTAGCTTCTATCAGTTTTCTGATACACATCATCAGGTCTGAGAGTTTAGCTATTATGAAAAACAAAAAAGAGTTAAGCTGTTTTAAAGACTGTCCATAAAATAAAGACACAGTCTTTGAATTTATGGACTCACGTGGCCTTGAGGAGCAATGCAAATCATAAGAATTTTCAAAAATTCGAAAGTCGTAGTACAGGTGTTAAGCAGCCTTCTTTATTACATGATAATCTGCATATAGCTGAAAACTGAGTATGATCTGTTGTCTTGATTTATATATTCAGCTTATTTAGAAGGGTGCTGTTATTCTTTCTTTCTGTGTTCTGCGCACAATGTCCTCTGGTCAGGGACCACCTTTGGGACTGTTCAAAGTGGTCTTAAAGACTGCTTTTGAACAGTCCCAAAGGTGGTCTTATTGTTTAAATTGGGGTTCATTGTCCCTGTCAACACTATTTAGGTCATTTTTGAGACATTGCTTCCAATTTTGTGTGACTTTTACCCGACAATGAGGTGAAATGTCATCTCAGGCCCTGTCGCACAATGAAACCAGAAGGCTTATATGTATTGGAAGATCTGCTCACACCGCTTTGCCTGGGCAAGCTTAGTCCTTCTAAGCGGTTTACCAGTACTTGTGTGTGGTCAAATTCAGCTCTGCGTGGAAGCACCATGCAGCTCAATCTATTTCTCCAAGCCCCATTGGGCGGGGGTGATAAAGGTGGTCTTAATATAGGAATTTATAAGGTGAAAAAGGAATTTATAAGGTGAAAAATTCCATTTGGTACAAAAAAGGTTAATAGCCATAAATTTGTTAATTGCTGTAGATTTCAGTTGTCAGCTCACCTAGTCGAACCCTTATTCTGCTTTGGAAATGGTGTAGATCCAGATCAGATCAGAAGCCAACTGATCAGGATCTACACTTTTTGTCAGGCAGTTTTGAATTGAATGAATACATGTGTGAAAGTTTTCAGGATTGTTCCTGATTTCAGGATATTGAGACTTTCTGTCCCTACATGTATATAAAGTATAGGCAAAATTGCCTTTTCAGGATTTGGAAACCTTCATTTAGGAAATTCTTTCACTCATGTAAATGCAGCATGTTCAGTGTACCAAGAAATTTGATTGGTTCATAGTCAGCAATGGGTGTGTGGCCCCCGCCCATCGGGGCTTGAAGAAATAGATGGGCTGCATGATGCTTCCACGCAGAGCTGTAACCAACCCGCAAACAAGTACTGGTAAACTGTTTAGAGGATCTAAGCCTGGCCAGGCAAACCGGTTCGAGTTGGACCCGTCCATGCTTATAAGCCCTATTGTTTTCATTGGGCGGCAGGGCTTGTGATGTCATTTTGTTTCAATGTCTGGTAAAAGTCCCACAAATTAGAAGCAACATCTCCAAAATGACCTTTACATTGTTGACGGGGACGTTAAACCTAAACAAACAAAGCAATGGGTGTGACAAATTAATTTATTCAGCAGAAGAACGTTTAGAAAACGGGAAACCATCTGATATGGAGGTTATTTCTTTGTTTTATTCTTCAGACATCCAAGAGGCGTAATAATGGCCGTAGTAAAAAGGGTCGTGGACACGTGCAGTTTGTGAGATGCACAAACTGTGCCAGATGTGTTCCAAAGGACAAGGCTATCAAGAAGTTTGTGATCAGAAACATTGTGGAAGCTGCCGCTGTTAGAGATATCTCTGATGCCAGTGTCTATGAAGGTTAGTATGCAGGACTTAGGAAGTTTTTGATTTTGATTGATTTGAGGTTAAACGTCCCCGTCAACACTGTATTGGTCATTTTGGAGATGTTGCTTCCAATTTTTTGGGACTTTTACCCAACATTGAGATGAAATGACATCTCAAGTCCTGTCGTCCAGTGAAACCGATAGGATGGTCTGACTCGCTACGCTTTGCCTGGGCAGTCTTAGATCCTCTAAGCGGTTTACCAGTACTCGTGTGTGGTCGGTTTCAGCTCTGTGTGGAAGCATCATGCAGCCCATCTATTTCTTCAAGCCCCGATGGATGGGGGCCGCTGGAAGTAACAAAAGTTCATGCATAATAAAAATCCAAATTTGTCTGCATTACAATAACACACCCATGCGACATAGTGCATTTTTGTCACAGCACCAAAATGGCTAATTTGTCTGATGAAAATTAGTAATATTTTTCTTGTTTATACTTAAAACAGAGGTTTTCGGGTGCTCGTTAGAACGGCCTCAATGAGGCGGTTCTAACGAGCACCCACAACCTGTGAGTATCATGTCTCGGAGCAGAAATATGAAAAATAATGTTTACCCCCGTAAACACCAATTTTCTCTATAAAAAGTGGAGTTTATGGGGATGTTCATTTCACAGATTTCTTTGTGTCAGATGGAATGACATTTTGTCTGAAAAATAAAGGGGCAGATATGAATAGCAAGTGACAGTGATTAATAGAGAACTAAGAATTTGAGTTGTCTTTTTGAGAAAATGATGACTGGGTGTGTCAAATATTGGAAAATATGGTCAAGTATGCAGAGTTGCCTTTGGTGAGTAACCACCAAGAAAACAGAGTCATCAACACGCCACATTACGAAAACATGCCTATACAAATACATAAATAATTGTAAATTTTACCGCAGAGGAAACGACAATTTTCAGCTGAAAATTTACCCCTATAAACCCCAGTTTTACTAAGTTGGGCTCAAGGGGGTCCGAATTATATAGGTGTGTTTTTGTGATAATTATTACAGTGTTGAAATGGAATAATTTTTGTCAAGCCTGCATAAAAACACAGTAACTGTTGCGGGTATAATTAATGAGTACAGGTACCCACAACATTCATGAAGGCTAATATGGAGAAAAAAATATCATTACGAAAACACGCCTATACAAATACATTGTCAATTTCTTGGCCAAAAAATAGAAATTTTTAGATGAAAATTGTGATATTTTTCTTATTTCTGCTCAAAACATAGATTGAGGGGACTCGATAGAACCGCCTCAATGAGACGGCTCTATCAAGTACCCACGATCTATGTTTTTGAGCAGAAATTAGAAAAATAATGTACACCCCCTTAAACTGGCCCCCGCCCTTAGGGGCTTGAAGAAATATATGGGCTGCATGATGCTTCCACGCAGAGCTGAATTCGGCCCGCACACTAGTACTGGTAAACAGCTTAGAGGATCTAAGCCTGTCCAGGAACCGCGGTGCGAGGCGGACCGCCCATGCTAATTAAACCCTATTGGTTTCATTGGGCGACAGGGCATGAGATGTCATTTCATCTCAATGTCGGGTAAAAGACCACACAATTGGAAGCAACGTCTCCAAAATGACCTTTACAGTGTTGACGGGGACGTTAAACCTCAAATCAAACAAACAAACAAACAAACACCCCCTTAAACCCCAGTTTTACTATATAAAAGTAGGGTTGAAGGGGGTCAAAATTATATAGGTGTGTTTTCGTGATGTGGAGAAAAAAAGGAAAATCGTCCATCAGTTCAAATAAATACCCACCTTATCTGTTGCTATGTTCAGAACTTACTGTTCACATTTGAGCCCCGCCAAGCGAATTTGTGTCTTCGAGCATTCCGTCATGACAAATTTTAACTGCGCATGCCCAGCCATTCAGAGGGGCCTGGGATATGGCTTTCTGTCTGAAGGTTCCTCTTGATTCACTGTTTGTATGAGCGAGCAGCGAAGGTTCTGGCGAGACTGCGCGGATGCGCAGGCTCGCCTGAACCTTCGCTGCTCGCATAGGCGATAAGTACCAAAATCGCTTGACGGGGCCCATTTGATAAATGAATAATTTAACGCTCATTGAAGTATGAACAACATCGGGTCACAAGCAAAGTAAGTGAACCCCAAAAACTTTGATGAATGTTAAAATAAATTACCTTTATTACCGTTAAAAACCTAAAAAAAATCGGACATCTTGAGGACTTGCTGTAACTCTCTTAAAATTTTAACAAATTTATTTCACGATCCAGCAAGGAGTCCAGAAAAAGCAGACAGAATAGCAATCAGTGAAGATCCTGATCAGACTGCTCCTGGAGCAGTCTGATCTGGGTCTGCACTGTTTGCTTAGGCCTATCTGTCCAAATACTTCGGGTCATTATGGTATCTATATTATTTCTCATCCATCATATGACAAAAAATCGTACTAAATCTTAAACTAGCGCTAAAATGAAAGAAAAAAAATTGCATGAAGTTTTCCTATTGACAGCAGAACAGAGCTTTTGGCGTCCTAACATAGCCATCGTCCATTCGTATGAAGAGAATCATTGTTTATTTCGATGTCACTGACATAGCATGAGTATTCATTGCAGTATGAACAACATTGCTTCCAAGTAGTTAATCAATAAAATGCCAGTCATTACAATTGTCATCTGCCAGTTACTTTAAAACATTTTTCAAACAGTGTGGACCCAGATCAGACTGCTCCTATGGGAGCAGTCTGATCTGGGTCCACACTGTTTGCCTGCATGCAAAAATATTTTTAAATATGTTTGCAAAAAGATTCAGTAGACGGTATTTTCAGATGTAGTTTTTCACGGCAATTTAAGGGTTACCTATAGAGGTTTTCGGTAAAGACACGAAGAATGTAAATATGTATTGAGTAATAATAAACCTCTTTTTCAGTGTATGCACTCCCCAAGCTGTATGCTAAACTCTTATACTGTGTGTCGTGTGCTATTCACTCAAAAGTAGTGAGAAACAGGTCCAGGGAGGCACGTAAAGACAGGACTCCACCAATTCGCTTCAGGCCAATGAGGGTAAGTAGGCCAAGGAATCCCCTACATATGAGACCCGTCATAGAAAACCTGTTCTCGGGGTTTACGACCTGGCCCTGAGGTTGTAAAACTTTTTTCATGCTCAACTCAGCTGAGCATGAAATCTATAATACTCATAACTATTAAACTACAAATGAAAGAAAGAATTTTCCTGCTTCGATCAGCACAGAATGTTATTTGTCCTGCTTATATATTTTAAAATGCCAACTATATTGTTGGCAATTTAAAATTTATGAGCAGGACATATTTCCGGGCCTCCGTGGCCTACTTGATAAGAGCATATTGTTTTGAGGTTACAGTCCACCAAATATTTACAGAGTTATGCCCCTTTGAAAATTTTGTGAACTATAATTTCGATTCTGGATAATTCCTCCAACAGTTTTCATCAAATGAAGCTGAAACTTGGTAGATAGTAAGACTATGAGGATTTGTAGTGCATATTGTTTTGAGGTTACTGTCCACCAAATATTTACAGGGATATGCCTCTTTGAAAATTTTGTGAACTATTTTGTTTTCAGATATCTCTCCTACAGTTTTCATTGGAAGAAATTGAAACTTGATAGATAGACTATGAGGTGGTGAAGCGCATATTGTTGCAAGGTTACAGTCCAGTCTATTATGTAAAAAACTTGTCTTGCTTACTCCTACAACTGAAACTTGATATGTAGTTAGACCATGATGTGGAGCAGCGCATGTTGTCAAGGCCCCACACCAGCCATAAATTTATTGCTTTTGTCCATGTGTTTGTCCCACCTTTACCAAGAAACTTAATCTCAGTCATAACATCAGAAGTATTTGCCCTACTCGCATGAAACTTAATGCACATATAGCTATATTGCTTTTGACCATGTAGTCACACCTTAACAAAAGACTTAACTTGGTCATAACTTCCAAAGTATTTGCCCTACTCTCATGGTACTTCACACACACTTACTTACCATCACAAAACCTACAGTCTGCCTTAACCAGAAAGCCTAGCCTAGGTCATAACTTCAAAAGTATTTGCCTTTCTCTCATGGAACTTCACACATCACTTAACACCACAAGACCTACATTCTGACAAAAAATGTGTACCATACCTCTTTGACATCTTTGTGTGGGACCCTTTCTGTCAGATGGGGTCAGTGAGACTTTTGGTCCACCAAATACAAACAAAGTTGGCGCCCCTTTGGAAATTTCTGCAAACATTCTGTTTGGCTATCTTCTGCAATTTAGATTCTGTCAAGATGAAACTTGATATATACAGGCCTCCTAGCAAAACCTATAATAACCTATAATTTTGTGCCAAACCTATAAAACCTTTATTTTGTTCATAAAACCTATAAAAAGCCTGTATTTTCATGAAAAAACCTATAGTTTTCACTTTTTGAACCTTCTTGCCACTCAACCCTAACTTTTCTGCAAAATGCACTGCTATTTTTTACTTTTTAGTCCCATAAAAAGTGATGAAAACTGTCAAGAAATTGTAATTTTTTTCCTCGCTCGCTAGGACATTGTAAAATTCAGATCAACTTAACTGAGTAATTGTAGCACAAAAATTCATCAAATATTTTTCTTCAGTTTTAACACTTTATGTAAGTTTGGAAGGCTCTTTTTTAACCTGTATTTTTATTGAAAAACCTGTAAATAACCTATATTTTGAGAGAGAAGAACCTATATAAAAACCTATATTTTCAAAGTGGGCCACTAGGAGGCCTGTATATAGTTAGACCATGATGTGGAGCAGCGCATATTGTTTCAAGGTTACAGTCCACCAAATATACTTTGAAAATTTTGTGAATATTTTGTCTCTGGCTAAGTCCTCCTACAGTACACATTTGATCAAGCTGAAACTTGTTGTATAGTTTGACCTTGTTGTGGAGCAGCACATATGTTTAGAGGCTATGGTCCACCGATTACAGTAGAACTTCGATGGCTCCAACACCGATGGCTCGTTTACCATGGCTGAGTAGAATCTGATCTTGAGCCCCTAGGAAATTCCTCTACATAGAAACAGTGGGGGATAATTTAGATTTTAGTCTTTTATCTTGCAAATGTATGTCGTGTGTACTCATTAGAATCGTCTCAATGAGGCAATTCTAATGAGTACACACAGCATACATTTTTATTTACATACATTTTTATTTACATTTTTATTCTAGAACAACGAAAAGATCTCCCAAAGTATTATCGTTATGCCTCCTAACAGTAACCCTCAGTGGCTCGAACTACTCCTGTCTCAAACAGATTTTCGAGGTCCCAAAGGTGTTCGAGCCATTGAAGTTGGTCTGTATCTTTATAAGTAACCCCTTTGAAAATTTCTGTAAACATTTGTTTCCGGCTAACTCCTACAATTCAGACCTGATCATGCTGAAACTTAAGAATGTAGTAAGATATGATATGGAACAGTCCATATTCTTTCCAGGTTGCAGTCCAATAAATATTAACTTGCCACAGGCATGTGGTGCCCTGCTTGCGGACTCTTGTTGCTTGGTAGTTTTATGGACCTGTCAAGAAAATTAAGGTTATATCAAGCACATACAAAGTCCTGGACAAGCCTCTTTGACTAAGAGTGCTGCATCATACTCATAAGGTCTCCCAATGCAGTGGGTTTTAGCCTCCCTCAGGTATCATGTACAAAAAAAGATACCATTTCTGCAATGGAAGGTTGTGTTTGTTTCTTCTGTGAGCATTTGGCTTTTCACTCCCCTGAGATATTGGCTGACTAGGTGCATTATAGCTTCTAAAAGGCCACAAAAGCCAAATAAAGAAAAAAAAATGAAGTTCTACCAAATTTATACAGTCCAACCTGTGTTTGTCGTCTGCCAAGTACTTTAAAATTAAGTTTTTGCAAAGAGTGTGGACCCAGATCAGACTGTTTCTCTAGGAGCAGTCTGATCTGGATCCAAACTGTTTGCCTGTATAGAAAAATATTTTGAAAACGTTTGCAGAAAGATTCAGCAGACGACATAAGCAGACATTTTCAGATATTTTTCTAGGCGTCTTAAGGGTTAAGCAAACATCTCAGGGATTATCAAAATGTGCTTGCTTTAGACGAGTGCTTGCATAATACAGGTGAATTTTAAAGGAATTGCAGTTTTCGGAAACTAAATGCATGCTTGCTTAATAGAGGTGGCCCCTATGACAGGTTTGACTGTAATATGTTTCCTGGCTCTCATTGTGACATTTCTTTATCAAGTTTTGTTTTATATTTTACAGCAGGATGGTGCAGCGCCAAGACCAGGCCAGACCGGTGGAGCAGGACCACGATAATTTCTTACAGTTGACATTCTTTGTACAATTCTGGGAATAAATTATGCCTCACCTGTACTTTTCTGATTCTTGTATTTACAGTCAAACCTCAGTGGCACAGAACATCGTTTGAACCGTGAAAATTTGTTCTGGAAAGTGGAACCTGTACAGTAAAACTCCCATATTAAGACCACCTTTTGGACTGTTCAAAAGTGGTCTTAAAGACCACTTTTGAACAGTCCTAAAGGTGGTCTCTAATTAGGAGGCACTGGATGTAGAAAACACTAAGAAAGAATAAAACGTTCTCAGTAAGCTTTCTTATAAAGCAGATTTTGTTTTAATTTTAGGTGGTCTGAATAGTTGAGTTTTACTATAGTTTGAGCCACTGAGGGTTTTGACATAGCGCCAGGTGTGTGTGTGTTCCAAGTTTTATGTCCCACCAACAACTAAGGTCATGAGATGGGACTTCGGTTAAAGGACTCATCTGAAAGTCTTAAGCCCAGGATCGAACCCACAACCCCTGGTTAATGAGGCGAGTTGTGTAACCATTACACCAGGCAGGCATCTGATAATTCTTGGTAAGGGACAGAATGAAAACAATTTTTGGTTATCTTTTCAGACTTGTCAAATAAAGATGTGTGTTCTCATTAGAATTTCCCCCCCCCCCCCCCCACAAAAAAAACCTACATGTATTATGTTGTGTGTACACATTAGAATTGCCTCCATGAGGCAATTCTAATGTGTACAGACAACATACCTATTCAAGAAAAATAAGAAAACAGCCTTTAATTTTGATCTGCAGCTTATGAAAATAAAACCTTTAGGGACTTTGAACCAGCCTTTGAATCAGCAATGGTAAATGAGCACTGGGTGTTTGGGTCACTAAAGTTTCATATTTTTGTCATCATTACACACTTCGGTATTAACTTGTGAGAAAAACGCCTAATAAAATTTAACCAAGGTAAAGCTGCTGGAAGTAGGCCGGGGTCAACCTACTTGGATGTCGATATTTTAAAAAGTACAGAATTCAGAAACGTCCAAAATCATGCAGGTGGAAACCTCCTGTTAGAACCTCCCTGGTTACCGGCCCCGATAACGCAGTTGGTAGAGTGTCCACTCCGGGGAAGGGAGGTCATGGGTTCGATCCCGGGCCGCGCCATACCAAAGTCGTTAAAAATGGTGCTAGTTGCTCCTCGCTTGGCACTCAAATTTATGGGGAAGAGCTAGGACTGGTCGACCCAAGTGTCGGGATAATGTGACTGGGTGTGGTAGCATGTAATGTGTCTGGGACATGATACTTCAGTGAGGCAGCACTATAAAGGTGAGCATTGAGCTCCCTGTCGCAACCAGACACCGTCATGATATGACTGAAAAATTGTTGAAAGCGAAGTTAAACCCAAATTCACACACACACACACACACAACCTCCCTGGTTGAGTTAAGTGTCCTTTGTTCTGTTTTAAGTTCGCCTGAACAAAGTCCAGGAAGGGCTTTTGCACTCTCCCCGGTGTCAGTATTCACCATAATTGCATTATTTGCTGGCTCCCAGGTTGCACATTGTCAGTATTGGAAAAACAGGTAACCAGACCCCCTGACCTTGAAAGGTCAGGGGTGTCTGGTTACCTGTTTTCCCAACACTGATAATCTTCAGACTAGGAACCAGCAGATAATGCAAATAAGGTGGATTGGCTTGGGAATCCTCGTCAATGTTCACATTTACAAACAATATTATGGATGTGGTATGATGAAACAGGTCCAGTTTCAATCCCCACCCATACCCCTGAACTCTAGGTCATCAGACTTGTAAAGTTTTAATGTTAAAGTTGTTTAAAAGCTCATTTTTCAAACGATATGATGGAGCTGGTTCATCTTTGGAATGTTGATAGTTATAGGTACAAAGTTTTATTCGGGTAGACCTCCCAATTTTTTCAAACCATACGATGGATTTGGTTCATATTTGATATGATGATGGATATAGGTCCAATGTTGTTATACCCCCGGCATAAGAAGTATGTCAGGGGGTATATAGTTTTTGTCTTTCCGTCCGTTTGTTAGTTCGTACTTCCGTCTGTTACGCAGTTCGTCAACCTTTACGTCAAAGTTTTGCGTTAAACCTTTTTGATAGCTCATATCTCGGTAACCACATGTTAAATTCTCTTCATATTTGGTAAAGGATATCTCTATAGCATTACCTTTCATATGGAATATCCAAGCCCCTGCGTGGGGCGCCTGTCTGTCCGTCCATCTGTTCATCTACTTTACGTCAAAGTTTTGTGTTAAACCTTTTTCATTGCTGATATCTCTGTAAACACATGCTAGATTCTCTTCATACTTGGTAAAGGATATGTCTATAGCATTACTATTCATATGGAATATCTAAGCCCCTGGGTGGGCTGTCCATCAGTTTGTCAACTTTAACGTCAAAGTTTTGTGTTAAACCTTTTTGATTGCCCATATCTCTGTCACAACATGTTGGATTCTCTTCATATTTGGTACAGGATATCTCTATAGCATTACCTTCCATTTGGAATATCTAAGCTCACAGGTCAAGCCCCTGGGTGGGCTGTCCATCCGTCAGTCCATCTGTCCGTGCATCAACATTTACGTCAATGTTTTGTGTTAAACCTTTTTAGCTCACCTGTCACGTAGTGACAAGGTGAGCTTTTGTGATCACTTTTTGTCCGTCGTGCGTGCGTGCATCCGTAAACAATTTCAAATAAGTATATCTCTAATACCCAATGGTCAATCTTGAACAAATTTTGGTCAATCTTGAACAAATTTCATGGGAAGCATCATCAGGTAGGGGGAAAGGCTGCATAAGGTTTTTGGGCTGATCAGATTGGAATTCTGGTTGCCATGGCAACATATAGCTCCCATAGACTATCAATGGGAAAAAATTAAAATATCTTCTTCTCTGAAACCACAGGGCCCAGAGCTTAGATATTTAGCATGTATTAACGGCCAGTGGTCACCTACATAATTCCTGCCAATTATGCCCCTCGGGTCCAAATTGGAAACGCCCCGGGGCCCCCATGCTCCCATAGACTCATAATGGAACAAAAAGCTTCAAAAATCTTTTTCTTGGAAACCACAGGGCCCAGAGCTTAGATATTTAGCATGTAGCAACAGCAAGTGGTCACCTACATAATTCCTGCCAATCATGCCCCTGGGGTCAAAACGGGCCACGCCTTAGGGCCCTTTAGCTCCTATAGACTCATAATTGAAAAAAGCTTCAAAAATCTACTTCTCTGAAACCACAGGGCCCAGAGCTGAGATATTTGGCATGTAGCAACGGCAAGTGGTCACCTACATAATTCCTGCCAAACATGCCGTTGGGGTCCAAATTGGCCACACCCGGGGCCCCTTAGCTCCCATAGACTCATATTGGATAAAAAGCTTCAAAAATCTTCTTCTCTGAAACCACAGGGCCCAGAGCTTAGATATTTAGCATGTAGCAATGGCCAGTGGTCACCTACATAATTCCTGCCAATCATGCAGGGTTCCAAATGGGCGACGCCCCGGGGCCCCTTCGCTCCCATAGACTCATAATGGAACAAAAAGCTTAAAAAATCTTCTCGGAAACCACAGGGCCCAGAGCTTAGATATTTAGCATGTAGCAACGGCAAGTGGTCACCTACATAATTCCTGCCAATCGCGCCCCTGGGGTCCGAAGGGGCAACGCCCCATGGCCCTTTAGGTCCTATAGACTCATAATGGAAAAAAAAGCTTCAAAAATCTTCTTCTCTGAAACCACAGGGCCCAGAGCTGAGGTATTTGGCATGTAGCAACGGCAAGTGGTCACCTACATAAATCCTGCCAATCATGCCCCTAGGGTCCAAATGGGCCACGCCCCGGGGCCCCTTAGCTACCATAGACTCATAATGGAAAAAAAAGCTTCAAAATCTTCTTCTCGGAAACCACTACAGTTTAGATATTTAGCACGTAGCAACGGCAATTGGTCACCTACATAATTCCTGCCAATCATGCCCCTTGGTTCCAAATGGGCCACCGGCCGGGGCCCCTTTTCTCCCAAAGCCTCATAATGGAAAAAAAACTTAAAAAATCTTCTACTCTGAAACCACTGCGCCCAGAGCTTAGATATTTGGTAAGTAGCAACGGCAAGTGGTCACCTATATAATTCCTGCCAATCATGCCCTGGGGTCCAAAAGGGCCACACCCCGGTCACCCTTAGCTCCTATAGACTCATAATGGAAAGAAAAAAGCTTCAAAAATCTTCTTCTCTGAAACCACAGGGCCCAGAGCTTAGATATTTAGCATGTAGCAACGGCAAGTGGTCACCTACATAATTCCTGCCAATCATGCCCCGTGGGTCCAAACGGGCCACGCCCCGGGGCCCTTTAGCTCCTATAGACTAGTAATGGAGTGAGTGTTTGAGTTTTACGTCCCACCAACAGCTAAGGTCATACGGAGATGGGACCTCGGTTTAAAGACTCATCCGAAAGTCTGGAGAAGCCCGGGATCGAACCTGCGACCCCTGGTTTACAAGGCGAGTAGCGTAACCACTCGACCACGGAGGCTTCAGACTCGTAATGGAAAAGAGCTTAAAAAATCTCTGAAACCACAGGGCCCAGAGCTGAGGTATTTGGCATGTAGCAATGGCAAGTGGTCACCTACATAAATCCTGCCAATCATGCCCCTGGGGTCCAAATGGGCCACGCCCTGGGGCCCCTTAGCTCACATAGACTCATAATGGAAAACAAGAGGGCCCAATGGCCCTATATCGCTCACCTGTGTACCAGAAAATCATTAGTGTAGGAGACCACTTGACATTGCTATATACTAAATATCTAAGCTCAGGCAAAGCGGTGTCCATGCTTATAAACCCTACTGGTTTCATTGGGCAACAGGGCTTGAGATGTAATTTCATCTCAATGTCGGGTAAAAGTCCCACAAAATTGGAAGAGACATCTCCAAAATAACCTATACAGTGTTGACGGGGATGTAAAACCTCAAATCAAACAAAATCTGTGCCTTATGGTTTTGGAGAAAAAGATTTTTTAAAGTTTTTTCCAGTATAAGTCTATAGGAGCTAATGAGCCCTGGGCTTGGCCAATTTTGACCCAAAGGGCACGGTTGGCAGGATTTATGTAGGCAACCATTTTGTGTTGCTATATACTAAATATCTAAGGTCTGTACTTCATGGTTTCAAAGAATTTTGAAGCTTTTATTCCATTATAAGTTTGTTGGAGTTAAGGGGCCACAGGATTTGGACCCCAGGGGCATGATTGGCAGGATTCATGTAGGCCACCACTCAACATTGCTACATGCTAAATACCTAAGCTCTGGGACTTATGGTTTCAGAGAAGAAGATTTTTGAAGATTTTTTCCCCCATTTTAAGTTTTTTTGTTTTTTTTTTTCATTACAAGGGCCCTGTGGTTTCAGAGGAGAAGATTTTTGAAGTTTCTCCAATTGTAAGTCTATGGAAGCTAAAGACCCCTGGGGTGTGGCCAATTTGGATCCCAGGGGCATAACTGGCAGGATTTATTTTGGTGGCCACTTTAAACGTTGCTACATACTAAAAATCTAAGCTCTGGGCCTTATGGTTTCATAGAAGAAGATTTTTTAAGTTTTTTTTCCATTATAAGTCTATTGGATGTGATGAGCTCGGGCGTGGCCAATTTCGACCCCAGAGGCAGGGTAAGCAGGATTTATGTACCCGGCTATTTTATGTTGCTAGACACTAAATATCTAAGTTCTGTGCTTCACAGTTTCTGAGAAGAAGATTTTTGAAGCTTTTTTCCATTATGAGTCTATGGGAGCTAAGGGGCCCCTGGGCATGGCCCATTTGGACCCCAGGGGCATGATTAGCAGGAAATATGTAGGAGACCACTTGTAGTTGCTACATGCTAAATTGCAGTTGCTACATGCTAAATATCTAAGCTCTGGGCTCTTGTTTTCAAAGAAGATTTTTGAAGTTTTCTTTTTCATTATGCGTCTATGGGAGCTATGGGGGTCCCAGGGTGTGGCCCATTTGGACCCCAGGGGCATGATTGGCAGGATTTATGTAGGTGACCACTTGTCATTGCTACATGCTAAATATCTAAGCTCTGGGCCCTGTGGTTTCAGAGAAGATTTTTTCCATTATGAGTCTATAGGAGCTAAAGGGCCCCGGGGCGTGGCCCCTTTGGACCCCAGGGGCATGATTGGCAGGAACTATGTATGTGACCACTTACCGTTGCTACATACTAAATATCTAAGCTCTGGGCCCTGTGGTTTCAGAGAAGATTTTTGAAGCTCTTTTTCCATTATGAGTTTATAGGAGCTAACTGGCCCCGGGGCGTGGCCCTTTTGGACCCCAGGGGCATGATTGCCAGGAATTATGTAGATGACCACTTGCCGTTGATACATGCTAAATGTCTAAGCTCTGGGCCCTGTGGTTTCAGAGAAGATTTTTGAAGCTTTTTTCCATTATGAGTCTATGGGAGTGAAGGGGCCCCGGCGCGTGGCCCATTTGGAACCCATGGGCATGATTGGCAGGAATCATGTAGGTGACCAATTGGCGTTCCTACATGCTAAATATCTCAGCTCTGGGCCCTGTGGTTTCAGAGAAGAAGATTTTTGAAGTTTTTTTTCCATTATGAGTCTATAGGAGCTAAAGGGCCCCGGGGCGTGGCCCGTTTGGACCCCAGGGCATGATTGGCAGGAATAATGTATGTGACCACTTGCCGTTGCTACATGATAATATATCTAAGCTCTGGGCCCTGTGGTTTCCGGGAAGAAGATTTTTGAAGCTTTTTGTTCCATTATGAGTCTATGGGAGCGAAGGGGCCCCAGGGCGTCGCCCATTTGGAACCCAGGGGCATGATTGGCAGCAATTATGTAAGTGGCCACTGGCCGTTGCTACATGCTAAATATCTAAGCTCTGGGCCCTGTGGTTTCAGAGAAGAAGATTTTTGAAGCTTTTTTCCATAATGAGTCTATGGGAGCTAAGGGGCCCCGGGGTGTGGCCAATTTGGACCCGAGGGGCATGATTGGCAGGAATTATGTAGGTGACCACTTGTCGTTGCTACATGCCAAATATCGCAGCTCTGGGCCCTGTGGTTTCAGAGAAGAAGATTTTAGAAGGGTTTTTTTCCATTATGAGTCTATAGGAGTTAAAGGGCCCTGGGACGTGGCCCGTTTGGAACCCAGGGGCATGATTGGCAGGAATTATGTAGGTAACCTCTTGCCCTTGCTATATGCTAAATATCTAAGCTCTGGATCTTGTGGTTTCAGAGAAGAAGCTTTTTGAAGCTTTTTGTTCCATTGTGAGTCTATGGGAGCGAAGGGGCCGTGGGCCGTGGCCAATGTGGACCCCAGGGGCAGGAATTATGTAGGTGACCACTGGCCGTTGCTACATGCTAAATATCTTAGCTCTGGGCCCTGTGGTTTCCGAGAAGAAGATTTTTGAAGCTTTTGTTCCATTATGAGTCTATGGGAGCGAAGGGGCCCAAGGGCGTCGTCCATTTGGAACCCAGGGGCATGATTGGCAGGAATTATGTAGGTGGCCACTGGCCGTTGCTACATGCTAAGTATCTAAGCTCTGGGCCCTGTGGTTTCAGAGAAGAAGATTTTTGAAGCTTTTTTCCATTATGAGTCTAACGGAGCTAAGGGGCCCCGGGGTGTGGCCAATTTGGACCCCAGGGGCGTGATTGGCAGGAATTAAGTAGGTGACCACTTGCCGTTGCTACATGTCAAATATCGCAGCTCTGGGCCTTGTGGTTTCAGAGAAGAAGATTTTTGAAGCTTTCTTCCATTATGAGTCTATAGGAGTTAAAGGGCCCCGGGGCGTGGCCCGTTTGGAACCAAGGGGCAAGATTGGCAGGAATTATGTAGGTGACCTTTTGCCCTTGCTATATGCTAAATATCTAAGCTCTGGGTCCTGTGGTTTCCGAGAAGAAGATTTTTTAAGCTTTTTGTTCCATTGTGAGTCCATGGGAGTGAAGGGGCCCTGGGGCGTGGCCAATGTGGACCGCAGGGGCATGATTGGCAGGAATTATGTAGGTGACCACTTGCCGTTGCTACATGCTAAATATCTTAGCTCTGGGCCCTGTGGTTTCAGAGAAGAAGATATTTTAATTTTTTCCCATTGTAAGTCTATGGGAGCTGTATGTTGCCATAGCAACCAGAATTCCAATCTGATCAGCCCAAAAACCTTATGCAGCCTTTCCCCCTACCTGGTGATGCTTCTCATGAAATTTGATCAAGATTGACCATGGGGTATTAGAGATATACTTATTTGAAATTGTTTACGGACGCACGGACGCACGCACGCACGACGGACGACGGACAAAAAGTGACCACAAAAGCTCACCTTGTCACTACGTGACAGGTGAGCTAAAAAAAAGCTTCAAAATCTTCTCTGAAATCACAGGGCCCAGAGTTAAGATATTTAGCATGTAGCAACGGCAATTGGTCACCTACATAATTCCTGCCAATCATGCCCCTGGGTTCCAAATGGGCCACGCGCCGGGGCCCCTTTGCTCCCATAGACTCATAATGGAAAAAAGCTTAAAAAATCTTCTTCTCTGAAACCACAGTGCCCAGAGCTTAGATATTTAGCACGTAGCAAAAGCAAGTGGTCACCTACACAATTCCTGCCAATCATGTCCCTGGGGTCCAAAAGGGCCACGCCCCGGGGCCCCTTAGCTCCTATAGACTCATAATGGAAAAAAAAGCTTCAAAAATCTTCTTCTGAAACCACAGGGCCCAGAGCTTAGATATTTAGCATGTAGCAATGACAAGTGGTCACCTACATAAATCCTGCCAATCATGCCAGTTGGGTCCAAATGGGCCACGCCCCGGGGCCCTTTAGCTCCCATAGACTCATAATGGAAAAACGCTTCAAAAATCTTCTTCTCTGAAACCACAGGGCCCAGAGCTTAGATAGTTATCATGTAGCAATGACAAGTGGTCACCTACATAAATCCTGCCAATCATGCCCCTGGGGTCCAAATGGGCCACACCCTTGGACCCCCTTAGCTCCCATAGACTCATAATGGAAAAAAAGACTTCAAAAATCTTCTTCTCTGAAACCACAGGGCCCAGAGCTTAGATATTTAGCATGTAGCAACGGCAAGTGGTCACCTACATATTTCCTGCTAGTCATGCCCCTGGGGTCCAAATGGGCCACGCCCCGTGGCCCCTTAGCTCCCATAGACTCATAATGGAAAAAAGCTTCAAAAATCTTCTTCTCAGAAACTGTGAAGCGCAGAACATAGATATTTAGTATCTTGCAACATAAAATAGCCAGCTACATAAATCCTGCTAACTCTGCCCCTGGGGTCAAAATTGGCCATGCCCAAGCTCATCAGCTCCAATAGACTTATAATGGAAAAAAACTTAAAAAATATTTTTCTATGAGACCATAAGGCCCAGAGCTTAGATTTTTAGTATGTTGCAATGTCAAGTGGCCACCTACATACATCCTGCCAGTTATGCCCCTGGGATCCAAATTGTCCCCACCCCAGGGTTCTTTAGCTTCCATAGACTTACAATTGGAGAATCCTCAAAAATCTTCTCTGAAACCATAAGTCCCAGAGCTTAGGTATTTAGCATGTAGCAATGTCGAGTGGTCGCCTACATGAATCTTGCCAATCATGCCCCTGGGGTCCAAATCCTGTGGCCCTTTAACTCCAACAAACTTATAATGGAAAAAAGCTTCAAACATCTTTGAAACCATAAAGTACAGACCTTAGATATTTAGTATATAGCAACACAAAATGGTCGCCTACATAAATCCTGCCAACCGTGCCCTTTGGGTCAAAATTGGCCAAGCCCCAGGGCTCATTAGCTTCTATAGACTTATACTGGAAAAAACTTTAAAAAATCTTTTTCGCCAAAACCATAAGGCACAGATTTTGTTTGATTTGAGGTTTTACATCCCCGACAGCACTGTATAGGTCATTTTGGAGATGTCTCTTCCAATTTTGTGGGACTTTTACCGGACATTGAGATGAAATTACATCTCAAGCCCTGTCGCCCAATGAAACCAGTAGGGTTTATAAGCATGGACACCGCTTTGCCTGAGCTTAGATATTTAGTATATAGCAATGTCAAGTGGTCTCCTACACTAATGATTTTCTGGTGCACAGGTGAGCGATATAGGGCCATTGGGCCCTCTTGTTGATTGCTCATATCTCTGTAACCACATGTTAGATTCTTTTAATATCTCTATAGCATTACCTTTCAAATAGAATATCTAAGCCCCTAAGTCAAGCCCCTGGCTGGGCTGTCTGCCCATTTGTCAACTTTGACATCAAAGTTTTGTGTTCAACCTTTTTGATTGCTCATATCTCTGTAACCACATGTTAGATTCTCTTCATATTTGGTAAAGGATCTGTAGCATTACCTTTCATAGGGAATATCTAAGCCCCTGGGTCAAGCCCTTGGGTGGGCTGTCCGTCCAATTGTCAACTTTTACATCAAAGTTTTGTGTTAAACGTTTTTGATTGCTCATATCTCTGTAACCTCATGTTAGATTCTCTTCATATTTGGAACAGAATATAGCTATAGTATTAACTTTCATATGGAATATCTAAGCTACTGGGTCAAGCCCCTGGGTGGGGCTAGCGGTCAATAATTAAGACTTAGGCATTTTGATTACGTCCAAGTTTTGTGTTAACTGTTTCATTATACTCCTTGTAGTTGAAATGCAACAGTTATTCTCAGTGGACTAGATGGGAAGTTTATATGGAGATTCAATTCTACAGACAAATTGTCATTTCCACTAAAAGGGGATGGCACTAGCCGGGGGTATACGTGTCCCACTGGGCACTTTCTCTAGTTTTTTTTTTTCAGCAATACCTCCACCGATGTCCATGACATCAAGGTCATGGACTTTTGTGATAAAAATGTTTCAAAAGCTCAAATCCCCACCCCAAAACAATATATATATATATAGGATAAGACGCATTTAGTGACACCAACCTGGGGGTCCCCCCGGGATGCACCAGGGTCATGCCCCACCCCCTGCATTTCATAAAAGGCCCAATATCTTGGAAACCTTACAGATCCCAACCCCTTAACCATATATATTGTTGTTCCTTATGAAGAGACGCATTCATTGACACCAATTTGGGGGTCTTCCTGGGTGCGCCTGGGCCTTGCCCCACCCCTTCACTTCACAAAAGGCCATATATCT
The DNA here is from genome assembly GCA_963580285.1 of Lucinisca nassula. Taxonomy (NCBI): domain Eukaryota; kingdom Metazoa; phylum Mollusca; class Bivalvia; order Lucinida; family Lucinidae; genus Lucinisca; species Lucinisca nassula. Next base: position 64,799,434 of record OY757026.1, on the reverse strand, counting down.
CAGAAACCATTCAGAACCTTGCCCTAAACCTTATATATTCTTGTTTCTTATGATAAGACACATTCAGTGACACTAAACTGGGGGTCCCCTGGGATGTGCCGGGGTCGTGCCCCACCCCTTCATTTCATAAAAGACCCAATATCTCTGAAACCTTACAGATCCCCACCTGTAAGCTATATATATTGTTGTTCCTTATGATAAGACAAATTCATTGACACCAACCTTGAGGTCTCCCGGGTCAAGTCCGGGCCTTGCCTCTCCCCACCACTTCACAAAAGGCCATTTATCTCAGAAACTGTTCAGAGCCCCACCCCTAAACCATATATAATCGTTTTTCTTATGGTAAGACGCATTCAAATGACACTAGCTTGGGAGTCCTCCAGGGTGCCCGGGCCATGCCCCACTGCTTTACTTCATTAAAAGCCATATATCTCAGAAATCATTCAGATCCCCACCCCTATCCATATGATAAGGATTGTGGCGAGGATTGTGGCCACGTAAAATCGATTTAAGCCCCCCAGTGGAAATCTTCCACTGACCGTTCCAAGGCGGCTCTTCTGTGGCGATTTATTTATGTTGTTGTTTGATACTTACTGTGTGTATCACTTGTGTCTTTTAATTTTGGATGGCCATATGGCCATTTTGTGGGAAAGTAACTGTCCATATGGCCTTCCTTTGTTTAGGTTTCCATTATGGTCTGGTCGCTTAATGTTTGTATTTCTTTCCCTTTGGTGTCTTTTATGGATGGAGTAAGTTAATTGTATCAATTCCTGATCTTTGTTTTACTTCTACTTTGCCTGGGGGTCACTTTGTGCAGGGGCAATGTGCCCTGCCCCTCCACTTTAAAAGGTCATATATTTTAGAAACCATTCAAATCCCCACCCCATATCATATATGTTCTTGTTGCTTATCAATAGCACACCAATTTGGGGGCCCGCAGGGGCCATTCCTCTCCTCTCCACTTCATAGAAAGGCCTCATATATCAGAAGCCGTTCAGATTCCCACCCATAAACCATATATATTCTTGGTCCTTATGATAAGACACATTTAGGAACAACAATCTTGGGCTTTCCTGGGATCAACAGGGCAGTCCCAACCCCTCCAGAGGCCTTATATCTCCGGCATACAGATCCCCACTGCTACACCATATATATTGTTCCTTATGATAAAAACGCATTAAGTGATACCAACCAGTGCTCCATTGGGTCCACTGGCCCCGATAGCTCAGTTGGTAGAGTGTCCGCTCCGGGGAACTGGAGGTCACAGGTTAGATCCCGGGCCGCGACATACCAAAGTCGTTAATAATGGTACTAGCTGCTCCTCGCTTGGCACTAAGATTTACGGGGTAGAGCTAGGACTGGCCGACCCAGTGTCAGGATAATGTGACTGGGTGTGGTATCATGTAATATGTCTGGGACATGATACTTCAGTGAGGCAGCACTATAAAAGTGAGCATTGAGCTCCCTGTCACAACCAGACACCGTCATAATATGACTGAAAAATTGTTGAAAGCGACGTTAAACCCAAATTCACACACACACACACACACACACACACACACACACACACACACACACACACACACACACACACACAGACTCCATTGGGTCCATGCCCTACAAGCTCTACTTCATAAAAGGCCTAATGTTTCAGATACTGAGTCCAGATGGGTGCTCATTTGGATATGGGGGTTCATTTGGGAGACTTTATAATTGGTAGATTGAAATGATATCATGTTAAAATACATGACTGCCATTGGGCAGTGTGCACATGAGCTCTGGTGAGCATAGTGGCCCATGGGCCTCTTGTTTAGCTCACCTGAGCACAAAGTGCTCAGTGAGCTATTCTGATAGGCCAGAGCTCCCTTATCTGTCAACAGTTGACATCTCAACCACTGGGCCAATTTTGACCAAACTTCATCAGACTGATCCTTGGGAGGTACTAACTGAAAGTTGTTAGCTCACGCGAGTCAAAGGCTCTGGGGGAGCTACATGTATTGTGATCGCTCACCGTCCGTCATCATCCGTCCATCCATCCAGAATTCCTTTAAACAACATCTCCTAAACCACTGAACAGATTTTGACCAAACTTGGCAGAAATGATCTTTTGGTGGTCCTCTCTCAAAAATTGTTCAAAGAAGTACTTTCCATGCAGATTTCTGGTTGCCATGGCAATGAAAAAGGGGGAAAATAAGAAAAAATCTTGTCTGAAACCAGAAGGACCAGGTCTTTGATATTTGGTATGAAGCTTCACCTAGTGGACCTCTACCAAGATTGTTCAAATTATATCTCTGTGGCAAAAAATGGCCCCACATCGGGGCCCTCTGGTTTTACATAGGCTTATATACGGAAAACCCTTAAACAAGAGGCCCATGGGCCACAATGCTCACCAGATCTCAGGGGGGCCACTGCCCACTGGCAGCAATGTATTTTAATTCACCATGGAAGCCCTGTGCCAAAGGTTGCTACAGATAAAATTTGGTCCCAATCATACCAGTGGCTTCAGATTCTGATGTGGCTTGAATGTGCTGTTGCAGGACAACAGATGTCAATTGACAATTTCCAATCTGTGGCAAAAAATATGCCAAAAGGAACATTTCGATGAAAGTGTGACAAAATATCTTGAAAAGCATTAATGTCATTTTTCAATTTTCCCCATTACAAGTCTATGGAAACTCTTAACTTGCCATAGCAAACAAACCAAAGAGTGAGTGAGTGTTTGAGTTTTACGTCCCACCAACAGCTAAGGTCATACAGAGACGGGACCTCGGTTTAAAGACTCATCCGAAAGTCTGGAGAAGCCTGGGATCGATCCTGTGATCCCTGGTTTACAAGGCGAGTAGCGTAGCCACTACACCACGTAGGCTTCTAAACAAACCAAAGAGCCTAATTTCATAAACCAGAGCTCAGGTGGACACTGCCCAATAGCAGCCATGCATTATTACATGATATAATCTACCAATTATAAAAGTCTCCTAAACAAACCAATACCCAAATGAGCACCCATTGGACTGTATCTGAAGTATTAGTTGTTTTATAAAGTAGAGAAGTTGGGGCATGGACCAAGTGGAGCCCTGGTTGGTGTCACTAAATGTGTCTTATCAAAAGGAACAGAGACATAATATATATATGGTTTAGCAGTGGGGATATGTATGGTTCTGAGATGTAAGGCCTTTTGAGCAATGGAGGGATTCGGGCATGGCAGATCCCAGAAAAGCCCAAGATTGTTGTTACTGAATATGTCTTATCATAAGGACCAAGAGTATATATGGTAAAACGGTGGGGATCTGAATGGTTTCTGAGATACGAAGCCCTTTATGAAGTGGCAGGGAGAGAAATGGCCCCTGCAGACCCAACAAGACAGGGCACCTGGTTGTGTCTAATAACAATGAACAGAATATATGTGATTATAGGATGGGGATTTGAATGGTTTCTGAGATATATGGCCTGTTATGAAGTGGAGTCTTATCATAAGGAACAAGAATATTTATGGTTTAGGGGTGGGGATCTAAATGGTTTCTGAGATAAATGGCCTTTTATGAGGCATGTCCTCGGCACTTAATGCATGTTATCATAAGAAACAAGACTATATATGGTTTAGGGGTGGGGATCTGTAAGGTTTCTGAGATATAAGGCATTTTATGAAGTGGAGGGGGCGGGGCATGGCCCCGGCACAACCTAGGAGACCTCCAGGTTGACATAAAAGCATATTCAGTTTTCCACATTATAAGTCAATGGAAACACTAAGTTGCTGAAGCAAATAAACTAAAAGGCCAAATTTCATAAAAAAAAAAAAAAACACAAAACCTGTAAAGGTAAATATGGTGAATATTTTCATAAAGTCTCAGCTTCCTAGAGAATATGGTTTCTGAGGAGATGATTTTTTAAGTATTTTTTTTTTTTTCATTTTTTTGCATTTTGGTTTCCATGGCAACCTATAAAAAATTGCAACAGGCCTAAAATCAAATGGCAGATAGTAGATTGCCTATAGAACATTTTCATGAAAGTTTTGTCAAAATACCTGCAAATGACTTGGCAGTAAATGCCATTTTTCAATTTTCCCCATTATAAGTCTATGGAAACTCTAAGTTGCCATAGCAACCAAACTAAAAAGCTGATTTTCACGAAAACACAAACTTTTAATCCCCCAACCTAAGGATGCTACAGATAAAATTAGGGCCCAATCGGCCCAGTGGCTTCAGAAGAGAAGATGTTTAAAAGTGTTGACGCCAGACGACATACGATGACGACGGACAAGTGCCTATCCTATAAGCTCCCCCGGAGCATTCGGCTCTGGTGAGCCAAAAATCTTGTCTGAAACCAGGAGGCCCAGGTCTTTGATATTTGCTATGAAGCATCATCTAATGGACCCCTCCAAAGATTGTTCAAATTATAGCCCTGGGGTCAAAGATGGCCTCGCCCTGGGGCCCAAGTTTTACATAGGCTCATATAGGGAAAACCTTTAAATATCTTCTTGTCTGAAACCAGAAGGCCCAGGTCTTTGATATTTGGTATGATTCTTCATCTAGTGAACCTCTACCAAGCTTGTTCAATATATAGCCCTTTGGCCAAAAATGGCCCTGCCACGGGGCCCTATGGTTTAACATAGGCTAATATAGGAAAACCTTTAAAAAACTTGTCTGCAACCAAAAGGCCCAGGTCTTTGATATTTGTTATGAAGCTTCATCTAGGGTACTTCTACCAAGATTGTTCAAATTACAGCCTTGGTGCCAAAAATGGACCCACCCCGGGTTCCAATTGTTTTACATATACTTATATAGGGAACACCTTTAATAAGCTTCTTGTTTGACACCAGAAGGCGCAGGCCTTTGATATTTGTTTCACAGCTTGAACTCGTGGACCTCTGCCAAGATTATTCAAATTATAGCCCTGGGACCAAAAATGTCCCACCCAGCATATATTGTATATTTGTATAGGGAAAACCCTTCTAAAATCTTCTTGTCTGAAACCAAAAAAAATCCAGGTCTTTGATATTTGTTATGTTGCTTTATCTTGTGGACCTCTACCAAGATTGTTAATCCTCCGCTGCGAAGTGGAGCAGGGATTATAGGAATGGCTTTCGTCTGTCTGTCCATCTGTAACACTTTCTTATCGGCTCCATATCTCCTGAACCCTTTGATAGATTGTCATTAAACTTCGGTTAATTATTCGTCTCAGTGAGCTGATGTGCAGAACCCATAAATGAACCATGCCGACTCAAGCTCACAGTTGAAGGTCACGAAGTCTAAACTTGGAATTTTGTGTCCGTTCCAGATCTCAAACACCCTTGGAAAGATTTTCATTAAACTTTAGTCAAATATTCTTTTCAGTGAGCTGATGTGCAGAACCCATAAATAAACCATGCCGACTCAAGGTCAATGTCACATTTGAAGGTCACAAGTTTAAAACTCTTAATTTTGTGTCCGTTCCATATCTCCTTTACCCCTCAAGGGATTTTCATTAAACTTTGGTCAGTTATTCTCCTCAGTGTGCTCATATGCAGAGTTCATAAATGAAATATGCCGACATCAGGTCATGGTCACATTGGAAGTGCGCGAGTTTGAAACTTTGAATTTTGTGTTCGTTCCATATCTCCTTTACCCTTCAAAGGATTTTCATTAAACTTTGGTCAAATGTCCCCTCAGTGAGCTGATGTGCAGAACACATAAACCATGTCGACTCAAGGTCAATGTCACAGTTGAAGGTTACGAGTTTGAAACTTCGTATTTTGTGTCCGTTCCATATCTCCTTTACCCCTGGAAGGATTTTCATTAAACTTTCATAAGATATCCCCCTCAGTGAGCTGATGTGCAGAATCCATAAATAAACCATTTCAACTCAAGGTCACAGCTGAAGGTAATGAGTTTGAAACTTGGAATTTGTGTCCATTCCATTTCTCCTTTACCCCTGGAAGGATTTTCATTAAATTTTGTGAAATATACCCCCTCAGTGAGCTGATGTGCAGTACCCATAAATAAACCATGCCAACTCTAGGTCAAGGTCACAGGTGAAGGTCACTAGGTTGAGCCTTGATACAAAGTGCTGCAGGGGATTTGGCTGTCCCTCAGACTGCTTTCTTGTTCAAATTGTAACCCCTGACTCAAAAATGGCTCTGCCCATGGGCCCACTTGTTTCACACAGAAAATGTAAAGGGAAAACCTTTAAAAATCTTCTTGATTGAAACCTGAAGGCCCAGGCCTTTGATATTTTGTACACAACTTCGTCTAGTAGACCTTTGCCAAGATTGATCAAATTATAGCTCTGGGGCCAAAAATGGCCCGCCCAGAGGCACACATGTTTTACATAGACTAAAAATTTTCATCGGCTCAAACCAGAAGGCCCAGGTCTTTGATATTTTATATGGAGCTTCAACCGCTGGACTTCTACTAAGATTGTTTAAATTATAGGCATGTAGCCAAAATTTAGGGTGAGCTATTGTGTTCGGTCATCATCCGTCCATCTGTCCATCGTTCACAATTTCAATGTCGGGTAAAAGTCCCACAAAATTGGAAGCAACGTCTCCAAAATGACATATACAGTGTTGACGGGGACGTTAAACCTCAAACAAAATAAACAATTTCTTTAATCAAGATCTCCTTAACCAATGAACAGATTTTGACAAAACTTGGCAGAGATGATCTTTGGGTGATCCTCTCTCAAGTTGTTCAAAGAATTCAATTCCATGCAGAATTCTGGTTGCTCCTGGTTGACAAGGCAAGTAGCATCACCACTACACCACGGAGGTCTCTGGTTTGGCCCATCGGAGTCTAACTGTGGGTCTTCTTTTGCTCCAGCATTTCAGTGGTTTCTTGCTGTCAAGTCCACCGTTGTTTCATCTCTGTGGCTGTTTGATTTTTGTGTTCATTGAGATGTTGCACTTATGAGTTAGCAGGCCCTCAGGCCTTTATTTGTCTAAATCACGACGGAAATAAGGGCGAGAGTTGTGGCCATGTAAAATTGATTTAAGCCCCCCCCCCCCCGACACCCCATGGAATTTGTTTCACTGACAGTTCCAAGGCGGTTCTTCTGTAGCGGTTTATTTTTGTTATGCTTTGTCTTTTAGTGTGTGTATCGCTTATATTATTTTGTTTTGGATAGCCAATTGGCCATTTTGTGGGAAAGTAACTGTCCTTTTGGCTTTCCGCTATTGATGTTTCCACTAGGCTCTAGTTGTTTCATGTCTGTGCTTCTTTCCCTTTGGTGTCTCTGATGGGTTAATTGTATTGATTCCTTATCATTTCCTTCACTTCTATTCTAAATAATATGTTGTACGAACAAGATAATATCTTGTGCGCATAAGATGTTAAGTTGTGCGAACAAGATATGTTGTCCACACAAGATAAATTATGTTGTCCGCACAAGATAATTTCTTCTGTGCACAACATATCTGCGTACAACATAATTTATCTTGTGTGGACAACTTAATTTCTTGTTTGCACAACATATTAAAAATAAAATTGCATGTCCCTTCCCGGGATCCACAGATTACGAAAGCAAAACATACTTCTTATTCAATGGTTATATCATTGTAACCTTTGTTTCAACGTTGCAACAGAATCAAGCCTCACATTCTGAACATTTGATGACATCCCCGACTAAGGAAATATTTCTGCTTAGAAAAAGGAAAATACATGTACCTAGAATCGTGGTATTTCTCTGTTATGCGTGTAATATATTTCCATCTTTGAATTTGGGCACATCATTCTACAGTAGATCTTTGATTTATAACTTGAATACCTTCGGGACCGTGAATATTTGTTCGAGACTGGGGTAGTTCAAACTATTGAGGGTTACTCATACTGCCAGGCTATGAGGCATAGTATATATATTTTTTACTTTATATAAAATGAATATATGCTGTGTGTACCCATTAGAATCGCCTAGTACACACAACAAACCTTTTCAAGATGAAACAAAAACCGCCATAAATTAACCTAAACACATGGATATCTGCAGCTATAGGAACAATTCTCAAGGGGCCTAAGAGTGAGTTCGAATTAACCATAGTAAACGAAATATGCATATTTGAGTTAACGAATTTCATGGTATTTTATTTTCTAGCCCCCCGCCCATAGGGGCTTGAAGAAATATATGGGCTGCATGATGCTTCCACGCAGAGCTGAATCCAGCCCGAACACTTGTACTGGTAAACCACTTAGAGGATCTAAGCCTGTCCAGGAACCGCGGTGCGAGGCGGACCGTCCATGCTAATAAACCCTATTGGTTTCATTGGGCGACAGGGCTTGAGATGTCATTTCATCTCAATGTCGGGTAAAAGTCCCACAAAATTGGAAGCAACGTCTCCAAAATGACCTTTACAGTGTTGACGGGGACGTTAAACCTCAAATCAAACAAACAAAAAATTTCACGGTATTTTAAAAAAAAATAATAATCATAAAAGAGATTATCTGTGTAGATCCTCATTATGAGTCATCTCATCTAAAACTACACTGTTTGCATAGATGTCTGTACCTGTCCACGTGCACATAATCCTCGGGAGGAGGAGTTGCAGTACAAAAAGAAAGAAAGAGAAACAAAGTCTTTGGAGTTGAATTGAGCACATTGCAGACTAGCCTCTGACCCTTGCTGATATGGGCTTGAGTCTTGCTCCTGTCATGTGAAAAAAGCCAAGCTCTGCAACTGAAGGTCAGGTTTTCTCCTGGTTTCTCCAGTTTTTTCCCATCTCTGATTAATGATCTGCTTGAATCAATTAGAATACACGATGAAAATATTAAGTAACCACTTACAATCACGCAACCAGCAGTCCAGCAATAAGGCTTCTCCCTGTCGCACATATAATGCTGTTTGCAACGAAAACCAAAGACCCGCCGGCAGCTTTGTCACACCCTGTTGAACTTTCTATCGTGCTTCTGAACAGATTGACAATGTGGGCAGAATGATTACGAAGCTAGTCCTTCTCAGTTGATTGGCCAGTACTTTCAGACAACTGGCATTATTTTAATAATATTTTTGAATATGCAGCGTAAATCCGAAGAAGGTGGGATTGCAGTGGTATAGATTTTTTGACAGTGGCTAAGCTCTGCCCTGGCTTTGTATGAAGCGTAATTTACCAGTATTCAGTATGTTGACTATGGATTACGGTTTCTCTGTACTTTGACAAACATGTCACTTGTGACGAAGATTCTTGTTTGGTGTGTCATTGTGTGCACTTCAATGAACCGACGATAGGCCATATTGCTAAACTGCTAGATGCGCGGTTGTAACAATGCATTGGAAATAAAAGTAAAACAACAGCATTCCTCCTGCAGGATTTTAGAATCGAACAAGGCCTCATTAGGCCTCACAATCCCGTAGTTCATGAGATACACTGCACACAACCTAAATTGGACCTATTTAGCACGGCTGTGACCTTGAAAACAAGAGGCCCATGGGCCACTTTGCTCACCAGAGCTCAGGGACCGACTGGTAGCAAAGTATTTTAATTAACCATGGAAGCCCTGCGCCCAAGGATGCTTCAGATAAAATTTGGATCCAATCAGCCTAGTGGCTTCAGAGGTCTGATGTCGCTTGAATGTGTTGTTGCAGGACAACAGATGACAATTGACAATTTCCAATCTGTGGCAACCAAAAGGCCTAAAAGATCATTATTAAAGGAACATTTCTATGTAAGTTTGACAAAATATATTGAAAGGCATAAATGCCATTTTTCAATTTTCCCCATTATAAGTCAATGGAAACTCTTAACTTGCCACAGCAAACAAACCAAAGAGCCAAATTTCATAAACAGGAGCTCAGATGGGCACTGCCCAATGGCAGACATGTATTTTAACATGGTATGATTTTAATCTACCAATTATAAAGTCTCCCAAACAAACCCCATTCCCAAATGAGCACTCATTTGGACTGTATCTGAAATATTAGGTGTTTTATATAGTAGAGAGGGTGGGGCATGAACCCAGTGGAGCCCTGGATGGTGTCACTAAATGTGTCTTATAAAAAGGAACAGGGACATATATGGTTTAGCGGTGGGATATGTATGGCTCCTGAGATGTAAGGCCTTTTAAGCAGTGGAGGGATTCGAGCATGGTGGATTCGAGAAAAGCCCAAGATTGTTGCAACCTAATGCTGAACAGTTTCTGAGATATGAGGCCCTTTTATGAAGTGGATGGGAGAGAAATGGCCCCTGCAGACCCCACAAGATGGGGTGACTGAATGTGTCTAATAACAATGAACAAGAATATATGTGATTATGTGGTGGGGATTTGAATAGTTTCTATTATGAAGTGGGGTCTTATCACAAGGAACAAGAATATATATGGTTAAGGGGTGGGGATCTGACCGGTTTCTGAGATATATGGCTTTTAATGAAGTAAAGGGGTAGGGCATGGCGCGTGGCACCACAGGTGGGGGACCCCATGCTGGTGTCACTTATTGCGTCTTATCATAAGGAACAAGAATATATATGGCTTAGGGATAGGGCTCTGAACAGTTTCTCAGATATATGGTCTTTTGTGAAGTTGAAGGGTGGAGCATGGCCCGGGCGAGCCCTGGGGGAACCCTATGTTGGTGTCACTGAATGTGTCTTATCACAAGGAACAAGATCACAAAGGTGGGGATCGGTAAGGTTTCTGGAATATTTGGCCTTTTATGAAGTGGAGGGGGTGGGGCATGACCCCGGCACATCCCGGGGGACCCTCAGCTTGGTGTCGCTGAGTGCGTCTTATCATAAGGGACAAGAATATATATGGTTTAGGGGTGGATATCTGAATGGTTTCTGAGATAATTTGCGTTTTATGAAGTGGAGGGGGTGGGGCATGTCCCTTGCACATCTGGGGGGACCCCCAGGTTGGTGTCACTTAATGCTTCTTATCATAAGGAACAAGAATATATATGTTTTAGGGGTGGGGATTTGTAAGGTTTTGGAATAATTGGCCTTTTATGAAGTTTTGTTTGTTTGATTTGAGGTTTAACGTCCCCGTCAACACGGTAAAGGTCATTTTGGAGACGTTGCTTCCAATTTTGTGGGACATTGAGATGAAATAACATCTCAAGCCCTGCCGCCCAATGAAACCAATAGGGTTTATAAGCATGGATGGTCCGCCTCGCACCGCGGTTCCTGGACAGTATTAGATCCTCTAAGCGGTTTACCAGTACTAGTGTGCGAGCCGGATTCAGCTCTGCGTGGAAGCATCAAGCAGCCCATTTATTTCTTCAAGCCCCTATGGGCGGGACCAACCTTTTATGAAGTGGAGGGGGTTGGGCATGTCCCCGGCACATTGGTGTCCCCAAGGTTGGTGTCACTGAATGCAACTTATCATAAGGAACAAAAATATATTTCGTTTAGGGGTTTGGAGCTGTTAGGTTTCTGGAATACTGGGCCTGTTCTGTAATGGAGGGGTGGGGCATGCGTGTCACTGGGTGCGTCTTATCATAAGAGACAACTTAATGCACCTTATCAAATGGAACAAGAATATATATGGTTGAGGGGTGGGGATCTGTAAGGTTTCTGAGATATAAGGCATTTTATGAAGTACTGGGGGCGGGGCATGGCCCCGGCACAACCTACTGGACCCCCAGGTTGACATAAAAGCATATGGCTGAGAGAAGTTTAATAAAGGAACATTTCTATGAAAGTTTTGTCAAAATATCTGCAAAGGCTTTGTAGTTAATGCCATTTTTTAATTTTCCCCATTATAAGTCTATGGAAAATCTAAGTTGCCATAGCAAACAAACTAAATTGCCGAATTTCATAAAAAACACAAAACCTGTAAAGGCAAATATGGTGAAAATTTTCATAACTCTTAGCCTCATAGAGCATACGGTTTCTGAGGAGATGATTTTTTAAGTATTTGTTTCTATTTTTTCATTTTGGTTTCCATGGCAACAAATATAAATGAGCAGTAGGCCTAAACTCATATGGCAGATAGTAGATTGCCTAAGGAATATTTCTATGAAAGTTTTGTCAAAATATCTGCAGCGACTTGCCAGTAAATGCCATTTTTCAATTTTCCCCATTATAAGTCTATGGAAACTCTAAGTTGCCATCTCTAAGTTGCCATAGCAACCAAACTAATGAGCGGAATTTCATTAAAAAAAAACACAAAATTTCAATCCCCCAACCCAAGGATGCTACAGATGAAATTTGGGCCCAATCGGCTTAGCGGCTTTAGAGGAGATGTCGTTTAAAAGTGTTGACGTCACACGACGACGCAGACGACACAGACGCAGACACAGACGCAGACGCCGACGGACAACTGCCTATCCTATAAGCTCCCCCGGAGCATTCGGCTCTGATGAGCTAATAAGGTCAAGGCCACCAAAACACCTAATCTGTTCTTCATCCTGACCAAGTGTTATATCCATGCAAATTTGCTTAAAATCCACCAAGTAGTTCATGGGATATACTGTACACAACCAAAATTTGGCCTAAATTTGACATATTTAGCACGGCTTTGACCTTGAAAATAAGGTCATGGCCACCAAAACCTATTCAGTTCTTCATCTTGTCCCAATGCTATAACCATGCAAATTTGATTTAAATCCACCCAGTTGTTCGTGAGATATCTTGCACACAATAAAATGTCACGCTGACACATACAGTGACAACATTTGACATATTTAGCACAGCTGTGACCTTGAACATTAGGTAAAGGTCACCAAAACCTAATCAGTTCTTCATCCTGTCTCAATGTTATATCCATACAAATTTGATTAAAACTCACCCAGTAGTTCATGAGATACCGTCCTGCCTGCAAATACGCCGACGGGATCCGCACCAGAAACAACATGCCTCCCTCCCCTACGGAGGGGACATAACTACACAATGGCCACCATTCATATTGCCCAAGCTAAAACAATTAAACTACTGACAAGTACGGTGGAAAATTGTCTTTGAGTATGGGCAATCTACCTGAACAGGGATTTGAGACTTTCGTTTTGCTCTAAATTTCTCTATTTTAAGCAAACTGTATAGACCTTTGTCGGTGGGCTATACTGTTTCCCAGTGCAGTTTATCGTTATTGGTCACGTGGGAAATCACATGGAAGTCTAGATCACTCATTAACTTTGTGTCGATTGATAAACAATCGATCCAAAAAAGTCTGGATATGTTACATATGACTGACAACATCTTGATTACATTTATGCAGTGAATTCAATGCTCACCAAACTTCATACAAAATTAACCCTCATATATTGTCCTTAACGCATATACATTTATGTCACTCATGTAATGTTCTGTTTAACATACACATTTTTCTCATATCCATGTAATACCTGTTTATCCCATAGAGATTCCTCTCATTACAATATATCTTAAAGTACAAATTTCTATCACTACTTTATCTAACATCCACTAACACAAATTGAAGCCTCCGTGGTGCAGCGGTTACGCTGCTCGCCTTGTAAACCAGGGATCGCAGGATCGATCCCTTTCGGATGAGTCTTTAAACTGAGGTCCCGTCTTCCTATGACCTAAGCTGTTGGTGAGACGTAAAACTAAAAAACTCACTAACACAAATCACGCACACGCACAAAATGTTAATAACAGATACAAATCGTATATCTTTTTTAACATATACAAGTTCTTTTACCCATATTATATGCTGCTTAACACATGCGAAATTCTCTCACTCATATAACGTCCTTTTTAACACATTGAACTTGCTCCCATTTATATAATGATTAACAGATATAGAGGTTCTCGCACGTGGTCTTTTCATATGAAATTTATGAAACAAGTCTTTGGTGAGTTTCATAATTTGAAATGATCACGGGTGTAAGATCATGTATATTATATAAGGATTTTAAATCAGATTCTATCGCTGAAGAAGTTAAAAAAGAAAACAGAGTTGTTATTACACGTGTGGCCAAATTTTTGTTACATGACGTAATCCACTAAATAACAGCAACTTTATATGATAAACAACTTTCTCCCACTCGTGTAATATCCTGTTAAATACATGCACATTATTTTCACTCATACAATTTGCTGTTTAACTCATACAAATTTCTGTCAGTCATATATTATCCTGTTAAACGAAAAACAAAATTCTCTCAGTCATTTGAGATACTCTGTTTAACGCATACAAATATCAATTTCTCATGCACAATTTTGTGGAAGAGTTCACTTCGTGGAAGCAGTTATATAATATTGAATAAATTGGGAAATAGCACGGCAACATTTTAGATGGAAAACTACATTGCTTAGTTTGCGTGTTCCCTAATGATGAAAAGACGTCATAGATTACTAAGCTGAAGCAATTGTTGCCTAGGTTGCTGGTGCTGTTTTCGTAGGAGTTATTGGGTTAACGCTCGGTACACGGGTAGAGACTGTGGCTTGTAGTAATCTATCGGTGGCTGGAATACCGTGTTCTCTATTGATGAAAAGACGTCATAGAGAGGTTTCTCAGCTATAAGTACCATTGACTGGGTCACAGGGTGCGCCAAATCAGGAGTTCCGACGAGAGTCTCGGGATAGGCTTTAGGAAAATCATCTGGGTGTTAATGATTAATATAGTTCTTTGTAACATGTCTGGTGATTAATGGTTAATTTTATGTTTGGAAACGCCCATCAACAACACAACACCATATCAGATTCTCTTTTTTATTTGTCGCACACTATACAATGTACTTACGTTTTGCCTGGTTAAGAACACTAGGTAAGAAGAGAATTTCTTTACCAGGTTGAAACCATGGATTTCCTTATCTGGTGTGCAAGAATGTTTGGTATTTCCTTATTTCTGCTCTAAACATAAATTGTGGGTACTCGTAAGATCCGTCTCATTATACCAACAACTGGAACGGGCATCCGTGGCCTTATGGGTAAGAGCGCTGACTCTTAATCATAAGGTCTCTTAACGCTATGGTTTGCGCCTCGTCTGGGCCACATGTGAGACACCATGTTCTGCATCGGAAGATTAGGTTTTTTCTGCGGGAACTCCGGTTTTTGCCAACCTCTGATTAACGATCGGCTCGAAATAAGTGAAATACCGTAAAAATAAAGCAACTGGACCAGAATTTCTTGCATCACACCTTACAGGCTTCGCACCTCACAGAACAGAAGCTTATGAGATATGGTGCCTACAAGCATTTTACGGTTGTATATAGCGGCAACTGTAGAGCCCCAGAGTGTATGGCCATCATCGGAGTAGAGTTCAGTTATGTTGTCTGCATGTCCACTGTCTTTCATGTTCACCATAAATACCTGGGAAATATACACGGTGATATAGAGGCTCTTACACGAGTGATAATTCCATGATATTTACATTCACACTGAATTTAGAGAAAACTACTGGGAAGCAATATTGTTCATACTTCAATGAATACATTGACGTCAGTGACGTCGAAATAAACAATGGTTCTCTTTAATATGATCGGACGATGGCGACGTTATGGTGCCAACGACGCTGTTCCACTGTCAATAGGAAAACTTCTTCTATTTTAGCCCTTAAAAAGATTCTTTTCGTGATATGATGGATGAGAAAAAACATCTTTATCGACCAGGCGCGTGCAGAATTGCAGAATTACATGGGTATTTCCGATGGATAAATTTTGACGCGTTATTGTCCGTTGACGTGATAATATGCCAGAAACGGAGAGGAGGCGACCAAAAGATTGTCCACAAATACTTCCAAGCTCATAAAAATCACTTATAACTTCTGTCTCTCCTCTTTAACCACAATATCCCCGCATCTAACCGACCAGTCTCACATTGCGAAATGCCGAGAGACGACCGAAATCGATTTGGAAAAGTACTCATGTGAAGTTTGCAGAAAAAAAGAGCCAATGTTTGCAAAGTATTTACCGCCCGGGAAAACCCTCCCGGGCTGGTCAATACTCCCTAAACTGGGCAATACTTGGTAATATGGTTTTGGGATGGGTTTACTGAAAAGAACCTGTGTGTTTTATTGTATTATTGCTAATTTAAGTTTTCTAAATTCCTAAATGCATTGTAGAGCCATATATCAGTCATATATTGAAGAGGGCATTATATCAGACCCAGATACATTGGTAAAATATAAATGCAAATTTGACTTTTATTTACAGCTGAACATAACAAATATGTTATCATGGTTATTTTATGATTTCACAGGTGATGCATATGCATATAAATTATGAACATCAAAACATCAACACAGTCAGCATCATCTACAGGAGTCACCATTCCACCGCCTCCTTTCCTCTAGGCATCCTACATGTATAACAGAAGACTAATTTGGCGCATTTTTGCATTCCAAGTTTATTTCTCAGCTTAGTTTGGATCAAACCAAAGTTGGAAAAAAATGCGCTCTATGGCAGCAGAACTTGCTGGCATGCTCAACAGTTTACGAGCCAGCTGACATAGAACTGGATTAACTACATTAGTACGTTCAACACTTGCCCACCAAACAGATGGTGAGATACTCTTAATGGTCGTTTCATTTGCCAAGGACTTTGATAGGCTTGTTTCATTACACATGAAATTCAGTAAATCTGGAACAAGGTCTGGACACTGTTCTTGAAGCATGTCTTGTGCACTTGTAATATGGTCTGGTTTTAGGTGTTTTCCCCTCTACATTGGGTGGAGAATGTCAGCTAAGAAGTGGCTGGAGGTCATGTCCTGGTCAAATCGTTTTTCTGTTGTATTCATATAAGGGACAAGTTCTTCTTTCTGCAGTAATTCTATCCAGATTTCACTGGCATCTGTAATGGTAGCAGAGTCGGATTGCAGCCTGTCTAAAGCCTTATTGAATTTATTAGCAATTGATACTTAAGTCCTGATTCATATTATTTTCAGGTCAAACTAATACATTTTTTGTATCACCCTGACAAATGTGACACCAATATTACCCAGTATTGCCCGGTATTACCCAATATTGCCCATTATTACCCGGGTTTTCCCAGTATTACCCGCCTGGCTGGTCAATACTAATAAAACCTGGGTTTTTGCCAAACTTGAAAAGAGCAGCAAGCAACGATATTGGATACATCGCTTGATCCCTTCCTACAATGACTTGATATCTCAGTGGCCTACCTACTGACTCATAATCATTAGGTCTCAAACTGCTGTGGTCTGAGCCTCGCTCTGGTCACATGTCAGACGCAAGTTCTGCAACGGAAGGTCGGTGGTTTTTCTCTGCGTTCTGCGGTTTTCATCCACCTCTGATTAGCGCTCGGCTAGAAATATGTGAAATAATCTTGAAAGGGCCGTAAAACAAACAAACAAAAAAAATCCTCTAGTTTGTTATATACTGAAACATTAGCTGTATCAATTTCAATGTACTGCTGGGTACCAAAACTCGAGCTCCATGCCGCGCTCGGGTCATATGTGAGACGCAAGTTCTGCAACGGAAGGTCGGATGGGTTTTCTCTGTGTCCTCTGGTTTTCACCCACCTCTGATTAACGCTCGGCTCGAAATAAGTGAAATAACATTGAAAGGGCCTTAAAACAAAACAGCCTATATTTTCTATACTGAACGGAAATAGAAACTATACACTTTTAAATTGTCTCGCTTGACAAAACAAGTGGATAATTCAGTTAAAAATTACTGATTAAGAATTTGACCAACTATCGACATGAATCCTGTAACAATTTAAAGAAAGTCTAGTGTTCAAAATAATAGTTTTGGGGGAAAATGTAAAAAAGTGCATTTTTTTTACAAAATCTGTTAGTAATTGAATTGTGACTTCAACATTTTTTTGTATAGGTAACAAGTGAAAAGCAAAGAATAGAAAAATAACTTAACATCTAAAAATATCGAGAAACAAACATTCTATTGAATTCCCAAAAACTGCCTTTTTTCAGCGAAATTTTCAAAATAATGTTTCAAGTTAAAAATCGATCCAAAAGTGCCTTCAGTCATTTTAGCACCTTCAGCTGTGTCTTAAATATTGATAAAAACAAAAACCGCAATCAAAAATGCCATACTTTTCGCTCACTTCCGATGGTTTGGTCCAATATTTAAACGTCGATAACATTTCAACCATTGTGAAAATTTTCATTTTGTAAACAATATCCCCAACGTCAGATGATGCGTAATAACTGGTAAAAATGGGAATCACATTCGCGACACAAAATGTTTGACTCAATGGAAACTTGAACAGCAAGATTTGGACCCTTGCTTTGAACCTGTGGCTCTACCCGTTAAATAGTAGCTATCATTAAACATTTTATTCGATAAATCAGACATGCCAATGATGATAATTTATATAATTGGAATTCGAATTTCATTGAAATGTTTCGCCAGTGACAACTAAAAAATGAGTGTATAGTTTCTATTTCCGGTGAGTATATATCTAGAATTCTGGAATTTCACTGTTTTGCATATAGATTGTGAGTTAGGACTGCCTCGATGGGGCTGTTCTAGCAAGCACCCCCAGTCTATGTTCGAAGAAAAAGAAAAAATATCTCCAATTGTCATCAGAGATTTTACAGCCATGAAATGGGTTGCGCCAAGCAATGATTGATCCCGATAAGTTCATGCGACCTGGCGATATGATAAACCTATATTGGGTCTTATTGTCCACAATTATCCGTCCATAGTCCCAAATATGATTTGTCGCACATACCTTGGAAGGAGCAGGTAACTCTGGCATGTTCATATGGTTGAGAATGGGAAGCATAACAGGGTGAGCGCCAATTAACAGGTTATTGCTGTCTGATTCAATCAGAATGTTGTCCAGATGGGAATACAGCGGAAATTCCTGAAATAGAGTTTGATTATTTGTTTGTATTCAAAGATTTTAGGGATGGGAAAGGTTAAGGGGCGAATTTGAATCTTCAATGAGTGTAAACATCATTTAAGACGGCAAATCTGCGATTCTACGGTAGGGAATTTCGTTTTACGACGACGCATCAGCAAACAGTATTAAGCTTCCTTCAGTCTGGTAACAGTACAGCGCACCAACTTACGTGTTTAACTGCACACGAATATTTTAAAATAAAGAAAACGTCCCTAAAAAAGAACGTAAAAATGGCGACATGAAGGTACACACAAAAACACCCTGTGCACCAACAAACAATTAAGAGATAACGGTATTCGAAGTTGTTATATGGGGTGGGAAACCGGCGGTCTTACGGTCGGAAATTTTGTTTTACGGCGACGCGTAAGCGGAGCCGTCAAACGGATGTTGCGATCGTAAAACCGACGATTTACCTGCCCCAATGACATATTCCCATTGTAATGCACTTATTCGCCTGTTTTTGTTTAAAAAAATGACCTTTTTAACTCAAACCAACAAGCGCAGTGAGCTGAGTAAAACCAAATATCAACCAATGGAAAGCGATGTTATATGACCGATACTATATCGCAAAGTTTTTGATGTTATCCAATCAGACCTTGCGTTACATAAGCATGTGCATTTGGATGTCTTAGCGTTGTTGTAGGAGCAAAGTGTTTGAGTTTTGTTCTTTGCTTTGCATAGAATATGCTATAAGGTTGTGTTGCACATTTCAATACTGGTCATAAACAGACTCAATAAAACCGTGTCCGCTATTTTCGTTTATTTGGTGTATTCCTTGCTTCCAAAGGATCTAACTTCAGAACTTATTTATTTGTTTAGTTGAGGTGTAACGTCCTAGTCAACGCTATTTTTGTCATTTTAGAGATTGCTTCCAATTTTATCGGGCCTTTACCCGATATTGAGATGGAATGGCACCTCAAACCCTATCGCGCAAACAAACCGCTCGGGTTTATATGCAGGGTTAGTCCGACTCGCACCACTTTGCCTGGGGCTTGTGATAAGATAATATGAGGCAGTTTGAGTGTAATGCTCCCTTTCGTACAGAAAAATGCAAAAGTCCCGATTAGACTGGTCACAGTTGGGCAGTAGATCATTTACACAGCACATAATAATTTCTCGAGAAAAGTCCATATTCCATTCAAATACATTCACATCACCTTTTAGTAAGACTTTAAAACCGCAAAGACTTCAGCACCAAATTCCGTAAAATCATTCTTCGATATAAAAATATTGGTTACAACATGGATGTTATACGACAGACTGCATGCATGGTAGTTAACCCAATCACAAAGAATACACCAAATAAACGAAAATAGCAGACTCGGTTCTATTGAGTCTGTTCATGACAAGTACTGAAATGTGCAACCCAGGCCACGCCCTCTAGCAGCGGTTTAAGCACAACTCTATTTTCAAAATGATTCTAAATGAACTCAATGATCCCAAAGGACCAGAAAATATAATCTGCAAAGCTATGAAAACCAAATGGATGAGACATGAGAAACAGGAAGCAGGTCATACACAACGTTTTAGATACAATCCACACTCAGTTCAGGTACAGCAATACTACATGTACCTCACCTGTCAAATTAAGTCACACTACACTTAACACTTTAATGTTGAATTTCTTAATACATGCCTGGCCTTGAAATGTTGCATATTTATGCTGGTGTTGAGAAACGGATACATCTTAAATTCAATACCTTCAGCCATTTATGGAAAACATTGATTTACTACTTAACAACATTTTTAACAATAATTAATATCGAGGGTTCAATATTTGTGAACTCCGAAGTGTAATTCCCTATAAGTATTTCTGCTAACATCCAAAAGCAGGCGTTCCTTTACAGTTCCTTAAGGTTAGTTGACACTGTGTGTTAATGACCTTAATGGTTGACCGCCCTGTGTGTCTTCATGTACCAAATAAAAACCCAAAGGAGTATAAATAAAAGGACTGATAGCCCTAAGAGTCTGCTAGCTTGCACAGTACTGATTTTATGCGGTGTACATTCTCTCTAAACACAAGAAACGTAAAGAAGATAAATGATATTACATACTACATCACAAGATAGAGCTTTGTGGAATTTATTAACTTTCTTCACATTGAACATCCTGTAATGAAGACTTTCTTATAATATTTGAGTTTGTCTGAGCTTGACAAATCTGACCTCAAGGCCAAGTCTGTGGTAAATTTCAAACTACACTGTAAGTTGATTTCTAACTAGCCCAGACAAATACGGATACACAAATACACTAAACATATGCTGAAAGTAGTATAAAATTACTTCTCTATTTTGTATCTTTCTTTACTAATATTCAATTTCATTTTCTGCATCTTAGAATGCTATTGAAGTAATAAGTTCTATAAAAGGGTTATCCTTTGGAAGCAAGGAAAACACCACAGAACTGGAAAATATGGAGTGTATATGTTTTCTGGGCCAGACTAGCTAGTTTCGGCCAATTAGGCCTCATCAGTGACCCTCAAATATTTTCAAAATTCCACAATGGAATCGATGATCCCAAAGGACAAGAAAATATAATCTACACTATGATGTAGGGCAGGGAGACGTTTTACCGCCGCCACACATTCCCACGCACTAGCTGTAGTGAAGTTAAATATTTCTATAAAAGGGTTATCCTTTGGAAGCAAGGAATACACCACAGAACTGGAAAATATGGAGTGTATATGTTTTCTGGGCCAGACTAGCTTGTTTCGGCCAATTAGGTCTCATCAGTGACCCTCAAATATTTTCAAAATTCCACAATGGAATCGATGATCCCAAAGGACAAGAAAATATAATCTACACTATGATGTAGGGCAGGGATACGTTTTACCGCCACCACACATTCCCACGCACCAGCTGTAGTGAAGTTAAATATGTTCTATAAAAGGGTTATCCTTTGGAAGCAAGGAATACACCACAGAACTGGAAAATATGGAGTGTATATGTTTTCTGAGCCAGACTAGCTAGTTTCGGCCAATTAGGCCTCATCAATGACCCTCAAATATTTTCAAAATTCCACAATGGAATCGATGATCCCAAAGGACAAGAAAATATAATCTACACTATGATGTAGGGCAGGGAGACGTTTTACCGCCGCCACACATTCCCTAGCACCAGCTGTAGTGAAGTTAAATATGTTCTATAAAAGGGTTATCCTTTGGAAGCAAGGAATACACCACAGAACTGGAAAATATGGAGTGTATATGTTTTCTGGGCCAGACAAGCTAGTTTCGGCCAATTAGGCCTCATCAGTGACACTCAAATATTTTCAAAATTCGACAATGGAATCGATGATCCCAAAGGACAAGAAAATATAATCTACACTATGATGTAGGGCAGGGAGACGTTTTACCGCCGCCACACATTCCAACGCACCAGCTGTAGTGAAGTTAAATATGTTCTATAAAAGGGTTATCCTTTGGAAGCAAGGAATACACCACAGAACTGGAAAATATGGAGTGTATATGTTTTCTGGGCCAGACTAGCTATTTTCGGCCAATTAGGCCTCATCAGTGACCCTCAAATATTTTCAAAATTCCACAATGGAATCGATGATCCCAAAGGACAAGAAAATATAATCTACACTATGATGTAGGGCAGGGAGACGTTTTACCGCCGCCACACATTCCCACGCACCAGCTGTAGTGAAGTTAAATATCTTCTATAAAAGGGTTATCCTTTGGAAGCAAGGAATACGCCACAGAACTGGAAAATGTGGAGTGTATATGTTTTAAAGGGCCAGACTAGCTAGTTTCGGCCAATTTTTAAACCATTTTTCCAATGAAGTTTTATCACCTGTCTATGTCAATATGAGTATATCTTCCGATTCTATTATCATGAAAGCTCAATTTTAACTCTCGTTTGCGCCATTTCATACAAATTCAACGTCTGATGTCGCTGCACGATAATATACAATCTAGTACCGGTTTTGAAATTACCCTGTCTTTATCAACTTATGATCAAGACTGAAACAAACCAACAATTATTTGATCCTTAAAAATTTGAAGTGTCTTCAGTGCCATATTAGTTGTAATAACTGATTGTCATTTGCTCGTGCTTCACCTAAGCATCTGACCATATCTGACCACAACAAGAAGGAAAGGGGCATAAATGAGGTATTAGTCGTCAGATCGATGTTGTTGATGGAGGTGTGACTGTCATTATTTCACGAAGAAAGGATGAATTAAAGTGTCTAATTTCTTGTTGTGTTTTCAATTATATATTCAATATCGAATAATCAGATTCTGATTATTTAAGTGTTGCCCTGTTTCTATTCATTCACTTCAGAAAAACATCAAATATGCCGAATAAAAACATGCCGAGATACCGCCTTGAAAAAAGTAGCGCATGTTGTTTTCCGAATTTTGAAGTCGATATTTCAAATTGCATTATCTTAATAGATTTCAGTCACAGTCATGTTAGCGAAATAGAATGCCAGAAAAAACACACATAAGATTGCAAGGAGCCTGCTTCGCTAGCAGACCCAAAAATCACGAACATGGATACAGCCATTCTAAGTCACCGAAAGATTAGATATCTAGAAAGAGTTAGGGGCACGCATAGTAGTCGCAGATAAGATTGACTAGAAGGAGCTATTAAGCTGTTGTCAATATATGTCATATTCGCTGAGTCCACCAGAAGATTCGGTAGAGTGCCTTTCGCACGCCTTCTACAAGCGGACGAAATGGTCACATACGCCACAGCTATGCTTGTTTTACACAATCGGGTGACTTGGTTTACCATTTTGTTAATGGAATATTCCTAAGGCAGGTACAAACGATAGCTCCGCCTAGTCAATCTAATCTGCGACTACTATAGGCATACTGAAAAATAAAACTCAAGACCCGCACGAACATACAATTCCAGAAACATGTAAGAAACTACAAGGAGAATGTCAGCAGAAAAAAAACTAAAAGTTAACGATTATTCAACCTTTGCCCAAAACTCCAATGTGGATTCCTTCAAACTAAAACTTAAGAATCACCCGTATAATCTGACGAAGTTAATGGAGAATGAAATACAGGTCAAGGTCATTCGGTCAAGGCGAGTAAGCATGTCAAGAAGAAATGTTATGTAAAGTTTTGAGGTTCAAGTAACTATAGTTGTTAAGAACGAAAGGCATATTTTTCTTGGTATATACATTGGAAAGGGCAAGAAATCTATTTTTAAGAACATAAACATATTATAATGAACGCTGGTCATTGCCTTCACTTCTATTTTTATTTTGACATGACTCGTATAATACCTATGTAATTGTATTATTGTATTACTGAACTCTTATTATTTTGGAGGGTACAAATTTAATCTATGATTTACCTGCATTAATGTTAGATTGTGGTCTGTTTCTATTTGGTAAATATACAGAAGACCATATAAACTAGTAGCTACATATAAATTCCTGAAAGAAAAAAGAACACACACACATATAATGCAAAAACTATGAAATTCCATATATGGGTCATGCTAAGGGAACACGTGTCTTAGGACATGTGCACGCAGCGAAGACGTCTACCAGCCTGTACATCAATACAGTCTAATCAGACCCTTTACCCTTTGCTATTTTAATGCCCTCTGACCCAAATTAATAAATTCAGACTGAGAATGGCATGCGTGTGTCATTCATGATTCATTGAGCTTTAGGGCAGAAACAGGGGCTTATATGAACAAAATATCATTTGAACTTACAATTTTATTTTTCCAGGAACTAAGTGAAACAAATTCTGCAGTGATTGGATAAGAACTAAATAAGAACTAGAGCTTTCGTTGTAATCCTATTATCAACTTTGTTAAATTTGCAACAAATGACAGGTGTTTATTCAGCACAAACACATTTACAATAAATGGCTAAGTCCGATACAAGATAAATCATAAACAATTATCAAACATTACCCATATGTTAACGAGTCTTTGCAATGTAGACCCCATGAACCAGTTTCATTATCAAATCTGGAGCTCACAGTATACATAATCTGACACTAGCCATGGTCGTATACTTAAACTCGTATACTTAAACTTCAAGGTCAAAATACATTCTTCAGGTTACATGCTGTATTATTGGATACAATATGGTTAAACAAAACTAAGTCAGCTATACACATCTATCAGGAGCATCTCATAAAGTATGTACATGTATAAATAGGATACTTTTGCTATGGGGCTAATATGATTTATAATAAATACGTTTTGATATACCATGGTCAGATGAAATGAGTAAAGATACTTCACGAACTGATCGAACCAGAACCCAAATATCAAAGGGAAATACGGACAGACACATCTTGACAAGCAACAAACTCAGAGGCGACAAGCCGCGTTAGCAGCTCTTTCTCAAACATATGGCAACTCAGTTACCTTTACTGAACTAAATAATTAGGACACACAGAAGTATTAAAATAAAAAAAAAACACCACCAAACATAAAGAAAATGAAACCGCAATGCAAGTACCCACATGAGACGGACAAAAAAAGGTAGGCGGTTTAAGCCGGTTTTAAGGGGCCCAAACATTCACCCTCATTTTCAGCCGCGGAAAACAAAATTTAGCTGGCTGTTCGGCAAAACTTTTTTAGAAGCAATATGCATTTAGATAGATTTCTTACAAAATATCCCTTTTTCTAGCAGTCAATAATATCTAATAAAATATCGTCATCACGGCTCCCAAATTAGTTAAGCATCATACATGTATATGACACCACAGGTACTAGCAGTTTATTTCTAAAATAATAAATACCCGTTACAAATGAAACACGCTTTAGCACTGTTAATTGTTCAGCCGATTCCTTGTTATTAAAGGTAGGGTAAGATAAAGTTAAATAGTAAGATAAAATTAATGCTACTTTCTTTCTATCCTTGGAAATTATTATTCCATTTGGTAAAGCAAAACCACTTGCTACTGTTCTATAATGTTGACCATCATAATATACCACATTTCCAAACGATGGCAAAATCTGGGCTTCGTAGACATGACCAAGTCCACCACGGTAGTAATTGTAGTTTGTGAAATAGAAACTTTCGTCTCCTGTTGCAGCAACATCGTTGGCTCTGAAATAATATCCCTATAAAGTAAACGTTTGCCGATAATAAATTTACTTGTTGATCCCAGCAGGCACACAACGTCGATTCAACGTTGTTCAAAAGTCGAGTGCCTCCTGGGGAGGTGTTTGTGCATGATTAACCAAAATTCTGTTGCTCTCTATATCATAAGTTAGGATTTATGAACGCTTTGTGTTCACTTCACAACCTGTTATAGCTAATTCAAAATGTATAGATTATATAGAAAAATGGCCATCTATGTGTTTTTTCTATATAATCTATGCATTTTCCTAGCAATTTTACTTCTTAACTTCTTAACCTTTAGCCTGCTGTTGGCGACAAGCCCTTTCTTTGCAAACAGTATAGATCCAGATCAGATGGCTTCTGAAGAAGCCATCTGATCAGGGTCTACACTGTTTGACATTCAGTTTATGAATATGTAGAAATAAATTGCATCAAGTAATCTGATTGGTTCAAAGTCAGAAATGGGTGTGGCTTAATTGAATATTCAGCAGGTTAAAGGTTAAATATATCACAAACTACAGTGAAACGCAGCTATTAGCCCCAGCTACAATCATGACTAATTATGTTTATAAGGGGGGCTTTAGTCATTCTTTCTTTGCCTTTCCTCTAATAAGAGACACCCACTTTTGAACAGCCCCAAAGGAGATCTCAATGTACATAATCCTGAATTATGCTATAAATACCTTTAGCAGTTTGACTGGCAGCTGTTTCATAGACCACAGTGGCCTTTATAAACTCTGAATCGAGTTCAGCCATTGCGTTAACCCCTAAGACATCAATCACAAAAAGGTTCCATCTGCTTTCTTGTCAGCTGGTTGCTTTAAATTCAGTCTGAGGGTCACTGATGGGGCCTAAATGCCGAAACTAGCTTGTCTGGCCCAGGAAAAACGATGTACACTCCATATTTTCTAGTTTTGTGGTGTAGTCCTTGCTTCCAAAGGATAACCCTTTCTAGAACATATTTCAAACATTATGACAGGGTCCACTCTGTTTGCATGTATGCAAAAAAAATATATTTTTAAACCAAGACCCAATATTTGTCTAAATCGCGACGGAGGTAAGGGTGAGAATTGCGGCTGCGTAAAATCGATTTAAGCTACCCCCAACCCACCAGTAAAATCGTTCCAAGACGGATCTTCTGTCGCGGTTTATTTTTGATATAGTTCGTCTTTGAATGTGTGTATCGGTGAAATATTTTTGTTTTGGATGGCCTATTGGCCATTTTGTTGGAAAGTATCTGTTCTTTTGGCTTTCTGCTATCGATGGTTCTATTAGGGTCTTGTTATTTCATGTTTGTGTTTCTTTCCCTTTGATGTCTCTGATGGGAGTTGTAGGTTAATTGTATCGATTCCCGATCATTGCCTTCAATTCTGTCATCAGACTTCATAGCTTGCCTGGAAAGTGCCTTTTATGCCATGGGCATAGGTTGAGTATTGCCTTATAAACATCTGTACCTTTATCTATCATCACACCAAATTGCTGAAAAACAACTGACCTAAATACAATGTCAGAATGTCACTGGCCTATGGAACATTGGTCAAAAGTCAAGTAAGGATGAAACGTATGTTTTTCACACATCTTCAGAAAGGAAAGTAAAACACCTTGTTCAAGGTGGAATATTAACGAATTTAGAAAATAGGTAGGTAGAGCTCTGACGCATACTATTCTATCTGGCCTGTTTTCAAATCCGTTTGTGATTCATGAACAGCTGAACAAAACAGGCTGAGTTACAGCAGTGACAAGATCAAAATGAACATAGTGCTTCCTATGTTCAAGAGGAAACAGCTATAAGGTTGATTCTTTTTTTTTTCAAATTCCCTTGAGATTTTAGTATTGTCCTATTTCCCGGTCCTATTTAGCCGTAAGATACACATTCATGTAGTCGATCAAAACCAGATCTATTATACTGGTGACAAGGTTTATATCAAGACATTTTCGGCATTAAAAACCCAAAGCGGGACGAAATGGTAGACATTCTTTCTCCTTGGATAGGAGGTGTGAGAAAATGGTTTCTATTCCTGATCATTGCCTTCACTTCTTTTTAAGAGAAAAATGCAAGATTCTGATATCTCAGTAGTATTCATGAGGTAAGAGGCGCACTGAAATTTAAAAATTCTCATATTACATGTTATTCAAACAGCTGCTTTTCGGAAGCAAATGATATAACGTGTCTTAAGGGATATTGCTTGGGAAAATAATTCTGTCTTTTATGGGAGACACCATGATCTTGTTGATCCGTACAATGTGGCCATTTCCAGAATTATTTCTGATATGTTTGCCAATGGAACGCCATAGGAAGACTTCCAAAATCTCGGACATACCCTTCTCGGCATTTACTCCTTTTCTTCGTTCGGGTCGATAGGCATGTGGGGCGAAGCTTTCGTACCAAGTAATGCTTACTATCCGCGGACGCCTGATTACACTCTTCTGGAGTCCATGTCTGTTGATCTGAACATTGATACTTGCCATTTTGTCTATGGATTAATGATTTTGGATTAACGCTTTGGTACTACGACCTAAACTACTTATATCCGTTTTCAATTGTGAGGGTCTGCTCAAATGATGGAGTAAGTCATATAAGGTTAAATGAGCCCCGCCAAGCGAATTTGTGTCTTCGAGCATTCCGTCATAACAAATTTTAACTGCGCATGCCCAGCCATTTAGAGGGGCCAGGGATATGGCTTTCTGTCTGAAGGTTCCTCTTGATTCACTGCTCGTATGAGCGAGCAGCGAAGGTTCTGGCGAGACTGCGCGGATGCGCAGGCTCGCCTTAACCTTCGCTGCTCGCATAGGCCATAAGTACCAAAATCGCTTGACGGGGCCCAAATAATGTTGCAAATTATATTCCTAATACATACAGATTTATAAACTGAAGATCTACCAAACTTTTGAGCATACAACCCAAATAAATACATACGCGCCTTGTGCCAATAATTGGACATGCTTTGTTTCAATCAAGTTCTGTAACATACATAATGTAGTAACTAACAACAGATCAATATGTTCTTTTAGCAATTGTTTTGGGAAAATTCTGTTCTCTTTACTGGTGCTTATTGGTGTGCTCTAATGACAGCACGTGCAATAATTACTGCGATTATAAATAAATAAATATTTATGTTTTACTATTTTACTTACACTTTCATGACCTCATCTGTGTATGAGTGTATGTATTTCAGTGACTGGTCTCTCTCTTTGTATTCAAACTTTTCAATCCTGTCCTCTCCAGGGGGGTGGTTGACAACAAACAAGTACGTTCTGTCTGAAATGAGAAGCCTCCGTGGTGTAGTGGTTAGGCTACTCGCCTTGTAAACCAGGGATCGCAGTATCGATCCCGGGCTTCTCCATACTTTCGGATGAGTCTTTAAACCGAGGTCCCGTCTCCGTATGACCTAAGCTGTTGGTGGGACGTAAAACTCAAACACTCACTCACTCTGTCTGAAATTAAACCTGACTATGAGACAGTAAGGGTGCCAAATACATATCCAAGGAGACTTTGCTGACATAGAAATACCACCACACGACCTCGACGTATGAGAATAACTTTCTGTCTACAAAATTCGTATTTTGAGAAGTACAGTCGAACTTCAATGGCTCGAACACCTTTGGGACCTCGAAAATATGTTCGAGACAGGGGTAGTTCCAGCCACAGTGTGTTACTGTCAGGAGGCATAACGAGATACTTTTACACATCTTTTCGGTGTTCGATAATGAATATGTATGCTGTGCGTACTCATTAGAATCGCCTCATTGAGGCGATTCTAATGAGTACACACAGTATACATTTGCAAGATAAAAGACTAAAATCTCCATAATTATCCCCCACTATTTCTCAGTACAGGGTTTCACTAGGGCTCAATAATGGGTTCGACTCATCCATGGTAAACGAGCCATCTGGGTTCGATCCATCGAAGTTCTACTGTATATCATGGGTATAAGGCCGAAAATCTGGTTTCACAAGGACACATCAGAGAAGCAATAAATTGGAAAATACGACCGCAAAACCAATGTTTCACCTCCCCGGGACTTGAGCAAACACTGCAGACACAGATTATGCGACGTCCGATCAGAGTCTACACTGTTCGCTAACAAGGTTTTCTGTCAAAAAATAAATAGAACAAAAAATGGAGAAATAGACCTGACACCCCTTAAATGACTTGTCTAACATACAATACCGGTAACAGTCTCGTAGTCCACTGGTATGCAATAGGTTAATGATTTGTTTGTTTGACTTGAGGTTTAACGTCCCCGTCAACACTGTATAGGTAATTTTGGAGACGTTCCTTCCAATTTTGTGGGAATTTTATCCGACATTGAGATGAAATGACATCTGAAGCCCTTTCGTCCAATTAAACTAATATAGTTTATATGCATGGACGGTCCAACTCGCATCTCTTTTTCTGGGCATGCTTAGAACCTCAAAGCAGTTTCCAGTACTCCACGTGCGGTTGGTTTCAGCTCTGCGTGGAAGCATCATGCAGCCCATCTATTTCTTCAAGCCCCGATGGGCGGGGGCGAGCAATAGGTTAATGAAGTTATCCCTATTCCAATCTACCTCTTTCTTTGTCTTGGTATTGTGTCAAAGAACTTATATCTGCACAAAACGGCAAGCGCTGTCAGTGACATAAAACCAAATTTCATTACAAAAATGAAGATGTGTGATGACGTCAGATATGGGTCCGGTCACGAGAAAACCTGCCTTCGAAGTTTGCGACTTGGTAAGACACTAACCGGCCTGCTCTGCTATACAGATTAGATTTAGCAAGAGCTTTGAAATGAGCTGGGGCACAGAATTCCCTACAACTAACGTGTGCGCAGCGAAGAATCAGATCAGCCTGCCCATCCATATAGTCTGACCAGAGACGTCTCTTGCTGCATGAAGGAGCATTTGGCATTAGAGCGCACAACGAAGGCTCTGATCAGACTGCGCGGATGCGCAGGTTGATCTGAGTCTTCGTTGGGCGCACATATCTTATTGTAGGTTTTGTCGTGTTCTGGATCATATTATAAGAATTTGATATGAGGTTCTGTTGTAGATGGGCGTTTCAAACCCTCGGAATGACCGTGCAGAGCGAAACCGAGGGTAGGGCTATGCCGAGGTTCCAAAGCCCCCGCCCATAGGGGCTTGAAGAAATATATGGGCTGCATGATGATGCTTCCACGCAGAGCTGAATCCGGCCCACACACTAGTACTGGTAAACCGCTCGGAGGATCTAAGCCTGTTCAGGAACCGCGGGTCCATGCTAATGAACCCTATTGGTTTCATTGGGCGACAGGGCTTGAGATGTCATTTCATCTCAATGTCGGGTAAAAGTCCCGCAAAATTGGAAGCAACGTCTCCAAAATGACCTTTACAGTGTTGACGGGGACGTTAAACCTCAAATCAAACAAACAAATCCACGCAGAGCTGCACCGGTCCGCACACTAGTACTGGTAAACCGCTTGGAGGATCTAAGCCTGTCCAGAAACCGCGGTGCGAGGCGGACCGTCCATGCTTATAAACCCTATTGGTTTCATTGGGCGACAGGGCTTGAGATGTAAAAGTCCCACAAAATTGGAAGCAACGTGTCCAAAATGACCTTTACAGTGTTGACGGGGACGTTAAACCTCAAATCAAACAAACAAAAAAACGCCGAGGTTCCGATCAGCTTAGTCATCCTGATTGGAAACGCCCATCTACAACAGGACCCCATATTAGATTCTTTTTTCTTGCACAACACCTGTGAAAATTTTCATTTTACTTTATTTATCGCGCACTATACTTAGTTTACACTTTATTTTCAATATACTAATGTTACTATTCGTAAGCAGTTTGTCCGAATAAGAACACCAGGGTAAGAACAGAATTTCTATCCCAGGCTAAAAACACGGATTTCTTTATCTGATGTGCAAGAATGTGCAAGCAGCGAACACAAAGGCACAGGCTGATCTGAACCTTTGTTGTTTGCAGTTGGCTAACCGGTTATCAGAGTTGAGGCTATGCCGAGGTTCCGTTCAGCATGGTCATCCCGAGGGTTGGAAACGCCCATCTACAACAGAACCCCATATTGGATTCTTTTTCTTGCACAACACCTCCGGTTAGTTTTGACAGCTCGCACATGTATATTGTTTACCAAATAAAAGTAGTGCGGAAGTAGTTCCGGCAGTTGAATAGAATTGAAGCGCATAAATGTTAGTTGCCTGGGTCGGAACACCGGGGTCAGAACATAAATTTCTATCCCAGGGTTAAATCACGGATTTCCTTGTCTGGTGTGCAAGAACTTTGTTTCTCTTTTACTTGCACGCTGGTGGATCGGACTCAGATTCTTTGACGGTTCCAGCGAAAAGGCTTACTTAAAAAAATAATTTTAGTTAATGTTGGTAGGGTGTCTGATGCTCTGTCTCTGGTTAGAATCACCGAGTGTAACTGTTGGGTTTCTGTTGCGCCAGCATTTCGGTTATTTCATGCTGTCGGGTCCTCATCGTTGTTTCATCTCTGTAGTCGCTTGGTTTTTATGTTTCTCGGAGATGTAGCACTGATGAGTTAAAAATCCTTCATGTGGACTGAACAAGTTATTTGTCTAGGCTGCGCCAGAACTAAGGGCGAGGATTGTGGCCACGTAAACGATTTAATCCCCCAACCCCTCCCCAACCACTCCAAGTGAAATACTTTTAACTGCCCGGGTTCCACTGTCGTGGTTTATCATTGTTATACAGTCGAACTTCAGTGGCTCGAACACCTTTGGGACCTCGAAAATCTATTCGAGACAGGGGTAGTTCGAGCCACTGAGGATACTGTCAGGAGGCATAACGAGATACTTTTAGACATCTTTTCGGTGTTCTATAATGAAAATTTATGTTTTGTGTACTCATTAGAATCGCCTCATCGAGGCGATTCTAATGAGTACACACAGCATTCATTTGCGAGATAAAAGACTAAAATCTCCTTAATTATCCCCCACTATTTCTTATGAAGAGGATTTCGCTACGGGCTCAAGAATGGGTTCGACACATCCATGGTGAACGAGCCATCGGTGTTCGAGCCATCGAAGTTCTACTGTAGTTCGCCTTTGCATGTATTTATTTTTGGCCATTTTGTGGGAAAGTAACTGAGGGTCGTAACTGTCCTTTTGGCTGTCCGCTTGTTATGTTTCCATTAGAGTTTAGTTATTTCATGTTCGTTTTTCCTTTCCCTTTTGTATCTCTAATGGGACGTGTGGGGTAATTGTATCGGTTCCTGTTCACTGATCATTGCCATACATGACGTGGTTCATATAGGCACTACCGACTGACGCTTATGACCCACCAAGAGGGTTGACGCGTCGTTAAACACGAAATCATCATCATCATATAGGCACTAAAGCACGAGTAGAGCAGTGGTGAATAATATGTTGGACCTATATGGTTTGGAATCTTTTCCATAAATCAAACCTTGAGTTCATGACATCGACACTGATGTCATATGCATTGGCAGGGCGTGTTGTTGAATAAACCCAGTGCCTATCAGTATACCAAATGTGAGCCAAATACATGTGTTCGGAAAATGTGAGGTCTTAAAACTTTAACGTAAAATTTAAAAAAAAAAATCGAAGTCCGTGCCTTTGACCTTAGGATCATGTGCGTGGGCTGGTATGCTGCTGAACAGATCTAGTGTTCGATCCTATAACTATCGTTTTACTAAATATGAATCATTTCCACCATATGCTTTGGAAAATATGCGCTCTTTATTATAAGTGAGTACGCCGACTGCAACGCCAGCACAAATGCCAATACCTAGTCGACGACAAAGCCGATGATTATATAGCTCCGAATGGAATTCGTCCAAACCAGCTAGAAATCATATACAAACCTGTCTTAGCATCCTGGTACAGACTTATACCATGAGGGCGAAATGTTGACTTGTCAAAATTACCAGTAATTTTCAGTTCTTTTACACCTTTCTCTGGATCTTTAAAGTCAAACAGGTAAATATTCCCCTCCACGTTATGATCATGGTGATGCTTTTTGCAGTTGGCACTTGCTGTTGGCATCAAGAGACCCTGTGGAACAGAAAAAGATTAACTTTTGGTAAAATCTGGACCAAGCTATTCAAGCCAATAAAGCCGTTAATTAATCATGTTACTTATGATTCCAAAAATTCACATTACGTAACCATGCCTATACAAATACATTGTAACCTTTATCGACCAAAAAATGAAAATTTTAAGATGAAAAATTGTGATTTGTTCTTATTTATGCTCAAAATATAGAGGCGGTTCTAACGAGTACCCACAATCTATATTTTAGAGCAGAAATAAGAAAAATAAGGTACACCCCTGTAAACCCCAGTTT
Organism: Lucinisca nassula; assembly: GCA_963580285.1. NCBI lineage: Eukaryota > Metazoa > Mollusca > Bivalvia > Lucinida > Lucinidae > Lucinisca > Lucinisca nassula. The sequence continues at coordinate 64,765,387 of OY757026.1, read as the reverse complement.
TACTATATAAAAGTGTGGTTCAAGGGGGGTCAAAATTATGCAGGCGTGCTTTCGTAATGAGTCGTTAATTAATCATGTGTCCTGAGATTCCAAAACTTCAGTACGTCAAAAACGCAGTTAATAATATTTTGCCCACTTACAAGTTCGTTAACCTTAACAACCCCCTAGCCTAATTCAGCAGATGACAAAATAATGTTATTTTTCTTATTTTCCTCTGAAACAGATTTTGACATGTCATGCATCAAATGGCAAAATCTGTTTTCTGGATCAAAATGAAAGAAAAATTCTAAAATGTCGTATGTTGAGAAAGTTACCCAGAGTGCTAAGCTTTAAGCTGTGTAAACAAACCTTTGTACACTCGACCCAATACCACATGAGTCAGATATTGCACGACCCGCAGAAAAAGCGACCGACTGAAGTCGATTTTCTAAGAGTGCCCTAAAATCACCGTGTCATTCTGTCATTCTGTCAGTCTGTCATTCTGTCAGTCTGTCATTCTGTCTGTCCGTCCGTAACCCGTTTGTGAAAATTGGTGATAGTGACTTAACCGCTTGGAATATTTAAACAATTTTTGGGCATACTGATAGATATCAATGAGATCTAACCAATGAACTTGCGAAATATTACATTCCATTTAGTATAGCCTCGCCGAGGCGAAAAATGTGAAATTTTTCGAACTGCTTCTCCTCGGAAACCGTTGGGCCGATTGAAGTCAAATTTCATATGGAGCCTCTATGGGATGGGGGAAACCAAAATGTGCTCATGGGGTTCAGGTCACATGACCAAAATGGCCGCCAAGCCATATATGGTCTGTCTGTCCGTCCGTAACCCGTTTGTGAAAATTGGTGATAGTGACTTAACTGCTTGGAATATTTAAACAATTTTTGGCATACTGATAGATATCAATGAGATCTAACCAATGAACTTGCGAAAAATTACATTCCATTTAGTATAGCCTCGCCAAGGCGAAAAATCCGTAACCCGTTTGTGAAAATTGGTGATAGTGACTTAACCGCTTGGAATATTTAAACAATTTTTGGCATACTGATAGATATCAATGAGATCTAACCAATGAACTTACGAAATATTACATTCCATTTAGTATTGCCTCGCCGAGGCGAAAAATGTGAAAATTTTCGAACTGCTTCTCCGCGGAAACCGTTGGGCCGATTGAAGTCAAATTTCATATGGAGCCTCTATGGGATGGGGGAAACCAGAATTTGCTCATGGGGTTCAGGTCAAATGACCAAAATGGCCGCCAAGCCATATATGGTCTGTCTGCCTGTCTGTCCGTTCGTAACCCGTTTGTGAAAATTGGTGATAGTGACTTAACCGCTTGGAATATTTAAACAATTTTTGGCATACTGATAGATATCAATGAGATCTAACCAATGAACTTGCGAAAAATTACATTCCATTTAGTATAGCCTCGCCGAGGCGAAAAATCCGTAACCCGTTTGTGAAAATTGGTGATAAGGACTTAACCGCTTGGAATATTTAAACATTATTTGGCATACTGATATTTATCAACGAGATCTAACCAATGAACTTGCGAAATATTACATTCCATTTAGTATTGCCTCGCCGAGCGAAAAAAGTGAAAATTTTCGAACTGCTTTTCCTCGGAAACCGTTGGGCCGATTGAAGTCAAATTTCATATGGAGCCTCTATGGGATGGGGGAAACCAAAATTTGCTCGTGGGGTCCAGGTCACATTACCAAAATGGCCGCCAAGCCATATATGGTCTGTCTGTCTGTCCCTCTGTAACCCGTTTGTGAAAATTGGTGATAGTGACTTAACCGCTTGGAATAATTAAACAATTTTTGGCATACTGATAGATATCAATGAGATCTAACCAATGAACTTGCAAAATATTACATTCCATTTAGTATAGCCTCGCCGAGGCGAAAAATCCGTAACCCGTTTGTGAAAATTGGTGATAGGGACTTAACCGCTTGGAATATTTAAACAATTTTTGGCATACTGATAGATATCTATGAGATCTAACCAATGAACTTGCGAAATATTTCATTCCATTTAGTAAAGCCTCGCCGAGGCGAAAAATGTGAAAATTTTCGAACTGCTTCTCCTCGGAAACCGTTGCGCCGATTGAAGTCAAATTTCATATGGAGCCTCTATGGGATGGGGAAAACCAAAATTTGCTCATGGGGTCCAGGTCACATTACCAAAATGGCCGCCAAGCCATATATGGTATGTCTGTCTGTCTGTCCGTCCTTAACCCGTTTGTGAAAATTGATGAAAGTGACTTAACCGCTTGGAATATTTAAACAGTTTTTGGCATATTGATAGATATCAATGAGATCTAACCAATGAACTTGCGAAAAATTACATTCCATTCAGTATAGCCTCGCCGAGGCGAGAAATGTGAAAATTTTCGAACTGCTTTTCCTCGAAAACCGTTGGGCCGATTGAAGTCAAATTTCATTTGGAGCCTCTTTGGGATGGGGGAAACCAAAATTTGCTCATGGGGTCCAGGTCACATGACCAAAATGGCCGCCAATCCATATATGGTAAAAACCCTTCAAAAAGAACCACAGGACAGATTTCCACGAAACTTGATAAATAGCATCTGGGACGTAGGCCCATCATAAATTGCTAAAATGGTGACCCTGGGTTGACCTTGACTTTCTTTGTGCCTAGGTCAAACTTGGACACATATGCTTTTGTATTGGAAAAGTGAGAATGCATTTTATCCTGCAAACGATTCAGAATACAGTACTAAAGTATAAGATATATTTTTGCTCCTTACGATAAGGCGCATTTATTGGGGGAACCGTTTTAGGTCCAGATCACATGACCAAAATGGCCGCCATACCCATATATGGTAACACTCATAAAGCTGAAAGCATCCGGCGGGTCGTGCACTTCAGCTGAAGCACTGGTTTTGAGTATTTAGCAGGACTTGATGAGGAAAATGTCAAAATAATGCAGTAAGTTGCATGTTTTCATTCAATGATAGTAAGTTTTTGAATTCTTTTATCGTATCCTTTAAAAACAGACATAGACAATTCAATCTCCATGATAATGACTAATTGCCTTTAGGGGAATGACTGCCTGTACGGGATGGTGAATGCCTGCTGGGTATTTTTTCAGCAATAGATATTTTGAAAACAGGATCTGACATTTCATTCAAATTTTGGAGACAATTTGCATGAGATGTCAAGTCCTGTTTTCTGAGAAAAAATAGGAAAATGTTTTTTTTTTGTGTGTGTGTTCTCGCTGATGTTGCACTGATGTCTTAGGAGACCCTCATGCGGACTGAACAAATTATTTGTCTAAATCGCGACGGAAGTAAGGGCGAGGATTGCGGCCGCGTAAAATCAATTTAAGACCCCCAACACACACACACACACACACACACCACACACACACACACACACACACACACACACACACACACACACACACACACACACACACACACACACACACACACACACCCGTGGAATTCGTTTCACTGACCGTTCCAAGGCGGTTCTTCTGTCGCGGTTTATTTTTGTTATGGTTTGTCTGAGTGTCTGTATCGCTTAAATATTTTTTCATAGCCAATTGGCCATTTTGAGGGAAATTAATTGTCAGCTGGCTTTCCACTGTTGGTGTGGTTATTTCATGTTTCTGTCTCTTTCCCTTTGGTGTCTTTGATGGGAACTATGGGTTAATTGTATCGATTCCTGATCATTGCCTTCACTTCTATTTTATGTTTGTTTGTTTGTATTGGAGTTTAACGGCCCAGTCAACACTATTTAGGTCACTTCTATTTTAATTTTTGGCTTAAGAGCAGAAATTCACTGTGCAATATCAAATGTTGTTTAGTGCAACCGGGCCCACTAATGTGTAGAAGCATTTTAGTTATCAAAAGTAAGAAAATGCTATCGATACCATTTGAACTCCTCACTTTCATGTGTGGAAACTCTCTTAAAAATGAAAATGTGTATTTTGCCCGATGTCTTTTACAAACCGAGATTGTATCTACTTTTTTGAAACGCCTTACGAGTTCACAATTTATGATTTGAGCACAAATAGAAGGATAACATATATCCCCTGTAAACCCCAGTTTTCTCTATATATTGTGGGCTTTACAGGGGTGTTCGATATACTTCCTTATTAACGTGATGTCGAAGTTAACAAAACTTTCATCTCTGCATCACGAAAACACGCCTATATAATTTTTACCCCCTTGAACCCTACTTTTATATAGAAAAACTGGGGTTTTCAGGGGTAAAGCTTATTTTTCTTATTTCTGCTCTAAAATATAGATTGTGGGTACTCGTTAGAACCGCCTCGATGAGGCGGTTCTAACGAGTGCCCACAATCTATATTTTGAGCAGAAATAAACATACAATCACGATTTTTCGTGTTAAAATATTCTTTTTTTTTCGGAGGTAAAATTTACTATGTATTTGTATAGGCGTGTTTTCATAATGTATGCATGACAAGCTTTTTATCCATTCGTTAGGATCCATAGAAAACTGGTGGTCAATACACAAGCTTTACCCTCGCCATGCTGAATATTTCAAAATTTGATTTTCAGCCATTTGTGTTGCATGCTTTCATTTCTATCAATGGGTACAGAGGGAGAATATGGCCCCTGCCCATCGGGGCTTGAAGAAATAGATGGGCTGCATGATGCTTCCATGCAGAGCTGAAACAGACCGCACACAAATATTGGTAAACCGCTTAGAGGATCTAAGCCTGCCCAGGCAGAGCGGTGCGAGTTTGCCAGCCCATGTGTATAAACCCTATTGGTTTCATTGGGCGACAGGACTTGAGATGTCATTTCATCTCAATGTCGGGTAAAAGTCCCGCAAAATTGGAAGCAGCGTCTCCAAAATGACCTATACAGTGTTGACGGGGACGTAAAACCCCAAACCAAACAAACAGAGGGAGAATAGAAAACAGTATAGATCCTGACAATCTGTCTTCAGAGAAGCCAGTTGCTCAGGATGTAGACTGTTTTCCAAACTGGATATATCCGGGTTCAGCATGACGAGGGTTATCATATACATATCATAGCAACAGATAAAATGAGTATTTTGGTGATAATTCAAGGATAATCGTCCTCTGTTTTTTTAAATAAAAACCTATGTTGAGGGTATTCATTTGAAGAAATGAATACCCACATTATATGCTCTTCCGGAGAAATGACAAACTTATCATTTAGCTATCGAAATCGTCACGCTAACAAGTCGGTGTTATATACCCATTTAAACCCCACTTTTTATAAAACAAGGGGGCCACTCACCTGATCCTTATGGTAGATAATATAAGGTGGAGTGGAGGGTAAGAGCAATTTTGGCTGACAGTGACTCAAGGAATATCTCAAAATCAATCTAGCTATTTAGGAACTTGTAATTTTAAGTGTTTTACCTTTTTTCTGGTGGCTATCATGTTCAGTGGAAAATTGTCAGATTGTCACTCATGGAACATTCCTTCATTTTTTTTTCTTTTTGTGAAGTCATTCACAAGTTCCCTTTGACAATACAGCGCCGACTTGTATGTCACTATTTGGGCACCTTGTGGACATTTAGGGTCAGGTCCTGGTGCACCAGACAGAGATGAATGGGCTCAGTCTAACTAACTAACAATGATTCATGGTGACAAGGGGATGTGTGTCCGTCCCTTTGACAATACAGAGCTGACTTGTACGTCACTATGACATTGAGGGCCAGGTCCTAGTGCACCAGACAGATATGAATGGGCTCAGTCTAACTAACTAACAATGACTCATGGTGACAAGGAGGTGGGGGTGTTATCCATCCCTTTGACAATACAGAGCTGACTTGTATGTCGCTATCTGGGCACCTTGTAGACATTGAGGGTCAGGTCCTTGTGCACCAGACAGGGATGAATAGGCTCAGGCTCAGTCTAACTATCTAACAATGACTCATGGTGACAAGGGGTGGGGGTGGGCCGGTATCCATCCCTTTGACAATACAGAGCTGACTTGTATGTCACTATCTGGGCACCTTGTGGACATTGAGGGTCAGGTCCTAGTGCACCAGCCGGAGATGAATGGGCTCAGTCTAACTAACTATGACTCATGATGACGAGAGGGAAGTGTGTGTGTGTGGGGGTGGGGGGGGGGGTGTTTATCCATCCCTTTGACACTACAGAGCTGACTTGTATGTCACTATCTGGGCACCTTGTGGAAATTGAGGGTCAAATCCTAGTGCACCAGACGGAGATGAACACGCTCAGTCTAACTAACAATGGTGACAAAGCGAGTGGGGGCGGGAGGAAGGGGGTGGCCCTTTGTAAAAGGTACCACTATATTCATACAATACCCCTCCTGACCAAGGTATTACCAAAAGAGGACAATTCGTAGCAAGTTTGATGGTGATTGGACTAAAACCGTGGCCTCTAGAGTGTTAACAAGGTTTTTCTATGATTTTACATACTGACCTATTTTTTGACCCCAGATGACCCATATTCGAACTTGACCTAGATATTGTCAAGATCATCATTCTGAGCAAGTTTAATGATAATTAGACTAAACTTGCGGTCTCTAGAGTGTAAACAAGGTTTTTCTATGATTTGACCTACTTACCTACTTTTTGACCCGACATGACACTTTTTGATCCGACATGACCCGTATTCGAACCTGACCAAGATATTGTCAGGATGAACATTCTGAGCATGCTTGAGGATGATTGGACCAAAACTGTGGCCTCTGGAGTGTTAATGTTTTTTTCTATGATTTGATCTACGTTTTGACCCGACATGACCCATATTCGAAGTCGAGCTTAAGTCTTCAATGATTTCAGGTTGGTTTTCAACGGAAAGGGGCATCATGAAGTTTCTTTCATAACAAAACAAGAACAGATCATCCACGAGGGGTGCGCAATTCGTATCCAACGGAATACCCAGAATTTGCCTACATAACTTTGTACCAAATCTTATGTAAATATTGTCAAGTAGAAAGGTGTTAGCTTCACCTACTGAAGTGATGAAGGTCATTCCATTTGGAAGGGTTTCCATGTCTTCTGATCCATGTTCTGAAAAAGTCAAAAACAGTTGTTGAACTTATGTTATTCAAACTCCATTGTTATGAAAAAAACAAAAAAAAACAGATATTATCAAGGTAAACCTTCCGGTAAACTTTCATGAAGATTGACGCAAAATTATGGCCTCTAGAGGGTGAAGAAGCTTTGAACGCAATTTGATCTAGTGACCTAGTTTTTAATCCGACATGACCCATAGTCAAACTGGACCCAGATATTTTCAAGGCCAACAAACTGGTAAAGTTTCATGAAGACTGAACCTTTAGAGGGTGAACAAGGTTTTACAAATTTGACCTAATGACCTAGTTATTGACCTGAGATGACCCATTTTCGAACGTGGCATAGATATCATAAAGACAAACATTCTGGCAACGTTTCAAGATGATTGAAACAAAATTATGGCCTCTAGAGGTTTAACAAGGTTTTAACGCAATTTGGCCTAATGACCTAGTTTTGATCCGATATGACCCATATTCAAAATCGACTAAGATATTATCAAGACAAACATTCTGGTAAAGTTTCATGAAGGTTGAAGCAAACCTTTGGCCTCTAAAGGGTGAACACGGTTTTAAAAAAAAATTGACATAGTGACCTAGTTTTTGATCTGATATAGCCCATATTCGAACTTGCCATAGATATCATCAAGACAAATATTCTGGTAAAGTTTCAGGAAGACGGAAGCAAAATTGTAGCCTCTAGAAGGTGAACAAGGTTTTAATGCAATTTGACCTAGTGACCTAGCTTTTGACCTGACATGACTCATATTCGAACTCAACCCACATATCATCAAGGCAAACATTTTGGTGAAGTTTCATGAAGATTGAAGCAAAATTTTGGCTTCTAGAGGGTGAACAAGGTTTTAAAGAAATTTGACCTAGTGACCTAGTTATTACCTGACATGACCCCTATTCAAACTTAACCTTGATATCATCAAGGCAAACATTCTGGCAAAGGTTCATGAAGACTGAAGCAAAATTATGGCTTCTAGAGGGTGAACAAGGTTTTAAAGAAATCTGATCTAGTGACCTAGTTTTGACCTGACATGACCTTAATCGAACTTGACCTTGGTATCATCAAGACAAATATTCTGGTAAAGTTTCATGAAGATTGAAGCAAAATTGAGGTCTCTAGAGGGTGAACAATGTTTTAACGCGATTTGACCTAGTCTTTGACCCGACATAACCCATATTCGAACTTGACCCAGATATCATCAAGGCAAACATTCTGATAAAGTTTCATGAAGACTGAAGCAAAACCTTTACCTCTGGAGGGTGAACAAGGTTTGAAAAAATTTGACTTAGTGCCTACTATGGTTGCAAATAGTACTTTGTCACATTAAGATGAAGTTACATCCAGATTTTTGTGGCCCTTTCAAAATCATTTCACTTATATCAAGCCAATCTTTAATCAGAGGTAGGCGAAAGTCAGAGTACCTGGCATTCTGTTTGAGAATTTATCATCTACTGATCCCGAGCTAGCCTTGAAACTATTTGAGGATCATTAATGAGGCCTAATTAGCCGAAACTGGCTAATGTGGTCTGTACAAATTTGGAAACTCCAAACTCTTCGGTTCTGTGATGTATTCCTTGCTCTCAAGAAATAACCCCTTTAACCCATAGTAAGCTAGTGGACTCTTCCAATGCTATATGTTGGACAAGTCCATTTGTCATATAAGGGGTGTTAGGCCATATTTTTTCGTTTTTATTCTATTTTTGACGGAATACTCTGTTAGCAAATAGTGTAGGCCCTGATCAGACGCCGCGTTCTGCGTTCTGTGGCGTTTGATCTGGGCCTGCACGGTTTGCCAAGGTACCCATGTGTTAAAGAACATATATTAACGTCACTATCCTTCATCACAGTGTTGATTATTTTATTCTGGTTCTTTGAGATCATTGATTCGGTTGTGTAATTTTAAAAATATTTTATGGAAACACTGATGAATCCTAATTGGTCGAACTCGCTATAACAAACTTAGAAGCTCCATACCTTTGTCCCTTTTATAGACCAAAAAGAACGAATGTGTGGCGGCCATAAAAAGTCTCCTCTTGATCATAGTGTAGATTATATTTTCTAGTCTTTTGGGATCATTGAGTCCATTGTGGAATTTTGAATATATTTTAGGGTCACTGATGAGGCCCATTTGTCCAAAACTAGCCAGTCTAGCCCACAAAGTACACTGCATACTTTTCAGTTCTGCAGTGTATTTCTTCCTTTCCAAAGGCAGCCCTTTTATAGAACATATTGAACCCACAACAGTGATACGTAATGCTTAACCCATTATAGGCGGGAAACTCCTAAAAGGGAAGCCTGGCAAACAGCGCAGGCCCAGATCAGACGCCGCAGAACGCGGCGTCTGATCAGGGTCTACACTGTTAGCTAACAGGGCTTTTTGTCATAAACGGAATAAAACTGGAAAAAATAGGCCTGATACTCCTAACGACAAATGGACTTGTCCAACATACAGCAATGGAAGAGTCCACTAGTATACAATGGGTTAAGACACACCGAGACCCAATATATCCTGAGAAGTTACAGGTTATGAGTGTTTTTTGTATAATTTGGGGTTTAACATCCCAGTCAACACTGTATAGGTAATTTTGGAGACTTTGCTTCCAATTTTGTGGGACTTTTACCCGACACTGAGATGAAAAGACATCTCAAGCCCTGTTGCCCAATGAAACCAACAGGGTTTATTAGCATGGACGGTCCGCCTCGCACCCCGGTTCCTGGACAGGCTTAGATCCTCTTAGCGGTTTACCAGTACTAGTGTGCGGGCCGGATTCAGCTCTGCGTGGAAGCATCATGCAGCCCATATATTTCTTCAAGCCCCTATGGACGGGGGCCGATTTGGGTTTAACATCCCCGTCAACACTGTAAAGGTCATTTTGGTGACGTTGCTTCCAATTTTGTGGGACTTCTACCCGACATTGAGATGAAATGACATCTCAAGTCCTGCCGCCCATTGAAACCAATTGGGTTTATAAGCACCGCTTTGCCTGGGCAGGCTTAGATCCTCTAAAAGGTTTACCAGTACTCGTGTGCGATCGGTTTCAGCTCTGCGTGGAAACATCATGCAGCCCATCTATTTCTTCAAGCCCCGATGGGCGGGGGCCGAATTCAGCTCTGCGTGGAAGCATCATGCAGCCCATCTATTTCTTCAAGCCCCGATGGGCGGGGTCCGAATTCAGCTCTGCGTGGAAGCATCATGCAGCCCATCTATTTCTTCAAGCCCCGATGGACGGGGGCGCCTGAGTAGTTGGTAGGTTATGAGTGTAATGGATTAAAGGTGTCAAACAGTTTTGGCGCACGAAGTGAGCATACATGTCATGCAGTTTGTGAAGTGAACGAATAGCGGTCCCCGCCCATCGGGGCTTGAAGAAATATATGGGCTGCATGATGCTTCCGACCCGAAACCGACCCGCACAAGAGTACTGGTAAACCGCTTAGAGGATCTAAGCCTACCCAGGCAAAGCGGTGCGAGTCGGCCCGTCCATGTTAATAAACCCTATTGGTTTCATTGGGCGGCAGTGCTTGAGAGGTCATTTCATCTCAATGTCGGGTAAAAGTCCCACAAAATTGGAAGCAACGTCTCCAAAATGACCTTTACAGTCTTGAAAGGGATGTTAAACCTCAAATCAAACGAAACAAAAATCAGGCAAAGTGTTGCAAGTCCATGCATATTAACCCTATTGGTTTCATTGGGCGACAGGGCTTGAGATGTCATTTCATCTCAATGTCGGGTAAAAGTCCCACAAAATTGGAAGCAACGTCTCCAAAATGACCTTTACAGTTTTGACGGGGACGTTAAACCTCAAATAAAAAAAAAAAAAAAAAAAAAAGTGAACGAATACAGTATATCAAGTAATTTGATTTTTGGATAGTCAAGAATTGGTGCAGCTAAATTAATTTATTCAGCAGGATAAGAACTAATTATTAACCTACCTATACCGGGTACCAGTCTACAGGGCCCAGGACTGTGATTATAGACTGTCTTGTGGAAGCCCAGCATATACCTGCAAAAGTTTCTCTATTAGCACTTAAAGCATATAAATACAGTAAAATTTCTGTATTAAGACCACCTTTGGGACTGTTCAAAAGTGGTCTTTAAGACCACTTTTGAACGGTCTCAAAGGTGGTCCCTGAATAGAGGACATTGTGTACAAGAAATTCACCTAAATAATAACTGCATCCTTCTAAATAAGTGTTTTAAAGCAGAATTAGTCTTAAGTTTAGGTGGTCTTAATAGCGGAATTTCACTGTACTATTAAACTTAAAAGAGAATATATCTCAAAGGGCATTGTAGTTATTGCGATCACAAGACTATTTTGTCAGGAGAGGTAACTAAAATACCATGGCAATGAGAGTTGTGGTTCTTGCTCGTGACACGCCGTCTTAACCTCATGTACAATTGTACCAAGTACCATCAATATAACGCCAAGGGTGTTGTAGATATTGCGATCACAATGTTATGTTGACAGGGGAGATAAGTGGTTCTTCACATGACAAACCTTCTTAACCTCATGTACAATTGTACCAAGTACTATCAATATATCACCAATGCTGTTGGAGTTATTGCAATCACAAGGTTATATTGTCAGGGGAGATATAATTCAAACACCATGACACCCAGAATTGTGGTTCTTGCACATGACACGTCTTTATAACCTCATGCACTATTGTAGCCGGCACCATCAATATATCCCCAATGGTGTTGGAGTTACTGTGATCACAAGGCTATACTTTCAGGGGAGATAACTAAACTGCAATAACATCCAGAGTTGTGGTTCTTGCTCATCAATATATATCTCGAAAGGTTCTGTAGTAAGGGCGAATGGACGCCAGGCTGATCGCAATTTCCCGCGAACCTATTCGGTCGGGGGATTTGTGTTTTGATGCTTGCTGAACAGACATGTTACATCTAATTGGCCCGACCGATGGCTCGTTTTAAAATCGTTCTTGAGTCCCTAGGAAAAATCCATAAGTGCATGCAGATATATATTTGGGGCAATAGCCTTATTTGATCTTGAAAATGTATGTTGTGTGTACTCATTAGAATCGCATTGCATGGGCGATTCTAATAAGTACACAAATTATACAATTGTTTTGAAGAAAATTGCCAAGATGCCTACATTATGCCTCGTAAACTGTCTCTTACTTCATCCCGAACTACCCATCACGAAAACACGCCTATATAATTCTGACCCCCTTCAATCCCACTTTTATATAGTACTACTGGGGTTTACAGGGGGTAAACCTTATTTTTCTTATTTCTGCTCTAAAATATAGATTGTGGGTACTCGTTAGAACAGCCTCCATGTGGGACAATTGTAATCCGCCTATTACCTGTGTCCGATTTAAACCGCGCGACAAATTGTATAGAAATTAATAGGGCATGTGAATTTAAGACATGATTGAAAAAATACCAGGCAAGATAGCGAAAATGTGATTGAAAATTATGAAAATTCAATCTTTTATCTTAATTTTGATTATAATTTTATATTTTTTAAATAAAATTTAAGCTGGTCAATTTTGAAATGAAAATAGGACCCTTCGTCTCGTGGACCTCTCGTTTACTTCAATAGAAAATTAGCAAAAACTCACGAGGGTGTCTGTTTTTATACTGTAATAATTAAATTATAAAATACGTTGTTAAAAATGTGACTTAAGATTCTAGAAGAAAAATGATTTTTGTTTCCAACAGTATCAAATAATTGAGGATCAAATAAAAACAAAGTTGGTCATTTTCAGGTTGTTTTCTTGCCATTTTCAGTACTTTGAGCTGTCTCTCCGCATTGTATCTATTTATAGCTATCGGTTCTCAATTTACGTGATTATCGGATTAAATCGGAAATTTCCGGCTTTTAGGTAGTTTAAGACGAATGCCAAAGTATCCCATTTAAAGACATTGAATGCTGAAATAAATTTATTTTTATTTTGTCTTATTTATATATTTACTGTTTTTTTTTTTTGTTTTTTTTTTTGCTTGTTTTTTTTTTTTTTTTTTTTGGTGGGGGAGGTTATTTTTCTGTTTAATATATACTGAGAGGCAAAAGTAAGAATACAGGTTACTGAACGCCGATTTGCGTCTCAATGTCTCCCTCTCTACATACATATGTGGCATTATAAATAAGAACAACCACTTCCGCATAATTTGCAGCAGTTTCCGTTAAAATTGATTAAAGGATAATGAAATCGCATCACTTGAAATGGACATAGGGTTCTGATCCAATATTTTGTCTTGAGTAGTTTCCCTTTAAACATGTGTTTCGAATAAGTGTTATTCAATCAATGATTTTTCGTGCAACAGATTCAAAGAAGGGGAACTGATTGGCAAGAATATATCCCATATTTAAATTAAACACAAGGTAAAATGCAACATTTTTTGTCAAAGAAACTGTCATTTTCGCCTTTTACGTTCTCCCTTTGATTAAATGCTTTATGTTTCTTTGGGATTTGTATTGGTGATTAACTTTTCTTTGAGTAATTTTCGAGGCATCACTATGGAGTAAGCATAAATATGCCGAGGAAAACAAAAATTATGTGAAAGTTTCAAATGAATATCTCTTACACGATTTGAGAAAAAGACTCATTTAATTCATTATGATTTTAATTGAAAGGGGGATAATCCGGAACAGGCAGAAATTACTATTGAGTTTGAAGCTGTTTGTTTGGGTTTAATGGCAAAGTATAAAGGCAGAATCTCATCAACAGAAACAGAAACAGATGGCGTCTTTTCGATGAACATTCGTACATGACTTTTGCGGTGCGCATAGATTTGAATGCCAAGTACAACACGAGATTTTGTTGGAAATATTGATTATAAATTAAGGGCAATAACTCCATCATGGATGACTGCAAAAGGAAAGGAATTGGACTTTTACAAAATTAGACGTTTGGGAAAAATGGACATAGGCATATTTTATTACAGACAGCAATACAAGATCCGGTATTCAAAATCAAAAACTGTATACTTTTTATTGCCTCTGAGTATATTTTAATTAATATATATTTTCTAATTATATCAATATATTTTTTTCTGCATGTGACTGATGCGCAATTAACAAAAACTTCATGTTGTTTACAAAAGAAGAAAAAAAAAATCCGACCAGCAAAAGTATATTGATTTCAGGGCAAAATCTTCTTTTTTTCCAGGTACTTCACACACATGCTTAATTGGCAATTGTTGCTAATTACTGCCAATCATGCCGGTTGTGGGAATACTACTTAAAACCCTTAGGTATTTTTCATAATTGGCAGACAGGTATCTGCACATTGAATGAGGCGGTTCTAACGTGTACCCACAATCTATATTTTGAGCAGAAATTAGAAAAATATCACAATTTTTCATCTAAAATTTTCGATTTTTAGGCGATAAAATTTACAATATATTTGTATAGGCGAGTTTTCTCGTGATACCTGCTCGAACAAATTTTCATGGGTCTAAATGGGTTCGAGCCATCTAAGTTCTACTGCATTAGGGAACAAATACTGTCGTTATAGCGAGGGGCCTCTGTATTTTAACCCTTTTTGTACCATATCGAATCTTCCTCCTTATATACAGAACATGTTCATTTCAAAATTTTGGGGTGTCAGGTTGTGTTTCACCAAAATTGATTTGGAAAATGACTGAACTTTTAGCAAACAGTGGAGGCCCTGATCAGACGCCGCGTTCTGCGGCGTCTGATCTGGGCCTGCACTGTTTGCCAGGGTACCCGTTTTGGGGTTTCTGGTACTAAATGGGTTAATATATACTCACAACAACCAAACCAGATGCTGTAGGACAAGCCCAACCAGGCATAGGAAAACTATCTTCTTAAACATACTGCCTATACTCTATGTCAGTCAGAACCTGAAAGATGACAGAAAACAATAAAAGAAACAAAGTTCAAACCATTTGTCCTGCACAAAATTTTTGCCACACCCATTTCTGACTATCAACCAAACAAATTACCTGATATAATTTATTCATACAAATCCACAAACTGAATGACAAACAGTGTCGATCTTGATCAGAAGTCACTGAAGAAGCCATCGATCTGGATCGGTAGGAGTTGAGCTTTGAAGCCGAACGTTAAGTTTCAGAAAGTGGGTGCTTATTTCAGCTAGGATGTTTTGTGCACGCTAAATACGGTAAACTAGTAGTATGGCAGTCCCGAGCGCCTGCCTTAACAAAACGGTACACAGGAAATGACTTTCATATAAACACGATGCTTACCGTCAGATCCTGTCTTAATTTGCATAGGCATCTTCAAATAAATATTGTTGAAACCAACTGAAACACACATTTTGTTACGAGGGTCCTTCAAAAAGTTTTGTCACTTGTAGTTTTCCGTAGTTTTATCGTGCGTATAAAAGTAGCAGATAAGATTGACTAGGCGGAGCTATCGCTTGTACATGCCTTTGGAATGCTCCATTAACAAAAAGGTAAAACAAGTCTCCCGATTGTGTGAATTCAACTGTAACACAAACAAAGCTGTGGCGTATATGGTCATTTTGTCCGCTTGCAGAAAGCATGCGAAAGGCACTCTACCGAATCTTCGCGTGGACTCAACGAATTTGACATATATTGACAATACCCGAATAGCTCCGCCCAGTCAATTTTATCTGCGACTACCATATTTCTGATCTTGAATAACCTTACAAATAGCTACCGATGACAGTTTATTTCGTGCAAATTGTTTTTAAAATGACCGAGATATGTCAAATTGAAATACATGCAGTCATCTACACTGGCCAATTTACGACTTACATTGTAAAATGGACAGAAAGGCTGAAATTCGCAGCTACATTAAATGTCGAATACGGCTTGACATAGGTCCAATCCGATATTTGATGATTTGTGTGGCATATATGAACCTGCGCACAGTTTGTCGGTGGGTCAAAGTTTTTAAAGCTGGTAAATCATCAGTCAAAGATGATGCCCGTGTTGGTGGGCCCAAGACCTCCATCACCAAGGCAATTATCGCTGCTGTAAAGTGAAAGAAATAGCTAAATGCACTGGTACATCAGAAGGCAGCGTGCATACCATCCTGAAAAAATACTTGGGCTTGAGAAAGATTTGTGCTAGCTGGGTGCCCAATTTGCTCACCGAGGAGCAAAAGAAGCAACGCCTTAAATGCGTCCAACAGCTCTTTAAAAATATAAAAACTGTGACACCCGAATTATTTCTGACTTGCTAACACGTGACGAAACCAGAGCCACAGAGAAAAGCTGATGACAAACAGTGGAAGTGCAAAGTTCAGAAGCGTCCATGCATTGCCAAGAGAACCATCAGCTCCAAGACGTTGTATGCAATCTTCTTCAATTCTAGTGAGCCAGTGTTTCAAGTGGCTTATTTTTTCTGGTCATGCTGTCACTGGGCGATTCTATAAGAAAGTCAAGGCGTTCTGCAAAAAGATGCGTCCAAGTAAAGGTTGGTCAGACGTGCACCTGGTCCATTACAATGACTCCTCTCACAAGCCTGAGGCTGTGAGGTCGTATTTGGCTGCTGAAAAGGTCGAGGATTTAAATCATCCGCCCTGTTATCCTGACCTGAGGCCACGCGACTTTTTCTTGTTTCTAAGGCCCAAGAATATAATAATCTTATATGGGTGTGAGGGGTGGATAGAAAAATCCGTCCCAAGGGTCACTGTCCGGCATCACGAGGCTTGCCGAGTGATGCCGGACAGTGAACCCGAGGGACGGATTTTTCTATCCACCCCTCACATCCATATTGGATTCTTTTTCTTGCATACCTTCCATTTCTTTGCGTGGAATTTCAGTGCTGCAGACACTTCGGTTACCAACGTCCGTCATATTGTGTTGACACTGCGGGAATGTAAAGTGACGTCACGGATCGTGCATGACGTCAACCTTAACGACGGCGCACACAAGGTTGTAATCAACCAGTGCATTTATCAAACACGCGATTTTATTCGATTTGGGGTCGGAACACCAGGGTCAGAACATAAATTTCTATCCCAGGGTAAAATCACGGATTTCCTTGTCTGGTGTGCAAGAAAATGCATTCTGGAAAGAAATATAAGTCCAGAATTGCACTTGGCAGTGCGATTTATCAGTGCCTCCAACTCAAAGAAGGCTACCAAGCAGCTTCGAAGGTTCGGCAGAGGTGTGTGTGTGTGTGTGTGTGTGTGTGTGTGTGTGTGTGTGTGTGTGTGTGTGTGTGTGTGTGTGTGTGTGTGTGCTGCGTGCGTGCGTGCGTGCGTGCGTGTGGTGTATACGTTGAGGACCTGCAATAGGGGAAAATATTAAATGGAGCATCGCAGTGACAAAACTTTTTGAAGGACCCTCGTATTAAGCATTGTCCACTGCAGTCCTTCTGTTATAATACTTTTAACGGTATATCGTATCTTGCCAACCAGTGATGATTAATGTCAGTTAAACCTGTCTTCAGTTTCTACTAAGTTGAACGTGACGTCAGCGAATGTTTTCGTTGTTGAGCATTGACCACTGTTGTCAAAAGGTAACGGCGCTTCGGTAATGATAATTACAGTAGAACTTCGATGGCTCGAACACCGATGACTCGTTTACCATGGATGAGTCGAACACATTCTCGAGCCCCTAGCGAAATCCTCTACATAAGAAATAGTGGGGGATAATTAAGGAGATTTTAGTATTTTATCTTGCAATGCAAATGTATGCTGTGTGTATTCATAAGAATCGCCTCGATGAGGCGATTCTAATGAGTACACACAGCATATAATATAT
The DNA here is from genome assembly GCA_963580285.1 of Lucinisca nassula. Taxonomy (NCBI): domain Eukaryota; kingdom Metazoa; phylum Mollusca; class Bivalvia; order Lucinida; family Lucinidae; genus Lucinisca; species Lucinisca nassula. The sequence goes on along the minus strand of OY757026.1, from coordinate 64,747,658 downwards.
TCATTATAGAACACCAGAAGATGTCAAAAAGTATCTCGTTATGCCTCCTGACAGTAACCTCAGTGGCTCGAACTACCCCTGTCTCGAACAGATTTTCGAGGTCCCAAAGGTGTTCGAGCCATTGTTCGACTATATAACGGTATAATATAACGGTACAACCTGTCAAACCTATCTGTGTACGTCACTGTCTACTTATCCTTGGACAACAGTATCTAATTGGGCTACAGTTTGTTTGTTTGTACTGGTTTTTAACGGCCCAGTCAACACTATTTTAGGTCATTTCTGAGCCGGTCAGTTTACCTATCCACTCTTTTCCTGGGCAGGCCTATACGTAAGCGGTTAACCAGAACAGTGCACATTCTTTCGCCAGAAAATGACATTTGCCCTTCTTGAATCAGCGGAAGGGATACAATGGCCATATAAAAGATTTCATGATCAATCGCCACGAAAGAATGTTGCCGACCCCGGCAGGTTTCGAACCCGCGCCCTCCTGATCACCAGTCAGAAGCGCATCCGACTGAGCTACCGAGGCCGGCTTGGACTAAAGTTAACTGATAATGACCGAACACGAGTACTGCCGATCTTGACCAATGGATCGTAGTCAAAATATGGTGCGGCAGGGTAGGGCACGGTAGGGTACGATAGATATAGATAGATATAGATAGATAGATAGATAGATAGATAGATAGATAGATAGATGGATAGATAGATAGATAGATAGATAGATAGATAGATAGATAGATAGATAGATAGATAGATAGATAGATAGATAGATAGATAGATAGATAGATAGATAGATAGATTCAAAAGTGGTCTTAAAAGAACACTATTAAACAGTCCTTAAGGTGGTCTTAATATGCCATGCCGATGTATATGAGTATAAGAATAACAGGGCTTTATTTTACTCCAGTTGTAGTGTTAAATGTAAAAAAGTGAAATCGAAGATCGTGTTACCAATCATAATACGTGTAATTAGTTACCATAGCCTAGATATTTTTTAGAGTTGAATGAACAACATACCAATCAGAGTACACTGGTACATACATATTAGATGTTTTTTTTAGAGTTGGTTTTACTGCCGCAAATTCAAGCTAACATAAAACGAAATTTCCGACCGTTAAACCGCCGATTTACACCTCCCTAAACTGTGACCCAAATGTACTAAATGGCAAAATCTGAATTCACGCTGTTGTCCCACGGTCTACTAAGCGTACCCACAGTCTACGTTTTAAAGCTTATTATTGTCCGCGTGACTATAGTCTTTCAAAACGCAGTGAGACGTGACTGCACTTTTACTTTTGGACTAGTCCGTGTTTTAGGTAAGTCGCCTTCAGTTGGGATTTTACATTGGGAGATATAGTTTTACTGAGATTCGTACTGCATCATACTAACCACTTGGCCACGACTTCTACATAATGGCATTATCAAAAACACTTACTTATACTTTTAAAATTTTGTGAAAAAAGAAATCCGAAACCTGCTTCCCCTAAAACATGGAATAGTCTTGCCACGCTTTAACGTTGAACTCTCAAAGGTCGTTGATAAACTATATCACTGACAATCTGACTGCCGCCGACCCTGAATAAAATCCAGGTACCGGGTTGTTTATATCGTCGATAGTCGCCTCCCTAAGACGTCGGAGAGCTGCATAAAAGTAAATTCTGGACTGTGCTTGTGCACTTGGGCAATGGCAAACAGTGTATATCTAATCAGACGCCACATAACTGTCTGATGAGGGCTACTATGTGTGCTTGCTTAAACTACTGGGATTTAAGGGTTAAACGACGAGTTCGATTCTCAGTTCAGGGCAATTTTCCCAACCTACACTCAATCAACCCACCAGTACTCTCAGTGCTTTGATTAATACAGATATCCCCTAAATTAATCAGTAAATCGAAAAGAAAATTGTAGTATGCGAGAAAATGAATCTCAGCGTGATATAAACACCATTTCTATAGCCCAATTTATATAGAGAAAACTGGGGTTTACGGGGGTATAAATTATCTGCCTTATTTTTGCTCAAGAACATAGATTGTGGGTACTCGTTAGAACCGCCTCATTGAGGCGGTTCTAACGAGCACCCACAATCTATGTTGAAAGTATAAATAAGAAAGATGTTACAGTTTAAACTATTATTTGTCATTTCTGACACCATGTTGGACGTCATTATTTCACATGAATAAGTTTTCCTAATATTTCCAACCCTCGGGCTTGGCCGAGGCATCGGTCGGTCCAGGCATCCCGGGCGTGGGAAACGACTATACCGAATACATACTTATGACAGATCCTTATAATCAGGCAAAGTGATGCGAGTCGGTGGGCCGTCCATGCATATAAACCCTATTTGTTCCATTGGACGGCAGAGCTTTAGTGTATGAGGCGTCTGATCTGGACCTGTTTTTTCCGCATGCAATGAGCTAATTAATCTAAGGCTGACCATATGTGTCTTGATACAATAGGGGCTCAATAGCGATTATTGATTCACGATTTTCGACTCGGATATTTACATAAGGTTGTCTCCGAAAAGAACACCATTGTAAACCCCACTTTATTGGCCTCCATCCCGCAAATCTGGCGTGTATGTAATGTACATCTGCGAGTAATGGTCAAATGTGACCAATCGCAGTAACAATAGATATTTTCAATTTTGGCTTTAGGATACTTTCAAGATTCGAGCCGATCGTTAATCAGAGGTGGAAGAAAACCGGAGTACCCTGACCTTCCGTTGCAGAACGTGGCGTCTCACATGTGGCTGAGACCTAATGATAAAGAGTCAGCGCTCTTAGGATGGTAGGTAGGTAGGCGGGTGGATGGATGGGTGGGTAGATATAGTGTTATACATTTTTCTCTTTACATGTTTTTCTGATTTAGAAAAAAATGGGGACCATGAAAAAATGTATCGGTGTTTTACTTTAATGAGGTGAAGTTTTTACCGGTGTCCCAGGTTACCTATTATTTCAGAAGAGCTCAGTATCAGCAAAAGGAAGTTGATTGATTGATTGATTGATTGATTGATTGTGTTGAGATTTAACGACACGTCATCACTTGAGGGTCATTTTATGTCGTCTCCCATAAAAACAGGCCTCATACTGACCAAGCTTTTCCATGCCTGATTTCAAGCCCCGATTTTGCAGTTTCAACCCTGATTCTGCTGAACAAGACACAACTATTACCTTTGCAAACAGTGTATATCCAGATCAGATGGCTTCTGAAGAAGCCATCTGATCAGGATCTACACTGTTTGTAATGGAGTTTGTGAAAATATCAAGTATTTTGGTTGACTTATAGTCAGAAAGTGGTGTGGATTAATAAATCTATTTAACAGGATAACGGTTAAATAGTTTTTTAAACAGACTATAGGCACAAGAATCAAAATCTAAAAGCCTGAAATCAAGAAATAAATCAAGCTCTAAAAGCCTGAAATACTGCAAATGCCTGAAAAATATGAGGCCTGTAGAAAGGGAGTGAAGAGGTAGAGGAGAAAGTAGAGGATATGAAAGAGAAGGACAGGGTAGAAAGAGGAAAATGAATGAAAGTGTAGAAACTGAAGAAATAACATTACCCTCTGTACCACGGCTTATTTTACATTCAAAATATTATTTGAATAAAAGAAAGAAAGATAAAAGAAAGATGGAAAGAAAAGTGTTCCAGACAAATTTATATAACTGACAGTTGGAAATATATTACCGTCGAGCGGCGAAGGAAGTATAGGTAGAAAACCTGTAATCTTTCGATAGAACTTCCGTAGTTGTCGTGGTATAAAGGCATGTGGCGGACTAAACTCCGTTCAGAAAATCTGAATCATCGATTTTTTCGTTTCTTCCTTTTAATACTCATTTTAGCCCATACATCACTATGGGAAAGTTTTAGACCTCACCCTCCGCCGATTTCTCCAGCAGGTCGTATGCCTCTGCGACAGTCAGGAAAGGCTGTGATTATTTGGAGAAAATTGCAAAACAAAGAAATGAGTGCACAGACTAAGTCCATTTGACGATGATTGTCAGGTAAAATAATAAATATTCAAATCCATGTGACGCACTTTATAAATAGATATGCAATTGCGCCACACCTTATATTCGAATGGCTAGATAGAGGCTCACTACGAACGGGGAGTTACTAGCGCGATGTGCTGTCAACAGTCGTCTAAAAGAATTATACCGATATCAGATGTGGTGTCACAGCTAATGATTTTCCATGGAGTGATCGTGCAAATTAAACATAGACTCCCTTGTAATGTACAAGAGCAGTGACCACTTCTATATATGGTTTAAAAGGGTGTGTCGAACCAGTCAGAATGTCTTAGTCTGTGAAAGAAAATATAGATTTTGCAATTTTCTCCAAATAATCACAGCCTTTCCTAGCTGTCGCAGAGGCATACGACTTGCTGGAGAAATCGGCGGAGGGTGAGGTCTAAAACTTTCCCATAGTGATGTATGGGCTTAGATGAGTATTAAAAGCGTGAAACGAAAAAATCGATGATTCAGATTTTCTGAACGGAGTTTAACTAAGTTCATACTTGGTTGTCAAATACATGAGCCACGGCAAGTAACGGAGTTCTTTTATATTATACAGGTTAGTGCTACTTTTCTTATCTTATTTTACTTTCACTTAATTAAAGATTTTCATAACTAATATTAATAATTTCCTTAACAGTACGACTTAGCCGAGCAGCAACAATATTTAACATATTCACTTATTACGGTACACTTCCAACTGTCATATAGTATAAAAGCAAAAAACAGGCGTATTTCATTTAAAATGAGCATTCCATACCATTAAAAGCACATAGATGTTTGGCATATTTTTCACATTTAAATTGTTATATATTGTCTGTAGTTCGATATGTTTAGAAATAACATTAGTATGCAAGCACATGAAAATGTAAGAGCTCGCGCATACATTTATGTTTTTACATAACTTAGTATTTAAACATACACAATTTTATTCACAATATAGCGCACACATCCACGTTATTACTTAAGAAATAATCTCCACGTACCGTGTGTTATCGTGATTAACACACGGTGTTGGAGGGCAGATTGCGAAATATTAATTCACGACGGCGAAGCCGGAGTGAATTAATATTCGCATCTGCCCGACAACACCGTGTGTTAATCACGATAACACACCGGGTGCGTGGAAATTATTTCGATTCTAACATGATGCTAAACTGAAATACAGTAGATCTAGTAACAAAGCGTTATCTTGGGGATTATTTTGCAGCGGATGTCGACAGAAGGAAATGTTTACATGCAACGTCACGATGACGCCAAATTGCACGCACCACGTTGACGACGTGAATTATCGCATATTTGCAAACGCTGACGTTTCCACTGGGTTCAATGGGAAAAACGTTAACGTCATGTCAGAATTAGGTTTAAACTGTACAATGTAGCGCATCCATACAGCGCGTCCGTGTAGATATGCCTTTAACAAACATAAGATTTGCGGAGCCGCGGAAGTTTATTATTATTGTTTTGAAACGCATGTGTTCGCATGAACTCGTGAAATTTACATGCGCCGCGGCCATGAAGATGCAAGCTTTACTGCATATTTATGTGCATGCGAATGCGCGCATGACACTTTTACTGATCAGGCATGCACATGCATAATCACACGACCATGCGAGTTTAGAAGGCATGTTTTCGCATGGACGCGCGAAATTCATGAATATGCAAGCTATATTGCGTATTCATGTGTATGCGAAGCTGCGCATGTCAGATGTACGTTTGACATGCCCATGCTTGAGCGCACTACCATGCGGGTACACGGATACATGTATAGATGATCATAATGTGTTTTTGAATTTGTTCTTGTTGTTAAATGTTAGATACTTGGTTGTCAAATACATGAGCCACGGCAAGTAACGGAGTTCTTTTATATTATACAGAGTAATCCCCCCGGTACCTCAACAATTCCCCATATAACATAAGCGACAAACAAAGGGATTACACCTCCTCTACCCTTACCTGCTGCAAGGACAGCAGGCCTTGCCCAACTGTAAGCCAATATCAGCTGGACGCCCCAGTGACACAAGAGCCTCATCAAACCACCACCAGCAAAAGGAAGTCAAAAAACTTGCAAATAAATCAAGCGTGAATGACCTTAAATTGGACATAGATACAGTAAAACTTCGATGGCTCTAACTCCGATGGCTCGTTTACCATAGATGAGTCGAACCCGTTCTAGAGTCCGCAGAGAGTTCCTCCAAAACACGATATAGGGGTAATTTAGGAAGATTTTATTCATTTATCTTGCAAATGTATGCTGTGCGTACTCATTAGAATCGCCTCGATGAGGCGATTCTAATGAGTACACACAACGTACATTATAATACAGAACACTGGAAAGATATCCACAATTATCTCCATTATGCCTCCTGGTATGGCAATAATAGTATCCCTCTGTTGCTCGAACTACCGCTGTCTCGAACAAATTTTCATGGTCCCAAAGTGGTTCGAGCCATCGAAGTTCGACTGTATGTCAAAATCTGATAAGTAGATTCTATGCGACATATATGGGTTAATAAAATCAGGTCAATGTGTCCAGTTTTGGTTATAATTATTCCAAAAATGCGTAGCGGTCAGACCCAGATCAGGCGCCACAGAGGAGCACTCCAAATTTATTAGGTGGATGATTCCGTTACTAACCTGCAGTCGAAATTCTCCATAGCTCTCCAGTCGTATTTCTTGAATTTGACACACTTTTATCTCAGCGGTTGGATTACTTTACCGTGATATTTACGTTTCTAATCAAATACTCACCAAGTGTATGAAATTGGCTTGGAGTTTGGAGTATGGAGTTTGTATTTGTTCCAGAATATTAGTGAGTGTTGGGGAAAATCGATATTCACACTCGACACACTCATGTAACTCTATCAGTCTTTGTTTGTATTTCTACAATTTTGGGGCGCCCCCGCCCATCGGGTCTTGGAGAAATAGATTGGGGTGCACGTACGGTGCTTCTGCCAGTGCGCATAGCTGAACCGACCGAACCGTCTTGAGTTCTGCTAAATAAGCTAGCCCAGGAAAAGTGGTGCGAGTCGGACCGTTCCTTAACTAATTTTGTACCAGAAACCCTAAAACGAGTAACTGACAATCAGTGCAGGCCCAGATCAGACGCCACAGAACGCGGCGTCTTATTAATATTAGGGCCTACACAGTTTGCAAAAAGTTCAGCCATTTCCAAATAAAGTTTGAAGAAAACAACCTGAAACACCAAAATTTCGAAATGGACTCTTGTTATATAGACTACTCAGATCACTTTTAGAATTTTAATTTCTTTAGTTAAAGGTAAAAATAACTGACATTTTCAACTGATAAATACGGTATTGTAAAGTTGTCACCGAAGCATGAGTTTGTTTGACACGAATACTGCGTGATTTACATGATGTGCATGTGTACGTGCAAGATATGCAGAATTTTCGCAATCACGATATTTTTGGCACTTTATTTATGGCATTATAAAATTAAGGTTCGGATTCTTTACGTTTAAAAGCCAGCAAAACATTTCATAAGAACAAGCCAATGGATCATCTAAGTAACGCCAATCGTCATCGTGCCCTCAGTATTCACCTTAATTATTTGCATTATCTGCTGGTTCCTAGTCTGAAGGTTATCAGTATTGGAAAAACAGGTAACCAGACCCCCTGACCTTGAAAGGTCAGGGGGGGGGTCTGGTTTCCTGCTTTTCCAAAATTGACAATGTGCAAGCTGGGAGCCAGTAATTAATGCAAATATGGTGAATGGTTGAAGATGGGCTTTAATTATACCGCCAAGTTGCAGAGCGTTTGGGTTGTTCTTACACTACGATTGCTCGATTGGTTGAAAGGCACAACGTTACGGGGTCTGTGGGCGATAGACAACGCCCTGGACGTGAACGTGTTACTACACGCTAGCAGGACCGGGACATTGTTTTGAGTCAGTTACGCGACCGATTCAGGACGTTTGTGGAAACTGCCCAGGAGACAGCCAGTACACTAGCAGACGTAACGTACGCGTAAGTCCCTTAACTGTGCGGCAGATTCTCCAGGAACGCGGTATTTCTAGCCATAAGACAAAAAGGGGGAACATTTTGACGGCGGAACATCGAAACAGTCGCTCTAATTGGTGTCGACAGCGAATCCGATGGACACAACAGCGTTGGCGTTGTGTACTGTTCACGGACGAGTCCCGTTTTTGTGTTGAAATGTTTGATAGGCGGCGTAAATTATGGCGTCGACGTGGGGAGAAATTTCAAGCCTGACTGTTGTGTTACACAGGTGTCACTTTGGGGTGGTGGTAGCGTAATGGTGTGCGGAGGGGGGGGGGGGGGGGTCGGGATCTCATGGCGCCTCAAAATCCAACTCGGCAATTTGACGGCACGTCGGTACATCGATGAAATCTTAGAACCTCGGGTGGTACCATTTTTACGCAATAATGGTGACGGTGGACAATGCACGTGCTCATTCTGCGAGGCTAACGGTGTGCAAGTTCTTCTTTGGCCTGCGTTTTCGCCAGATTTAAACCCAATTGAGCACCTTTGGGACAAGATCGGAAAACGTGTTTACAGCCGACGTCATCCGCCAATTAACCGTAAGCAGCTTGCCATGGCGCTACAGGAAGAATGGGACAGCACACACGAGCAGATACAGCGTTTAATTCGAAGCATGAGACGTCAATGCCAAGCAACACTTGATGCTAATGGTTGACACCCCCCCCCCCCCCCCTATTAGGATATGTGATTTTGATGTTTCAGGTGTGTTGACTTATTCGAGTCTCCGTATGTCTGCTTCTATTAAAATGCTGTAACTCTGTAGTGAGTCTCTGGATAAGTTGGGCCCCGTCAAGCGATTTTGGTACTTATCGCCTATGCGAGCAGCGAAGGTTCAGGCGAGCCTGCGCATCCGCGCAGTCTCACCAGAACCTTCGCTGCTCGCTCATACAAGCAGTGAATCAAGAGGAACCTTCAGACAGAAAGCCATATCCCTGGCCCCTCTGAATGGCTGGGCATGCGCAGTTAAAAATTGTCATGACGGAATGCTCGAAGACACAAATTCGCTTGGCGGGGCTCAGTTAGTGTTAATTCATTAAACGTGATCAAATGCTGGAAACATTGTAAATCAATTAAAATTTGAGATACAGTATTATTGGTGCGATTTCATTGAATCGGAGTATATATAAGGAGGAAGATTTCATCTGGTACAAAATGGGTTAAAACCTAGCGCTTTCTTTGGGCGGTAATGCTTGAGATGTTATTTCATCTCTATGTCGGGTAAAAGTCCCAAAAATTCGGAAGCTACGTCTGCAAAATGACCTAAAGAATGTTGATGGGGGCATAAAAGCTCAGCACAAACAAACTATAATGTTTGGAGTTTAACAGCCCAGTAAACACCATTAAGACCATGTCAAGTTCGTCAATTAACCTAAGCACAATATTCTGGGGACATTCTTTGTCATTTTCTATATAATCAAAGAGACATAACTTTATGAGAGATAGGCTGACCTCACCAGTTTTCGAACTCATCCTAGCTTTTATCCCTGACTTACTTATATGTATATGTAATTTCAAGAAGATCCTATACAAACTGAATGCCCCTGCCCATCGGGGCTTGACGAAATATATGGGCTGCATGATGCTTCCACACAGAGCTAAATCCGACTCACACACGAGTACTGGTAAACCGCTTAGAGGATCTAAGCCTGCCCAGGTAAAGCGGTACGAGTCGGACCGTCCATGCCTATAAACCCTATTGGTTTCATTGGGCGACAGGGATTGAGATGTCATTTCATCTCAACGTCGGGTAAAAGTCCCACAAAATTGGAAGCGACGTCTCCAAAATTACCTTTACAGTGTTGACGGGGACGTTAAACCTCAATTCAAACAAATAAGTACGGACAAGGTGGAAAATAGACATTTTCTGCAATCAAAGGGACGTAAATCTATGATAGATAGGCCGACCTCAAAAGTTTTCGAACTCGTCCAACCTTTTATAATTATCCCCAGCATATACTTATATGTAAGTTTCATGGAGATCCTATCAAAACTGAAGGGGCTTCAGCGATGACAAGGTTGAAAATTGGCATTTTAGCAGAAAAGGGTACATAACTATGTGACAAATAAACCGACATCACCAGTTTTCGTGTCCCCAGCCTAATAATGAGCAAGTTTCAGGGAGATCCTATCAAAATAGAAGTGAAGTCAATGATCAGGAATCGATACAATTAACCCACAGCTCCCATCAGAGACACTAAAGGGAAAGAAATACAAACATGAAACAACAGATCCTAATGGAAACACCAAGAGCGGAAAGCCAAAAGGACAGTTACTTTCCCACAAAATGGCCAATTGGCTATCCAAAACAAAATAATATAAGTGACACAAACACCCAACGACAAACCATAACAAAAATGAACCGCGACAGAAGAACTGCCTTAACTGTAGGTGCTACAGTGGTGACAAGGTTGAAAATGGTCATTTTCAGCACAGCAGGGGACATAACTCCATGAAATATAGGTCAGCATCACTAGTTTCGCACTCATTCGAGCTTTTATCCCAGACTTACTTATATGCAAGTTTCAAGAAGATCCAATAAAAACTGAAGGGGCTACTGTGAAGACAAAGTCAAACATAGGCATTTTCAGCAATTAAGGTGACGTGACTCTATGATTAATAGGCCCGACTTAGTTGGTTTTCGAAATCATCCGAGTTTTTATCCTCAGCCACCCGACATAAAAGTTTCTGAAAGATCCGATCAACTGATGACAACCATTTTCCCATTGCAAGTCTAAGGGACCTTGTAGAACCTTGTGGTTGCCATAGCAACCAACGTTAACATTCAATTTTGATAAAAAGCTTGTCATCAATCCCCCAACACAAGCATGCTACAGATTGCAGAGATATAAGGACGGACGACGGATAGACTACCACTCTTTAAGCTCCCCTGGAGCCTTCGGCCCAGGTGAGCTAAAAGTCGTTCTGGCGAAAGCATATGTTTTGTCCGAGTTTATCACTTGCATATAAACCTGTCCAGGAAAACTGTGGTTGGGTAAACAGACCTGCGTGACATGACCTAAACAGTGTTGACTGGGCCGTTAAATTCCAAACCAAAATAAAACCAACTGAAATTTGAGTTATTGATAGTATGCGAAAAGTGTATATTGCTCACGAACCTGTTAAATTTATAAACTTTGTTTACAGAAAGATAAAACCATTATCTGCTGTACATGAATAGCTACTGTTACCATCCAGGTACACAAACTATATGGGCCCCGTCAAGCGATTTTGGTACTTATCGCCTATGCGAGCAGCGAAGGTTCAGGCGAGCCTGCGCATCCGCACAGTCTCGCCAGAACCTTCGCTGCTCGCTCATACAAGCAGTGAATCAAGAGGAGCCTTCAGACAGAAAGCCATATCCCTGAATGGCTGGGCATGCGCAGTTAAAATTTGTCATGACGGAATGCTCGAAGACACAAATTCGCTTGGCGGGGCTCATATTTAAAAGTACATCCTTTCAACCTTGTATTTCTGAAGTTTGATTTAGGACATGTCCATTCCTGTAAATAAATTCCTGTCAATCAAAATCCACCGCCCCCGCCCATAGGGGCTTAAAGAAATATATGGGCTGCTCGATGCTTCCTAGCAGAGCTGAATCCGGCCCACACACTAGTACTGGTTAACCGCTTAGAGGATCTAAGCCTGTCCAGGAACCGCGGTGCGAGGCGGACCGTCCATGCTAATAAACCCTATTGGTTTCATTTGGCGACAGGGCTTGAGATGTCATTTCTTCTCAATGTCGGGTAAAAGTCCCACAAAATTGGAAGCAACGTCTCCAAAATGACCTTTACAGTGTTGACGGGGACGTTAAACCTAAAATCAAACAAAACAAAACAAAACAATCAAAATCCTAAGCGGGGTGACCATAAGAATCTAATATGGGGTTCTGTTGTAGATGAGCGTTTCCAACCCGAGGGATGACCGTGCTGAGCGGAACCGAGGCTACGCCGAGGTTCCGCTCAGCACGGTCATCCCGAGGGTTGGAAACGCCCATCTGCAACAGAACCCCATATTGGATTCTTTTTTCTTGCACAACACCTCCGGTTAGTTTTGACAGCTCGCACATGTATATTGTTTACAAAATAAAAGTAGTGCGGAAGTAGTTCCGGCAGTTGAATAGAATTGAAGCGCATTTATGTTAGTTGCCTGGGTCGGAACACCAGGGTCATAACATAAATTTCTATCCCAGGGTAAAATCACAGATTTCATTGTCTGGTGTGCAAGAAAAACCGTTCTGATAGACCACCTCATCTCGACACAACGTTAACTCCATGTCAAAAACGTGTTGTTGCAAAGTTGAGTGCCTCGCCTCATCATGTTAACAGGCTTGTTTAACGACCCATTTATATAGAGACAAGAGGGCAATGACCGCCCTTTTTCGCTCACCTGAGTTATTTAAAGCAATATGACCTGATGACTTAGTCTTTGACCCGACAAATGACTGTGACCTCTAGAAAAAGAGAACAAGAAGAAATATGACCTAGTTATATGACACTAACCATAGTAAGTTGAATAACATATCATTAACTCAGACATTTGGTAAAGTGTTATGAAAATTAATGCAAAATTGTAGTCTCTAGAAACAGAAATCTGACATTATGACCTTGTTTTGACCCCATATAACCAGTATTTGATTCCGACAAAGATATCATTAAGACAAGGTTTGCCTTGGTTTTGATCCGACATGACCTACATTTTAACTTGACAGAGATATAACCAGGTCAAACATTTTTGCAAAGGGTTACAAAGACTGAAGAAATTTTGTGGTATCTAGGGTGCACACAAGATTTTAACAAAATCTTTCCTAGTTTTTGAGCTGAAATGACCCATATTTAAACTTGACTAGATATCATCATGTCAAGTTTTTAGAAGACCTGGTGACCTAATTTTTTATCTAACACGACCAATATTCGAACTTGATTGTGATATCATTAACCCTTTTTGTACCAAATGGAATCTTCCTTCTTATAAATGACAGGAGTCCATTTCGAAATTTAGCGGTGTCAGGTTGTGTTTTCTTCAAAATGTGTTTGGAAAATGGCTGAACTTTTTGCAAACAGTGAAGGCCTTGATCAGACGCCGCATTCTGCGGCGTCTGATCTGGGCCCGCACTGTTACCAATTACCCCTTTAGGGGTTTCCGGTACAAAATGGGTTAAGTCAAACATTCTGAGGATTGAAGCAAATCTGTGGTCTCCAGGGTGCACACAATGTATTTACGAACTCTGACCTACTGACGAAGTCATTTTTATCCCACATGACCCATATTCGAACTTGACCGAAACAATATCACGTCAAACATTCAGGTGAAGATTCATGAAGATTGAAGCAAAATGTGGTCTCTGGGGAATACACAATGTTTTTTTTTTTTTTTTTTGAAATTTGAACTACTAACCTAGTTTTTAATCCGACATGACATATATTCAAACTTGAACAAGATATCAGCAAGTCAAACATTCATGTGAAGTGTCATGCAGATTAAAGCAAAACTGCTGCCTCTAAAGTGCACACAATGTTTTAACGAAATTTGACCTGATGACCTAGTTTTCATCTGACATGACCCATATTCGAACTTGACTGAGACATCAAGGTTTTAACGAAATCTGACCTAGTGACCTTGTTTTTGATCCGACATGATCCATATTATAATCTGATCAAGACATCACCAAGTCAAACAGTCCAGTGAAGTTTCATGAAGATCGAAGCAAAAGTGCGGTCTCTGATTTTAACGAAATTTGACCTAGTGACCTATTTTTGATCCGACACGACCCATATTCTAACTTGGCCGAGATATCATCAAGTCAAATATTCAGGTGCAGTTTCATGAAGATCAAAGCAAAACTGCGGTCTCTAGGGGGCACACAAGGTTTTAACGAAATTAGACCTAGTGACCTGGTTTTTCATCCGACATGGCCCATATTCGAACTTGACCGGGATATCATCAAGTCAAACATTCAGGTGTAGTTTCATGAAGATCAAAGCAAAACTGCAGTCTCAAGGGTGCACACAATGTTTAAACGAATGTTGACCTTTGGACCTAGATTTTCATCCAACATGACCCATATTCGAACTTGATCGAGATTCATCAAGTTAAACATTCAGGTGAAGTTTCATGAAGAATAAAGCAAAACTGTGGCCTCTAGGGTGCACACAATGTTTTAACGAAATTTGACCTTGTGACCTAGTTTTTGATCTGACATGACCCATATTTGAACTTGACTGAGATGTCATCAAGTCAAACATTCAGGTGAAGTTTCATGAAGATTGAAACAAAACTGCGGTATCTAGGGTGCACACAAGGTTTTAACGAAATTTGACCTAGTGACCCAATTTTTGATCCGACGTGACCCATATTTTAACTTGACCGAGATATCATCAAGACAAACATTCTGGTAAAGTTGCATAAAGATTACAATAAAACTGTGGCCGCTAGAGGTTGCACAAGGTAAATGCTGACGACGTACGACGGATACAGGGTGATCACAATAGCTCACCTTGAGCACTTCGTGCTCAGGTTAGCTAAAAATTGGGATTTACGGGGTAAACCGATTGTTTTGTTTGCTTATTTCTGCTCCAAGACTTAGGTTGTGGGTACCCGTTAGAACCGCCTCATTGAGGCGGTTCTAAAGAGCACCCACAACCTATGTTTATTGTATAAATAAGTAAATTAGGACAAAATTTCATCAGAAAAAATAAACGTTTGCGGGATGTCAAACGGATGTCTTGCCGTATCTGTCTGAAAGGTTTAAGCCCAAGACTGAACAACCCTTTCAAGATTTCAAGACCATTACATTTTCATGAAGGCCCATGCCCATATAGTCAAGCTTTGTAACAACCAGAATTCTTCTTGGAATAAAAATTCTTTAAACAACTTTTGAAGAAGGTCACCAAATGACCATTCTACCAAATTTGAAATTGTGAATGGGTGTACCACAGACGGTGACAGATGGGCCCCGTCAAGCGATTTTGGTACTTATCGCCTATGCGAACAGCGAAGGTTCAGGCGAGCCTGCGCATCCGCGCAGTCTCACCAGAAGCTTCGCTGCTCGCTCATACATGCAGTGAATCAAGAGGAACCTTCAGGCAGAAAGCCATATCCCTGGCCCCTCTGAATGGCTGGGCATGCGCAGATAAACTTTGTCATGACGGACTGCTCGAAGACACAAATTCGCTTGGCGGGGCCATCGATTATTACCCAATTGGACAGTGCCAGTTTTACCATAGAGTCGTAGTTTGAACATTTTTATATATGTTTACCAGATGAAGCTGCTTACTAAATATCACAGGCCTGGACCTTCTAATTTCGCACAAGATGCCCCTAGCCCCACCCACCAAAAAGTACCGGGGTACAAAATTTTGTTTGTCCGTCCTTCAGCGCTTTATCAACCGTGTCCGCTCTGTAACTCTGATACGGGATATTTTCATGAAACTTCAGATAAAATTTATCTGAAGTTTCGTGAAAATATCCTGAACCATTTAACCCATTTGGTACCGAAAACCCCAAAACGGGTACCCTGGCAAACAGTGCAGGCCCAGATCAGGCACCGCAGAATGCGGCGTCTGATCAGGGCCTCCACTGTTTGCAACTAGTTCAGCCATTTTCCAAATCAATTTGAAAAAAAAAGCACAGCCAGACACCCCTTAATTTTGAAATGGACTCCTGGTATATATAAGGAGGAAGATTCCATTTTGGAACAAAAAGGGTTAATGTAAAGCACCATGAGATGACGAGCAGAACATATCAATCGTTACCCTGGAATGTCTCTTTTGGAGTTATTGCCCTTTGAACATTGCTATTTCTACCAATCTACTGGTGTCTGCTCTCTAAGTTGAAAACCTTTGATATATTCAACTTATTTGCGTTATGTGCTGGTGCCTAGTCTGAAGGTTATCAGTGTTGGATTTTGTTTGTTTGTATTGGAGTTTTACGGCCCAGTCAACACTATTTAGGTCATTTTTGAGCCGGTCAGTTTACCTATCAACACTTTCCTGGGCAGGCTTATACGTAAGCGGTTAACCAGTACAGTGCACATTCTTTCGCCAGAAACTGACAACTGCCCTTCTTGAATCAGCGGAAGGGATACATCAGTGTTGGAAAAACAGGTAACCAGACTCCCCTGACCTTGAAAGGTCAGGGGGGGTCTGGTTACCTGTTTTTCCAATATTGACAATCTGCAAGCTGGGAGCCAGCAAATAATGCAAATATGGTGAATTTTCATGAGACTGTTACAAATGTTAAGCACCTTGAAACAACAAATGTTACTCTGGTTAAATACTTTTTGGAGTTGCAGCCCTTTGTACATTGTTAGTACTGAAAATAGCAATTTCCACAATGAACTCTTGACCTGCAAGATGAAAATCGTTCAGATATTTTGATGAAAATTCACACCTTGTTAAAGCATCACAAGACGAGGTGCAAAACTAATGAATCTTCAAGAAGGGCAGTTGTCAGTTTCTGGTGAAAGATGTGTACTTATCTATAAGACTGCCCAGGAAGTGTGGTGGTTAGGCAAATTGAATGGTCCCAATATAACATAAATAGTGTTGACTGGGCCGTTAAACTCCTAAACAAACAAAATCATGAAAAGTGAAGGTGTTATTGGGGGAAGAGCAGTACCATGAAGTGTGATGGATAGACATACATTACGTATGTAACCTGAAAACTTGTAGTTCGCTGTAGTGCCAGGATGGGGGGAATAACAGGGATATATTTTCAACTTTCTTTATAAAAATGTATTTAGTGTGTACTCACTATTAGAATCGCCTCAATGAGGCGATTGAGTACACACAAAATACATTAACAAGATTTAATAAGAAAATTCTCCCTAATATTAATACAATATACAGAGGACCACAGGGGCCATATATTATTATAGGATAGTATATCTCTCCTCTCAAAAAGCTTGAAACTGGCCCCTGTGCAGTGGACCCTCGATATAACGGTAGTATTTGTTCCCTATTATTGTGCTGTTATAAAAAAAATTGCCGTTATAAAAAATCCCAGTTTGGGGTATGATAAGTAACAAAAGACCTTTTCCCCATCATTACTCCAAGAAACAAATTTTATAGATATTTGTTAGAACTGCCTCAATGAGGCGGTTCTAACAAATACCTAAAAATTTGTTTCTTGGGAGTATTAGATTACAATACTCTTTCATGACTACGTCTATGGACTCGATTTGTGCATTTCCAACCCGAGGGAAGCTCACGCCGCTGGGAACCGAGGCTAAGCCTTTAGCTAAGTAGTCATTCCATTCAAATTGTCGTTAGAATGAGTTCTGCCATTATAAAAATTGTCGGCATAAATGTACATGTATCTGCAGTTATGGGGAATGTTTCTCGGGGACTCAAAAACAAGTTTGAACAGAGTGAGTGAGTGTTGAGTTTTACGTCCCACCAACAGCTGTGGTCATTCGGAGATGGGACCTCGGTTTAAAGACTCTTCCGAAAGTCTGGAGAAGCCCGCGATCAATCCTGCGATCCCTGGTTTACAAGGCGAGTAGCGTAACCACTACACCACGGAGGCTTCTAAACAAGTTTGAACAGCCATGGAAAACAAAACATTGGTGTTTGAGCATTCTACTAATGAGTTTTAAAATCCCACCAACAAAGAAGGTCATATGAAGACACGACCTCGGTTTAAAGACTCATCTGAAAATCTGAAGCCCTGAATCGCACCATGGGCGAGTACCTTAGCCACTACACTTCTTTGTACCAATGTACAGATGTTTCATAGCAACAGATAAGGTGGGTATTTTGTGATAATTGAAGAATAGTTTTCCTTATTTCTTTGTATACACCTATATTGTGGGTATTCATTAGAACCGCCTCACCAAGGCGGTTCTAAAGAATACCCACAACATTGGTTTTCATGGAGAATTGACAAAACTATCCTTCAATTATCACAAAATATGAGCCTGAGCTAAATGTAGGGGTGACAGGTTTTGTTACCTTCAAAATTTGTTAGGAAAATGGCTGAACTTTTTGCAAACAGTGCAGACTTCACGTTCTGGGCCTGCACTGTTAAAACATTTCCTTTGGGTGTTTTCAGTACAAAATGGTTTAAATCAAAGAACAATTAACAGCACTGGTTGGTTGATAATCTCTCAATGCAGGCTGGGAAAATGGTCATAAACCCTTAAAATCCTGTTGTTTCTTTTTAACCAATTGTACGCGGGAAACCCCTAAAGGGGTACCTGAGCAAACAGTGCAGGCCCAGATCAGATGCCGCAGAACGTGGCATCTGATCAGGGCCTGCACTATTTGCTAACAGACTTTTCCATCAAAAATAGAATAAGAAATAAGAACCAAAAAATAGGCCTGACACCCCTTATATGACAAAATGGGCTTGTCCAACATATAGCAATGGAAGAGTCCACGAGTATTCAGTGGGTTAAGCAAACAGTGTAGATCCTGATCAGATGCCACATTCTGTGTTGTCTGATCTAGGTCACTTTAAACCGAGATCTTGTCTCTGTATGACCTTAGCTGTTGTTGGCAGCTAAAACTCAAACACTCACTCTGATCTAGGTCTACACTGTGGTGTCTGATCTAAGTCTACACTATTTACCGAACCCAGCACAGCAATTTTCGGCCATTTTCCATAAATAGTTGCTCCCTGAATTTCCTACAATTCAGTGTTCATTGTTAGTCACATGAACATCAACAACGAAAAGCTACTGTTCTTAGTAACTCTTAGTTGATCAACCCAAAAGTTCTTGTCTACTTTTCTTCATTATATAATTATTTGGGCCCCGTCAAGCGATTTTGGTACTTATCGCCTATGCGAGTAGGGAAGGTTCAGGCGAGCCTGCACATCCGCGCAGTCTCGCCAGAACCTTCGCTGCTCGCTCATACAAGCAGTGAATCAAGAGGAACCTTCAGACAGAAAGCCTTTATCCCTGGCCCCTCTGAATGGCTGGGCATGCGCAGTTAAAATTTGTCATGACGGAATGCTCGAAGACACAAATTCGCTTGGCGGGGCTCATTTAACCCTTCAAGTGCAAAGCACATTCAGAAGATGGACATTTCAAAATGTCACAGGGGAGGAAAAAGAACATGGCTTGACTGTGACTCGAACCCAGGGCCTCTCGCATACCCTGCAGACACTAACAACTGAGCTATCTAGTCACATTCCTCCCTCCCTCCCCTGCCTAATGATATTTAGGTCATTTGGGAGAGTTTGCTTCCAATTTTGTGGGACAAGCCCTACCGCCCAAACTACAGCCCAAAGAAACTCCAAGGTTTTATAACCAGCGATGGTCAGACTCAAACCACTTTGCCTGGGCAGGCTTAGACCTTCTAAAAGGTTTACTGGTACTCATGTTCGGGTGGTTTCAGCTTTGCATGGAAGCATGGTGCAGCCAAATCTATTTCTTCAAGCCCTGATGGGCATGGGGAAGCAGCATACAAACTATGAAATAAGCAACAGATAAGCATAAAATTTTGATTTATTAATTTTTCAAACCTGTATAAAATCAGAAGAATCTGATAAAAAAAATTGCAGGATTTTATACTCTTGATCATTTCATATGAAATTTATGAAAAGAGCCTTTGGAGAGTTTCATAAATTTCATATGAAATGACCACAAGTGTAAGATTCTGTTATCATATAACAAGTTTTGATCAGTTTTATTGCCAAAGAAGTTCAATAGAACTTCAATAGAAAACATTGGATTATCAAGGATGGCATCATGACCTGAGGCAATACCGTAATGATCCAACATATTGGGACAGATAGGCCTAAGCGAACAGTGCAGCCCAAGATCAGCCTGCTCCTTTATCAGACTACCCTGATCAGGGTCTACACTGTTTGCCATTCCGCCTGCACCTTTTGGACTCCTTGCTAGATCATGAGATAAATTTGTTAAAAGTTTTGAGCAATACAACAAGTTCTCAAGATGTCCGAATATTTAGGATTTTTACAGTGATAACCATGTCTGGTCAAATCATTTTTATCATATGATGTCGCGTCTGAGATTGTAATAACGCCATGCAATAAATTCAATAATTCACTAGTGGATAAAATATGAAAATTAGTTAGATACGTCCCATAACGTTACATGTATGACGTCCTTAACAACGTCGCGTTTACTAAATGGCAAACAATTTTTATACAAATCGTGAATAAAATGCATATTATATGTCTGTTTGTTTGTTTGTTTTGGAGTTTTACGGCCCAGTCAACACTATTTTAGGTCATTTTTGAGCCGGTCAGTTTACCTATCCACACTTTTCCTGGGCAGGCTTATACGTAAGCGGTTAACCAGTACAGTGCACATTCTTTCGCCAAAAACTGACAACTGCCCTTCTTGAAACAGCGGAAGGGAGAAAATGACCATAGAAAAGATTTCATGATCAATTTCCACAAAATGTTGCCGACCCCGGGGGCATTTTATATGTCATATGACAAATAGGATCTTGCATTCATGCTCATGTATTATTGAATTCATTAAAATAATTGGGGCAAATGCATAAAATGCTCGGTGAAGCTGCGGTAAAGGCATAAAATGCTGAGAAAAGCCTCATATTTTATCCCTTTTCCTCAACTCGTTTAATAAATTCTTCAATAATACATGCAATCTCATGTAAGATCCTCTATTAAATAGAGGATCTTACATGAGTATTCATGTATTATTGAATTTATTAAACGAGTTGAGGAAAAGGGATAAAATGCGAGGCTTTGCCGAGCATTTTATCCTTTTCCTCAACGAGTTTAATAAATTCAATAATACATGAGCACGAATGCAAGATTCTATTTATCATATGACATTTAAATCGCATTTTATTTACAAAAATATCAATATTCCGCCGTTAGTAAACGCGACGTCGTTAAGGACGTCGTACATGTAACGTTACAGGACGTATCTAGCTAATTTGCATATTAAATCCACTAGTGGATTATCGAAAATATTACATGGCGTTATTACACCCTCAGACACGACGTCATATGATAAATGAGTTTTATTGCTAAAGAAGTTCAATAGAACTTCAATAGAAAACATAGGGATATCAAGTATGGTGTCATGAAGTTAGGCAATACTGTAATGATCCGAAGTATTCAGACAGATAGGCCTAAGCAAACAGTGAAGACCCAGATCAGACTGCTCCTGAAGGAGAAGTTTGATCAGCATCTACACTGTTTGCCATTCTGCCTGCACCTTTTGGACTCCTTGCTGGATTGTGATTTGTTTCACGATCCTACAAGGAATCAAAAAAGTGCAGACAGAATTGCAAACAGTGTTGATCCTGATCAGACTGCTCCTTAAGGATCATTATGGTACATGTACATTTTTTAACAGAAATACATCTTTTTTGTTAACTGGCCAATTACTTGCAGTTACTTGCTCTACAGATTGTGCGAGTGAGTGAGTGTTTGAGTTTTACATCTCACCAACAGTTAAGGTCATACGGACACGGGACCTCGCTTTAAAGACTCATCCAAAAGTCTGGAGAAGCCCGGGGTCGATCCTGCGATCCCTGGTTTACAAGGCAAGTAGCATAACCACTACACCACGGAGGCTTCTAATACAGATTGTGTAAGACTGAAAAGTAGTCTAATGCATGTTTATCACTTAAAGGTCTAGCGACAGCACCA
This sequence comes from Lucinisca nassula, assembly GCA_963580285.1. Classification (NCBI taxonomy): domain Eukaryota; kingdom Metazoa; phylum Mollusca; class Bivalvia; order Lucinida; family Lucinidae; genus Lucinisca; species Lucinisca nassula. The sequence continues at coordinate 64,726,028 of OY757026.1, read as the reverse complement.
ATTATACTATGTTGTACATTTCATATGTGATGGTCCGGAGGCCTTTATTCTGAACAAGAATTCCTCCGAAGGCTGTGTCGCGCCTGTGGGGGTGCAAAGTCACTGAATCATGAAATATAGGTCAAGGACAAACCTGGATGCTTGCTCTACAGTTGTCATCCCTAGATGCAACTTTGTACCAAGTATCGTTAATGAAGCTCTTATAGTCCTTAAGAAATGGACGAGACCATTAGACTTTTTGATTTAATGACACGTCAACCCTTGTGTGTCATTTTTTGTCATCTTCCAGAGAAAGAGAGAAAAGAGATAGAAGAGATAGTAAAGGAGACAAAAGTGAGGTACAGGGGAGAAAGAGGAAAATGAATGGAAATGTACATCACGTGAACAAGTCCGTGAAATGAACACCCCACTTTATATAGAGAAAACTGGAGTTTACGGGGGTTAACATTATTTTTTCTTATTTTTACTCCAATACATAGGCTGTGGGTACTCGTTAGAACCGCCTCAATGAGGCGGTTCTAACGAGCACCCACAACCTATGTTTGCAGTATAAATAAGAAAGATATCATGGCTTTTCATCCGAAAAGTAGCCATTTTGGAGATGTGAAAAAATGCACTATGTCTTACGAGTGTGTTATCATAATGGAAACAGAAGAAATAACAACATGCCTCCTCTACCCTCACCTGCTGCAAGGACGGCAGGCCTTGTCCTAGTTTTTGAGAAATAGACTTGAACATAAGGGTGAATGATACAATGGTCTTAATTGATTCCAAATATGTTCTAGAAAGGGTTATCCTTGGCATCACGTGAACAAGTCCGTGAAATAAAGACCCCCTAAACCCCACTTTATATAGAGAAAAATGGGGTTTACGGGGGTAAACATTATTTTCCTTATTTCTGTTCCAAGACATAGGTTGTGGGTACTCATTTGAACCGCCTCAATGAGGCGGTTCTAACGAGCACCCAAAACCTATATTTGGTGTATAAATAAGATAAATATCACAAATTTTCATCAGACAAATTACCTTTTTTGAGGTTTGAAAAATGCACTATATCACACGGATGTGTTATCGTAATGGAAACAAGGAATACACCACAGAATTGGAAAATAAGGAGTGTACATGTCTTCTGGGCCAGATTAGCCAGTTTCGGGCAATTAGGAGAAGCCTCCGTGGTGCAGTGGTTACGCTACCCGCCTTGTAAACCAGGGATCGCAGGATCGATCCCGGGCTTCTCCAGACTTTCGGATGAGTCTTTAAACCGAGGTCCCGTCTCCGTATGACCTTAGCTGTTGGTGGGACGTAAAACTAAAACTCACTCACTCACTCGGGCAATTAGGCCTCATCAATGACCCTCAAACATATTCAAAATTCAACAATGGAATCAATGATCCCAAAGGGCAAGAAAATATAAACTACACTATGAAATCATGAAATCTAGGTCAAGGTCAAATATGGATGCTTGCGTTAAAAGCTGCTATCCCTAGATGCAAGTCTGTACCAAGTATCATTAATAATGCTCCTATAGTTCTTGAGAAATGGACTTAAACATTAGGGTGAACGCTAGGGTGTTCGCAAATGTTGACGGCTTGATGGACGAATGGACAGACAGAAATTTCGATATATATATATATATATAGATTAAATATAAATAATATCCACAATGCGGGTAAATATAACTATGAAAAAATTAAAGAAACACTGGAATAAAAGTTATTTTTCCTGTATTTTTAACAACCGGTTTCATCCATGATGGAATTTTCAAGTTAACAATGATGTTAACTTGAAAATTCCATCATGGATGAAACCGGTTGTTAAAAATACAGGAAAAATAACTTTTATTCCAGTGTTTCATTGTTAACTTGAAAATTCCATCATGGATGAAACCGGTTGTTAAAAATACAGGAAAAATAACTTTTATTCCAGTGTTTCTTTAATTTTTTCATAGTTATATAATATATATATTGCATAATGCTTAAAGGAGGTGCGACAATAAAATTTTAATATGGTTACTATCATTGACTGGCTGCAGATGTAACATGATGTAAACTGACATCTTTGAACAATCCTGAATCCCGGTTTCATAGATTAAGGTAAAATGTAAGAAAAATCTAAACAATAGAAAAACTAAACACCTACAAACAGTAAATATAATTACAAGGTGCAAATATGAAGTGAAAATTACATCTCATGGAATGGAATGATGTATTCTAATTTCTTGCAAAAAGGTAAATGTCATAATAAATTTATTTATTAATTGACTATCCTGTATTGTTTCGTATTAACACTGAGGTAAAAAATCAGTAATCGTGTTTGTAAAGGTGTCAATTAATAAAATTGTCATTAATCAAGTAATTTCGTATTGGTCAAGTTACAGGTCCTCGGTCTGCTGTATTGGCCTCGTGCCAATACAGCAGCCAATACAGCAGACCTCGAACCTGTAACTGGGCCAATATGAAACTACTTGATTAATAACATTATAGAAAAAAGTATGTAAAACATTAACAAAACATATCCATGCAAGATTACAAGAATCTTACAAGGGTGTGAGGGATAGATAGGAAAATCTGTTACAAAGGTCACAGTCCAGCACCAAGAGGTTTGCCGAGAGATGCCTGACTCTGGTCCTAAGGGATGTCTTTTCTATCAACCCCATTCACCCATGTAAGATTCTTTTCCTTGCTTACCTTTAACCCTTATCCTGCTGTTCACCACAACCCCTATTTCGGCAAACAGTGTAGATCCTGATCAGATGGCTTCTTCAGAAGCCATCTGATCAGGATCTACACTGTTTGTCCAACAGTTTGTGAATTGGAACTAAACCATTTATCATGCATTCTGATTGGCCGGTAGTCAGAAATGGGTGTGGTTAATTAAATCATTCAGTAGGATATGGGTTAATTTGTGAGCGATGTTTTTCAAATACTACAGTCACTTTAATGGCCGACATCAGCTATACTGTGATGACAACACGGTAGTGTTCATTGACTTCACATAACATGCAGTGACATCAAACTCAACAACTGTGTACAAGGTTCGTATTTAACCAGTGCAACATTCAACACCTGAGAACACGGTAATTCTCCTATAATTTCAAACACCCTAAAAATTCGGACACCAAAAATTTGTGACAAAAATTATTTCCAAAATACATTTAAAATCTCGAACAGTGGCATTTTTATAAGACAGCAGTTTTTAAAATTTCGAACACTGAATTTCGCTGCTCGAAATTTTAGTTTAATTACCGTATCGTACTAGGTTATAATCGCTTTAGTCACATTTGTGACGGTGCCTTCTGGTGTGTAGACGAGCCACCAGACATCGTACAAGTCGATTACTGCTGCGAAGACACCTTCGAATATATACACTTTACGGGTGGGGATCTGAATGGTTTCTGAGATAAATGGCATTTTATGAAGTGGAGGGGGTGGGGCATGTCCCCAGCACATCCAGGGGGATTCCCAGGTTGGTGTCACTTAATGCACCTTATCATAAGGGACAAGAATATATATCGTTTAGGGGTGGGGATCTGTAAGGTTTCTGAGATATAAGGCATTTTATGAAGTACTGGGGGCAGGGAATGGCCCCGGCACAACCTACTGGACCCCGAGGTTGACATAAAAGCATATTGCTAAGAGAAGTTTACTATAGGAACATTTCTATGAAAGTTTTGTCAAAATATCTGCAAAGGCTTTGTAGTTAATGCAGTTCTTCAATTTTCCCCATTATAAGTCTATGGAAAATCTAAGTTGCCATAGCAACCAAACTGAACAGCCGAATTTCATAAAAAACACAAAACCTGGAAAGGCAAATATGGTGAATATTTTCATAAACCCTCAGCGTCATAGAGAATACGGTTTCTGAGGAGATAATTTTTTAAGTATTTTTTTTCTATTTTTTTCAATTTGGTTTCCTTGGCAACCAATACAAATGAGCAGTAGGCCTAAAATCATATGGTAGATAGTAGATTGCCTAAGGAATATTTCTATGAAAGTTTTGTCAAAATATCTGCAGTGGCTTGGCAGTAAATGCCATTTTTTAATTTTCCCCATTATAAGTCTATGGAAAATCTAAGTTGCCATAGCAACCAAACTAAAGAGCCGAATTTCAAAATAACACGAAACCTGTAACGGCAAATATGGTGAATATTTTCATAAACTCTCAGCCTCATAGAGCATACGGTTTCTGAGGAGATGATTTTTTAAGTTTTTTTTTTTTCTATTTTTTTCAATTTGCTTTCCATGGCAACCAATACAAATGAGCAGTAGGCATAAAATCATATGGGAGATAGTAGGTAGCCTAAGGAATATTTCTATGAAAGTTTTGTCAAAATATCTGCAGCGGCTTGGCAGTAAATGCCATTTTTCAATTTTCCCCATTATAAGTCTATGGAAACTCTAAGTTGCCATAGCAACCAAACTAATAAGTCGAATTTCATAAAAAACACAAACTTTCAATCCCCCAACCCAAGGATGCTACAGATGAAATTTGGGCCCAATCGGCCTCGCGGCTTCAGAGGAGATGTCGTTTAAAAGTGTTGACGTCACCAGACGCAGACGACGACGCAGACGACGGACAACTGCCTATCCTATAAGCTCCCCTGGAGCCTTTGGCTCTGGTGAGCTAAAAAATAGGTCTGACACCCCTTATATGACAAAATGGGCTTGTCCAACATATAGCAATGGAAGAGTCCACGAGTATTCAGTGGGTTAAGCAAACAGTGTAGTTCCTGATCAGATGCCACATTCTGTGTTGTCACTTTAAACCGAGGTCCTGTCTCTGTATGACCTTAGCTGTTGTTGGGAGGTAAAACTCAAACACTCACTCTGATCTAGGTCTACACTGTGGGGTCTGATCTAAGTCTACATTATTTACCGAATCCAGCACAGCTATTTTCAGCCATTTTCCATAAATAACCGTTACCTGGATTTCCTACAATCAGTGTTCATAGTCATGTGGACATCAACAAGGAAAAGCTACTGTTCTTAGTTACTCTTGAGTTGATCAACCCAAAAGTTCTTGTCTACTTTTCTTCATTATATAATTACTTGGGCCCCGTCAAGCGATTTAGGTACTTATCGCCTATGCGAGCAGCAAAGGTTTAGGCGAGCCTGCGCATCTGCGCAGTCTCGCCAGAACCTTCGCTGCTCGCTCATACAAGCAGTGAATCAAGAGGAACCTTCAAAGAGAAAGCCTTATCCCTGGCCCCTCTGAATGGCTGGGCATGCGCCGTTAAAATTTGTCATGACGGAATGCTCGAAGACACAAATTCGCTTGGCGGGGCTCATTTAACCCTTCAAGTGCAAAGCACATTTAGAAGATGGACATTTCAAAATGTCACAGGGGAGGAAAAAGAACATGGCTTGACTGGGACTCGAACCCGGGGCCTCACGCATACCCTGCAAACACTTCCAACTGAGCTATCGAGTCACTGCCTCCCCTGCTTAATGATATTGAAGTCATTTTGTAGAGTTTGCTTCCAATTTTGTGGGAGGACAAGCCCTGCCACCCACACTACCGTCAAAAAAAAAAACTTCCAAGGGTTTATAACCAGAGACGGTCTGACTAACACCACTTTGCTTGGGCAGGCTTAGACCTTCTAAGCGGTTTACTGGTACTCATGTTCGGTTGGTTTCAGCTGTGCATGGATGCATTGTGCAGCAAATCTATTTCGCCAAGCCCTGATGGGGAAAAGCGGCATACAAAGTATGAAATAAGCAACAGATAAGCATAAAATTGTGATTTATTAATTTTTTAAACTTGTATAAAATCAGAAGACAAACAAGAGGCTCAATGAGCCTAAACCGCTCACCTGAGGAACTTAAGTTTTAACAATTCACAGACTTGACTACTAAATCTGCTAATAGAATCCAGCCCATTGACCCTTACAGGATATAAGTCATCATTATTGCATTGCATTCCAAGTTTGAGACTTCTAGCTTCTATAGTTCCTGAGAAATCTTTGACGAAAATTTATCATTGGTCAAAATGGAGAGAAAGAAGAATGAAAGAACAAATGAACAAATAAGCTGAGAAAGCCCAATGTCTCTTACACAAAATAAGTCATCATTATTCTATTGAATACCAAATTTGATGCTTCTAGCTTTTATAGTTCCTGAGAAATCTTTGATTAAAAATTTAACATTGGTCTATTATCTCTATATGGAGAGAAAGAAGAATGAAGGAACAAATGAACCAGACTAGCTCCAAAACCTTATGCAGCCTTTCCCCTTGCCCAATGGTGCTACACATAAAATTTAAACAAGATTGGTCGACTGCCTTCTGACATATGCTGCATTGAAAGTGTGGACGACGGATGGACGGACGACAGACGACGGACTCCGGAGCCTTGGTATACTATCAGCTCACTGGAGCCTTTGGCTCAGGTGAGTTAAAATTCAAGTCGCTATTTCTGTCACAACATTTTCCCTACGTTAAGTCTATGGGCAAATTTTTTTGTCTCTCAAGGTCACGTAACTCCGAGGTCAATATTCCGATTCGGCCCAAAATCGAACTTAACCGAGATTTATGCCTGTCCTCGTTACCTGCAAGTTTGAAGCTGATATGAATAAAAATAAAGTTGCTATCGTGGTCATAACGTATTTTTTATGCTCAAGGGCAGGTAACTCCAAGGCAAATAATCCGATTCGGCCCAAAATCGAACTTAACCGAGATTTTATGTCTGTCCTCGTTACCTGCAAGTTTGAAGCTGATCTGAAAAAAATTCAAGTCGCTATCGTAGTCACAACATTTTCCCTATGTTAAGTCTATGGGCAAATTTTTTGTCGCTCAAGGTCATGTAACTCCGAGGTCAATATTCCGATTCGAACTTAACTGAGATTTTATGCCTGTCCACGTTACCTGCAAGTTTGAAACTGATCTGAATAAAAATAAAGTTGCTATCGTGGTCACAACGTATTTTTTTATGCTCAAGGGCAGGTAACTCCAAGGCAAATAATCCGATTCGGCCCAAAATCTAACTTAACCGAGATTTTATGTCTGTCCTCGTTACCTGCAAGTTTGAAGCTGATCTGAAAAAAATTCAAGTGGCTATCGTAGTCACAACATTTTCCCTATGTTAAGTCTATGGGCAAATTTTTTGTAGCTCAAGGTAAGGTAACTCCGAGGTCAATATTCCGATTCGGCCCAAAATGGAACTTAACCGGGATTTTATGCCTGTCCTCGTTACCTGCAAGTTTGAAGCTGATATGAATAAAAATAAAGTTGCTATCGTGCTCACAACGTATTTTTTCATGCTCAAGGACAGGTAACTCCAAGGCAAATAATCTGATTCGGCCCAAAATCGAACTTAACCTTGATTTTATGTCTGTCCTCGTTACCTGCAAGTTTGAAGCTGATCTGAAAAAAATTCAAGTCTCTGTCGTAGTCACAACATTTTCCCTATGTTAAGTCTATGGGCAAATTTTTTGTCGCTCAAGGTCATGTAACTCCGAGGTCAATATTCCGATTGTGCCCAAAATCGAACTTAACCGAGATTTTATGCCTGTCCTTATTATCTGCAAGAATGAAGCCGACAAGTTTGAAGCTGATCTGAATAAAAATAAAGTTGCTATCGTGGTCACAACATATTTTTTTATGCTCAAGGGCAGGTAACTCCAAGGCAAATAATCCGATTAGGCCCAAAATCGAACTTGACCGAGATTTTATGCCTGTACTGGTTATCTGCAAGAATGAAGTCGATCAGAAAAAAATTGACGGAGCTAGAGTGATGACAAGCTTTTTCCTATGTGAAGTCTATGGGAGCTAGATGTTGCCATGGCAACCAGAGTTCCACTCAGATCTGCCTGAAAACCTAATGAAGCCTTTCCACTTGCCCAATAATGCGACACATGAAATTTGATCAAAGTTGGCCAAGTAGTCTTTAAGATATACATTTTTTAAATTCCCATTAACGCAAAAACACACAAGGGCAGGTAACTCCTAAGTGAATGATCCGATTCTGCCAGTTATCGAACTTGACCGAGATTTCATGGCTGTGCTGGTTATCTGCAAGAATAAAGCCAATCTGAAAATAATTGAAGCAGCTACGGTGATGACAACATTCTCCCCATGTTAAGTCAATAGGCAATTTTTTCAACGCTCAAGGGCACGTAACTCCTGAGTGAATAATCCGATTCAGCCCAAAATCGAACTTGATCGAGATTTCATGCCTGTCCTCGTTATCTGCAAGAATGAAGTCGATCAGAAAAAAATTAACGGAGCTAGAGTGATGACAAGCTTTTTCCTATGTTAAGAACGCTCAAGGGCACGTAACTCCTGAGTGAATAATCCGATTCAGCCCAAAATCGAACTTGATCGAGATTTCATGCCTGTCCTCGTTATCTGCAAGAATGAAGTCGATCAGAAAAAAATTGACGGAACTAGAGTGATGACAAACTTTTTCCTATGTTAAGTCTATGGGAGCTATTTGTTGCCGTGGCAACCAGAATTCCAATCCGATCTGCCCGAAAACAGTATGCAGCCTTTCCCCCTACCTGATAATGCTTCACATGAAATTTGATCAAGATTGGCCCACTGGTTCCGGAGATATACTTCTTTGAAAGTGTGGACGACGGACGACGACGACGGACGACGACGACGACGGACGCCGGCTCGTGGTATACTAATACCTCACATGAGCCTTCGGCTCAGGTGAGCTAAAAATGCAGAATCTGATAAAAAAACAAACAAAAAAAAAACAGGATTTTACACTCTTGATCATTTCATATGAAACTTATGAAACAAGCCTTTGGCGAGTTTCATAAATTTCATATGAAATGACCACAAGTGTAAGATTCTGTTGTCATATAACAAGTTTTGATCAGTTTTATTGCCAAAGAAGTTCAATAGAACTTCAATAGAAAACATTGGATTATCAAGGATGGCATCATGACCTGAGGCAATACCGTAAATGATCCAACATATTGGGACAGATAGGCCTAAGCGAACAGTGCAGCCCAAGATCAGCCTGCTCCTTTATCAGACTGCCCTGATCAGGGTCTACACTGTTTGCCAGTCCGCCTGCACCTTTTGGACTCCTTGCTAGATCATGAGATAAATTTGTTAAAAGTTTTGAGCAATACAACAAGTTCTCAAGGTGTCCGAACATTTAGGATTTTTACAGTGATAACCATGTGTGGTCAAATCATTTTTATCACATGATGTCGCGTCTGAGATTGTAATAACGCCAAGTAATAAATTCAATAATTCATTAGTGGATAAACTAGAGCTGTCAGTGAAACTGACTAGGGCCCCGGCAGCGCTATCAGAGGAGTAGGAAAATTTGTGGACGGACAGACGGACAGACAGACAGATGGACGGACAGAGTGATTACTATAGGGCACCCACACTTTCAGTGCGGGGCCCTAAATATGCAAATTAGTTAGATACGTCCCATAACGTTACATGTATGACGTCCTTAATGATGTCGTGTTTACTAATTGGCGGAAAATTTTTATACAAGTCGTGAATAAAATGCATTTTATATGTCATATGACAAATAGAATCTTGCATTCATGCTCATGTATTATTGAATTCATTAAACTAATTGGGGAAAATGCATAAAATGCTCGGTGAAGCTGAGGTAAAGGCATAAAATCTCGGAAAAGCCTCATATTTTATCCCTTTTCCTCAACTCGTTTAATAAATTCTTCAATAATACATGCAATCTCATGTAAGATCCCCTATTAATTCAGTTTTATTGCAAAGAAGTTCAATAGAACTTCAATAGAAAACACAGGGCTATGATATCAAGGATGGTGTAACGAAGTTAGGCAATACTGTAATGATCCAAGTATTCCGCAGATAGGCCTAAGCAAACAGTGAAGACCCAGATCAGACTGCTCCTGAAGGAGCAGTCTGATCAGGGTCTACACTGTTTGCCATTCCGCCTGCACCTTTTTGACTCCTTGCTGGATTGTGATTTGTTTCACGATCCTTCAAGAAATCAAAAAAGTGCTGACATAATGGCAAACAGTGTAGATCCTGATCAGACTGCTCCTTAAGGAGCAGTATGATCTAGTTCTGCACAGTTTGCACAGACCTATCTGTCCCAATACTTAGGATCATTATGGTACATGTACATTTTTAACAGAAATATATCTTTTTGTTTACTGGTCAATTACTTTCAGTTACTTGCTCTACAGATTGTGTGAGCGAGTGAGTGTTTGAGTTCTACATCTCACCAAAGGTTAAGGTCATACGGACACGGGACCTCGGTTTAAAGACTCATCCAAAGGTCCGGAGAAGCCCGGGGTCGATCCTGCAATCCCTGTTTTACAAGGCAAGTAGCATAACTACTACACCACGGAGGCTTCTAATACAGATTGTGTAAGACTGAAAAGTAGTCTAATGCATGTTTATCACTTAAAGGTCTAGCGACAGCACCAATTATACTATGTTGTACATTTCATATGTTATGGTCCGGAGGCCTTTATTCTGAACAAGAATTCCTCCGAAAGCTGTGTCTCGCCTGTGGGGGTGCAAAGTCACTGAATCATTAAATATAGGTCAAGGACAAACCTGGATGCTTGCTCTACAGTTGTCATCCCTAGATGCCACTTTGTACCAAGTATCGTTAATGAAGCTCTTATAGTCCTTAAGAAATGGACGAGACCATTAGACTTTTGGATTTAATGACATGTTAACCCTTGTGTGTCATTTTTTGTCATCTTCCAGAGAAAGAGAGAAAAGAGAGAAAAGAGATAGTAAAGAAGATAAAAGTGAGGTACAGGGGAGAAAGAGGAAAATGAATGGAAATGTACATCACGTGAACAAGTCCGTGAAATGAACACCCCACTTTATATAGAGAAAACTGGAGTTTACGGGGGTAAACATTATTTTTTCTTATTTTTACTCCAATACATAGGCTGTGGGTACTCGTTAGAACCGCCTCAATGAGGCGGTTCTAACGAGCACCCACAACCTATGTTTGCAGTATAAATAAGAAAGATATCATGGATTTTCATCCGAAAAGTAGCCATTTTTGAGATGTGAAAAAATGCACTATGTCTTATGAGTGTGTTATCATAATGGAAACAGAAGAAATAACAACATGCCTCCTCTACCCTCACCTGCTGCAAGGACAGCAGGCCTTGTCCTAGTTTTTGAGAAATGGGCTTGAACATTAGGGTGAATGATACTATGGTCTTAATTGATTCCAAATATGTTCTAGAAAGGGTTATCCTTTGCATCACGTAAACAAGTCCGTGAAATAAAGACCCCCTAAACCCCACTTTATATAGAGAAAACTGGGGTTTACGGGGGTAAACATTATTTTTTCTTATTTTTACTCCAATACATAGGTTGTGGGTACTCATTTGAACCGCCTCAATGAGGCGGTTCTAACGAGCACCCACAACCTATGTTTGCAGTATAAATAAGAAAGATATCATGGATTTTCATCCGAAAAGTAGCCATTTTGGAGATGTGAAAAAATGCACTATGTCTTACGAGTGTGTTATCATAATGGAAACAGAAGAAATAACAACATGCCTCCTCTACCCTTACCTGCTGCAAGGACAGCAGGCCTTGTCCTAGTTTTTGAGAAATGGACTTGAACATTAGGGTGAATGATACGATGGTCTTAATTGATTCCAAAGTCAGTGAATCATGAAATGTAGTCAAGGTCAAATATGGATGCTTGCATTAAAAGTTGCTATCCCTAGATGCAAGTCTGTACCAAGTATCACTAATAATGCCCCTATAGTTCTTGAGAAATGGACTTGAACATCAGGGTGAACGCCAGGGTGGTCGCAAATGTTGATGGCTTGACGGACAAATGAGCGGATGGAAATCTCGACATTTAAATCGTGCCATGCTTAAAGCAGATGCGACAATAAAATTATTGTTATTGTTACTATCATTGACTGGTTGCTGATGTAACATAATGTAAACTGATAACATCCTTGAACAATCCTGGATCCAGGTTTCATAGATTAAGGTAAAATGTGAAAAAAATCTAAACAATAGAAAAACTAACTAACTATATATACCGTATTCGCCCTAATTACCACACCATGCGCTTAGTTTTTTCAAAATCGTGTCATAAAATCATGGTGAAAAATCTACCTAATTAGCGCACACTTGATACGAAAACAACAGCTTCCAAGATGATGCATACTGATATTTAATGGGACGGAAAAAGATACTTAAGCATTGCCTTCACTGTTGGAAGAAATAATGGTAAGTTTTTATGGATTTACTATGAGAGCTTCAAGGGGAGATTACTGTAAAGTGTGTGCTTATGCATTTCCTTTTCAAAAATAGCTTTGGTGTGCGCTTATAGGAGCATGTGCGGTAATTAGGGCGAATACGGTAGTAAGTGTAATTACAGGTGTAAATTTGGAGTGAAAATTACATCTCATGGAATGATGTATGCTAATTAAAAGGTAAATGTCATAATAAATCTATGTATAAAGAATGTAAAACATTAACAAAACATATCTAAGCAAGAATGTAAGAATCTTACAAGGGTGCGAGGGGTGGATAGAACAATGTCTTCCGAAGGTCACAGAGCAGCAGCAGGAGGCTTGGCGAGTGATGCCGGACTGTGGTCCCAAGGGATGGCTTTTCTATCCACCCCATTCACTCGTAAGATTTTTCCTTGCACACCTTTAACCCTTATCCTGGTGATCACCACAATCCCTATTTTGGCAAACAGTGAAGATCCAGATCAGATGGCTTCTGAAGAAGCCATCTGATCAAGATCTACACTGTTTGTCCAACAGTTTGTGAATTTGAACTAAACCTTTTATCATGCATTCTGATTGGCTGGAAGTCAGAAATGGGTGTGGCTAATTAAATTATTCAGTAGGATAAGGGTTAATTTTTGAGCATGGTTTTTCAAATACTGAAGTCACTTTTATAGCCGACATCAGCCATACTGTGATGACAACACTGTAGTGTTAATTGACTTCACATAACAAGCTGTGACATCAAACTCAACAACTGTGTACAAGGTTAGTGTGTGTGTGAATTCGGGTTTAACGTCGCTTTCAACAATTTTTCAGTCCTGTCACGATGGTGTCTCGTTGCGACAGGGAGCTCAGTGCTCACCTTTATAGTGCTGCCTCACTGAAGTATCATGTCCCAGACACATCACATGATACCACACCCAGTCACATTATCCTGACACTGGGTCAACCAGTCCTAGCTCTACCCCGTAAATCTGAGTGCCAAGCGTGGAGCAGCTAGTACCATTTTTAACAATTTTGGTATGTCGCGGCCCGGGATCTAACCCGTGACCTCCCGTTCCCCGGAGCGGACACTCTACCAACTGAGCTATCGGGGCCGGTTAATACAAGGTTCGTATTTAACCAGTGCAACATTCAACACCTGAGAATACTTAAGTTTTATCTTGTTCCTGGGCAGGATAAGAATTTCTCTCTCTGGGCAAAATCCAGAATGTCCACATCTAGTGTGCAAGTACATGTATGTGCTTTTTTACCCATGAGAAGGAGTTTGTTCTTTTTTGAGCAGTACAAGAATATAAGAATCTTATATGGGTGTGAGGGGTGGTTTGAAAAATCCGTACCGAGGGACACTGTTTGGCATCACGAGGCTTGCCGAGTGATGCCTGACAGTTATTCCGAGGGACGGATTTTTCTATCCACCCCTCACACCCATATTGGATTCTTTTTCTTGCATACCTTCCATTTCTATTGCGAACTTTTAATGCTGCTGTCACTTTGGTTACCGACGTCCGCCATTTTGTGATGACAAAACAGAAATGTTTAGTGACGTCATGCATGATGCCGCCGCGCATGAGGCTGTAATCAACCAGTGCATTTATCAACCACGCCATTATATTCGATTTGGGGTCGGAACACCAGGGTCAGAACATAAATTTCTATCCCAGGGAAAAAATCATGGATTTCCTTGTCTGGTGTGCAAGAATATTCTGTCTTGCCCATGTGCTGAAACAACTCACACACCAACTTCAGCAATAATAAGTATGATGTCAAAATTCTTACTTTCATAAATGATGTCATTTATGTATAAACATGTAAATCGTTGCGAGACATTTATACAAAAATTGCTAAATCACACAAAACAAAAAGGGACAAAAATGATAAAATACATTTATTATGTTGTGGGTGAGAAAAATAATCCGCATCAAGCAAAACACACCTATATAACCTATATAATTTGGACTCGTTAGTGGTCATATTGTTAATTGATGTAGCAAGTACAATATTTAAAATTTTGATATTTTTGCTGAAAAAAAATGTGAGCAGCTTTTGCAAATACAAAAGCTCCTCACATTTTTCAGCAAAAATATTAGCATATTTACTAGATGCTCAAAGATTTAACGATATGTCAACTAACGCCATCGTAAGTTTTGAACAACTGGCCCCAGGCACAGTGGATCAACCCTTCAAGTACTCAACAAATTGTGCAGTCAGCATTTTCAAAGTACAGTCGAACTTCAATGGCTCAAATACCTTTGGAACTGCGAAAATCTGTTCGAGACAGGGGTAGTTCGAGCCACCAAGGGAAACTGCCAGGAGGTATAACGAGATGCTTTTAGACATCTTTTCGGTGTTCTATAATGAAAATGTATGCTGTGTGTACTCATTAGAAACGCCTCAGCAAGGCGATTCTAATGAGTACACACAGCATACATTTGCAAGATAAAAAACTAAAATCTCCTTAATTATCCCCCACTATTTCTTATGTAGAGGATTTCGCTAGGGGCTCAAGAACGGGTTCGACGCATCCATGGTAAACGAGCCATCGCTGTTCGAGCCATCGAAGTTCTACTGTATTTCGTTCTCATTTTTCAGCATACATAAGGTTTGATACGACATGTGAATCGTCTGTTGGGCAGACACGTAACTTGAGTGTGTGTGTTTGAGTTTTACATCCCATCTACAACTAAGGTCATATGGAGATAGGACCTCGGTTTAAAGACTAGTCCAAAAGTCTGGAGAAGCCCAGAATTGAACCCACGACCCCTTGTTTATGAGGTTGGGTAGATGATGCACATGCGATGCCAAACCTTATTTTCACTGAAAAATAATGGAAAATAGACAGCTGTCTTCTCTTGAATTTTTTGCAGTACTTGAAGAGTTAAGAGAACACAAAACAAAAATCCTTCAAAAATGTTGCAAAATGATGTGTTATATGGTGTACATATCTGTTTTCACCACAGTATAGCCCATTGTTGATGCTCCATTCTACATACAGATGCAAAAAAATTACTTCCACCCAATATATTGACAAGAGGGCCATGATGGCCCTGGATCGCTCACCTCATCCATAGAGTAACAAGTGGGCCCCGGGGAGGGCCATTATTGACCCCAAGGTTATAATGTGCATAATGTTGAGGGAGGTCTAAAAAGGTGAAGCTTCATACCAAATATCAACAAAGGCTATAATTTGAACAATCTTGGCAAAGGTCTACTAGATGAAGCTACACACCAAATATCAAAGACCTGGGCCTTGCGGTTTCAGAGAAGAAGGTTTTTTTTTAAAGATATTCCCTACATAAGCCTATGCCCATTTAAAACCAAAGGGCCCCGGAGTGGGGGGGGGGGGGGAGGGGGGGGGGGGGGGGGGGGAGGAAGAAGGACCATGGCCTTGTGGGATGAAGCTTCATACCAAATATCAAAGACATGGGCCTTATACCACGGTCACACCTTTACGTTTCGACCCGCGTAAGCGCTACGTTTCTCAATACGTGGCGAAACGAAAGGTACGCCGCAGGAACGTAGCTCTTACGCCGAGATACGTAGCAGGAACGCCTCTTACGCGAGGCTGCCACGTAAAGAAGTTGCATGCAACTTCTTTACGTCGCACATACGTGGCAGGTTCGAAACGTCGTACATACGTAGCAGAAACGCAGTGCAAACGAAAGGAACGCAGCAGCAGCGTAGCACAAACGCCTCTTACGCCGCACATACGCCACTCAAGACTTACCACGTAAGTGTGGCGTACGACACGTTGTCGCTGCGTAACTGCGACGTTCCTTTCGTATCTACGGCGTATCTGTTACGTTTTAATTTTAAATACGTCGTTTCCACGGCGTATCATAACGTAAGCATGGCGTAAGTACTACGTAGCTGTCGTATGTGCGACGTTATTGCTGCGTATGTACGACGTGGTAAAAATAGCTGTGGCGTTTCAAGTTTACCTGCGGCGTAATAGCGACGATTGTGGCTTTTGTTGAGTTTCAAATGAGGTCAAGTGGCATCGCATAATACATTTTAATCTCGATCAAGTGGTCTCATATATAAATTATATATATACAACAGCAAGCATTCGGGTCCTTCGCATTCATGTCAAAGCTATCATGGATTATTATTCTGAAGAACAGATTGTTGTTGTTGGTTTACTATGGACCTTAATCGAGACTGAAAAGAAACGGCAAGCGGGCAGGAGGCTGCAAGCGATTAGAGTTGGCCAAGGGATTGTGAGAAGGAGGCGACCAAGACGCTGGTGGGTGAGACCATGGTTAGATGCCGACCGACGACTGAATTATGGTCATTACAATCGTCTGATGGAGGAATTGCGGCTCGAGGACTGTGAATCAATACTATTACCACATACGTTTTAAAACGCCGCTGTTACGCAACAGCAACGTCGCAGGTCAGAATGAAACGCAGCTCCTACGTAACAGCAACGCGATATACGCAGCACTTACGTCACGCAAACGCCGCGATACGTGGGTCTTACGCCGCAGCTTCGCAGTAGAAACGTAGCTCATACTCCATGTACACAACAAGACATCTAATTTGCATAAAAAACGCAGCAGGTTGCGACGTTTGGCCACGTTTTGGGTTTTTGTCAGAAACGTGGTGAAACGTAGCAGAAACGTAAAGGTGTGACCGGGCTATTACAGTTTCAGAGAAGAAAATTTTTAAAGATTTTCCCTATATAAGCCCATGTAAAACCAAAGGGCCCCGGAGCGGGGGCATATTTGACCCCAGCACTATAATTTGAACACATTTGGTAGGGGTCCCCTAGATGAAGCTCCATACCAAATATCAAAGACCTGGGCCTTGCGGTTTCAGAGAAGAAGATTTTTAAAGATTTTCCCTGTATAAGCCCATGTAAAACCAAAGGGCCCCGGAGCGGGGGCATTTTTGGCCCCAGCACTATAATTTGAACAATCTTGGTAGGGGTCCACTAGATGATGCTTCATACCAAATATCAAAGACCTGGGCCTTACGGTTTCAGAGAAGAAGATTTTGAAAGATTTTCCCTATATAAGCCCATGTAAAACCAAAGGGCCCCGGAGCGGGGGCATTTTTGGCCCCAGCACTATAATTTGAACAATCTTGGTAGGGGTCCACCAGATGAAGCTTCATACCAAATATCAAAGACCTGAGCCTTGTGGTTTCAGAGAAGAAGATTTTTTAAGTTTTTGCTGAAAAAAATCTCTTTTTGGCTCCTTTGACCTAGATGTGCAACGGACCGGAACCATTTGAACAACTTTGAAAGGGGACCACCTAAGGATCATTCATGTGAAGTTTGGTCAAAATCCGATCAGTGGTTTAGGAGGAGATGT
Source organism: Lucinisca nassula (assembly GCA_963580285.1). Lineage (NCBI taxonomy): Eukaryota > Metazoa > Mollusca > Bivalvia > Lucinida > Lucinidae > Lucinisca > Lucinisca nassula. Next base: position 64,708,516 of record OY757026.1, on the reverse strand, counting down.
TGTTTAAAGAATTCTTTATGGACGGACGCACGCACGCACGGACGCACGGACGGACGCACGACGGACGAAAAGTGATCCCAAAAGCTCACCTCGTCACTACGTGACGGTGAGCTAAAAACAAAATGATGGAATGCGATAAAATTTGGCCATCTGCATTAGTGTTTACAAGGTTAACCCTTATCTTGCTGAATATTCATTTAAGCCACACCCATTTCTGTCTATCAACAAATCAAATTACTTTATGTAATTTATTGCTACAAATTCATAAACTGAATGCAAAACAGTGTAGATCCTGATCAGATGGCTTCTTCAGAAACCATCTGATCTGGATCTACACTGTTTGCAAAGATAGGGGTTGTCGTGAACAGCAAGATAAGGGTTAATGCCCTTGCTAGATCTAAGATGTCAAAAATTCATTCTGAACCATCACAATAAACAGATGATATTTTCAAAGTATTTTCAGACATTTCATATTTTCCAGAGAAAAGGCTTGATAGTGCATATGAATTGTCTGCCCAGCAGACAATTCCCACTGCCCAGCAGACAATTCCCACTGCCCAGCAGACAATTCCCACTGCCCAGCAGACAATTCCCACTGCCCAGCAGACAATTCCCACTACCCAGCAGACAATTCCCACTGCCCAGCAGACAATTCCCACTGCCCAGCAGAAATTCCCACTGCCCAGCAGACAATTCCCACTGCCCAGCAGACAATTCCAACTGCCCAGCAAACAATTCCCACTGCCCAGCAGACAATTCCCACTGCCCAGCAGACAATTCCCACAGCCCAGCAGACAATTCCCACAGCCCAGCAGACAATTCCCACAGCCCAGCAGACAATTCCCATACAATGTCAAGCCCTACTTTCTTTGGAAAATAAAAGATGGTCATCTGCTCTATAATTTTCCCTGGTGCTTTTTATGAAAAGAGCTTCTGAAAGAATTGATGAACTGAGATCAAATTTGGTAAATAAATTGTTATATTCATTCAAATGTCATGGTTTTGTTTGTATTAGGAGTTTAACTGCCCAGTCAACACTGTTTAGGTCATATCCAGCTGGTCAGTTTACCTAACCACACTTTTCCTGGGCAGACTTATGTATAAATAAGAAGTTAACCAGTACAGTGCACATTTTACACCAGAAACTGACAACTGCCCTTCTTGAATCAGCATAAGGCAGAGAATGATAGTAGAAAAGATTTTACGATCAATCTTCACAAAAGAATCTTGCCAACCCAACAGGTATTGACTCAGTGACCTTCTGGTCACTAGGGAGAGTCCATAGCAACAGATATGGTAAGTATTTTATGATAATCGAAGGATAGTTTTTGTCAATTCTCCATAAAAACCTATTTTGTGGGTATTCATTAGAACCGCCTCACTGAGGCTTACTCACAACATAAGTTTATATGGAGAAATAAGGAAAACTATCCTTCAGTTATCACAAAATATGCACCTTATCTGTTGCTATGACTGAGAAGTGCATCTGACATACCTAACTAGGAGGGCAATGGCCTCCGCCCATCAGGAATTGAAGAAATAGATGGGCTGCATGAATCGATGCTTCCACGCAGAGCTGAAACTGACCACAACATGAGTACTGGTAAACCGCTTAGAGTATCTAAGCCGGCCCAGGTAAAGCAGTACGAGTTGGCCCGCCATGCTTATAAACCCTATTGGTTTCACTGGGTGACAGCTTGAGATGTCATTTCATCTCAGTGTCGGGTAAAAGTCCCACAAAATTGGAAGTAACGTCTCCAAAATGACCTATACAGTGTTGATGGGGACATTAAACCTGAAATCAAACAAACAAACAAAGGCTGGCAAATCACAAATGTCATGGTATAAATAAATGGTAAAAGTCTGATATATAAATGGTAAAAGTCTGATATATAAATGGTAAAAGTCTGATATATCATAAAGAAACAAATGCAGTTAAACCTGCAATAGGGACAAGCTCCATTAAACAAGCCTAAATTAAGTTTGCCAAAATTGCAAATGCATTGAAACTCACCTGTATAAAGCAAGCAACTGTCTTTAGCAAGCACATTTTAACTGTCCTTTAGGTGCTTGCTTAATACAGGTTGACCTGTTTTCAGTCAGTCCCCAAAATTATTAGACTCTTTCATACTTATTTCAACACAGAATGAGATTCCTCCTGCTCATAAATACGGTCAAACTTCAATGGCTCGAACACCTTTGGGACCTCGAAAATATGTTCGAGATGGGAGTAGTTTGAGCCACTGAGGATTACTGCCAGGAGGCATAACGTTATACTTTTAAACATCCTTTCGGTGTTCTATAATGAAAATGTATGCTGTGTGTACTCATCAGAGAGATCGCCTCATCGAGGGGATTCTAATGAGTACGCACAGCATGCATTTGCAAGATAAACAAGAGGCCCATGGGCCACTATGCTCACCAGAGCTCAGGTGGGCACTGCCAAATTGCAGCCATGTATTTTAACATGATATCATTTTAATCTGCCAAATGAACCCCCATATCCAAATGAGCATCCATGTGGACTCAGTATATGAAACATTAGGCCTTTTATGAAGTAGAGGGGGTGGGGCATGGACCCAATGGAGCCCTGGTTGGTATCACTAAATGTGTCTTATCACAAAGAACAAGAATATATATGGTTTAGCAGTGGGGATCTGCATGGCTGGAGATATAAGTGGAGGGGTTGGAGCATGCCCTGTCGTTCCCAGGAAAGCCCAAGATTGTTGTCCCTAAATGTGTCTCATCATAAGGACCAAGTATATAAAAAATTATATGGTTTAGGGGTGGGAATCTGAACGGTTTCCAAGATATCCTTTCATGAAGTGGAAAGGAGAGGACTGGCCCCTGCGGACACCCCTACAGTAGGTGTGCTAATAATAAGGAACAAGAACATATATGAATATGGGGTGGGGATTTAATGGTTTCTGAAATATATGGCCTTTTATGAAGTGGAAGGGCGGGGCACATTGCCTCAGCACAAAGAGACCCCCAAGTTGGTGTGACTGAATGAGTCTTATCATAAGGAACAAGAATATATATGGTTTAGGGGTGGGGATCTGAACTATTTCTGAGATATGTGGCTTTTAATGAAGTCAAGCGGTGGAGCAAGGACCGGGCATGCCCCGGGGACTCACAAGCTGGTGTCAATGAATGTGCCTTATCATAAGGAAGATGAATATATATGGTTTAGGGGTGGGGCTCTGAACAGTTTCTGAGATATAAGGCCTTTTGTGAAGTGCAGGGGTGGGGCAAGGCCCAGGGAGACCCCCAGGTTGGTGTCAATGAAAGTGTCTTATCATAAGGTACAAGAATATATATGGTTTAGGGGTGGGGATCTGTAAGGTTTCCGAGATATTGTGATATTATGAAATGGAGGGGGTGGGGCATGGCCCCAGCACATCCCTGGGGACCCCCAGGTTGGTGTCACTGAATGTGTCTCATCATAATGAACAAGAACATATATGGTTTAGGGGTGGGGATCTGAACAGTTTCTGAGATATATGGCCTTTTGTGAAGTGAAGGTGTGGGGCATGGCTCCGGCGCACCCCGGAAGACCCCCAATTTGGGGTCAATGAATGCGTCTTATCATAAGGAGCAAGAATATATATGGTTTAGGGGTGGGGATATGTAAGGTTTCCGAGATATTGGGCCTTTTATGAAATGGAGGGGCGGGACATGGCCCCCGCGCATCCCGGGGGACCCCCAGTTTGATGTCACTGAATGCTTCTTATCATAAGGATATATAGGGTTCAGGGGTGGAGATCTGAATGGTTTCCGAGATATTGGGCCTTTTATGAAGTGGAGGGGGTGGGGCATGGCCTCGGCACATCCCGGAGGACCTCCAGGTTGGTGTCACTGAATGCGTCTTATCAATAGGAACAAGAATATATATGGTTTAGGGGTGGGGATCTGTAAGGTTTCTGAGATATAAGTCATTTTATGAAGTACTGGCAGCGGGGCATGGCCCCGGCACAACCTACTGGACCCCCAGGTTGACATAACAGCATATGGCTGAGAGAAGTTTACTAAAGGAACATTTCTATGAAAGTTTTGTCAAAATATCTGCAAAGGCTTTGTAGTTAATGCCATTTTTCAATTTTCCCCATTATAAGTCTATGGAAAATCTAAGTTGCCATAGCAACCAAACTAAAGAGCCAAATTTCATAAAAAACACAAAACCTGTAAAGGCAAATATGGTGAATATTTCCATAAACTTTCAGCCTCATAGAGCATACGGTTTCTGAGGAGATGATTTTTTAAGTATTTTTTTTTTCTATTTTTTCATTTTGGTTTCCATGGCAACCAATACAAATGAGCAGTAGGCCTAAAATCATATGGCAGATAGTAGATTGCCTAAGGAATATTTCTATGAAAGTTTTGTCATAATATCTGCAGTGGCTTGGCAGTAAATGCCATTTTTCAATTTTCCCCATTATAAGTCTATGGAAACTCTAAGTTGCCATAGCAACCAAACCAATGAGCCGAATTTCATAAAAAACACAAACTTTCAATCCCCCAACCCAAGGATGCTACAGATGAAATTTGGGCTGAATCGGTCCAGTGGCTTCAGAGAAGAAGATGTTTGAAAGTGTTGACGTCAGATGACGACGACAACGACGACGATGACGCCGGACAACTGCCTATCCTATAAGCTCCCCCGGAGCCTTCGGCTCTGGTGAGCTAAAAACTAAAATCTCACTAATTATCCCCTCTATATCTTATGTAGAGGATTTCCCTAGGGACTCAAGAATGGGTTCGACACATTCATGGTAAACGTGCCATCGATGTTCGAGCCATCAAAGTTCAACTGTATTTAAATATTAGGGGCCTGTTGTTCAAAACTAACAATGTCGTTAGCTAACGTATTGTTACAACTTTGATCATTTTATATGGAAAATGGGCTAATATTTTTGCTGCAAAAATGGGAGCGGCTTTTGCATGCTCACATTGTTTCAGCAAAAATACCAAAATTTTAGACTTTGTTCTTACTAGTACAGTAAACAATTTGGCCACTAACGAGCTTGTTAAGCTAACAATGCTTTGAACAAGTGGACCCTGGAGTTTAACAATTATGTGCAGGACATATATTATTCTCTCCAAACTAGACAAACAAAGTCATTCATTGTGCATATAAGGAGTCATAATAACCTTTAACCCTTAACATACGAATCACAACAAATACTGTCTGCTTTGTTTGTTGGTTACTAAGTCATTATTGCAATGTGGACCAAGATCGGAGCAGTCTGATCAGATATTTAAAGGTTTTTTCCTCTATAAGCCTACTAGTGGGTCTGGGCGCGGGGACTTTTTTGGCCCCAGGGCTATAATTTGAACAATATTGGTAAAGGTCCATTAGATGAAGCTTCATAACAAATATCAAAGACCTGGGACTTCTGGTTTCGGACAAGATTTTTAGAGGTTTTCCCTATATACATGTAAGCCTATGTAAAACCAGTGGGTCCCAGGTCTCTAATTTGAACAATCTTGGTAGAGGTCCACTAGATGAAGCTTCATGCCAAATGTCAAATACCTAGGCCTTCTGGTTTCAGACAAGAAGATTTTTAAAGGTTTTCCCTATATACACCTATGTGAAACCAGTGGGCCCCGGCACGGGGGCATTTTTGGCCCCAAGACTATATTTTGAACAATCTTGGTAGAGGTCCACTAGATGGAGTTTCATACCAAATATCAAAGACCTTGGCCTTCTGGTTTCAGACAAGAACATTTTTAAGGGTTTTCCCTATGTAAGTCTATGTAAAACTGGTGGCCCCGGCGCGGGGGCATTTTTGGCCCCAGGGCTATAATTTGAAGACTCTTTGTAAAGGTCCCCTAGATGAAGCTTCATACCAAATATCAAAGACTTGGACCATGCGGTTTCAGAGAAGAAGATTTTTTAAGTTTTCAGTATAAAAAATTCTATATTAAGCTCCTGTTACCTAGATGTGCCATGGACCGGAACCATTTGAACAAGTTTGGTCAAAATCCAATCAGTGGTTTAGTAGGAGATGTTGTTTGAAGAAATTGTTTATGCACGGATGGATGCACAGATGGACGCACACACACACAACACACGAAAAGTGATCCCAAAAGCTCAACTTGTCACTACGTGACAGGTGAGCTAAAAACAGGAGAAATGTGTAAATCTGTAAACTTTTAACCCTTAAGACGCCGAGAAAAACTACATCTGAAAATGTCCTCTGCTTATGTTGTCTGCTGAATTTCTTTTTTTTTTTTGCAAAACTTTTTAAAAATATTTTTGCATTCAGCAAACAGTGTGGGCCAAGATCAGTCTGATCTGGGTCCACACTGTTTGCAAATCATTACTTTTAAGGTAACTGGCAGATGGCAAAGCAGACGACAATTGTCGTCATTTGCATTTTATGGGTTAAAACCTGTGATCATAATGGCTGTGTAGGAATATGAAAAAAATGAATATTTTTGGATGCGAGATGAGTAAACAGTAAATGCATATAAATGTGGGGTCAAGGTCACAGTATGGGGATAAAAACAAATGTACCCTGTTTTTAACCCTAACAGCACCAGACTCAACAATGCCAGATGACATTTTTCATATTTTTCCATAAACAGGGCTTGACATTTCATGATGTGAACCACTTGTCTAGCAGTTTGACATTTTTAGTGAATCATCTCTGTAAAGCAGAGCTTGAAATTTCATGTGAATTGTCTGCCTAGCACACGATTCATAGGTATATGTCCAGCCGGATTTTCAAAAAAAAAAAAACTTATAAAAAAAAAGCAGAATGTCATCTGCTGCTCTTGGGCTTAGTGCTTTAATCTTTAAAGAGCTAATCACAACCAGCAGACAACATTTTTAAAGTGTCTTTTTATTCCATATTTTTAAAGAAAATATGGCCTGACATTACAAGTGAATCCTCTGCTGGGCAGAAGATTCACATGAAAAGACAATGCCTTTTTCTCTCAAAATACATGTATACGAAAAACAATAGACTGTCAACTGCAACAGAATTTCCATAGCACTTGAAGGATTAACCCTTAGATGCCAATCAAGACAACTGCCATCTGCTTTGTTGCCTGCTGGTTACTTTAACACTCTGCATGCTGGGTATTTTTTCACAGCAGACGACATTATGAAATATTTTTCTAATTTTCCCAGAAAACAGGATTTGACGTCTCATGCAAATTATCTCCATAGGAGACAACTTGCATGAGACTCCCAAAAAACAGGATTTGACGTCTCTTGCAAATTGTCTCCATAGGAGACAATCTGCATGAGACGTCAAATCCTGTTTTTTGAGATGTAGAGTCCAGTTTTCTCAGAAAAATATCAACAATTTGTCGTCTGCTGAATTAGCCTACAGAGTGGTAAAGGTTAAAAGTCATTGTTGCAATCAGTGTGGACCTAGATCAGACTGCTCCTCTAGCCTGTATGCAAAAAGTCTGAAAAGTTTGTGGGAAGGTGCAGCAGTCGACACATAAACAGACATTTTCAGATGCAGTTTTTCTTGGCATCTTAACCCATTCAGTACCTGAAACCCCTAAAGGGGTACCTTGGCAAACAGTGCAGGCACAGATCAGACACCGCAGAACGTGGCGTCTGATCAGGGCCTCCACTATTTGCAAAAAGTTTGGTCATTTTCTTAATAAATTTTTATGAAAACACAACCTGATACCCCCAAATTTTGAAATGGACTCCTGCTGTATATAAGGAGGAAGATTCCATTTGGTACAAAAAGGGTTATGGGTTAAGACTTGAAATCTTACACAGTTCTAACTTCACAATACATCAGCTTATGATGTACTGTTCCTATTAACATTTTATTTTTATACAATTCAGCAACGGAAGCCCCGTAAATACCACTGTGACCATCGTCCGAAAATAATTCTGTTATACTCTCTGCATAGCTGCTATTTTTCATATCTATCATTAGAACTTTCAATGGCGATGGCATCTCTGGGTCATCTAAATGATCAATCGTTTTATGTGGTATTGGATTCACCGTCATGATTAAATTTCCTGTGTCTTCTTCGATATTGATATTATCCGGCATAGAATATAATTGAAATTCTTGTTCTAGAGTCAAAAAGTTGTCTTGTTCCCTTTTGAATATTTGGAGTAAGCTAACCACAGAGGAAGCTACGTAAACATATTGATGGTCTTGCGATAGTGTTATTCCATTTGGGGACACAAATCCATCTGCCACTGTGGAGTAATCTCTTCCATCATAATACAAGACAGTTCCAAAGGGCAATAATAAAAGTACTTCCATTGTGTGTCGCATATGGTCACGGAAGTGTCCATAGTTGGTGAAGTAGAAGCTGTTTTCACCAGTAGCTGCAACATCATTTGCTCTGAAAATGGTGGAATTGTATTAAAATCAACCCTCTTTATTCGCTGAGCCAGCACACGACAAAACCTACAATAAGACATGTGCGCCCACCGAAGACTCAGATCAGCCGGCGCATCTATATAATCTAACCAGAGACTTCTCTTGCTGCATGAAGGAGCACAGAGTCCTTAGCTACCCTTTGAGTGCACAATGAAGACTCTGATCAGTTAAAATGACAATTTCAGTGTTTGAGGACGATTGTTTTTTTTTTCATATACATTATCCTTAGCTCAAAAGGAAACCATGTACAGGAGATACCTAGTTACATTTACAGTAAAAAATCCTACATTAAGGCCACCTTTGCAAATGTTCAAAGGTCATCTTTGACCAGAGGACACTGCATGCAGAAAAAAACAAAGAAAGATTAACTGCAACCTATTAAATAAGCTTTTTAAAGCAGAATAAGTCTTAATTTTAGGTGGTCTTAATAGAGAAATTTCACTGTCTATTGTGATAAGTGGACATCCAACAAGTAAAGGTTGTGGATATTTATTGGGGTCACCTTGCCAAGGTGATTCCAACAAATGTCCCCCAAGGACTGTTTCTTGGAAACATATATGGCTATGTAGCCATCCAAGTACCACCATATTTTGAGAAGCTTGAAGTTCCAACTCGGCACATGCACCCTCTTGCCTTCAGACGAATTCATACCTATACTTCTTCCTATCAGCATTCATTTTATCCGGTAACAATTGTACTCTGGAACAAGCTTGCTGCAAAGGACCCCTTTATTAGTGATCCAAACTCTTGAAAGGAAAGAGTTAGGGCGATCTCTATCAGTCACCCTAAGCTCCCAAACAGTTTTTACCTGCTTTTAAACTTCACTCATTCTGCACTGACACTACCATTAGATAGATAAGATAGGATAAGATAAGATAAGATAAGAAAAGAAAGAAAGAAAGACAGACAGACAGACAGACAGACAGACAGACAGACAGACAGACAGAAAAGATTTAATGATCTATCTCCACGAAAGAATGTTGCCAACCCCCGGCAGGTAACGAACCCATGTCCTCCTGATCACCAGTCAGACGCACATCTGACTGAGCTACCAAGGCCGATGGGGCTGTTGAAATACTTCACATTGTCAGCGATTCATGAAATGTAGGTCAAGGTCAAACATGGATGCTTGCATGAAAAAGTTGCAATCACTAGATGCAAGCTCATACTAAGTATTATTAATGAAGTTCCTAAAATTCCTGAGAAATGGACTTGAACATTAGGGTAAAAGTTAGGGTTGTTGCAGATTGACAAACAAAGGGGCAGAAAACTGGACTCCTACTTACTTAACCCATAAAATGCCAATCACAACAATTGTCGTCTGCTTTGTCATCTGCCGGTTACCTTAAAAGTAATTTTTTGCAAACAGTGTGGACCAAGATCAGGAGCAGTCTGATCTGGGCCCACACCGTTTAAAAAAATTCAGCAGACAACATAAGCAGACAACATTTTCAGACATACCGTATTCGACCTATTTACCACACCATGCACTTAGTTTTTTCAAAATTGTATGAAAATATTGTGTTGAAAAATCTACCTAATAAGCGCACACTCAATACGAAAAAAATACGAATAAAAAGCTTCCGATATGATTATTTTATAGAGTTGAATTTCAGCATAGGGATTCACCACATATACATATGATTGTCTGGGTCAAAGATGCAGCAAAACTCAATATGAATTTGTTGGGAGGTTACTGTAAAGTGTGCGCTTGTGTATTTTTTCCAGAAAAAGCTTGGGTGTGCGCTTATAGGAGCATGTGCGGTAAATAGGTTGAATACGGTAGTTTTCCTCGGTGTCTTAAGGGTTAAAGCAGGCACGACAAAAATTGTCCCCAAATTATCCTCAGTATTTTCCTTATCAGTCACTTAACCCTTATCCTGCTGAATAATTTAACTACCACATGCATTTTTGAATATCAGCCAATCAGATTGCAAGACAATGTTTTCAGTCAAATTCATTAACTGAATGACAAACAGTGTAGATCCTGATCAGATGGCTTCTTCAGAAGCCATCTGATCTGGATCTACACTGTTTGCAAAGTTAGGGGCTCTCGTGAACAGCAGGATTAGGATTAGGAACAGAAATGTATGTACATGTACTTACAAATGTAACACCTCGTCCATGTAGGAGTGAAGATGTTCGAGAGTCTGGGTATCTTCCTTGTACTCAAACTTCTCGATTCTGTCCATCCCTGGAGGATGGTTTACCACAAACAAGTATATCTTCCCTGAAATGATTTTGACTCAATTTTAGGTTTTATGGCCTTTTCAAGAATATTATAGTTATACTGAGCCAATCATTTAAACAGAGGTGGGCAAACTAGAGTATCCGAAAAAAAAAAAAAAAAAAAAAACATCTGTGGTAGAACTTGGCTCCACACATGTGAACCGAGTTAGGCTCGAACATAGAGTATAAGAGAGTCCATTTTACCACTAGGCCATGGGGGACTCTTAACCATTATCCAGCTGAACACAACAACCACTAACTTTACAAACCGTGTAGAGCCAGATAAGATGGCTTCTGAACAAGCCATCTGATCAGGATCTACACTGTTTGTCATTCAGTTTGTCAATTTAAAAAATACATTATATCAAGTAATTTGATTGGTTGATAGTCACCAATGGGTGTGGCAAAATAAATTATTCAGCAGGATAAGGGTTAAAAGATTTGAAATGAGGTGAAACTGCAACGACTTACAACACTGATGCCCATTACCCCTGCCCCGCTTTGAGAAATAGACTGGGCTGCATGATACTTCTACGCAGAGCTGAAACCGACCAGCACACGAGTACTGGTAAACCACTTAGAGGATCTAAGCCTGCCCAGGCAAAGCGGTTCGAGTTGGCCGGTCCATGCTTATAAACCCTTTTGGTTTCATTGGCCGACAGGGCTTGAGATGTCATTTCAGCTCAATGTCGGGTAAAAGTCCCACAAAATTGGAAGCAACGTCTCATAAATGACCTTTACAGTGTTGACGGGGATGTTAAACCTCAAATCAAACAAACAAACTTATCAGGATCTTCTCTATTTGTCATGTAGTTTGTGAATTGAAAGAATACACTATATCAAGTAATTTGATTGGCTGATAGTCAGCAATGGGTCTGGCTAAATCAATCATTCAGCAGGATAAGGGTTAAAAATTTTTGAAATGAGGTGAAATTTCAAGGACTCAAACACTGATGGCTATTGCCCCTGCCCATCAGGAATTGGAGAAATAGACTGGGCTGCATGATGCTTCCACGCAGAGCTGAAAGTGGCTGCACATGCATACTGGAAAACCGCTTAGAAGGTCTAAGCCTGCCCAGGCAAAGTGTGTGAGTCGGACCGTCCATGCATATAAACCCTATTGGTTTCATTGTGCAGCAGATGTCATGTCATCTCAATGTCTGTCGAAGGTATCGCAAAATTGGAAGGAACCCTTCTTCTGCTGAATAAATTAATATAGCCACACCCATTTCTGACTTTCCACCAATCAAAATACTTGATATTCAGCAGAATTCAGTAGACATTCAATTCACAAACTGCATGACAAACAGTGTTGATCCTAACTGATAAGATGGCAAAAGCCATCTGATCTCGATCTACACTGTTCGCAAAGGTAGGGGTTGTTGTGTTCAACAGAATAAGGATATATTTGTTTGAATTAAGGTTTAAAGGTGCATTATTGAGCTATCTGGAAAAAATGATTCCAAAAATAAAATACATATAGCCGGTATTTTTCTTGAAAACAATACAAATGAATGCATTTTATGCAAAAATGTGAACAATTATGATGACAGGTAAACGGGTTTGAGAGGGATTCCCTAACTAGGTTTCGAACACTAGTTAGATCTATTTTTAGTTTGTGACAAAAATAGAATCCCCATATATGACGTTATGCGACATTCATTTTTGGCCTTGTTTGCTTAGGCCATGCCTGAATCGGAAAAATATGACTGAATACCATACCATAAGTAACAACACTCAGAGACGATACTGTCGCCATGTATGTGTAAAGTGACAGATTTATTTTTAGAACAGAAATTCCGAACACATGTTCAGAGCGAAGGGTAAACACGAATGAAAACGACCATTTTCACAAAGTTCTGAAGCTGCATTTGGCTCCAAAAGTGTACACATGACAAAGGAGTATGCATTGAAGATAAAAAACAGAAAAAAAAATTTTGAGACCCGGTAGCTCAATAATGCACATTTAACATCCCTATCAACACTATTTAGGCCATTTAGAGATGTTGCTTCCAATTTTGTGGGACTTTTACCCGAAACTGTTTTTGGTTTTTACAACTGTTCAAGATTATTCCACTTATTTCAAGCAGATCCTTAAACTGGAGTACTTGGAAAAAAAACATCTGACCTTTTGATGCAGAACTTGGTGAATTAGAAATGATACACTTGAATAAATCAGCTGCCATTTTCACTTTTCAAAGACTATTTTTCTTACGTATCATGTCTAATATTGGATGGGGTCAACTCCTAAAGGGTAGAATTTGCTCCATAAAAGAGCCAATTCTTTCTTCAAGAGTAGCTCTCTATAAAACTGAAATAAATGGAAAATCTTACATGAGTGGTAATTTCATATGAAATTTATGAAAGAAGCCTCTTTCCAGTTTCATAAAATTTTGAGCCAGAGCACGACAAAATCTACAATAAGACCTGTGCGACCAGCTAAGACTCAGATCAGCCTGCACACCCACACAGTCTGATCAGAGTCTTCACTGATGGCAAGAGCCTATAGCCTCTGGGCTATTCATAGGGCAACAAGAGAATACTGAATCTAAGCCTTCCAGGACAAAGGTCAGTAAATGATCAAGCTGACCTGACAGACTGGCTGAACTACTTCTTCGATCATAGCACGGGTCTTACATAGAGGATCTTACATGTGTGTTCATGTATTATTGAATTTATTAAACGAGTTGAGGAAAATGGATAAAATGCGAGGCTTTGCCGAGCATTTTATCCCTTTTCCTCAACGAGTTTAATAAATTCAATAATACATGACCACGAATGCAAGATTCTATTTATCATATGACATTTAAAGCGCATTTTATTCACGATTGTTTACAAATATGTCAATATTCCGCCATTAGTAAATGCGCCGTCGTACATGTAACGTTACGGGACGCATCTAGCTAATTTGCATATTGAATCCACTAGTGGATTATTGAAAATATTACATGGCGTTATAACACTCTCAGATGCGACGTCATATGATAATGTAGGTTTTGTCATGCTCCAGCTCCAATTTCATATGCAATGACAATGAGTGTAAAACTCTGTTTATCATACAACAATTTTGCACTGGTTTTATTGCCATAGAAGTAGAAGGAAATTCCATTGAAACAATAGGGCTGTCATGGACTGTGAAATGACATTACGCACATTTATCATATGACGTCGCGTCTGAGAGTGTAATAACGCCATGTAATATTTTCGATAATCCACTAGTGGATTAAATATGCAAATTAGCTAGACACGTCCCGTAACGTTACCTGTACGACGTCCTTAACGACGTCGCGTGAACTAATGGCGGAATATTATTTTTGCAAACAATCGTGAATAAAATGCGTTTTAAATGTCATATGATAAACAGAATCTTGCATTCGTGCGCATGTATTATTGAATTTATTAAACTCGTTGAGGAAAAAGGATAAAATGCTCGGCAAAGCCTCGCATTTTATCCCTTTTCCTCAACTCGTTTAATAAATTCAATAATACATGAACACTCATGTAAGATCCTCTATTTAATCTGTTACATCATGTCATCAAGTCCGTGAAATGAACACCCCTCTAAACCCAACTTTATATAGAGAAAACTTTGGTTTACAGGGGTATACATTCTTTCGCTTATTTGCGAGCCAAGATATAGGTTGTGGGTACGCCTCTAACAAGCACCCACAACCTACGTTGGGGGTATAAATAAGAAATACAGTCGACGCTCGTTATCTCGAACCTCAGGGGACCGGATAAAAAAGTTCGAGTTATCCGTAGTACGAGATAACCAAAGTGTGACGTCACATGCATGTTGGAGCCCATTATTTGCCGTAATATTCTTGGTATTCTTGGTTATTCTAGAGTAATGGCAGTAAACATTTTAGGTCCTGCCGAGAAAGCTGGTCATGAGCCATCCTTTTAGGATCTACACTGTTTGTATGTGCATCGGTACAACGGGCAATACTCAATTTTGACACTAAGGATGAGTACGTCAAACAACCGGACATACCTAATTCTACATTAATACAAATCAGAGCCGCCTTTTATCACGGAAATCTTGGAAATCATTGAAACAAGAAGGTGTTAAGATCAAAGGTCGAACACCGCGTGTCAGTCTGTATTACACGCACGTGATTTTCGTAATAGCAGTAAAGGTATTGTTTGTACTAATTTTAACGCACCTGGACAATTTGGAAAATTAAAAACATTGTGATTTTGTAAAGGTCTATTATTATTTTCTTTAACTGAAAGACCGGCGGGATCGTTTATTTTTTTTTTTTTTACCTTCTTTACCCCATGAATTTCGGTTCGAGATACGCAGTAGTAAACACAGGGAAAAATATATTTAGGGACTGAAAATGATGGACGAGATAGCCGAAGTGTCGACTAAAAAGTAGTTCGACACATGCGAAGTTGAACTACAATAAATATATAGCGGAAATATTTGGGACTTAGAAATCGGTTCGACATAAGTGATAGGGTCGAGATAGGCGGGGTCGAGATAACGAGAGTCAACTGTATATCACAAATTTTCATCTGAATAGTTGTCATTTTGGAGATATGAAATAATGCACAATGTCACACGGTAGTGAAATGATAAATCATTAAATCAACATCAGTCTCCCTTAAAAGTTTGTCCATTAACTTTTCAACACCTTTTGAGAGAGAAACTTACCTGAGACAAGACTTTGGTACACACTTACGCCATGAGGCCTAAAGTTTGACTTGTCAACATCAGTCTTCCTTAAAAGTTTGTCCATTAACTTTTCAACACCTTTTGAAAGAGAAACTTACCCGAGTCAAGACTTTGGTACACACTTATGCCATGAGGCCTAAAGTTTGACTTGTCAAAGCCTTCACTCATCTTCAGCTCAACAGGGTCTTTATCTGGAGTATTGAAGTCAAACAGGAGTATTCTCCCTTGAACATTGTGCCTCTCATAATAGTCATGGGCGTTGTTTGAAAACACTGACATTATAAGGCCCTGAAAAGATTCAGAGATATAAATTTATATACATGTAGCTCCAGATGAGTAATACGTTTGGGATATCTTTTTATTTCTCCATAGGAATGTACAGTAGAACTTCGATGGCTCGAACACCGATGGCTCGTTTACCATGGCTGAGTCGAACACATTCTTGAGCCCCTAGGGAAGTCCTCTACATAAGAAATAGTGGGGGATAATTAAGGAGATTTTAGTATTTTATCTTGCAAATGTATGCTGTGTGTACTCATTAGAATCGCCTCGATGAGGCGATTCTAATTAGTACACACAGCATACATATTATTTCAGGACACCGAAAATATGTCAAAAAGTACCTCGTTATGCCTCCTGGCAGTAAGCCTCTGTGGCTCGAACTACCCCTGTCTCGAACAGATTTTCGAGGTCCCAAAGGTGTTCGAGCCATTGACGTTCGACTGTATGTCGTTAGAATCACCTCAATGAGGTCATTCAAACATGTACAGTAAAACCTGTCATAGTGGCCATCTCTATTTAGCAAACAACCTGTCTTAAGCAAGCATGCATTGGGTTCCCCAAAAAGGAACATGCATTAAAATGAAGCTGTATTAAGCAAGCATCTGTATGAAGCAAGCACCTGTCTTAAGCAATCACATTTTGGTTACCCCGCAGGTGCTTGCTTAACACTGGTCGGACTGTACCCACAACATAAGTTTGTGGGAAGAAATTATCAAATAAGGACAAGAATTCTGCCAAATGCTATGTTGCACCTGTGAGTGTAGTTCTTGAGCAATCAAATTAAACATTTGGATTGATGCTAGGTATGACGCTCATGTTGTCATATTGACAACACACAAATGAATGGAAGAAAAACTTGGCTCCTATACATATCGCGCTATGCTTAAAGCGGGTACAATAAAAATCCTACATCACATGAACAAGTCCATGAAAAGAAGACCCCATAAACCCACTTTATAGAGAAAATTGGGATTAAGTAAGGAAGTAAGGGCGAGGATTGTGGCCACGTAAAATCGATTTCAGCCCCCAGTGGAAATTGTTTCCGCTGACAGTTCCAAGGCGGTTCTTCTGTCGCCGTTTATTTTTGTTATGGTTTGTCTTTGGGTGTTTGTGTCGCTTATATTATTTTATTTTGGATAGCCTATTGGCCATTTCGTGGGAAAGTAACTGTCCTTTTGGCTTTTTCGCTATTGATGTTTCCATGAGGGTCTGTTGCTTCATGTTTGTGTTTCTTTCCCTTTGGTGTCTCTGATGGGAGCTGTGGGTTAATTGTATCGATTCCTGATCATTGTCTCCACTTCTATTTATGGGGGTATACATTATTTTTCTTCTTTCTGCCCCGAGACATATAGGTTGTGGGTGCTCATTAGAACCGCCTCAAATGTTGTCATATTGACAACAAACAAATGAATGGACAGAAAACTTGGCTCCTATACAAACCGCACTATGCTTAAAGCGGGCGCTATAAAAATTCTTCATCATGAGAACAAGTCTGTGAAAAGAAGACCCCCTAAACCTCACTTTATATAGAAAAAAAAAACTGGAATTTATGGGGGTAAACATTATTTTTCTTATTTCTGTTCCAAGACATAGGTTGCGGGTACTTGTTAGAACCGCCTCAATGAGGCGGTTCTTACCAGCACCCAAAACCTATGTTTGCAGTATGTGTAAGAAAAATGTCACAGATTTTCATCAAAGTAGCCATTTAACTGCAATGAAAATTGTTATTTCAGGAGATTAAACTTTGGTTCAGTGGTCACAAATTTCAGTCTATGGTTCCAATTATGTGTAGATGTTTGTTTGTTTGTACTGAAGTTTAAGGGTCCAGTCAACACTACACCTGTGGACACAAAAGCGTTCAAACTCCAATGAAATAACTGTCAGTGAACCTCTTTGCATCAAGTTAGTTTGACAAGCAAATGTCATTCATCAAATAATTCTAAAACTAGATCAAGCAAATGATTGGTCTCATTTTGGCAAACACTTTCTGATTGACATTTGAGATGTATTTTGATTGGAGAGTGCAGGAGTCAGCAATGAAATGTACACCACCTTGTGTTTTGAATTTATTTCTGTCGCTAGGATGTTAGGATTATATTGATTGATGTTTAAAGTCAAAATGAAATGAAGCTCATCAAAGTTTGAACGGTTTTGTGTCCACAGGTATATTTAGGTCATTTTTTAGCCAGTCAGTTTACCTATCGACACTTAACCTGGGCAGGCTTATACATAAGTGGTTAACCAGTACAGTGCACATTCTTTCAGCGGAAGGGAGAGAATGATTGTAGAAAAGATTTCATGATCAATCTCCAAGAAAGAATGTTGCCGACCCCAGCAGGTATCAAACCTGCTGCTCCTGATCACCAGTCAGATGTGCATCTGACTGAGCTACCAAGGCTGGCGATGTGTAGATGTAAACAGTATTTATGACCATAAAAACAGCATTAAAACTGTTGACAAATGACAATTTTGAATAGTCATCCCCTAAATGCTACTTTTCAATTCAATGATATAATCTGTTTGGTGCAAAAATCCACCCAGCCCCCCAAAAATACTCATTTTCTTAAAAATGTGTCGTTTCAAGAGACAATGAAAATAACATTATATAACTAGAAATGTTTTCAGAGGAAAACAATGTCCCCCCACCATAAATATATCTTTAACACCCATTTGACTTCAATAACTAGGTTAAAGTGACCAAAATATAAGCTACAAACAAGCCATTTTTCGCCTTGGCCCAAAGTTGACTGTTTTTGGGGTGCTGTGACCTTGAAAAAAGATCAAGGTCACCAAAATCTAATCAAATCTGCAGTTTGTTGTAATGATATATTGTACCAAGTTTGACGAAAATCAGTCGATTTGTTAATGAGATAAGACAAGCCATTTTTGGCTCAAAAATGAGTTTTTGGGTCGCTGTGACCTTGAAAATGAGGTCATGGTCACCAAAATCTAATCAAATCTGTGGTATGTTGTAATGATATATTGTACCAAGTTTGACTAAAATCGATCAATTCGTTAATGAGACAGGGTGCAGACAAGCCATTTTTGGCCCAAAATGACTGTTTTTCAGTCGCTGTGATCTTGAAAAGGAGGTCAAGGTCACCAAACTCTAATAAAATCTGTGGTATGTTAAAATGATATATTGTACCAAGTTTGACTAAAATCAATCAATTCGCTAATGAGACAGGGTGCAGACAAGCCATTTTTGGTGCAAAAATGACTGTTTTGGGGTCACTGTGACCTTGAAAATGAGGTCATGGTCATCAAAATGTAAACAAATCTGTGTTATGTTGTAATGATATATTGTACCAAGTTTGATTAAAATCAATCACTTGAACAATATGAATGAGATAGAGTGCAGACAAGCCATTTTTGGCCCAAAAAAGACTGGTTTTGGGTCGCTGTGACCTTGAAAATGAGGTCAAGGTCATTTGACCTAAAGACTGTTTTCCCCATCCTAGTGATATGTCCATGGAAGTTTGGTCAAAATCCATCCATAGGTTCAGGAGATATAGTGCTTCAAACAGACTACGCCAATGCCGACCGCACCAAAAACAATATGTCCCCCTCCTCTCCGGTTGGGGGACATAAATCATGTATATATCGATATAAAGTGATTTTATATGCACCACGTCAGACGTGTTAAAACGAGACTGCGCTGTACCTTAACTTACAGATGAGATGAAGGCCAGTCCATTTGGAAGCGTCTCTATGTCTTCTGAACCATACTCTAAAATGAAGAAGACATACCACACTGCAGTACACAAACAGCTTTATAAGAGTGTTCATTATAGAAGAGTTTGGGGTAATTCTGATATAGAACCAGTCTCTTATATTTTATTCGACATTTTGTTGCCTAAAAAAGCATCATAAAATTACCAAGACAATGAGCATCCATTCAGCACAAAGCTAAGAATCTGGGGCCAGTTGTTCAACGCATCGTTAGCTTAACAAGCTCGTTAGTGGTCATATTGTTAACTCTTCTAGCAAGTATAATATCGTAGATTTTGGTATTTTTGCTGAAAAAATGTGAGCAGCTTTTGCGTCCGCAAAAGCTGCTCACATTTTTTCAGCAAAAATTTCAGCATATTTGCCATATTTAATGATCAAAGTTTTAACGATACGTTAACTAACGACGTCGTTAGTTTTGAACAACTGGCCCCTGATTAGACAGCAGGATATGGACAGACGTTTGACCATTGTGTGGTATAAAAGTAACTGTCGTGTTGGCTTTCCGCTTGTGACGTTTTCATTATGGTCAAGTTGTTTTATGTTGGTGTTTATTGATGTTTTGAATGGGTGGTTTAAGGTTTTGTTTGTTTGTTTGTATTGGAGTTTAACAGCGCACTCAACACTATTTAGGCCATTTTGAGCCAGCCAGCTTACCTATACACACTTAGTCTGGGCATGCTTATACGTAAGCGGTTAACCAGTACAGTGCGTATTATTTCGACAGAAACTGACAACTGCCCTTCTTGAATCAGGGGAAGGGAGAGAATGACCACAGAAAAGATTTCATGATCAATCTCCACGAAAGAATATTGCCGACAATGGCAGGTATCGAACCCGCGCCGTCCTGACCTACAAACTGAGCTAACAAGGCCGGCCGGGAGGTGGGAGGTAATGGTTTACACCAGACTAGCAGAGCTCCAACAGGTGGCGCTGCTGCTTTATCAGTTATAAACACATCACAGTAGAATACACATTATTGCAGAGTCAGGTACACTTTCAGTAGAAGTTCATATATAACTCAAGAGAAAAGATGCCCCAGTATTGATGTGCCCTGGTTGTAAAGAAAATAGAGGAGGCCATATTTTCCCAAAAGATCCGGAAATGAGACTGAAGTGGAGAATAGCGATAAAAAGACTGGATGAGGCAACCAAAAAGCTCTGGGCTCCAGGAGTTTTCTGCTGAATGTTACAACACCACCATCTTGGGAAAGTTACATGTATAAATGGTGTTATTATTGGAACTGAACTGTTAATAATTTCAATTTTCAAAAGCAAATTATATTCAGAAATAATATTTTTGCACATTTTTTTTTTTTTTTTTTCAAAATTCTCGTCCGATCTGCCATCCTCAGGAATGGACCTGATCAGAGTTTTCAGTCTCATTATATTCATCATTTGTGATTACTATGTGCGATGTAGATTACATGTTTAATACATATACATTTTGAATAAACAAAGAGGACTAAAGTTTGATCATTAAGCAGTCTGAACAAAGTCTAGAGTTCCCCTCAGCATAGTGACATTATCATGAATCCTTAGGTTATGTAAATGTATATGCATCTTTTTATTTTGGGTTGATTGTACGTCAGTCGACCCAGTTACTAAGCACAGAAGCTCTTTAGTGCTGTTGTCCACTTGACTATTACAGATTTCTTACGAATTCCAGGTAACAGTAATAGCTGTGCTATTCTTATCAGTGTGAGGTGAGAGTGTTGAATAAGAGGGTTGTTAATAGACTCTAGCCCGAAGTCACGTGTTGGGCTTCGCAAACAGGGTAGACCCAAATCAGACACCACAGAATGAAGCATCTAATCGGGGTCTACACTGTTTGCTTACTATATAGGAATCTAAGGTAAACTAAATAGTCGGGTCATTTTTCCAGCCTACACTTAGAGAAACCTGTCAGTGCTTTGACTTCATTGTCTATTATTTCACTGAGGTGAGAAAAAAATGCAGTGCCTACAATATTTGACTTTTCCCCACAAATTGCTGAATCTGCTTTGAAACGCTGAAGGCGATATGATAAAAAGAAGCTTGAAGATAGAAATTTCTACCACCAGTACATCTGCAAACTGCGAAGAAGAAATGAAATGTAATGATTCTTGTGATGCCTCAGTTCAGTGTTCTTTGTTGAAGGGAAAGGAAGACAGATTTTCCATCGAAAGTTTAAGAGATAATGACAAGGCTATCCAGTACTATATACTGGTTTTGAAGACTTTGATCATTTCATGATCTTTTTCCATATTCTTGGACCAGCAGCCTATAAGCTGAAGTACAGATGTAACTTAATTGACCCAAAAGATCAATTCTTCCTAACACTTATGAAACTAAGGCAAGCTAAAGAAGATCTAGAATTTAAGTTTTTTTATTTAAAGTGTGTCCACTATGCATTTTGGGGATGCTATTGATTTTGTATGCTGCGTACACAGGATATTGGGAAACTCCTTCTACCTATAACTGATAGAACTGAAGCGCCACCTAGTGATTACTCAGCTGGTGTAAACCATTGCATTGATTCCCTATCTTTGCCTTCACTTCTATTTTTTATATGTGTACAATGTTTCCCTTCTGACTGAATAAACAAAACCATACATTACGATAACTCATCCGTGAAGCAAAGTACATTTTGTTCATATCCCAAAAATGACATCTTTCTGACGAAAATTTGTGATATTTTTCTTATCTATACTCCAAACATAGGTTGTTGGTGCTCTTTAGAACTGCCTTATTGAGGCGGTTCTAACGAGTACCCACTATCTATGTCTAGGAGCAGAAATAAGCAAAAAAAGCCCTGTAAACCCCAGTTTTCTCTTTATAAAGCGGGGGGTAGGAGAGGTGTTCATTTTCTGAACTCGTTATCATGCTGTAAGCCAGCTCTGACATAAGAAAAGAGCACTTATTTTGTATGTGGTCAGACACGGTTCAGCCGAGTCTGTGCACGCAATAATATGGCTAGTACATGGCTTCTTGCATGATCCACTAAAAATGTGAGTTCAGAAAATGTGCAGGCTCTAATGAGTACCAACAACATATATTATCGTGCAGAAATAAGAAAAATACTAGTACTTTTCGGATGAAAAAAGTACCTTACCTGTAGCTGTCTTACATATTTTCCTTTTATGGTAAATGACAGAATGAAACTAAAACCTACCAATGCCTGGAATCAGCCTGCATGGTCCAGGGGTATGGTTATACACAGTCACATGATAGCCAAGTAAGTACCTAATAAATAAAAGATATACAGTCAACCCTCGTTATACCGACATTCGTTATAACAGCAAAACTCGTTATAACGGCAATTTCAATAGAGTCAATTCTTAGCTCAAGTCTTAGCCTAGATTCTGATTGGCTTCGGCTTCAATCGGGTTGGAAATGCCCAAATCGAATCAATAGTCATGTAAAATTCTTGTAATTTAATTCTCCAAACAAGAGGGCCATGATAGACCTGGATCGCTCACCTGATCCATAGAGTAACAAGTGGGCCCTGGGGAGGGCCATTATTGACCCAAGGGTTATAATGTGCATTATGTTGAGGGAGGTCTAAAAAGGTGAAGCTTCATACCAAATATCAACAAAGGCTATATTTTGAACAATCTTGGCAAAGGTCAACTATAATGAAGCAACACACCAAATATCAAAGATCTGGGCCTTGCGGTTTCAGAGAAGAAGATATTCCCTGCATAAGCCTATGTAAAACCAAATTGCCCCAAGGCGGGGGCATTTTTGGCCTCAGGGCTATAATTTAAACAATCTTGATAGAGGTCCACTAGATGAAGCTTCACACCAAATATCAAAGATCTGGGCCTTGCTTTTTCAGAGAAGAAGATTTTCAAGATTATCTCTATATAAGACAATGTAAAACCAAAGGGCCCCGGGGTGTGGACATTTGTGGCCCAAGGGCTATAATTTGAACAATCTTGGTAGAGGTCCACTAGATGAAGCTCCATACCAAATATCAAAGACATGGGCTTTGCAGTTTCAGAGAAGATTTTTAAATATTTCCCTATATAAGTCTATGTAAAACCAAAGGATCTCGGGGCGGGGGCATTTTTGGCCCCAGGGCTATAATTTGAACAATCTTGATAGAGGTCCACTAGGTGAAATTTCACACCAAATATCAAAGCCCTAGGCCTTGTGGTTTCATAGAAGAAGATTTTTAAAGATTTTCCCTATATAAGTCTATGTAAAACCAAAGGGCCACCAGGGGGAGGCATTTTAGGTCTCAGGGCTATAATTTGAACAATCTTGGTAGAGGTCCACTAGCTGAAGCTTCATACTAAATATCAAACACCTAGGCCTTGTGGTTTCAGAGAAGAAGATTTTTCAAGATTTTTCCTATATAAGTCTATGTAAAACCAAAGAGCCCCGGGGCGGGGGCAATTTTGACCCCAGCACTATAATTTGAACAATCTTGGTAAGGGTCCACTAGATGAACCTTCATACCAAATATCAAAGACCTGGGCCTTGCAGTTTCAGAGAAGAAGATTTTTAAAGATTTTCCCTATAAAAGCCCATGTAAAACCAAAGGGCCCCAGGGCGGGGGCATTTTTGTTCCCAGCACTATAATTTCAACAATCTTGGTAGGGGTCCACTAGATGAAGCCTCATACCAAATAGCAAAGACCTGGGCCTTGCAGTTTCAGAGAAGAAGATTTTTAAAGATTTTCCCTATATAAGCCTATGTAAAACTAACGGGCCCCGGAGCGGGGGCATTTTTGGCCTCAGCACTATGATTTGAACAATCTTGGTAGGGGTCCACTAGATGAAGCTTCATACCAAATAGCAAAGACCTGGGCCTTGCAGTTTCAGAGAAGAAGATTTTCCCTATATAAGCCTATGTAAAACTAAAGGGCCCCAGGGCGGGGGCATTTTTGGCCCCAGCACTATAATTTGAACAATCTTGGTAGGGGTCCACTAGATGAACCTTCATACCAATTATCAAAGACCTGGGCCCTGCGGTTTCAGAGAAGAAGATTTTTAAAGATTTTCCCTATATAAGCCCATGTAAAACCAAAGGGCCCAGGGGCGGGGGCATTTTTCGTCCCAGCACTATAATTTGAACAATCTTGGTAGGGGTCCTTTAGATGAAACTTCATACCAAATATCAAAGACCTGGGCCTTGCGGTTTCAGAGAAGAAGATTTTTCAAATTTTTGGTGAAAAAAATCTATTTTTGGCTCCTGTGACCTATATGTGCAACGGACCGGAACCATTTGAACAACTTTGAAAGGGGACCACCTAAGGACCATTCCTGTGAAGTGTGGTCAAAATCAGATCAGTGGTTTAGGAGGAGATGTCATTTGAAGAAATTGTTTACGGACGGACGCACGCACGGACTGACGACGGACGAAAAGTGATCCCAAAAGCTCACCTCGTCATTACATGATAGGTGAGCTTAAAACAAATATTATAGATTTTATTTGTTAGAATCGCCTCACCGAGGTGATTCTAACGAATGTCTATAGCATTTGTTTCTTGGAGTAATGATGCAGAAAAGACCTTTTATAACCTATCATACTCCTAACTGGGATTCTTTATAACAGCAAATTCATTGTAACGGCACCATAGTGGTGAACAAATACTGTCATTATAACGTAGGTCCTCTGTACACTAAAAATCTGCTATTAACCCTTGTCCTGCTATATATTTATATATGCCACACCCACTACTGATTATCAACCAATCAGATTACTTGATGCAAATTATTGCAACAAATTCATGAGCTGAATGACAAACAATGAAGATCCTGATCAGATGGCTTCTTCAGAAGCCATCTGATCTGGATCTACCTTGTTTCAAAGATAAGGCATACCCGGGCTCAGCAGGACAAGGGTTAAGACCACCTAAAATTAAAACTAAATCTGCTTTTAAAATTTTATTGAGAAGATTTCAGGGTTTGTTTTTTTTTTTTTTGGTATTTTCTACACCCAGTGTCTCATAGTAATAGACCACCTTTGAGATTGTTACAAATGTGGTCTTAAGACCACTTATGAACAGTCAAAAAGGTGGTCTTAATATAGGACTTTTACTGAGTATTTTTTTTAATTTGGTTTTATGGCCCTTTCAAGATTATTTCAATTATAAAGTGCTGATCATTAATCAGAGATGGATAAAAACCAGAGTACCCTGAGAAAAATATAGGGGTGTCAGGTTGTGTTTTCATCAAAATTTATTCGGAAAATGCCTGACCTTCCCTTCCATTGCAGAACCTGATGTCCCATATGTGACTCTAGTTGAACCTATGTCCCACAAACAGCTAAGGTCATACAGAGACGGGACCTCAGTTTAAAGACTCATCCGAAAGTCTGGAGAAGCCCATGATCGATCCTGCGATCCCTGGTTTATAAGGCCGGTAGTGTAACCTACAGTGGCGAGAAGCCTGACGTTTAAGGTTCAGCATCTTATCCGACACAGATAAGTCCTTCTGTTCTGGAGTGTTATAGTAGTAACTTATACCAGCAGAAATCTATTTCATTTTAACCCTTTTTTGTACCAAATGGAATCTTCCTCCTTATATATAGCAGGAGTCCATTTCAAAATTTATGTGTGTCAGGTTGTGATTTCTTCAAAATTTATTTGGAAATTTGCTGAACTTTTTGCAAACAGTGTAGGCCCTGATCAGATGCCGCATTTTGTATTTTGCGGCGTCTGATCTGGACCTGCATTGTTTGCCAAGTACATGTACCCATTTAGGGGTTTCTGGTACTAAATGGGTTAAAGAATTTCTTAACTATTTTTCTTGGACTGAAATACAACTACTTCAGACACTTTCTCAAAGTTGAACCCCTTCCTAAATGGGGCTATTTTAAAGCTAGCCTTTTAAACAGGGCACTATTCTAAAGTTTGTTTCCTTGTTTGACTGATTAATGGAAGGATGAATTTGCATTGTCTAAAAGTGTTATCTTCAAAGTGTAAGGAGAAAAACAGCCTGAACCCATTTTGTACCAGAAACCCCAAAAGGGTACCTTGGCAAACAGTGCAGGCCCAGATCAGACGCCGCAGAACGCGGCACCTGATCTGGGCCTTCACTGTCTGTTAAACGTCCGAATAAATTTTGATGAAAACACAACCTGACACCCCTAAAATTTTGAAATGGGCTCCTGCTATATATAAGGAGGAAGATTCCATTTGGTACAAAAAGGGTTAATGTTTCAAACACCGATGGCTCATTTACCATGGCGGAGTAGAACCCATTCATGAAGGACAACTATGGAAATTTCCTCTTGTATCTTAGAAATGTACATGTACGTATGTTGTATAAATTGAGGTGATTCTAAAGAGTACATACAACTTATATGTACTCTTTAGAATCACCTCAATGAGGTTTTATCTTCAAAATGAATGTTAAGTGTAATAATTAGAATTGCCTCTTTGAGGCAATTCTAATGAATAACATAACATCATTTCATGTATACCTTTATTTTATAGAAGCCTCCTTGGTGTAGTGGTTATGCTACTCGCCTTGTAAAACAGGGATCGCAGGATAGATCCTGGGCTTCTCCAAACTTTCGGATGAGTCTTTAAACCGAGGTCTCGTCTCTGTATGACCTTAGCTGTTGGTGAGACATCGAAAATTATACCTGATTTGTTTGTTTGATTTGAGGTTTAACGTCCGGGTCAACACAGTATAGGCCATTTTGGAGACGTTGCTTCCAATTTTGTGGGACTTTTACCCCACATTGAGATGAAATGACATCTCAAACCCTGCTGCCCATTGAAACCATTAAGTTTATTAGCATGGACGGTCCGACTCGCACCACTTTGCCTGGGCAGGCTTAAATCCTCTAAGCGGTTAACCAGTACTCATGTGTGGTTGGTTTCATCATGCAGCCCGTTTATTTCTTCAAGCCCTGATGGGCTGAATTTACTGCCAGACTTCAAGGGGAATTCATACATCTTAAAAGAGAAGCAGCTGTCGAAAAAAAATGTATCCCTTCACAAAAGCTAGGGTTCTACTCTTAACCCTTAACCCGCTGAATAATTAATTTAACCACACCATTTCTGACTTTGAACCAATCAGATTACTCGATATAATTCATGCCTGCAAATTCACAAACTGCATGTCAAATAGTGTAGATCCTGATCAGATGGCTTCTTGATCTGGATCTACACTGTTTGCAAAGGTAGGGAATGTCATGAAGAGCAAGATAAGGCTAGAATATGATCTACCAAAACAACTGTATCCCTGTTTTTACTCACAGAACTCTGGCTACATGTTGAAGGCTGAGGACCAGCAAGCTGATGACAACTATCTTCACATACATACTGGAAACATGCCTTCAGCTTCAGAACTGAAAAAGACAAGGAACCTGTCACGCCTGTTTGTTACTCTTTCACAGAAACAGATGGGGTGGGTATTTATTAAGGCTGGGATAATCGATTAATCAAATTACTTTCCACTTAGGGCTGGCTAAGCGGAGCTGAAAAAATAATTGATTATCAGTCATGCCAATGTGACTGATAATCGATTACTAATCACTGAAGATTTGGTCATAATTTTACCTGTCTCGCTTTCTGTCTGAGTATGATTCTACCATATGTTGTACTTTACCATATGTATTTGAACAGACAGGCCTGAGCAGTGTAGACCCAGATGAGATGCAGCAGAATGCACTCATCAAGCCAGGGTCTGCACTGTTTGTCACTCATCCATTTTGGGCAGTAAATTGTATTATCAAACAAGAGGGCCCAGAGGGCCCTGGTTCGCTCACCTGATCCAAAGCATAACAAGTGGGCCCCGGGCAGGGTCAATTTTGGCCCCAGGGCTAAAATTTGAACAATCTTGGTAGCGGTCCACAAGATGAAGCTTCATATCTAATATGAAAGACCTGGGCTTTCTGGTTTCAGAAAAGAAGATTTTAAAGGTTTACCCTGCATATAGAAGTCTATGTAAAACAAGATTTTCCCTATATAAGTCTATGTTAAACCAAAGGGCCCCCCGAGCGGAGGCATTTTTGGCCCCAGGGCTATAATTTGAACAATCTTGGTAGAGGTCCACTAGCTGAAGCTTCATAACAAATATCAAAGACCTAAGCCTTGTGTTTCAGAGAAGATGATTTTTAAAGATTTTCCCTATATAAGTCTATGTAAAACCAAAGGGCCACATGGCGGGGGCATTTTTGGTCTCAGGCCTATAATTTGAACAATCTTTATAGAGGTCCACTAGCTGAAGCGTCATAACAAATATCGAAGACCTAAGCCTTGTGGTTTCAGAGAAGAAGATTTTTCAAGATTTTCCCTATATAAGTCTATGTAAAACCAAAAGGCCCCGGAGCGGGGGCATTTTTGGCCCCAGCGCTATAAATTGAACAATCTTGGTAGGGGTCCACTAGATGAAGCTTCATACCAAATATCAAAGACCTGGGCCTTACGGTTTCAGAGAAGAAGATTTTTAAAGATCTTCCCTATATAAGCCCATGTAAAACCAAAGGGCCCTGGAGCGGGGGCATTTTTGGCCCCAGCACTATAATTTGAACAATCTTGGTAGGGGTCCACTAGATGAAGCTTCATACCAAATATCAAAGACCTGGGCCTAGCGGTTTCAGAGAAGAAGATTTTTCAAGATTTTCCCTATATAAGCCCATGTAAAACCAAAGGGCCCCCGTGCGGGGGCATTTTTAGCTTCAGCACTATAATTTGAACAATCTTGGTAGGGGTCCACTAGATAAAGCTTCATACCTAATATCAAAGACCTGGGCCTTGCGGTTTCAGAGAAGAAGATTTTTAAAGATTTTCCCTATATAAGCCCTTGTAAAATCAAAGGGCCCCCGTGCGGGGGCATTTTTGGC
Organism: Lucinisca nassula; assembly: GCA_963580285.1. Lineage (NCBI taxonomy): Eukaryota > Metazoa > Mollusca > Bivalvia > Lucinida > Lucinidae > Lucinisca > Lucinisca nassula. The sequence continues at coordinate 64,679,435 of OY757026.1, read as the reverse complement.
CCCAGCACTATAATTTGAACAATCTTGGTAGGGGTCCACTAGATGTAGCTTCATACCAAATATCAAAGACCTGGGCCTTGCGGTTTCAGAGAAGAAGATTTTTCAAGATTTTCCCTATATAAGCCCATGTAAAACCAAAGGGCCCCCGTGCGGGGGCATTTTTAGCTTCAGCACTATAATTTGAACAATCTTGGTAGGGGTCCACTAGATAAAGCTTCATACCTAATATCAAAGACCTGGGCCTTGCGGTTTCAGAGAAGAAGATTTTTAAAGATTTTCCCTATATAAGCCCTTGTAAAACCAAAGGGCCCCCGTGCGGGGGCATTTTTGGCCCCAGCACTATAATTTGAACAATCTTGGTAGGGGTCCACTAGATGAAGCTTCATACCAAATATCAAAGACCTTGGCCATGCGGTTTCAGAGAAGAAGATTTTTCAAGATTTTCCCTATATAAGCCCATGTAAAACCAAAGGGCCCCCGTGCGGGGGCATTTTTAGCTCCAGCACTACAATTTGAACAATCTTGGTAGGGGTCCACTAGATGAAGCTTCATACCAAATATCAAAGATCTGGGCCTAGCGGTTTCAGGGAAGATGATTTTTAAAGATTTTCGCTATATAAGCCCATGTAAAATCAAAAGGCCCCCGTGCGGGGGCATTTTTAGCTCCAGCACTATAATTTGAACAATCTTGGTAGGGGTCCACTAGATGAAGCTTCATACCAAATATCAAAGATCTGGGCCTTGCGGTTTCAGAGAAGAAGATTTTTAAAGATTTTCCCCATATAAGCCCATGCAAAACCAAAGGGCCCCCGTGCAGGGGCATTTTTGGCCCCAGCACTAAAATTTGAACAATCTTAGTAGGGGTCCACTAGATGAAGCTTCATACCAAATATCAAAGACCTGGGCCTTGCGGTTTCAGAGAAGAAGATTTTTTAAGTTTTCGGTGAAAAAAATCTATTTTTGGCTCCTGTGACCTATATGTGCAATGGACCGGAACCATTTGAACAACTTTGAAAGGGGACCACCTAAGGATCATTCCTGTGAAGTTTGGTCCAAATCCGATCAGTGGTTTAGGAGGAGATGTCGTTTGAAGAAAAGTTTACGGACGCACGCACGGACGCACGGACGCACGCACGCACGGACGCACGACGGACGACGGACAAAAAGTGATCCCAAAAGCTCACCTTGTCACTACGTGACAGGTGAGCTAATAATCGATTACAATCTCTGAGATACAACACAAAATGATCCACAAGGGTTGACACGTTAACCCTAAAACAATCAATCTTTCTTTCTTTCTTTCTTCTTATTAATAAAGTCTCTGTGATGTTACTTCCACTGAGATCCGCCATTTTCGGAGGTGAAAACAAAGATATTCTGTTATATGACCTTACCAAATGTGCAGTTTCTTTCTTTCTACTGACACTACGGTTGGTCACATTTGACCATTACTTGCTGCCGTTGCAGGTGTACATTACATACTCTCCTGGTTTGCAGCATGAAAGCCTACACAGTAATCATGTAATTACAGTATGGATCTTTAACCTGCTAGGGGATGGTTCTCCCTGCACAGGGGGCCTCCAGTTAACATCCCTATCCAAGGGCGGTTAACTTCTGGCATTCATCCCTGCAAATGATGCCAGAGGAGCATCTTCGAACACCACAATTTTATTACCGCTGCCGGGAATAAAACCGGGGGCCTCTACAGTGATTTTTTTACAAATTTGCCATTATGAGTCCTGGGACCCGCTGGGTCCAGAATTAATGCATCCCGGACCCAAACCATGCATCCAATCCAGGACCCATGGTAAAACCTTCTTTTGCACCCTAGAGTAAATATTGTAGTCTGGAATGCATGAATTCTGGATTGTAGCAATTCCTGATCATTGCCCGTTTTCAGTTTTATTTAAACTTGTGTATATACCGTATTCAGGCGTGATTTACCCACAGCTTTTTTCCCTCAAATTACAGGCCCAAGTTCAGGGTGCGGGTAACCCGCCCGAATTATTTTTGGACAATTTTATTTTTACTTTTGTCAGCTGAAAATACGATGCATCTCATGTTATGCTCTATCCTTTTACAATTCCCGACATAAATAACGTTTAATTGAATAATTGTCCACTCAATTTTACTTACACATGAGTAATATAACAATCTCCATTACTAAGCAAGCCCGATTTTGTGAGTATTATTCCTAAAACTCTGATTTTAAACGAAATAAACATGCAAGTTCAATGCGAACATCGAATTCCGGCATCCAAACGGCGGCCCACAAACCACCGCTAGTTTTTTTTTCCTGCACGCGATCGGTAAATGACGTCATCGGACCCCAGCAACCCCACACGTGTCTATTGTTTTATCCTAATTGGGCGTATCTCTTTCATAAAAAAATGTTTGGAAACGGTAAAAAAATTCTCGATAGGAAAACGGTTGTGGAAAACAGCGCTTTCCGTAAGCTCCGTGTCAATAACCAACAACAGCATATAGATGTGTTAACACAAATTAAAGCATCCAACTTTTCTCGCCAAGCGTCTGCTATTTGGCGCCAAAAACATAACCATTCACGAGATAGTAGAATAGTCATAGCAACTCGTCTTTGGAGCAATTAAATAATTTTCACAATGATTGCAGATTAAATTTTATGATGGGGGAATAAACGCAAACTAGAGACATAACTTGACCATATTTTCACACCTTATCGACACGCACCGCAGGGTGGCAATTCTATATGACAGGGATTAACAATAGTGTCATAATTGAACCGTTATGAATCATCAAACAGTGTAAATCCAAATCAGACGTCTGCGGCGTCTTTCTGAGGTGTCTGATCTGGACTGCAGTGTTTAACGATGTCACCAAAAAAGGGCCGCGGACATATGTGGGTTAATAAATAAAAAACAATGGTGAACAGGTAAAGTTTTTTCAACATTTTAATATAAAATACATACTTTCTGGTGATACTCGCACGCAGGTGCAGTTTCCCGCCTTTTGAAGATGATCGCCAGTTCCGTTGTTATTGATTATTGGACTGCACAGGTAGAATCGGTTTACCGTAGAACTACGACGCCTCTGAGGATTGGGTTTTTATCAAATATTGTAACACCGTTTTTTGCATTCCGAAAACGAAAGTAAGAGTTCATAAAGCAGCGTACATTCATCCGAGAATTTTTATGCGTCCCAGGACCCGCCGACGATATTTTTATGCGTCCTCTGGCGAAATTATGCGTACAGGACGCAGGACGCACGCCTAAAAAAATCACTGCCTCTAGCACTAACCACTGAGCTACCACATTCTATATCTCTGTACAACTGCTCTGTACATTTCCTTTGAATTCTCAAGATTTTCTATCAAATGATCATACACATTTTGCTCTAAAATCTGTTTAAAAATGATGAAATGTTTGCAATGAAATCCGAAGCATTCACCTCTGCCAAATGAGACAAGAGGGCCATGATGGCCCTGGATCGCTCACCTGATCCATAGAGTAACAAGTGGGACCCGGGGAGGGCCATTATTAACCCCAGGGCTATAATGTGCATAATGTTCAGAGACGTCTAAAAAGGTGAAGCTTCATACCAAATATCAACAAAGGCTATAATTTGAACAATCTTGGCAAAGGTCCACTAGATATGCTACATACCAAATATCAAAGACCTGGGCCTTGCGGTTTCAGAGAAGAAGATTTTTATTAAAGATATTCCCTACATAAGCCTATATAAAACCAAATGGCTCCAGGGCGGGGGTATTTTTGGCCTCAGGGCTATAATTTAAACCATCTTGATAGAGTTCCACTAGAGGAAGCTTCATACCAAATATCAAAGACTTGCTGTTTCAGAAGAAGATTTTTAAGGAATATCTCTATATAAGTCTATGTAAAACCAAAGGGCCCCAGGTCGGGGCAGTTTTAGCCCTAGCACTATAATTTGAACAATCTTGGTAGGGGTCCACTAGATGAAGCTTCATACCAAATAGCAAAGACCTGGCCCTTGGGGTTTCCGAGAAGAAGATTTTTAAAGATTTTCCCCATATAAGCCCATGTAAAACCAAAGGGCCCCGGGGCGGTGGCATTTTTAGCCCAAGCACTATAATTTGAACAATCTTGGTAGGAGTCCACTAGATGAAGCTTCATACCAAATAGCAAAGACCTGGGCCTTGTGGTTTCAGAGAAGAAGATTTTTAAAGATTTTCCCTATATAAGCCCATTTAAAACCAAAGGGCCCCGGATTGTGTGTGTGTGTGTGTGTGTGTGGGTGGGGGGGGGGGGGGGGGGGGGGGGGGGGGGAAAGGAGAAGGACCATGGATGTGTGGGATGAAGCTTCATACCAAATATCAAAGACATGGGCCTTACGGTTTCAGAGAAGAAAATTTTTAAAGGTTTTCCCTATATAAGCCCATGTAAAACCAAAGGGCCCCAGAGCGGGGGCATATTTGACCCCAGCACTATAATTTGAACAATCTTGGTAGGGGTCCCCTAGATGAAGCTTCATACCAAATATTAAAGACCTGGGCCTTACGGTTTCAGAGAAGAAGATTTTTAAAGCTCTTCCCTATATAAGCCCATGTAAAACCAAAGGGCCCTGGAGCGGGGGCATTTTTGGCCCCAGCACTATAATTTGAACAATCTTGGTAGGGGTCCACTAGATGAAGCCTCATACCAAATATCAAAGACCTGGGCCTTGCGGTTCTAGAGAAGAAGATTTTTAAAGATTTTCCCTATACAAGCCCATGTAAAACCAAAGGGCCCCGGAGGGGGGGCATTTTTTGCTCCAGCACTATAATTTGAACAATCTTGGTAGGGGTCCACTAGATGAAGCTTCATACCAAATATCAAAGACCTGGGCCTTACGGTTTCAGAGAAAAAGATTTTTAAAGATTGTCCCAATATAAGCCCATGTAAAACCAAAGGGCCCCGGAGCGGGTGCATTTTTGGCCCCAGCACTATAATTTGAACAATCTTGGTAGGGGTCCACCAGATGAAGCTTCATACCAAATAGCAAAGACCTGGGACTTGTGGTTTCAGAGAAGAAGATTTTTTAAGTTTTTGGTGAAAAAAATCTGTTTTTGGCTCCTATGACCTAGATGTGCAACGGACCGGAACCATTTGAACAACTTTGAAAGGGGATCACCTAAGGATCATTACTGTGAAGTTTGGTCAAAATCCAATCAGTGGTTTAGGAGGAGATGTCGTTTAAAGAATTGTTTACGGACGCACGCACGGACGGACGCACGGACGCACGACGGACGACGGACGAAAAGTGATCCCAAAAGCTCACCTCGTCACTACGTGACGGTGAGCTAAAAAACGGCGAGAAAGATAGCGTTCTTTGTTTCTTTTTACTGAAGAGTTCCTTGCCGACTTTATCTATACTGCGATCGGTCACATCGGACCATTACTTGCAGGTGTACATTACATACACTCTAGGTTTGCGGGACGAAAGCCTACACAGTAATCATGTAATTACGGTAGGGGTCTTTAACCTGCACCGCAGATGACTCGATCTTCCTGCACAGGGGGCCTCCAGTTAATGTCCCGATCTGAAGGACGGTGCACTTTTTGACATTCATCTCTGCAAATGTTGCCAATGGAGCGTATTCGGACACCGAACATTACAAAAACATGCCAATACAAATATACCGGAAAACCACCAAAAGATGAACATTTTGATTTTTTTCTGATAAAAATTGTGATACCGTTCTTCAGAATCAGAATTTTTACTGGTGACAAATGACATTCATACACCAGGACCTGTGATATGGGTAGTCAGTCCCTAGCTCTTACCAAAGAGGTAAACTTAGCTACACAATCCTCAGCAAATAATCAAATCTGGAAGGGCATTCCAATCTCTAATGGTTCGGGGGAAGAACGATTCTTTATAAATGTCAGTTCTTGCAGTAAGGGTCTGAAATGCCATGGAATGGTGCTTTCTACAGTGCCTAGCTCGGGGAACAAGGTCATCTGTTGGAATGCTGGCAGCACCCTTTAGACCTTTGTATAAGAGTATGAGCCTACTGTCGCTTCTATCCTTGAGAGACTCACAGGGGTCGAAATTTGTTTTTGAAGGTACTTGTCCTGCAGGGCAAGTACTAAGGCTGACATGATTAATCGTATAATCGATTAATCGATCGATAAATTCCACAAAAATGATTATCATTTCTGATTTGCTTTTAATCAATTACTTGATATGTACAATTTACTACAAAAAGTTATTCCTAAAATAGCTGGATGAGTGGCAAACAGTGCAGACCCTGATGAGACGCCGCATCCGCGGCGTCTCATCTGGGTCTACACTGTTTGCTCAGGCCTGTCTGTTCAGATATACATATGGTAAAGTGCAACATATGGTAAGAGTCATGCTCAGACAGAAAGCCAGACAGGTAAAATTATGACAAAAACCTTAGCGATTACTAATCGATTATCGATCGCAATGACAGGACTGACAATCGATTATCTTTTCAGCTCCGATTAGCCAGCCCTAGCAAGTACATGTACTTTCAAATTCTTACTCGTCCTTTGAAAAATCTACTTGTCCCTCTTTGCTGGAGTGAATTGAGAGAAATAACAGATATAGAGGATCTTGCATGAGTGCTCATGTATTATTGAATTTATTAAACGAGTTGAGGTAAAGGGATAAAATGCCGAGCATTTTATCCCTTTTCCTCTACGAGTTTAATAAATTCAATAATACATGAGCACTCATGCAAGATTCTATTTTATATCATATGACGTTTAAAATGCATTTTATTCACGATTGTTTAACAAAAATGTCAATATTCCGCCATTAGTAAACGCGACGTCGTTAAGGACGTCGTACATGTAATGTTTCGGGATGTATCTAGCTAATTTGCATATTTAATCCACTAGTGGATTATCGAAAATATTACATGGCATTATTACACTCTCAGACGCGACGTCATATGATAAACTGAATTAAACTTTTATTGTGTAAGAAATAATAAGACAAAGGATGATCAGACAGGTCAGGTCAGGTTCGTTCCTGCTACTAGTAACATGTAATCTAGTACAACCTGTTGCATGCGGGCAGATGGGACTCGTTACCTCGGGAGAGCAACCCATCTAGGAGTTGCTAGATCTCTAAACAAAGCTAGCTTGGGTAGGTGGAACCCATAGCCTTGGTTGGCAATCCACCTAGGGGTTAGGCCCTTAAACAAAACCTAGCCTGGGTAGATGGAACCCACAGCTATGGTTGGCAATCCATCTAGGAGATGCTAGACCTCTAAACAAAACTAGCTCGGGTAGGTGGAACTCGTAGCCTTGATTGGCAACCCACCTAGGGGTTATAGGTCCTTAAACAAAACCTAGCCTGGGCAGATAGAGCCCATAGCCTTAGTTGGCAATTCCTCCTAGGAGCTGGTAGGTCTCTGAACGAAATCTGGCTTGTCACATTCACTTATCTGGAGAGCCTATGAGTTGTCAGAAACTTGAATGTGCTAAGCTATATATCCTGACAACCCTTCTAGGAGTTGGTAGGTCTCCGAACAAAACCTGGTTTGTCACACTCATTTATCTGAAGAGCCCGTGAGTTGTCAGATACTTGAGTGTGCTACGCCATATATAACGACCTCCAGGGTCCTGGGTATGACGTAAAAATGCATCCAGCTGTGACACTCTAAATGAGTGTGGGAATGTGAGGTTGCCCATTATCACAGTTGCCTCCCCACCTTCAGGGTTATGAGGCTGCCACAACCTGGGTGGCAGAGCTAGGCAGCAACCATCTACAGACCGATGGCTTGGTGTACTAGCTACTGTGGTTTGGCGGATGATCCTTGCTGTACAAGGACAACGGTAAAGCACACCTGCCCTAGTGAGTTGGGAACGGCGACTTGCTCAGGTGCCGTAAAAGAATTGAGTAGGGACGTCAGCCAGGACAGGCGGTCCTGTAAACTACAACCGTCAAAACATATCATGGCAGCTACAAATTCAGAATCAAGGTTAGGCGGTGCCAACAGACAACAAAGCTCTGTTGGTGACGTCTCCGGCTTGGCCTCCTCTCAGGTGTGGGAGGCAGGGTCGGGCCATTGTGGCGAATCAAGCAAGCGCCTGAGGAAATTCAGGGTGGGAACACTCAATGTCAACACCCTGAGAGGAAGAGTTTGCGAGGTAGTGGAAACACTATCCCGCAGGAAAGTGGATGTCTGTTGTGTCCAGGAGACCAGATACCGTGGTGGAAACTGCCGCACGATCAAGGGCAAGGACACCAAGTATAAGCTCTACTGGTCTGGAAATGATAAAGGCACTGCTGGTGTAGGAGTGTTTGTGGCAGAAGAGTGGATAGAGAAAGTTTTTGAAGTGCAAAGAGTCTCAGACAGAATCATCATGGTGAAGCTTGTAGTTGGCCAGTGCGTGGTTACCCTTCTGTCTGTGTATGCCCCATAGAGTGGTTTAAGTGCTGAAGTCAAGGACTTGTTCTTTGACCAACTGCGTGCTGTGACTGCCAGGATCCCAGGATCCGAACTGCTGATCCCATGCGGAGATTGGAATGGCCACTTTGGCCGTGCAGGCACTGGATACAAGGAAGTGCATGGTGGGATCGGGTATGGTAGACCTGAACCAGATGTTGAGGGTGAGAGGATTCTAGAGTATGCCCTGGCTTTTGACCTGCTTCTTGGAAACACATGTTTTAAGAAACGTGACAGTCATCTTATCACATACAAGTCAGGAAGCGCAGCGACGCAGATAGATTTCATCCTCTACCGCAGGACAATGCGCAAACTTGTCACAGATGTGAAAGTGATCCCTGGAGAGGAAGTAGCCCTGCAACATCAGCTACTCATATGCGACATGAGGATTGATGTGCCACCAAAACCCAAGCGCAAGTTCACCCCCAGACTAAAAGTTTGGAAGCTGAAAGAATCTCAGACAAGAAATCATTTCCAGGAGGTTTCCAGCCAGCATGTGAGTGCTTTGGCAGGTGTAGCAGATGCTACCACTGAGGATATATGGAACAGCATCAAGACCGGTCTGCTCAAGACAACTGAAGAGGTGTGTGGCACAACTCGGCCCCACCGCTGGCGTCGCGAAACCTGGTGGTGGAATGAGGATGTTAATAAGGTCATAGCAGCCAAGCGGCAAGCCTTTAAAGCTTGGAAGACTGGTAAGGGCACCCCTGCATCATATGTTGCGGCCAAACGCATAGCCAGACGTGCGGTGCACCATGCTCGCCAAGAAGCTGAGAAGGAGATCTACAAGAATATTGACCCTAAGTCCTCAGAAGTATACCGCCTTGCTAACCAGATGAGAAGAGAGAATGCCGATGTTGTAGGTGACAAACCAGTAAAGAATGATGCAGGGGAGATTTCAATGAGTGATGACTCAAAGCAGAGGGCCTGGTTAGAACACTACCAAAGGCTACTCAATGTTGAGTTCGACTGGGACCCAGACCACCTGTCTGATGAACCACCAGTGGAAGGGCCACCCATCCCAATCACTATTGATATGGTTAAGAAGATGAAGACTGGCAAAGCACCTGGTCCCTCTGGCATAGTGGTGGAGATGATAAGAGCTGCAGGTGATGCGGGTGCCTCGACGATCCGTGACCTTGCAGCTGCAATCATCCGTGATGGGAAGGTACCTTCTGACTGGGAACAGAGTTTCATTGTCTGTCTCTACAAGGGCAAGGGCGATGCATTGGAACGGGGCAACTACCGTGGTCTCAAGCTGACAGAACAGGTCATGAAAGTCCTGGAAAGGATTGTGGATGGCCTCATTAGGCAGTTGGTGTCCATCGACGATTCCCAGTTTGGCTTCGTCCCAGGAAGAGGCACAACAGATGCAATTTTTGTTGTCCGACAGCTGCAAGAGAAGTATCTGGCGGCCAACAAGAGACTCTACATGGCTTTTGTAGACCTGGAGAAGGCATTTGATCGAGTGCCTCGGAAAGTCATCTGGTGGGCACTAAGAAAACTTGGAGTGGACGAGTGGATTGTGAAACTGGTCCAAGGGATGTACGCAAATGCTCGGAGCCGTGTCCGCGTTGGTGATGGTTACAGTGAAGAATTCGAGGTGAAGGTGGGTGTTCATCAAGGCTCTGTTCTCAGCCCACTGCTGTTCATCATTGTGCTTGAAGCCTTGTCATGCGAGTTCCGCTCTGGAGTCCCCTGGGAGGACCTGTATGCTGATGACCTTGTCATCATAGCTGAATCCCTTGAGGAATGTGTCAGGAGGCTCTTAACTTGGAAAGACGCAATGGAGGCGAAAGGGCTGAGAGTGAATGCAGGAAAGACAAAGATCATGATCTGTGGTACAGGTCTGGACCTCTTGCAGAGTACAGGCCAGTTCCCATGCGCTGTATGTCGCACTGGAGTGGGCAGCAAGCCAGCAACAGTATCTTTTGTAATGGCTGCAAGTTCTGGGTGCACAAGGAATGCAGTGGGCTCAAACGCTTGATAGAGGACCCTGAGTACAGGTGTACACGGTGCCAAGGAACTGCACGCCCCTTAGATGGCAGACCACAGAGGGAAGTTCAAGTCGGATCAGACAAGCTGGAGGTTGTAGCTTCCTTCTGCTACCTAGGTGATATGCTCTCTGCAGGGGTGGTTGCGACCTTTCAACTACATCACGTGTGAAAACAGCCTGGAAGAAATTCAAGGAGTTGCTACCAGTTCTCTCTTCCCGCCACCTCTCGTTCAAGACACGTGGCCGTGTGTATAGCTCTTGTGTGCGGAGCGCAATGCTCCATGCCAGTGAGACATGGCCATTGACAAAGCCAAACCTCCAACGTCTACAGCGAAATGACAGGGCAATGATCAGACAGATCTGCAATGTCAAGCCACAGGACACTGTCGCCATCAGGTCCAGTGAGTTACTTGAGCGTCTTGGCATTGAGGACCTGGACCTCATCCTCAAAGAGAGAAGACTTCGCTGGTATGGACATGTGGAACGCTCCAACGGTGCAATCAAGACTGCCTGTGACATACAGGTAAGTGGAAAGCGGGGTCCAGGAAGGCCCAAGATGACCTGGAAGCAACTAACAGAAAGAGATTGCAGAGAATGGAAGCTCTCTGCTATCGATCCTCATGATAGACAAGCCTGGAGATCTGGTGTAAGATCTGCCATGCGTGCAGCAAGCCAGCTACCTGGAAGGGGGCCCACTTATGTGGACGTTGCCCCTGTACCTGCATGTTAATCAAAAATCCGTTGATGATGATGATGAGATAGTACACTGACAAGTGAAAACTAATACATAATTATGATTATCTGTATAATACTGAAAACGTACAGTATGACAAGATAGAACACTTAATACAAGACAAGAAACAGACTAACTTCTACTCCCATCTTAATTTTCCCAGAATTCCAGTCATGCTCCCAGTTTCAAAGCAGTAATTGCTTGTTACAAATCTAGCAGCTCTATTCTGAACTTTTACAATTTCTTCATTAAGGACCACTCCACTTGGGTCCCCGAATTTTTTCTCACCATTTCAAAGCATTGCATTGTAATATTGCATGTCACGTTTTCAGACAATTATCAAATCAGTTACACCACCTTGTTGGTGCTAACTGGAAACATGGCTATGAAAAGAACTTTTAAAATTCTTTAATTGGGCTATCATAAACATGGGAAATGTTTTGTTATATTTTAATTTTAACATACCCGTCAACACTGTTAAGGTCATTTTGGAGAGGTGGCTTCCAATTTTGTGGGCCTCTCAAGCCCTGCCACCAAATGAAACCAATAGGCTTGGTAAGCATGGATGGGACGACTCGCACCCCATTGCCTGGGCAGGCTTAGATTCTAAGCGGTTTACCAGTACTCATGTGTGGGTTGGTTTGAGCTCTGCGTGGAAGTATCATGCAGCCCAACTATTTCTTCAAGCCTCGATGGGTGGCGGCTATCATGGGCAATGAGAAAGGCTGAAACAACCTAGGACCGAAACAACCTACCAAAATAGGCCGAAATGACCTAAGTCCAAATTTACGCTGACACACCCAGTCCGAGCGTGATAGCTCTGTGGTTAGTGCACTTGCCTCTGACGCTAGAGGTCCCGGGTTTGATCCCTGGCAGCTGCGATTAAAATTTCGGTGTCCAAACACGCTCCATTGGCATCATCGTATTTCGTATTGGTGTGTTTTAAGTGGAGCGTGATAGCTCAGTGGATAGTGCACTTGCCTCTGATGCTAGAGGTCTCGGGTTCGATTCCCTCCAGCGGCGATAAAATTTCGGTGTCGGAACACGCTCCACTGGCATCATTTGCAGGGATGAATGCCATAAAAGTGCACCGTCCTTCGGATCAGGACGTTAACTGGAGCCCCTCTGTGCAGGGAGAACCATCCCCTGTGCAGATTAAAGATCCCTATCATAATTTCATGATTACTGTGTTGGCTTTCATCCTGTAAACCTGGAGTGTATGTAATACACACCTGCGGTAATGGTCAAATGAGACCAACACAGTATCAGTAGATAGATAGAAACAGCTCGGCCGAAACAACTCAGGGTCGAAAGTTCCCAGATTTGTGATGCCACCACAAGGGGATCAAACGGGGGGCCTCTAGCATCAAAATTCAGCGGCAAGTGCACTAACCACTGAGGTATATAACGCCACCCCACCCCCTCCCACACACTCCCATTAAGACGGGATTAGACAAGTTAAACCATACTCTAAGGACAAAATAACAAATCAGCATATCGATCAAGCCTAATATTCAATGTTTCTAATTCAGTGCGGGCTGTTTCGTACCATATTTAAGCCTAGGAGTAATAAGAGCATTAGATATAATTCATTTGCTGTAAGAATAGTGGAAGACTGGAACTCCTTACCCCAAGATATTGTAAGTTCAACAAGTGTTATTCAATTTAAAACTAAGTTGGATCAGTATTGGATCAATAAGAGATGTGATGTCAGTGAAATATACTAGTTAATCATCTTGATCAGCTTCCAAGACATTTCTTATCTACTACATGTGTACTTCGCAACCTTATAAACATTTAATATACAACTACTTATACAAGAAGAATAGGCTATAACAAGTGTTATTCAATTTAAAACTAAATTGGATCAGAATTGGATCAATAAGAGATGTGATGACAGTAAAATATACTAGTTAATCATCTTGATCATCTTACAAGACATTTCTTATCTACTACATGTGTATTTCGCAACCTTATAAACATTTACAACTACATATACAAGAAGAATAGGCTACACCGGGGACACCAATAATAGTTTAAAGAAGAATTACAGAGCGAGACGAAGAACCTTCGGGGTTCACCATTCTCGACGTCGGAAATGGTATTCGGAAATGGTATATTTTTGTAGGAATTGCTGAAAAATCAATCCGGAAGCTGATAGTGGTGTATTTGATTATGCGAAAGGAAATCGGTCGATTATTTGGTACAAGATACAGGTGCACACTAATTTCCGGGAATTGTCCGGGAAATGTGAATGGGGGGGTAGTCTCTTCTTCTTCTTCTTCCGGTTTCGCCTTAACCCCGGTAGGGGACACAGACGGTGCATATCTCATACACTCCAGTGTTGCAGGATGAAAGCCTACACAGTAATCATGTAATTACGGTAGGGTTCTTTAACCTGCACAGGGGATGGTTCTCCCTGCACAGGGGGCCTCCAGTTAACGTCCCGATCCGAAGGACGGTGCACTTTATGACATTCATCCCTGCAAATGATGCCAGTGAAGCGTGTTCGGACACCGAAATTTTCACACCGCTGCCGGGGATCGAACCCGGGACCTCTAGCATCAGAGGCAAGTGCACTAACCACTGAGCTATCACGCTCCACTAGTAGTGGTGCGTTGTCCCTAATATCTCCACTTCGGGTGGTCAGAAATTAATAAAATTAGTATCAAATAAAATTTTAAGCTCCATTCTAAAAGATTTCTATGATATAAAGGCACTGCCTTTTGAGCAAACACACTCATTTACACTCCTAATGTAGTTAATAGCTATTGGACTCTGATTCTAGAGACCCCCGTTCGATTCCCGGAAGGAACAATAAAGTTTGGCATCCGAATATAGGGGCGTGGTAACTCAGTGGTTAGTGTACTTGCCTGTCATGCTAGAGGCCCCCGGTTCGATTCCCGGCAGCGGTAATAAAATCGAGGTGTCCCAACACTGGCATCATTTGCAGGGATGAATGCAACAATGCCACAAAGTGCACCGTCCTTCGGATCGGGACGTGAGCTGGACCCCCCCCCCCCCCGCCGCAGTAAAAGATCCCTACCGTTGTTACATGACTACTGTGCAGGCTTTCATCCTGCCTTCACGTAATCCTCGTGTGGGGGGTGGTAGCAGTATAATAATAATATATATAAAGAATAGTAGTGTAGAACATCAAAAATACCAACAGTGGTAGCTCAGTGGATAGTGCACTTGCCTCTGATGCTAGAGACCCCCGGTTCGATTCCCGGCAGCGACAATAAAGTTTGATATCCGATTATGTTCCACTGGCATCATTTGTAGGGATGAATGACACAATATGCACCGTCCTTCGGATCGGGACGTTAGCTAGATAGATAGGCCGGCAGGCAGGGCAGGTAGATAGATAGATAGATAGATAGATAGATAGATAGATAGATAGATAGATAGATAGATAGATAGATAGATAGATAGATAGATAGATAGATAGATAGATAGATAGATAGATAGATAGATAGATAGATAGATAGATAGATAGATGATCTAACGCAGTAGGGGTAGATAGATCTTATTCTGACCAAAGTCCAAGACTTTGCAGCAGAGAGAGAGAGAGAGAGAGAGAGAGAGAGAGAGAGAGAGAAAAGAGAGAGAGACGATAGATAGTGAAGGACAGCTTACTGTGACCAAAGTCCAAGTCTTTGCAAGAGGAATAGATGAAGGCAAACAGATAAACACCGTCGCTCTTGACATTAACAAGGTGTTTGACAAAGTTCCACATGAATGGCTTGAGCACTGTCAAGCTAAGGCACGACAAAATATAAACAACTTACAGTGGATCCAGAGCTTCCTAACCAGTCCTGGTAAAAGGTCTGATTACCACGGTTGTCCCAGCTGTATCCGGTTTCCCTCAAGATGTCATGCTCAGACCTTTGTTGTTCTGCCCATGCATAAATGACCTGCCACAGAAAGTCAAATTTGAAGTGCACCACTTTGCTGATTACAGCCTTTTATATCACAAGATCTCAGGCATGACTGATACTGCAGCACGTCAGAGGGACCTTCACAGACTACAGCAATGCCTATAATGGAATACAGCCACGAACTGTCAATCTTAAAAACTTGAAAGTATCTGGGCAAGTTTTATTTCAGAAACATGTCATGGGAATCCCATTTTGTTAAAAAGGAAACAGCAGCAAGGCGTTACTTTGGAAGGAAGATAACCAGCTTGTCTGGAGATGTTAAAGCATGATGGTCGAGACCATGATTAGACTTATCCTGGATTATGCCACGTCAGTTTGGGGCCCACATATAGTTTCCAGCAGCTCGAGACGGTGCAACGGCAAGCAGCTCGGTTTGTCAGAGATGGCTACCACACACCCAGTATTACCTCCCGATTGATACAACACCTTTGCCGACAAACTCACTAGCATTGACATCAAGGTGTCAATCATAGGCATGATCTATCGCTGGGCTTAGTGGACATCCATGCTTGGAGGTTCTCCGACCCGAAAGCAGCGAACAGTACAGGATACTCCCTGGGGAATATGGACCGACATCTGCTGTCAGCTCTCCTTCGTCGGCACGGGCAACTTCCAACGAATATTGTCACTTCAGGGATCCTTGTGGGCTTCAAGAGGGATCTTCCCTAAATTACATAAAAACTTTTTTTTTTTTCAAAGTTTTTTAATTTGCTTTGTTGTGAGGCAAAGGTGACAGGAGTCCAACTAATATTGACTTACAGATGGGCAAGGCCTGCTGACCTTGCAGCCGTAAGGGGTAGAGAGAGCGAGTGTTGTTACTTCTTCTATTTGTACACTTTTCCCCTTTCCCCCCTGTCCCTCCTCCCTCCTCCTCTACTACCTTTTCTATCTCTTCAGTCCCTTTCTCTGAGAGATGACACAAAATGACCGACCAGGGCTGACGTTTCGTTAAACCCAAAACAATTGTTTGAGCTCCACCGCCGCTTTGCACATATAGCTTTAGTATAACAATGACCCAGTGTTGGTCCTGTGTGCACTTCATGGGCAGAAAATTACATAGCGTGACCACGTTACTTAATTTACAACATGGAATTAAAGTATCCTGAAGCACTAGCGTTATGCAATGGATTTTGGGCTCATCATCACTTTGTAAATCTTGGGAAGGTAGAAATCCCCAGGTTGCCAGATAGCTCATTGTCTCTCTTACTATTCCCTGGGCTTTATTTTATGTGCCTGTGTAAAAGTTTAAAGCATGATGGTCGAGACCATGATTAGACTTATCCTGGATTATGCCACGTCAGTTTGGGGCCCACATATAGTTTCCAGCAGCTCGAGACGGTGCAACGGCAACCAGCTCGGTTTGTCAGAGATGGCTACCACACAACCAGTATTACCTCCCGATTGATACAACACCTTTGCCGACAAACTCACTAGCATTGACATCAAGGTGTCAATCATAGGCATGATCTATCGCTGGGCTTAGTGGACATCCATGCTTGAAGGTTCTCCGACCCGAAAGCAGCGAACAGTACAGGATACTCCCTGGGGAATATGGACCGACATCTGCTGTCAGCTCTCCTTCGTCGGCACGGGCAACTTCCAACGAATATTGTCACTTCAGGGATCCTTGTGGGCTTCATTATGGTCTGGTCGTTTAATGTTTGTATTTCTTTCCCTTTGGTGTCTTTTATGGGTGGAGTAAGTTAATTGTATCAATTCCTGATCTTTGTTTTACTTCTACTTTTCAAGAGGGATCTTCCCTAAATTACATAAAAACTGTTTTTTCAAAGTTTTTTAATTTGTTTTGTTGTGAGGCAAAGGTGACGGGAGTCCAACTAATATTGACTTACAGATGGGCAAGGCCTGCTGACCTTGCAGCCGGTAGGGGTAGAGAGAGCGAGTGTTTTTACCTTTTCTATTTGTACACTTTTCCCCTTTCCCCCCTGTCCCTCCCTCTCTCCTCCTCTACTACCTTTTCTATCTCTTCAGTCCCTTTCTCTGAGAGATGACACAAAATGACCGACCAGGGCTGACGTTTCGTTAAACCCAAAACAATTGTTTGCGCTCCACCGCCGCTTTGCACATATAGCTTTAGTATAACAATGACCCAGTGTTGGTCCTGTGTGCACTTCATGGGCAGAAAATTACATAGCGTGACCCAGTTACTTAATTTACAACATGGAATTAAAGTATCCTGAAGCACTAGCGTTATGCAATGGATTTTGGGCTCATCATCACTTTGTAAATCTTGGGAAGGTAGAAATCCACAGTTGCCAGATAGTGTCTCTCTTACTATTCCCTGGGCTTTATTTTATGTCCCTGTGTAGAAAAGTTTTAATTGCTTAGCCAGACGAGAAGCGCTTTCCAACCTACCGAGAAGCTCCGGTAAATGCTTCGGTAAATCCTCCGGTAACTCGTTGGGCCAAGCGCGGCGCTGGGTTTTACCGCCTAACATTTTCGGCTTCAGTTTATTTAAACGCGTGACGTAGTTTCGAAACTTTCCCGCGATCAAACTTAAGCGTTTGATGGAACGGTCTTCGAAAAGAGCCATTTAAAATTAGTTCGACGCTTTTTGTGTTTCGGTTGTAAGGAGACTTGACTCCTTTTGGTTTTGAGAAGCAATTTTTGGATGTGAATACAATTCTCATGAACTCTGTAAAGATGACGGATTATCGCGAGAAATTGAACGAGATTCCAGGCGAGATTTGGGTGCCTAATTATGTTGTTCCAGCCTCTCTACAGTGTTTGCTATTAAAAAATATTTTTCATTTTTTTACATTTTAAGGGTCCATTTCTGAAGTTAATTTGTCCGGGAAATTCCCGGATTGTGACCTGGATGTTGGGGTAGTGGTGCATTAACCCTAATATCTCGACTTCGGGTGGTCAGAAATTAATAAATATTAGTATCAAATAAAATTTTTGAGCTCCATTCTAAAAGATTATCAAAAATTATTTTTCATTTTTAACATTTTAGGGGTCCGTTTTTTAATTTATGTGTCCGGGAAATTCCCGGATTGTTTCCTGGATGTTGTGAGTAGTGGTGGCTTATCCCTAATATCCCCACTTAGGGTCGTCAGAAATTAATGAAATTAATATCAAATAATGATAATAATGTATGTCGTGTGCTTATTATAAGCGCCTCACAGAGGCGATTCTAATGAGTGCACACAACTTGACTTTATTTTAAAGAAGATCACAAAGATATAATAAGTGATCTTTATAATTACGGCTCAAGACCTACTTGGCAAACAGTGTAGAACTTGATCAAAGGTTTAACCCATATATGCCTAGAGTCCCATTTGTTGGATATTGGCAAACAGTGTAGATCCAGATCAGATATTTAACTCATATATGCATAGCGTCCCATTTGTGGGACATTTGCTAACAGTGTAGACCCAAATGATTAGACGCTACAAAATGTGGCGTCTGATCCGGGCCGCAAAATGCTGGCGATGAATAAGGTGTACAGACTTTGGACCCCATTTTGATTTAAATTAGTCTTTGAATCGACTGCCTGTTTAAAATTCGCAAATTTGCAGTATGTTTCCTCTGGCTTTCGTTGCCGGATCATTACAGGGTCACTGACGAGGCTTTATTAGCCGAAACTACGTAGTATGATCCATCTTCTTTCTTATGAATGTTTTCATTGCTCTTAAAGGAACTCATTTTTGATTTTGATTTTCCTTCACTGCAGCTGGTGTTGTGCCGTATGGCGGCCGTAAAACGTCTCCCCGTACATCAACCATAGTGCAGTTTATATTTTACTTTTGATCCTTTGAGATCAGCATGAATATTCTGAGAAATCAGAAATAAATTATTGGTTTAGACTTACCAATATCTCTGAATCGACTGCCTATTCTAAATTCGCAAAATTGAAGTATGTTTCCTCTGGCTTTCTTTGCCGGGTCATGACAGGGTCACTGATGAGGCTTTATTAGCCGAAACTACGTAGTATGACCTATCTTCTTTCTAATGAATGTTTTCATTGCTCTTAAAGGAACTCATTTTTGATTTTTATTTATATTCTAGACCGGTTTTTAATTATTTGGACCCCATTTTGATTTA
Source organism: Lucinisca nassula (assembly GCA_963580285.1). NCBI lineage: Eukaryota > Metazoa > Mollusca > Bivalvia > Lucinida > Lucinidae > Lucinisca > Lucinisca nassula. The sequence goes on along the minus strand of OY757026.1, from coordinate 64,660,281 downwards.
AATTAGTCTTTGAATCGACTGCCTGTTTGAAATTCGCAAATTTGCAGTATGTTTCCTCTGGCTTTCGTTGCCGGATCATTACAGGGTCACTGATGAGGCTTTATTAGCCGAAACTACGTAGTATGATCCATCTTCTTTCTTATGAATGTTTTCATTGCTCTTAAAGGAACTCATTTTTTATTTTTATTTGCCTTCACTGCAGCTGGTGTTGTGCCGTATGGCGGCCGTAAAACGTCTCCCCGTACATCAACCATAGTGCAGTTTATATTTTACTTTTGATCCTTTGAGATCAGCGTGAATATTCTGAGAAATCAGAAATAAATTATTGGTTTAGACTCATATTCTAGACCGGTTTTTAATTATTTGGACCCCATTTTGATTTCAATTAGTCTTTGAATCGACTGCCTGTTTGAAATTCGCAAAGGGGGAGTTCCAGCCTATAGTAAATTTCAATAGGGTTCTGCCCACGCACAGATTTCCATGATATTGTGCATAATTAATGTCTGGTAAATGACTGTTCATTATTTAGCTATTTCACTCTCATATCTGTTTTCATTATAAATCTACATTGGTTTGTTTATTTCCACTTCCGAAAATAGGGGTGCCCTCAAACAAGTGTATATATACATAACAGCTTCTTATGTTTTGGAGTTATTTTGTTCTCAGGCATCTTTGTAGTCATTTGTGATTATTTTTGTATCACATTTGCTATTGTTCAGTTGAAGTTCCATAGACCATGATCAATTTCATATGGAGCAGACCCCAGATTTCACAACCATAAAATTTTTTGGAGTATGTTTGACTTTTGATTTCACATTGTTGCAGTTCTTGTCACCCCATCATTTTAATATGAAAATTGCCCATGTATATGTAGAACATTTTGTCAAACTTTCTTGAAAATCTGAGACCGGTAACATACTGCATTTGAACATTGAATAGTAGTGGTAAGATTTTTTAATTTTTTTTTCAAACAATTTGTAGATATGGTATAATATTTTCAATCGAGAAATTGCTCACCAATATATATATACACATGAATATATGTATGTTTAAACCATGATTGTGTAGTATGAGCTCATTTGATCAGCATTTGTATCAGTCATGGTACCCTGGGGAACACCAAAAACACAATTCATTTTGAGCGCTCATTAACAATTCAGTCGGATTTTATTGAAAATATATTTCATTTCCTAACAAGCATTTTTTGCATTTAATGTAATCCTAAAGCCTGCTGAAGCCTATTATGACAAAGATTGTTGAAATGGCAAGTAAAATGGATGGTTCTATCGCTTGACTCTCTGAACTGATGCAGTCTACTTAAAAAGTTTCAAAAGTCTGATTGTAATACCTGAATGGCACAGCTTGCTTGAATGGCCAAGAGTAATGATGTTTTATTATGGTTGAGCCAGGTATGTCATAATACCACAGACAATATTTTCTGATCTTTTGGCTCACTGTATACACAGATTACTGTAGACAATATGGAAACACAATTGTGTTGGCTCTTTTGTCACTCTAACAATGCCCCCCCCCCACCCCCACCCCGCAAAATCTGGACTAAAGCACAAACAAATGTCGCCTGCTGTGCAAATCAGTGTCAGAAAGTTATATTCTTAAATATGATCTATTTATATTCTTAAATATGATCCAGAAAGCAACCAGTTATTTTTTGAGTAACATGAATTAGTATTATAGAGAAGACCAATCAGTTCAGCTTTCGAACTATTTCAGATGAAGAAAAGAGCAAACGGTATATTTGCTATCAGTATTATGGAAAAATATAAAGCCAACTGCAGATTTTGGTTCTGAAATATGCTAATAGTACAACTAACAGCTGATTTACGCCATTTGCAAAAACAGATGAATACAGAGCTAGAAAACTTAACACAGATGACAAATACTGCATACAGATGACTAAAAAATGCGAATGGTATTACAACACCTAAATATAATATAAGCTATCAAATGCATTAGTTACAGCAACTTGCCTTCCATCTATTTCATTTAGGGAAGTGTATACCAAATGCCAATTTTACAACTAGTTACAGAGTGACTAGCTCTGCATTTATTTTGAAGATTAAGACATTGTAGCTTACACTTTTGCAGATGTTATAATGAACCTAGAAACAATGCAGAAAATAGTTTTCATGATCTCACAAAACCTTTGGTGGGGGAGCGGAGTGTGAGTCTCTTTGACCAAGTGATGTAAGAAAAAATTACCAACACATGGACCGAGCAATCATTAGAACAAATGGGAAAATCAGTCTGTCTCTTCACAGTTAGCAATTTATTGGCTGCTGTTTTATTTTAAAGAGATGAGAATGACAACAACAAACATAATTAAAGAAAAAAAGGACTATGCAAGTAATTTATTAAGCAGATTCAATACGTCATTGCGTATTACTGACATCAAGTGTCTTTTTATTGCAGGGTTTAAAATATACAGAAAGACCAAATAAAACAGGGTAAAAACATCCACCTTGTCTTATTCCTATTCTGCCATAATGTAATTTTTCAGGATTATCATTTTTGCAAAACTGTCAAAAAAAACATTCATCATGAACAGTGCATGAATGCATTTTATTTTTTCTCTTTCAAATGTTTGGATTGAACTGGTATACTTTGCTGATGTATGTCCTTATTTACTTTTGAAAAGTCAAACTAAAATGCCTGGATGCCTGGCTGTAAACAGTATCTTTTGTGTGTGTTGGTGTGTGTGTGTGTGTGTGTGTGTGGGGGGGGGGTGGTGATGGGTGGTGTGGGGAGGGGGGAGAGAGTTTTTGTTACATAAATGCCTATGCTAAGCTTTGTATGATAACGTGGCACCAAATGGTCATTAAAAACACAATAAAAATACACTTTAAGGAAATCTGGTCCCCTTATATTGCAACTGATTTTAGCACAAAAATAGACCTCAACCCATATCTAGCAATCAAAAACAATGTTACCGGTTTCTAACTTTTCTGAAATTTGTTTGGTATATAGAGGATATATGTGGCCTATTTTATATGCAATATCTTGGGGTGACAAGATCAGTAACACATCTAACATTTAGGATGAAAATCTCATTGTTTATAAATTTTCATGAAAAGTAGAAGAAATTTTGAAAATAAATTTATCAGAAAAATTAAAAGACATAGGCACATTTACATTTTTTGTATTAGATTAGTCCTCATAGAGTTCTGTTGCCAAACCAAGCAAGAAAATTTGAAAATAATCATACCTATTGATTTAAGACTGAAAAGTTCACAGGTGTGTATGACCTCTACAGGGGACTACCCCAGGGAGCTCTCCTGAGACCTATAGTAATTTATGAAATGAAACAAAGTTATATATATAGTTGATAGTCCTCAAGTAAACAACAGTTGAAGTTTCAAGAAAATCTGTGCGTGGGCAGATTTGGAACTCCCCCTTTGCAGTATGTTTCCTTGCAGTATGTTTCCTCTGGCTTTCGTTGCCGGATCATTACAGGGTCACTGATGAGGCTTTATTAGCCGGAACTACGTAGTATGATCCATCTTCTTTCTTATGAATGTTTTCATTGCTCTTAAAGGAACTCATTTTTGATTTTTATTTGAATGATTTTAGGGACCATTATCAATACACTCAGTAATTTTACAGAAGCACCAGACTGGAACTTTTACGATTTTACAAGTGAGGGAATGAAGTTTACGCCTGCCTGTATCGTTTTCTTTCGGAAACGCTGACAATTTTCCACTTTCCAAACATTCAACTAAATGCTGTCTTATGTTTGACACGTCGAATATTATTCTAGTGTTAAATGAGTCCTGAATGAAACAAAACTCCACCACGTTCGCTATTGCAAAAAGCCCAAAATCATTAGAATTCGGTTGTTGTTGAACAGGGGTATACATTTTGTTCCTTATTTCTGCTCGAAAACACAGGTTGTGGGTACTCGTTGAAACCGTCTCGCCGTTCTGTGGAGTTCGTACTCTCTGTTTAGAGCAGAAATATAAAAAAAAATATGGGATTTTTTGTTTTATCGGACATTCATATTAAGGTTGCTAAATTTACATTTTCTAGATCTCTGCTTACATCGTTTGATAATTGTATCGATTCCTGATCATTGGCTCTACTTCTATTCTAGATATTTGTATGATTTATTAAATATTTACAATACCTATTTCGATGGTTTGATCAGTCAAAAAAGAAGTGGAGGCAATGATCAGGAATCGATACAATCAACCCACAGCTCCCAGCAGAGAAACCAAAGGGAAATAAACACAAACATGAAACAACATACCCTAATGGAAACATCAACAGCGGAAAGCCAAAAGGACAGTTACTTTCCCACAAAATGGCCAAAAGGCTATCCAAAATAAAATAATATAAGCGGCTCAAACACACAAAGACAAACCATTACAAAAATAAACCGCGACAGAATATATTTTAAAATCGAAGCGTTTTGGTTGAAGAGAACGCTATTTTTGGTACTATCTCACAACTTTTATGAAGAAAGATATCCGATACTATCCTTCACGACAATTGGAATAATATCTGTGTGTCTGTCCGTCCGTCTGTTTGTCTGTCTGTTTGTTTGTCCGTCCGTCTGTCCGTCTGTCTGTCTGTTTGTGTGTGCCCGTACCTCGTTTATCTGTCGACTGTGTTTGTTTTTCTCGAAGTGTCTGCATGTCTGTTTCCAGTCTATTTTTGATGCATTCGATGCTTCTAAACACTCCCTGACCATTCAGATATCATTGCCTGTTTTTGTATTTATTCTAACCAGGAGATAGCCACTGCACAAGCCTTTGGCTTAATGTCAAAAATATATTTGTCTGTTACATATACATGTCACTGAAGCAATTCAAATAAAGTTTAAAGCAAACCGCGACACAAGAACCGCCTTGGAACGGTCAGCGGATACGAATTCCACTTGGGTGGGTGGGGGGCTTAAATCGATTTTACGTGGCCACAATCCTCGCCCTTACTTCCGTTGCGATTTAGGCAAATACTGTGTTCAGTCCGCATGAAGGCATCCTAACTCATCAGTGCAAGATCTCCGTGAACACAAATAATCAAACAACCACAGAGATGAAACAACGGTGAGGACTCGACAGCAAGAAACCACTTAAATGCTGGAGCAAAAAAAAAAAAACAACAGTTACACTCCGATGGGCCCGACCAGAGACAGAGCATCAGGTACCAACCAAGATTACCTAGAATTAGATCTCTCTAATTCTCAATAAGCCTTTGCGCTGGAACCGTCATAGAATCTGAGGCCTGACCGACCGGCGTGCAATTAAAGAGGGAAGTAGTTAAGGTCGTACTACCTAAGCGTTAATCCAAAATCGTTTATCCATAGACAACAGGGCAAATATCAATGTTCTGTTTCAGATTTGTATACATTATCATTCTGACTTGTTAATTTTAATATCGTCATAATTATTCATGCCGTTTAACCATTAACCGACTGACGCTTATGACCCACCAAGAGGGTTGACGCGTCGTTAAACACGAAATCATCATCATCGGATCAACAGACATGGACTCCAGAAGAGTGTAATCAGGCGTCCGCGGATATTAAGCATTACTTGGTAAGCAAGCTTCGCCCACCATGCCCATCGACCCGAACGAAGAAAAGGTGTAAATGCCGGGAAGGGTATGTCCGAGATTTTGGAAGTCTTCCTATGGCTTTCCATTGGCAAACATATCAGAAATAATTCTGGAAATGGCCACATTGTACGGATCCACAAGATCATGGTACCTCCCAAAGCAAAGTTGTCAACCGTGATTGGGTAAACTACCATGGATGCAGTCTTTCGTATAACATTTATGTTGTACCCAATCTTTTATATCGAAGAATGATTTTACAAAATTGGGTGCTGAAGTCATTGCGGTTATATATTTTTCTGAATTTATATACTAAGTCACCATAAAATTCGGGTTCCGATAGACCTTGCTGCAGAAGAGACTTAAGTCCAATATTGAATTTTGAAATTAAATCAGGATGACGTCCATAAAATTTTGAAAAGGCCTTGCGTAGTCTATGGTACCGATAACCCTGATTAAGAAGTTTAACCGTTAACAATTTATTACGAGTGTTGAAGTCAGTTACATGACTACCCACTCTGGCAAATCTAATTAATTGCGAAATATAAACGCCATAGGATGGCGCACAAGGAACATCATCCAAAAAATGAAAATTTACAATCTCAAAATCAAAATCATCGCGTTTATCATAAATTTTGCACGAAATAAACCCACCTACAATAGATAGATGTAAATCCACAAAACGGGGCCTCGGTATCAGAAGAATTTGCTTTATTTAACTGAAGTTTTGGGTTACTTTTAGGGGTTCTGGGACAACTCTGGGACATAGCAAACTTGGCACATAACAAACTCGGCACATAGCAAACTCGGCACATGACCAAAGTAGAAGTAAAACAAAGATCAGGAATTGATACAATTAACTAGCTCCACCCATAAAAGACACCAAAGGGAAAGAAATACAAACATTAAGCGACCAGACCATAATGGAAACCTAAACAAAGGAAGGCCATAAGGACAGTTACTTTCCCACAAAATGGCCATATGGCCATCCAAAATTAAAAGACACAAGTGATACACACAGTAAGTAACAAACAACAATATAAATAAATCGCCACAGAAGAGCCGCCTTGGAACGGTCAGTGGAAGATTTCCACTGGGGGGGGGGGGGGGCTTAAATCGATTTTACGTGGCCACAATCCTCGCCCTTACTTCCGTCGCGATTTAGACAAATAATTTGTTCAGTCCGCATGAAGGCCTCCTAACTCATCAGTGCAACATCAACTCGGCCCATACAAACTCGGTAGATAATTGGCTGAATAGGCCAATTATCTATTGCTATGATAATAACATAACCAAACATACAATCAAATTAAAGCTACCTGTGAAATAGGGACCAACTAAATAGGGCTATAAGACTTAATAAGACAAATTTTATATCAATATTTAATGGGGTATATCTAAAAAAAAATATGAAGAAGCTTTTTTCAATAAAATTATTTAAGTTGTTTCTGAAATTGACCAGCGAATAAAGCTTTAAAAAATGTCTAATTTATTTATCAGTATTTTCCTGTTACTGGAGAACACGATACTGTTTTTTTTTTTTTTTTTTCTAGTTTGTTAAATCAGCAACCGTTTTTGTTTACGGGTTGGTCCGTTGTGGCGTGCTTCACAATACATTGAAACACCTGTGCAATAATGTGTGTTCAGCTCGGCTGGGCAATCATGGGTGGCAATGTGTCCCGAAAATCTTATTAACAGCTTTGCTGAATTAACTTCCAGTGATCTTCTGATTAATCAGATAATTAGTGTAGCAATGAAGCCATATTCAGAGCCTATTAAGATGATTTGAAAATGCAAAAAAAATAAATAAATAAATAAAATAATAATTATAATAAGATATAAACTATTTTATTTAATATGCATATATATATAAATATAATTATAAAATAATAATAATAATAATAATAATAATAATAATAATAATAATAATAATAGAACAATCTATCTATCTATCTATCTATCTATCTATCTATCTATCTATCTATCTATCTATCTATCTATCTATCTATCTATCTATCTATCTTCTCATACTGAGTCGGTCACATTTGGCCATTACCTCAGTTGGGTGGGTGGCTAAATTCAGAATTTAGCAAAAAAAAAAAAATCATCTCTGGATGAGTCCCCAAAACCATCTACAATCCAAACACAGAGGTATCCTAAAACGCACACCCCCGAGTCCCAACCTCACACCGCACGGGCCCTGAACCCCCCTGCAGCCCCGGCACCCACCGCAGAAGATGGAAGACCATTCCACTGAGAAACAGCTCCAGGGAAGAAAGAGCCTCCCAGGGCACCACTATAGGACCGGCACCCACGACACTGAGAGCTATCCGCTCCCGATGCCCCCGTCCGGGTTGACACTGTCGCAGGGGTCAAATACCTATCCTTGCTCATTGATACTGTACCAGAATGTATATTGTAGAAGAAGGCCAAGGAGGACCGCTCACGACGGGTCTCAAGGGATGGCCACTCTAGCTCACCAAGCATGCCACCAACGCCACTTCTATGTCGCCATCGTCTGCAGGTCCATCGACACATGGACGCCAAATGGGTAATGCATACTCAAGCTGAGGGCGAACCAATGTTTTATATGCAACACCCCCTGCCCGCCGAGGCGCAAAAGCCAAATTACGTCCAAGGAACCCCCAAGGCCCCAGCTGCTCTAGATGCCACCTCAGAGACACGTCGACCCCAACCGAGATCGCCAGCGACGGCGACACCAAGACACCCGGCGGAACGAACCTGCTCCAAAGTCTGCTGGTGTAGTCCGCAATCACACTTAATCTGCTTGTCCTGAAGGTGTCGTGACAACCTCATTGAACGGCACCCGGCCACATTGAACTTCATCTGCCAATCTGCTTCCCATTGTGCAAGTCGATCCAGGCCATCCTGTAAAATGCGACAGTCAGAAGGAGAATATATGTCCCCACACAGGACACAATCATCAGCAAACAAACGAACAGATAACCTGATGTTATCAGGAGTAAAGTATTAATTATTTCCTCTTGATCAACAGAGTGATTGATATGCAAATTTACTATATCAGGGAAGTAAATGAAAAGAGATTTTAAATAATTATAGAATTATTATTTAGGTGTTCTCAGTGGGGAATACATCATATAGAAATGTACAAATATTATTTATTCAAATACTTGACCTTTCAATAAATGGGAAATAACAAGTACAAGCTTCCGCAAGAGACTGAACCTTCAACACGAATCAAATTATTGAATTTCAGCATCCTACAGAAGCCTGTAACGGTAAATTAGATACAGAATTATTAATGGATTATTAATATTCCATAAAAACGCCTAAACGTTAAATGGAAACGGAATAAAACATAGGAAGAACTTTGATCAAAATGGATAACAAAGGAGGATAATAATGTATAACACAACATGCAAGGGCGGGTGGGATGGGTTTTTTCGAAATTTTCAACAAGAAATTCTTCTTTTTCTCCCCACTGTCAAATTCAAACTGTGACGATTGCGCCTAAAGTGCAAATATATACTATATAATTTTAACCAATGAAATTGGAGAATGGAACAAAAAACCATTTGCTGCTCTACTAATAATAAATCTCAACACGAATACAGTAATGTTAAAAAGGAAACCTCTCAAAGCGTCAATAATTAAATTTTATAATATTGATTATAAATGTCCAATTATTTCCTCTTGATCAACAGAGTGATTGATATGCAAATTTACTATATCAGGGAAGTAAATGAAAAGAGATTTTAAATAATTATAGAATTATTATTTAGGTGTTCTCAGTGGGGAATACATCATATAGAAATGTACAAATATTATTTATTCAAATACTTGACCTTTCAATAAATGGGAAATAACAAGTACAAGCTTCCGCAAGAGACTGAACCTTCAACACGAATCAAATTATTGAATTTCAGCATCCTACAGAAGCCTGTAACGGTAAATTAGATACAGAATTATTAATGGATTATTAATATTCCATAAAAACGCCAACCCACCGGCCAAAACAAAACACAAAAAAAATATATAAAAAACAAAAGAAAATAAAACAGGAAAGTTCCTATGCAAAATTATATACCGCAATCTGGCATGAAGTGTACTACATGTACCAGTATGTTACTTAAGATGTTAAATTATTTGAAATATTTACCAAGAGCATGTGAGCATCTTAGTATACGACCATTGAGTCAGATAGTCAAGAACAAAGGTCGTATGAAGCATGCTCCAAAGTGTTTCTATATTGAAGATTATAGACAATTAATGCGGCAATAATAAAACAAAGAACTAAACTGCTTTAAATAAGCTTACCAGAATTTTTCAGCTTATCACATGTAGCGATACACTTGTATGAAAATTCGGCTTCATATAATGAATTGTCAAAGAAATCTATTCTTGACTGCAAGAAATGAAATGATAATGTGTTACCAACCATAGAAAACATGAATGAATGAGGGATGAAGATAATGTAAATGTGAGAAAAAGAGCTGGATATATATATATACATAGGTTCTGCAACCTTTTTTTCGTGCTCGGCTCGGCTGAGCATGATATTTATCCTGTGTCCTGTGGTGTGTGCATGTATATGCGATCGGTGGGGATTCTGATCGGATTGCGCGATTGCGCGGGCCGATCTGAGTCTCCGCTGATCGCTGTGTCCTGTACTTCATTTGCTTTTTACGCCGTTATCTTACGACGGCTCATATGTAAATACGTAACGTCTCAAAAACACAAAAGCGTCAGCTTTTATTGAGCGTTACGGGAAAAATAAATAACTATTGACGTTTACGTCACTTTAACGTACAATAATAAACATCATTGTTAACTTGAAAATTCCATCATGGATGAAACCGGTTGTTAAAAATACAGGAAAAATAACTTTTATTCCAGTGTTTCTTTAATTTTTTCATAGTTACATAGTGTTATATACCATTAAAGTGTTGCTAAGTAATCATTAGCATGTTTCTGATAAATTCAGACCAATATGATGTATCAGGCTGGTGAATTTACCTGTTCACACTTTACCGAGAATGGGCTCAAACAAGGCAACTAACTATTTATCAATATAGTGCGCATTGTCCCCAAAATAACAACCACCCTTCTTGAATAAACACGATTAAGAAGGATAATTATAACTAAAATTTGAAAGAATATTGCACTTTGACAGGTGACTGCTATGTATAATTTATAATAAAAAATTCCAGTTGACGTAAATGCATATGCTGACGTTCATGCTAATGTGAGCTCATCATAATGCATCAATGGAAGCATTCCTGAATCAAGATATACATGTATGATGGTCACTATGCAAACGAAATGCTGATAAACATAAGATTGTGCATAGTGATATTGATAAGTAGACTAAAGCTATTTAAAAATTAATCTACTGGTGTGAATTGAAATTTATAGAATATAACTGGCATAAGCCTATCCAGATACACGAATGCCATGCCATTACTGTCATAACCCCTCTCCTGCAAAACACCCAAACCAGCCATACCCACTTCCGACTTCCAACCAATCAGATTACTTGATTTAATTTATTCCTACAAAATCATAAATAGAAAGTCAAACAGTGCAGATCCTGATCAGATGGCCATCCGATCCGGATCTACACTGCAAGCAAAAGTAGGGCTCATCGTGAACAGCAGGACAAGGGTTAAGGTTCAGCTTTACACAAATCATTTGTATAGAAAGTAGCAATATGCATGATTAAATGAAATAAGAATGTCACTATCTAAACATATATATACATAAATTACAGTAAAATTCTGCTGTCAATACCACCTAAGATTAACGCTACATCTGCATTAAAGACTCATTTGATAAATTTCCGTTCTTCTTGCCATAGGTTCTCTGTATACAGTGACCTCTGGTCATAACCACTTGGGAAACAGTTCAAAAGTGGTCTTTCAGACCACCCCTGAACAGTCCCACAGGTGGTCTCATAATATTATTTTACTGTATTTAAATAATTATTGTTTTTGTAAGCAGTTCAACTAAATTTAGCCATCGATACACTATGAGACACGCCACACAGGACCGGATGCAGTTGCTACATATTCAAAAGTGTCTCATATATTTTTAAGTCAAAGCCAAAATTGAAGTTATTTCAAATTTGTAATGACAGAATACACTATTCTGAAATATGAATTAACTAATTCTGGTTACTAAATGCATCAGACTTATTGTGCTGATGCCCACATGATTGTCTTTTGACACAGCAAAGGCATCCACACGTAACCCATGTATCACTCCTCACAACCATGCCATTCATATCATAGCGAAATCAAGATTTAGCTTGTATCTGCACCATAACTACAGTTAAGCTTGGCACTTCGTGAGAATTAAAGGATAGTTTTTGTCAAATCTCCACTCAAACCTATGTTGTGGGTATTCATTAGAACAGCCTCATCGAGGTGGTTCTATGTATGAAATGGCCATGTATGGCAATGAATAGTAGAATTCTAATGGAACTATTTACATGGACGCAATAGTTCTAAGAAAGTAATATTTGAGCCTATTTGTTCCTTCTGAATTTAAGTGGAGACCTCCATCATTTTTTGCAAATAGTTCTCTTTTCACTCTACCACCAAACATAAAAGGTCTAAATGTTTTAATAAATTTGAAGTTCATTGGCTTGCTCATATGGGTATTTAAATAGCCATTAACTCTTCTGATAATATTATCAGTTACCTCATGATCAATTGGTCGTGGTAAAATGGCAGACATGATGATTTTAATGTTCGGGTTAGCTTGTCTGCAAATCCCTATCAGATTGCCATAATCTGATATTATGTTATCAAAAGGAGATTTTCTGCCAATGTCATTTGTTCCCACATGGAAGATGACATAATCAAAACCATTTAATCTAACTTCCCCAGATTTGATCCTGCTTGAAATGCGTCCAATTGTGTCTCCTCGAAAGGCCTGAAGAAGTACACCTTCAATACCAAATACATATTTGGCAATCGAGTCACTTACTATAGTAACCTTTTTCATCTCTGCAACAAGAGAGAGAAAAAGAAAAAGTGTAAATAAATAAATTGATTTACATACCCATATATTCCAAATCCGCAATGTGTAGCTCATAAGACCTATGCAGGTCCAATGCAAACTCACATTTGGTCTGTTATTAAACAGAATGCATGGTAATCTGTAATTATACAAATATAAAACATATATACAAATGTAATTCTTATCACACTAATTATGAAAGTTAAAAGAATAATTAAAAATTTTCGAAATTTTCAACAAGAAATTCTTCTTTTTCTCCCCACTGTCAAATTCAAACTGTGACGATTGCGCCTAAAGTGCAAATATATACTATATAATTTTAACCAATGAAATTGGAGAATGGAACAAAAAACCATTTGCTGCTCTACTAATAATAAATCTCAACACGAATACAGTAATGTTAAAAAGGAAACCTCTCAAAGCGTCAATAATTAAATTTTATAATATTGATTATAAATGTCCAATGTACAGCTTAATATGCTGTATATCTATTGTGGGCCGACTTTGTATGGGCCGAGTTGGTTATGTGCCGAGTTGGCTATGTGCCGAGTTGTCCCGTTGCCTGTTTGGGTAGACCGTCCCTCCACCCATTGCGGATCATTTGTGTACCTTCGGGTGGAAGGAGCTGACTCGGGTACCAGAAAGTGTCAACATGGCGTCCTCTTTCGCGTGGAATGTTGTTGTTGTTAACATTTTGCTCCTTATTGTCCAAATTATGGCAGGGTACGCTATAGTTTTTTTACACGTAATCAAACACATCATTGTTTCACTAAAATGTCTGCCTTAAAAGACTCAATTAGCCTAATTACAGAGAAACTGCCGGGTTAGAGACGCCGGTTTGGCACTTCAGTTTGCGTGGTGTGATTTGATTGGCTAATAAAATGACTTTTGTTTTAATTAACAGTATTTAAATTAACATATTTTTATGGCATATTTGTGTTTTTTTAGCAGTGAGTTGATTACAGAATTGCAGTAGGAAGCGCGATAGCTCACTGGTTAGTGAACTTGCCTCTGATTCTGAGAGGCCCCCTCCGGTTCAAATCCCCGGCAGCCGTGATAAAATTTTGGTGATAAAGCATGCTCCATTGGCATCATTTGCTGGGATGAATGCCATATTAAAATGTGCTGTCCTTAACTCGGAGGCCCCCTGTGCAGGGAGATTTGCCCTGCCCATTACAGTTGTGGGACAACTCTGCACATGACAAACTCGGCCTATAGGAGGTTTTAGGAATTCCGTTTATGACGTCATTCTTGCGCATGCGCAAAGTACTGGCCGTCAATTGAAACGGCCATCGCTATTCAAATGTATTGGCGGAACTTAAAATGCTAACAATATTCAGACATTAGCGATCCGTCTGACCTGGCGGATCACGGAGGGGGCCTCTGTGTCTCTGACTTGTGTTCTGTGTAAATTACTGGAACATATAGTCTGCTCGAACATCATGGCCCACTTGGACGAACATAAACTTTTGTCAGACAGACAACATGCATTTAGGAAAAGGCACAGTTGTGAAACTCAGCTAAGCACAGTTATTAATGACTGGGCAAAAATCTTGGACAAAGGGGGGCAGGTGGACACATTTATTCTGGACTTCGAGAAGGCTTTTGACACCCCTCCTCATGAACTACTTAAATCTAAGTTATTTGGTTATGGAATTGGGGGAAAGACCCTAAAATGGATAGATTCCTTTCTTTGCTACAGAAAACAGCGGGTTGTTGTTAATGGTGAATCTTCGGAGTGGGCTCCAGTTTTGTCTGGAGTCCCGCAAGGGACCGTTCTTGGTCCACTTTTGTTCTCCCTGTACATCAATGATATTTCCACTGACATTGACTCAGAAATAAGACTGTTCGCAGATGACTGTGTTTGTTACCGGGAAATTAGAGATTCAGATGACTCATTGAAACTTCAGGCTGACATAGATAGATTAGGATGTTGGGCACGTAAATGGGGCATGAGATTTCAGCCAGTTAAATGCAATATTATGCAGATAACTAGGAAGAGATCTAATAAAGTTGAGGCTTCTCAGAGTTCTCGGAAACGCCGAATCCGGCGTATTTTTACGCCTGTTTTTGCTTTTGTACGCGTAAAATCTCCTGTCGTGGATTCTTAATTACGCCATTTTTTTTTTCGCCTGACGCGTCCGTAATCCCGTATAAAAATGACCTCAATCACATCAAAAGATGACAGCGGGTGTCCAATTGATCACCAAATTTAGCTACCGCTTTCGGATCAAAAGTTTACCGTTAATCGTCGCCGCCAGGCATGTTCAAGCATTACCTGGCAAGGACAGTCGTCTGTATTACTCTCTCGGCCAATCAGAGCGTCACGGCTAGAAGATTGGCAGGTCAGTCTTGCGTTTTGCGAGATGCCGCAATCTCGTGGCTGATTAACATTAATTGACTGTTTTGTTTCCGGATACTTGTATACACAGTTGGATTATCGGTAATTTGATTGTTGAAAAAAAAAATGTCGGAGGCATAATTTAAGGATGCGATAATCTAGTGTATAAATCGTCTTTATTACGATTAAAGAAAATTATGACTCGAGTTTGTCGCATTATCAAGATACCTTGATTAGGCCTATTTGAATGAAAGAAAATAATTATCAGGTGTTGAACTGCCTGCTAATAGTGGAGTACCGGAACAGACACCTGTGACATCTGATCTGGGCCTGCACTGTTGATTTTTTTTTTGTCCCCACGTGGGGCTATTGTAACGGTCTTCGTCGTACGTCCGTCCGTCTTACCGGATAACTCCTAGACGGTGATAGATAGAAACTTGAAACTTTGGGAACTGACAGATCTTTGGTCTGGGGAGTGCATGACACTTTCGGAATTTTGATCACGCCCTAGGGATGGGCCCGCGGGGGTCAAAAATAAAAACTTCCAGGACATGGTCATGTAACATATCAAAGAATCCAAAAGTTTCATATGCCATTTTATGTACTAGGATGTAGTACATGACCTGAACAGACTTGTCCTGTTGGTGCAGCCTGATCAGAGCCTGTACGACTTAACGGCTCACATTCAATTTAAACCAATATCCTGATGAATAAATTAATTTACCCAGTCCACTCATGACTTTCAAAGCCTAATGTAATTTATCCATTCAAATTCACAATCCGAGTTACAGTGTAAATCCTGATAAGATGGAAGCCATCTGGTCTGGATCTCCACTGCAAGAAAAGGGTTTGTCATGTTAAGCAGAAATAGGGTTCAAGCCCCAAAGTCTTTTGGAGTCACACTCTACAGCCGTACGCATTTAGCCATAATTGACACACGTTTTTAGGGTCAAACTCCAACTTTTCAGATTTGAATCCAACTTTTTCCATGGATGGATTCTTAAACTCCTGTTTTCAAAATCCTAGTGAGAACTCTGGCTTCTTACACCTTAGAGGGAACGGTCCTCGAGAATGTGGACTCCATTAAATACCTTGGAGTGACAATCTCACACAACTTGAGATGGAATACTCATATTAGCAACATGTGTACTAAGGCAAATAGAACGCTTGGTTTCCTGAGGCGAAATCTTCATCAGTGCCCTCAGGATGTAAAAGAGGCAGCATATAGAGGTCTTGTTCGCCCAATCTTGGAATATGGTAGTTGTATCTGGGACCCCAGTGGAGTGGTCCTTAACGATGAAATTGAGAAAGTTCAGAATAGAGCTGCTAGATTTGTAACAGGCAATTACTGCTTTGAAACTGGGAGCATGACTGGAATACTTGGAAAATTAAAATGGGAGTCTCTCAAGAAAAGGAGAAAAGATAGTAGGCTAATCCTTTTATACAAAGGTCTAAAGGGTGCTGCCAGCATCCCAACAGATGACCTTGTTCCCCCAGCTAGACACTGTAGAAATCACCATTCGTTGGCGTTTCAGACCCTTAGCGCAAGAACTGACATTTATAAAGAGTCGTTCTTCCCCAGAACCATTAGAGATTGGAATGCCCTTCCCGATTCGATTATTTCGACAGCTGAAGGTGCTGATGATTGTGTAGCTTAATTTACCTCTTTGGTTAGAGCTAGGGACTAACTTCCCACATCACAGGTCCTGGTGTATGAATGTCATTTGACGTGTCACCAGTAACAATTCTGATTCTGATTCTGATCACAAAAATTTTGGAGCTAGAAAAAGAGAAGTTTTTTTCTTGTTTATTGTTTCTGGTTTCTTGTCTAACTCATATCAGACAAACAAACCAGCAAAATATTATTGCTGGTTATCGTAGATTATTAATTTTTTCATTTGTAGATTAATTTACATTGTTGACATAATTTCCCGCCATTACCACACCAGTGGGTGGGGTAAATTCAAAAATTGAATTATTCTTTGGAGGCTTGCCACATTCATTTTTCTGAAGAGCCGGTGAGTTGTCAGATATTTGAGTGTGTTGAGCTGTATAAAATTTAGAACAGGGTGCTGAATAGTCCTTTGTAGCTGTCAGTACACTGTTAAAAACTCGGATTCAGAATTGTTACTTTCATTTGGAAGAGCCTTGTGTTATCAGCTTGTCAGCGAGTGTGGACTGTCCGTACAGCTGGCAGACTATCTTGTAGTATTGTTGACTCAAAGTTGCCCTTTATATTAAAATGAAGGTCTCCCTGCTTCCCATGGTCTTGATTCTTTGGTTCACCCTTTGGAAATTAAGTAACAGAACCCAACCGGATGATGGAAATCAGGAATGCAGGATTGCAAAAGAGCAACACTGCGATAAAACTTCTCAGTACTTGGCTGTAACTAGGAAGCTAGGAAACAAACGACGTTCGGAGGGCTTACGCAACTTTAAGTCCTCAGGTGGAACAAATTTGGTCATTCTATTGATCCTGGCCGGAGACATTGAAACTAACCCCGGTCCAAGATTTCGCTGTGGGCTGTGCAAAAAATATTGCAAAGACTCTCAGAAATGGGTAGAATGTGAGGACTGTGAAAAACATTTTCATGCCTCGTGTTCTGAATTGGATGAAAACCAATTGCTAGAGCTTGAAATTGGAATTGGAACTTGGTATTGCAAAGATTGCAAGGCAGACTGTGGCCTTTGCAGTGGTGATGTTCTAAATGAGCATAAGGCAGTTCAGTGTGACCAGTGTGAAATGTGGATTCACACTGATTGCGCTTTCCTTTCAGACGCCGAGTATGGCAAACTGGTTAACTCGAGTTGTTCATGGATATGCCCGAAGTGCGAGTTTTTTAATTTTTCTGACTCGTTCTTCAGCGAACCTATAGAACTGGAAGGAAGAAATAAATTTGAACCTCTGTCAAAGGAGAAAGGAGTTAAATCTCCGACTACTGACATGAGAAAGCCGAATTTTGTAAAAGGTTTGAAACTTTGCAGTATTAACATTAACGGTTTAAGAGGAAAGATACTTGAACTTTTAGCTTTCCTTGATACTCACCAACCACATATTGTGGCTATTCAGGAAACAAAGATTGACAGTTCAATTATGACTTCGGAGCTTTTCCCTAAAACTTGCGAATACAGTGTCTACAGAAAAGATAGAAACACTCATGGCGGCGGGGTGATGTTGCTCGTTCACAGAGATATCCCTCATATGCCATTCATGGAACTGGAAAACGATTCAGAATCTGTTTGGGTTAAGGTTTTTGCAAACAAAACTTCCCACTTTATTGCAAGTTGGTATCGACCACCTAACGACACTGTCGAAAACTTCCACTTATTTAAAGAGCAGCTTGATCGCATTAAGTCTCAGAATAAGGGTAAAAAACTTCCTGCAGTACATGTCTTAGGCGACTTCAACTTCAGAGAGATTGTTTGGCCAGATAGGCTCAGCAAACAAGGCACGATGCTGAGTCCGTCAGAGGGACAGGTGTTGGTCGACATCATGAATGATCATGGCTTGGAACAGGTTGTTGACTTCCCTACTCGAGATAGAAACACTTTGGATTTGATTCTTACAACTTTGCCAGGACAGTTTGGGGATATTCAATCCCCGGACAAACTAAGTGATCATGATATTGTCTCTGGATTTTTGAAAATCTTCATACCACCTATAAAGAAACCTCGTAGAAAGGTGTACTTATATCAAAAGGGTGACTATGAAACTATGAGGAAGGATGCCCTAAAATTTGCAAGAGAGAAATACTTTAATGGTCATTCAGACGCTCGGTCTGTCCAGGAGAACTTTGATTTGATAAAGTCTTTCATTCAAGCTTCGTCCGAAAATCATATCCCCTCCAAAACTAGCAGGTCTGTATCTTCAATTCCTTGGATCACACCAGAAATAAGAAGAAAAATTCGGAGGAGAAATAAGATTCATGCTAAGGCAAAAAAGTCCGGAAGTGGTAAACTCAGAGCAAAATTTGAAAACTTGAGACGAGAAATTAAAAATGACATCAAAAATCAGCATGATCAGTATGTAAATAACTTGGTAGGTGATGTAAAGGCGAATCCCAGAGACTTCTACAGATATATCAATAGCCAGAAGAAAGATAGGCAAGGTATCCCACCCCTTAATAAAAGAGGAGGGAACGGGGTCCCTGAATCGGACTCTGAAAGGGCAGAGGAATTGGTTGGTCAATTCAATGATGCATTTAATAAAACTGAGTTCAACGAGGTTCCATTGACTGGAAGATCGGCCCCTTTCATGGAAAATATTGTTGTATCCTCTGCGGGAGTGATCAAATTACTTAAAGGCTTGAACCCTTCTAAAGCTTTAGGGCCTGATGAGCTTCATCCTAGAGTCCTGAAGGAACTAGCAAACGAGTTAGGTCCAGTTTTTGCTCATCTTTTCCAACAATCTCTCGATACGGGTGAAATTCCCAAAGAATGGCTCCTAGCGAACATCTGTCCACTTTTCAAAAAAGGGGACAGGGCTCTTGCTCGTAATTATCGCCCGGTGTCACTGACCTGTGTTCTATGTAAATTGCTTGAACACATAGTCTGCTCAAACATCATGGCCCACTTGGATGAACATAAACTTTTGTCAGACAGACAACATGCATTTAGGAAAAGGCATAGTTGCGAAACTCAGTTGAGCACGGTTATTAATGATTGGGCAAAAATCCTGGACAAAGGGGGGCAGGTGGACACATTTATTCTGGACTTTGAGAAGGCTTTTGACACCCCTCCTCATGAACTACTTAAATCCAAATTATTTGGTTATGGAATTGGTGGGAAGACTCTAAAATGGATAGATTCCTTCCTTTGCTACAGAAAACAGCGTGTTGTTGTTAATGGTGAATCTTCAGTATGGGCGCCAGTTTTGTCTGGAGTCCCACAAGGGACCGTTCTTGGTCCTCTATTGTTCTCCCTGTACATCAATGATATTTCCACTGATATTGACTCAGAAATAAGACTGTTCGCAGATGACTGTGTTTGTTACCGGGAAATTAGAGATACAGATGACTCACTGAAACTTCAGGCTGACATAGATAGATTAGGATGTTGGGCCAGAAAATGGGGCATGAGATTTCAACCAGTTAAATGCAATATTATGCAGATAACAAGGAAGAGATCTAATAAAGTTGAGGCTTCTTACACCTTAGAGGGAACGGTCCTCGAAAATGTGAATTCCATTAAATACCTTGGTGTGACAATCACTCACGATTTGAGATGGAATACACACATTAGCAATATGTGTACAAAGGCGAATAGAACACTTGGTTTCCTGAGGCGAAATCTTCATCAGTGTCCTCAGGATGTGAAAGAAACAGCATACAGGGGACTTGTTCGCCCAATCTTGGAATATGGTAGTTGCATCTGGGACCCAAGCGGAGTGGTCCTAAATGAAGAAATTGAAAAAGTTCAGAATAGAGCTGCTAGATTTGTAACTGGAAATTATTGCTTTGAAACTGGGAGCATGACTGGAATTCTAGGAAAATTAAGATGGGAGTCTCTAAAGAAAAGGAGAAGAGACAGTAGGCTCATACTCTTATACAAAGGTCTAAAGGGTGCTGCCAGCATTCCAACAGATGACCTTGTTCCCCCAGCTAGGCATTGTAGAAAACACCATTCAATGACGTTTCAGACCCTTACTGCAAGAACGGATATTTATAAAGAATCGTTTTTTCCCCGAACCATTAGAGATTGGAATGCCCTTCCCGATTCTATTATTTTGACGGCTGAAGGTGCTGAGGATTGTGTAGCTAAGTTTACATCTTTGGTTAGAGCTAGGGACTGACTTTCCATATCACAGGTCCTGGTGTATGAATGTCATTTGACGTGTCACCAGTAACAATTCTGATTCTGATCTGATTCTGATTCTGACATTTGAGAGAAAATATACCCGCTTTCATTGAAATAATGCCTCAAGAAGGAAAGAACGATATTTTGCTTTCATTACCGAAATTCATTTATCCTAAATACGTTTTTAATTGACAAAAATCTTTTCGTGAATGACCCATGTCAATGGCTTCACAAAATAAGTTTTTACGTAACTTTCGTTTTATTCGCTATCAAAGTCTATCTATCGATCGACCCCGATTGCTCAGTTGGTAGAGTGCCCGCTCCGGGAAATGGGAGGTTACAGGTTCGATTCCGGGCTGCGACATACCAAAGGCGTTAAGAATGGTACTAGCTGCTCCTCGCTTGACACTCAGATTTACGGGGTAGAGCTAGGACTGGTCGACCCAGTGTCCGGATAATGTGACTGGGTGTGGTATCATGTAATGTGTCTGGGACATGATACTTCAGTGAGGCCGCACTATAAAGCATTGAGCTCCCTGTCACAACCAGACACCGTCGTGATATGACTGAAAAATTGTTGAAAGTGACGTTAAACCCGAATTCACACACACACGCACACACACTATCTATCTAACTATCTATCTATCTTGAACAATCTGTCTACATGTGCAATTTAAATGTCCATACTGACAGTCGAAATAAACTAATGAGTGGACTGACGGAGGGGCGTTGAGTCAATGTTGGTTCGACGTCATGCCATCGACACCCACTCCAACTCACTTCATTGTCACATGGTCGTTGGCATGAGAGAGAGAGAGGTTTGACTGACAAGCAGACAGACAGACGACACACAGACCGACTGACTGAATGACTAACAGACGAACGGACGGACATACTGACAGTCGAAAAAAACAACAACAACCAATGAGTGGACTTACAGACAGGCGTCGAGTCAATGTTTGCTCGACGTCATGCCGTCGACAACCACTCCAACTCACTTCAATGGCACATGACCGATGAGATGAGAGAGAGGTTTGACTGATCCCTGTATCCAAGAAGCCAATAACCCTTTTTGTGCCAAATGGAACTTTCCTCCTTTTATTTAGCAGGAGTCATTTTCAAAATGCAGGGGCATCAGGTTGTAGTTTCTTCAACATTTATTTATAAAATAGTCGAACTTTTTGCAAACAGTGTAGGCCTTGATCAGACGCCGCGTTCTGTGGTGTCTGATCTGGGTCTGCACTGTTTGTCACTTACCCCTATTAGGGTTTCCGGTACCAAATGGGTTAATGTAGACCTAAGGGCTGGGCAGGTTGAACCAATCTACAAATCTACCAGATTTTACTGTAAAAGCTTGCACTTGCGAAGGAGTGTTTCATTCTTATGCTCTGAAAGGGTGTTCTACGTTTGTTTTGAATTTAATGTTCCAATCCCACTGAGTCTTGATGGGTCCGAACACTGGGCAAATGGCATTTTATTAAGCAATGCCGTATTATCGCCAACGTAACGTTCTGACGTTTCATCGACGTTGCAATGTCAAATATAATGCATCGCTTTGAAGTTGGTTTGATGTAGACACGGCGTTGTTGACACGCTACTTGTCGGTTAACGTATGCTGGCGTCTGTAATTTACATTTGCCTGCGCTCGCTAATTGTTGGTGCGCTAAGAGAGAGAGAGAGAGGACCCTGTTTGGTCACATTTGGCAGCATATCGGTGTTGTTCCTATTATCTTACATTAGAATTCCTAAAAAATTTAAAAGCATTCCACTGTTTAATGCTGTAATTAACACTTTACCTGTCCCACTGCCTTTGAAGCAATACGACAGATGACGGCCAGGGCTTTTCCCGTTCTATTTTTAGAACCGGAAGTACGTCACGAAAAAAGCTCCTATAGAAACTCGGCACATAATTAGCTGTTTGGGGCAATTATCTATCGTTCACTTGGTAATGATAATTACATAACCAAACAGACAATCAAATTAGTTACCTGTGAAATAGGGACCAAACATCAATATTTAATGGAGTAGATCTTTATTAAAAAAAAATGAAATTTCAACTACCGTATTCGACCTATTTACCGCACATGCTCCTATAAGCGCACACCCAAGCTTTTTCTGGAAAAAATACACAAGCGCACACTTTACAGTAACCTCCCAACAAATTCGTATTGAGTTTTGCTGCATCTTTGACCCAGACAACCATATGTGTATGTGGTGAACCCCTATGCTGAAATTCAACTCTATAAAATAATCATATCGGAATTTTTTTTTTTTTTCATATTTTTTTCGTATTGAGTGTGCGCTTATTAGGTATATTTTTCACCACAATATTTTCATACAATTTTGAAAGAACTAAGCGCACGGTGCGGTAAATAGGTCGAATACGTTATTTAAGTTGTTTCTTAAATTTACCAGCGAATAAATCTTCAAAAAAAAACAAAAAAAAAACAAGACATAGGTTGCGGGTACTCGTCAGAACCACCTCAATGAGGTGGTTCTAACAAGCATCCAACAACCTATTTTTACTGAAAACAAGGACAAATATCACTGATTTTCACCAGAAAATTACCTTATTCGGGTGTGTATTACCCGCATTTGCGTACTACCCGCACCTTTTTTCCAAAATCTGGGGGAAAACTGTTATTCTGTTGTATTACCCGCATGGAACAGTTGCTGAAATTTTGGTGGGTGCGTAAGTGAGAAAAAGTACAGTACAGGCAACGAGACATTCCTATAGACCTCGACCGTCACCGTGGCAGAATTCTCTGTCACCGTGTCGCTTCCACTTGTCACCGAGACGAACGAGACAGCTAGCGAGACGCACAGGTGTTCTCAGCGTGACAGTGTAGCGGTACACTGAGCGAGACAATAATCCGTCCGATAATTTTATTGTCTTTCACAGAGACGCAGCGAGTCACAGCGCGACATTTATGACCGTACAGACAAGCCCTTTTTACTTGTTTTGGCAATGCTCATATTTAATGAAATTTACAAACATTGTTTTTTTTTTTGTTTTTTTTTTGCCATTTACCGTTCAAGAGAAACAAATATTATCATTAAGACGTTCAAGCTATATTTTTTCTTGTTTTAACAGTGTTTTTCTTTTTCGCTAATGGGATAAGGACCCGTTTCCCATGCTCTGTTTCAACGCTTCGATGCCTCAGCATCATGGATTTTTCATGTAAAAGAGCCAGCGCACAGCAAAAGACTTTTTTTACCAAGAAAGGATAAGATCGGTCTGTGCATCTAGCAAACGTTGCCAAAGTCTTCGCTTGTTACTGTTCGAAAAACCCAGAGGCCTGAGACGGCTCGTGTTAACAGCAAAGACTCTGATCAGACTGCACAGATGCGCAGGATGATCTGAGTCTTCACTTGTCACACATTTCTTTATATTGTCCGAAGTGTTTTCAAACAATGCACACAGTTCCTCAAAGTTAGTTTTATTCCCTTGTTCCCCTAAAATTAAGCAATGATAAAACGGTATTTTTGATTTTTATTTGCGACGAGGTCAAGACACAAACCGGTCATCTCGGCTACAAACGGACAGCAAATTGAAATGTGCTGCTCAGACTTACGGATGCGCAGGCTGACCGGCCCCATTGTTGCACGCAAAAAACTGGAACGGGTTTTCTCATGATGGGGCACATTCTTGCTGAGCGATGGGGTCTGGTTGTTCCATTGCATTTTTGCGGGTTCACATTTGAAACGCCTCTGCGAGGCTAGTTAAACTAATGGCCAATTAAGTCGTATATCGACCAGGGTGCTATCTGATCAGTCTTGGTAATCTTCAAAGACTATTCTTCTCCTACTATTCTGTGTATCAGTTCAACCCCTTCTTCTATTATCATGACTCAAATGAGCCAGCGCACAGCAAAAAACTATTTCAAACCAAGGAAGAATCAGATCCGCCTGCGAATCTAGCCGGTATGCTTAAGTCTTTGCTTGTAACTCTCATGCGAACAGCGGAGACTTTGATCAGTCTACGCTGATGCGCAGGCTGATCTGAGTTGTTATTAGTCACTAATTTCTTATTATCCTAAACGGTAAACTTCACGCTTCAGGGTAGAACCAAGGGCGAAGATGGCGGCCACGTAAAATCAATTTAATGCCCCCCCCCCCTCCCGCCAGTATTTTTTTTTTCACTGACCGTAACCAGTACAGCACACGTCCTTTCGGGCCAGAAACTGACAAATGCCCTTCTTGAATCAGCGGAAGGGAGAAGGTGGCCATAGAGAAGATTTCACGATCATCTCCCGTCCCTTAGTCTTTTAAAGGTCCGATTATAAATTCGTCAACGTAGGCGCGGCCTGGTCATTATCTGTATTTTTTTTTTTTGTTGTTGTTCTTTTGCGGGCCGTTGTAATTGCCACATAGTTTTCCGGGATGCGGCGATTTGTTAGATTTACATGCGCACCCGGCTATGACTCGGATCAGCCTGCGCATTTGCGCAATCTGATCTTGGTCTTCGCAGTGCGCGCTTTGGATGGCTGGAAAACAAAACAAACCCATAAAACCCCCAAGAGAATATGAGCGACAGCGTATTAATGTAAAGACCTTTTCGTATGCAATAACCGTCTGTGCTCGAAAATAATCAATGACATCACGTGTTGCTGTAGAATCAATGAGGAACGTTATGGAAAAAGTTGCATGTCACTAATTGGAAAACAAACTGTCAGCGCTCCATATAAGGGGTCAATAGTTTGCTAAAACGGGTTCACATTTGAAACGCCTCGGTGAGGCTAATCTAACTGAATATGGCTGATGTCTTTAGTCAAGTCTGCTCCAACTGTTCTATACGGGTACCCATAATCATAAGATCTGGTACTAAAGTGCTGATAAAACAGTATCGAGGTCAAGTGTAGACACAAACCGGTCATCTCAGCTACAAAGTTGCAGCAAATTAAAAAAAAGTGCTGATCAGACTCATGGACGCCCAGGCTGACCGGCCCTTTTGTCGCACGAAAATAATGGAACAGGTTTTCTCATGACGGGGCGCATTATTGCTGAGCGATGGGGTCTGACTGTTCCATTGCGTTTTTGCGGGTTTACATATGAAATGCCTCTGCGAGGCTAGCTAAACTAATGGTCAATTAAGTCGTGTATCAACTAGTGTGCCATCTGATCAGTCTTGGTAATCTTCAAAGTGTCTATTCTGCTTCTACTATTCTGTGTATCAGTTTAACCCCTGCTTCTATTATCATGACTCAAAAAAGCGCACAGCAAAAAGAAAAAAAAAAAAAAAAAAAAAAAAAACTAGAAAAAGTGTCCATAGGACACGGATACCCCCGCCAAATGCCATTCATGAAACGGTTTACTATATGGAGCTAAATCAAGGGCAGATAATTCAAAAACCAAAAATGCAAGAGTTGTCTTCCTTGTTCATAACACATCGTCTCAGTGTGATGAATGCACCTGTGAAGTTTCATGAATATATTCCATTCGGTTTAGGAGTTATGGCCCGGACACGGTTTACTATATGTGGCCCCCGCCCATAGGGGCTTGAAGAAATATATGGGCTGCATGATGCTTCCACGCAGAGCTGAATCCGGCCCGCACACTAGTACTGGTAAACAGTTAAGAGGATCTAAGCCTGTCCAGGAACCGCCGTGCGAGGCGGACCGTCCATGCTAATAAACCCTATTGGTTTCATTGGGCGACAGGGCTTGAGATGTCATTTCGTCTCAATGTCGGGTAAAAGTCCCACAAAATTGGAAGCAACGTCTCCAAAATGACCATTACAGTGTTGGCGGGGACGTTAAACCTCAAATCAAACAAAAACAAACGGTTTACTATGTGGAACTAAGTCAAGGGCAGCTAATTCAAAAACCAAAAAAGCAAGAGTTGTCTTCCTTGTTCATGACACATCGTCTCAGTGTGATGAATGCACCTGTGAAGTTTCATGAATATATTCCATACGGTTAAGGAGTTATGGCCCGGACACGATGTCGGGACGGACGAACGAACGGACAGGGGTAACACTTAATGCCCTTTCCACCATTCTTCGAATGGCGGGGGCATAAAAAACGGTTGTAACTCTAATGCGAACAGTGAAGACTTTGATCAGTGTACGCAGTTGCGTATGCTGATCTGAGTTGTCATTGGTCGCTCATTTCTTATCGTCCTAAACGGAACAATTCATGACAGAATCAAGGGCGAAGCTTGTGGTCAGGCAAAATCAATTTACATCCCCTTACCCCTTACGGTCCGCTTATAATTTTATCAGCCTGCGCGTGGGTGCGGCCTGGTAATTTGTTTTTTTCTTTTTTTTACTTTCCCCGGCCGTTGTTATTGCCTTTACGAGGGTTTCAGTGCCTAGGCTGGTGATAGTTTTCCGGCTTGCGTCGATTCGTTATATTTACATGCGCGCTCGGCTATGACTCGGATCAGCCTGCACATTTGCGCAGTTTGATCTGGGCCTTCGCTTGCGCGCTTTGGATGGCTGGTAATCTAGTTACTATTTGTACGGCCGATGGGGACTTTTATCCGACTGCGCGGATGCGCAGGCTGATCCGCCCGGCCTGGCCTCGGGATAATAGAACCTTCATGCTCGGGTCTTCGTGGCATGAAATTTATTATGCTCGTCAATATCGAGATACATATGAAATGAAAGAGGCGGTTTTCCTGCTCAGATCAGCACAGACTTATTTGGCCTGCTCATAAATTTTAACCATTATCTTGCTGTTCACGACAACCCGTATCTTTGCAAACAGTGTAGATCCAGATCAGATGGCTTCTGAAGAAGCCATCTGATCAGGATATACACTGTTTTGGCATTCAGTTTATAAATTTGTAGCTATAAATTACATCAAGTAATTTGATTGGTTGATAGACAGAAATGGGTGTGGCTTAAATGAATATTCAGCAAGATAAGGGTTAAAATGCCAACACTTTTGAAGTTTATGAGCGGAACAAATTTCGTGCTCGTGCTCGGATAAAATAAGCGTGTGTGTTGGGGGGGGGGGGGGGGGGGGGCACCGCCGACCCTAGTCTTGGTTTTCGCATGCCACATGTACATGTATGCGTGTTGTTCTGCTTCTGAATTGCTCTGCTTCGGGTTGCCGTTATTTTTTTGTGTAACATAGTTGGCGTGGTGCATTGCTTGTGTGCGACGTCATCTATGTTTTTTGTTTATAATATGAAGAACCGATGATGGCGAAACGTTGATGTAAAAGCATGACAAAGATTATTTCGTGTTGGTGTTGATTTACTATACAAAATTACTTCTTTCACTTTAATGAAAATCTATCAAAGGGGTCCGGCCCCGCCCATTGGGGCTTGAAGAAATTGATAAGCTGCATGAGCTGTAACCGACCGCACAAGAGTACTGGTAAACCGCCAAGAGGCAAAGTGGTGCGAGTCGGACCTCCCGTGCTTATTAACCCTATTGGTTTCATTGGGCCACAGGCCTGGAGACGTCATTTCATCTCGGTGTCTTAAAAAGGTCCCACAAAGTTGGAAGCAACGTCTCCAAAATGACCTATACAGTGTTGATGGGGACGTAAAATCTCAAATCAAACAAACTATCAAAGGGTTCAGTTGATATGGAGCAGAAAAGAATTCATTGCTCAAACTCAAGAACACACAACTGTGACAATGGTCTTGAGTTGACAATGCCGCATGGTTGTGTTATTAGTTCTGCACATCATCTCACTTCTATGCCAAGATCTGACCAAAATGTAATGGCGTTAAGGAGATATGCAGCGGACAGAAACTGTTATCAACGGACCGACGGCCAAGGACGGAGGAAGGTCATTCCAACAATCCCCTCTCCACTTCGCGGCGTGGGATTAACACACCCACAAAAACGTACAGAATCAAACAGAACCAAAATATTATAGCGCACAACCTGAAACAAATCTATGTAAAACAGCTTTTTCCGAGATGGGGGCTACTCTTAAAGGTAAGAATTTGCTCCCTCGGAGCAAATTCTTTCCTTTAAAAACAGCCCATATGATATATGTAATGGAGAACTCTATTATTTTGGTGCTTTCTCTTTACTGCAAATATTTTTCATTACGCACATGCGTAATGGGCGTATCTTCTATGAAAGATCCCTTCCAAAACGAGTTATAGCATATTCCTGTAACGACCTTTTCGTATGCTACAACCGCTCGTGCCTAAATGACGTAATTGTATCTCAGTGACTTCACGTGCTGCTGTGAAAAACGGGAAGACTCTCTTAAAGGGGCGCTTCAGCTATCAGAGAGGCACATTATCAATGAGGCACTGCATGCGAAAAAGTGCACATCACAAAATGGAAAGAACTGTTAGCGCCAAAGAAGACTTCAAGAGACCCGGCATAGATCGGTAGAAGCATTGCGACAAGGTCAAATCAAACTGGTCAGCTCAGCTGCATGTATTAGAGAAGTAAACTCGGTATCAAGCTGCCCAAAGCTGACCAGACTGTGCGTATGCGCAGGCTGACTGGTCTCTCGCAAACAGTCGAACGGGTTTTGCCATGGCGTGGCTCATGCTTGCTGTAAAATGCCGGGGTCTTATTGTTTCACTGCCACATTTGTAACGCCTCGGTGAGTCGAGTCTATTTTGAAAGAATTTGCTCCCGGGGAGCAAATGCGTCTCTAACTGTAAACAGGTTTTCTCATTCTCGCCGTAGTCAGCTGTTGAGCGACGGCGTCAAATGAAACTCGGTATCAAGCTGCCCAAAGCTGACCAGACTGTGCGCGTGCGCAGGCTGACAGGTCTCTCGCAAACATCTGAACGGGTTTTGCCATGACGTGGCTCATGCATGCTGTTCAATGCTGGGATCATATTGTTTCACTGCGTCGGTTGCGAGTTCACATTTGTAACGCCTCGGTGAGTCGAGTCTATTCTGAAAGGAAACCATTTGCTCCCGGAAAGCAAATGCGTCTTTAAGTGTAAATTTATTGTCACTGATGGGAGCTGTTTTCTTTTTCTTTTTTCTTTTTTGGCAGGAGCACATTTGAAACGCCTCGTTTCTTGGTCCTTAAGCTTTTTTTATCAATGATGCCTTATTCCCTGAAAATAAACGGACACGTTCCCGTGCTGCACAGAAACCGGGGTAGTCCCTTTCATTGTTCGAACACCGGACTGCCTCAAGAACGCTGAAAAAGTATGTGATATGTTGGTACATGGTCATTGCCTGGTGGGTAGGCCCCCGTCCATACGGGCTTGAAGAAATATATGGACTGCATGATGCTTCCACGCAGAGCTGAATTCGGCCCGCACACTAGAACTGGTAAACCGCTTAGAGGATCTAAGCCTGTCCAGGAACCGCGGTGCGAGGCGGACCATCCATGCTAATAAACCCTATTTGTTTCATTGGGCGACAGGGCTTGAGATGTCATTTCATCTCGATGTCGGGTAGAAGTCCCACAAAATTGGAAGCAACGTCTCCAATATGACCTTTACAGTGTTGACGGGGACGTTAAACCTCAAATAAAACAAACAAATCAAAATCATTAGGTCTCTCGTCACTGTGGATCGAGTCTTGCTCGAGTCATATGTGAGACGCTTTCTACAACGGAAGGTTGTGTGTGTGTGTGTTTTGTTGTTGTTGTTTTCTGCTCTATCACGAACGGGGAGTTTGGACGCAATATATCATTTTGTAATCAAAGCAGCGAGGCATCGGCGACGGCGCTGCGTATAGACGTAGCGCCGACGTCGAGGTACCCTGGATGCTACTGTGTCTAAAATCTTTAAAAGGCGGAAGGCAGCGTGACATCGGCGTCGATGCTGCGTAGATACGTAGCGTCGGCGTTGGCGTACCCTGGATGTTACTGTGTCTGAAAGGCGAAAGAAATTTCTGTAAATTCATTTTAGTTTGAGAGTAGCGTGACATCGGCATCTGCGCGGCGTGGAGACGTAGCGTTGTCGTCGCTGTATCCCGAAAGGCGGAAGTCATTTATGTAAATTTCCTTGATATGTCCGCTTTGAGAGCAGCGTGTCATCGACGTCGGGCCTGCGAAAAGTCGTAGCGTTGACGTCGATGTATCCGGGACGCGGCTTTACCTGGGATGTATAAAATAAGAAAGTCATTCCCGTTGGGTTTCACTGATGCGTTTGGTTTGACATAAGAAAATGGTTCTTTTCAGTATGACTGGCCGTTGACGGGGACGTTGAACAACAATAAGACAAACAAAGTTATGGCGCCAACGACGCTGTTCCACTGCCAGTAGGAAAACTGCGTGCAATTGTTTTGAGAAATAATGTAATGTAGATATCAATATTTAAGTAATCAAGGTATTTTTTAACGTTCATCTAATTAAGATGAGCAAAATTTAAGAGAACCCCGACGGGGCTAACAAACTGTGCTCGTGACCCGATGCTGTTCCTACTCCGATGAACGTTGACTAAATTACCTTCATTTCTTAAATAATTTTAATGATACGTTTGCTTTGAGCGCAGCGCGACGTCGGTGCTGCGTAAAAACGTAGTGTCTACATGTACGTCAATGAGATATTATCCTCAGAGTGTAATTGAACCTGAGTAGTATCAGAGGTGTGAGGCACACTTTCTATCACTATTTTTAATTATAAAGTTTTGCAGTATTTACATATGCATGATCTTAGTGTCTTATAAGTCGACGATAAACCTCAAATCAAAAAAGCAAATTACATCCTCAAGAACCGATGATGGTGAAACATAGATGTTAATACATGACAAAGATTATTTCGTGTTGGTGTTGATTTGCTATACAAAATTACTTCTTTCACTTTAATGAAAATCTGTCAAAGGGTTCCGGCCCCCACCCATTGGGGCTTATAGAAATAGATGGCCTGCATGAAAGGGTTCAGTTCATATGGAGCAGAAAAGAATTCAAGGCTCAAACTCATGACCTACAACAGTCACATTGACCTTGAGTCGGCATGGTTGAGTTATTGAATCTGCTCATCATCTCACTATAGTGCCAAGATCTGACCAAAATGTAATGACGTTAAGAAGATATGCAGCGGACAGAAACTTGTTATGAACGGACGGATGGACATGGACGGAGGAAGTTAATTCCAACAATCCTCTCTCCGCTTCGCGGTGGGGAGATTTGAGGGTCAACGTCCCCGTCATTACAGTACAGGTCATTTTGAAGACGTTGCTTCCAATTGTGTGGGACGTTTACCCGACACTGAGATGAAATGACATCTCAAGCCCTGTCGCCCAATGAAACCAATAGGGTTTATAAGCATGGACGGACCGACTCGCACCGCTTTGCCTGGGCAGGCTTAGATCCTCTGAGCGGTTTACCAGTTCTCGTGTGCAGCCCAATTATTTCTTCAAGGCCCGATGGGCGGGCTGGGGGACGACGGGGGATTAAAAGACAAGGGCGTAACCAGAACCAAAATAGTATTACGCACAACAAGAAAAATCTATGTAAAACAGCTTTTTCCGAGATGGGGGCTACTCTTAAAGGAAAGAATTTGCTCCCGAGGGGAGCAAATTCTTTCCAATTCTCCCGAGGGGAGCAAATTCTTTCCTTTAAGAACAGCCCATATATAATATGTAATGGAGAACACTATTATTTAGGCGCTTCTCTTCACTGCAAATATTTTACATTACGCACATGCGTAATGGGCGTTACGCCTATGAAAGATCCCTTCCCAAACGAGTGATAGCATATTTGTGTTTGCCATTCTTGTAACGACCTTTTCGTATGCAACAGCCGCCCGTGCCTAAATGACGTAATTGTATCTCAGTGACCTCACGTGCTGTTGTGAAAAGCGGGAAGACTTCAATGAGGCACTGCATGCGAAAAAGTGCACATCACAAAATGGAAAGAACTGTTAGCGCTAAAGAAGAGACCCATACATTGGTAGATTTGTTTGTTTGATTTGAGGTTTAACGTCCCCGTCAACGCTGTATAGGTCATTTTGGAGACATTGCTTCCAATTTTGTGGGACTTTTACCCGACACTGAGATGAAATGACATCTCAAGCCCTGTCGCCCAATGAAACCAATAGCGTTTACAAGCACCGCTTTGCCTGGGCAGGCTTAGATCCTCTTAAGCGGTTTACCAGTACTCGTGTGTGGTCGGTTTTAGCTCTTGTTTTGTTTGTTTGATTTGAGGTTTAACGTCCCCGTCAACGCTGTATAGGTCATTTTGGAGACATTGCTTCCAATTTTGTGGGACTTTTACCCGACACTGAGATGAAATGACATCTCAAGCCCTGTCGCCCAATGAAACCAATAGCGTTTCACAAGCATGGACGGGCCGACTCGCACCGCTTTGCCTGGGCAGGCTTAGATCCTCTTAAGCGGTTTACCAGTACTCGTGTGTGGTCGGTTTTAGCTCTTGTTTTGTTTGTTTGATTTGAGGTTTAACGTCCCCGTCAACACTGTAAATGTCATTTTGGAGACGTTGCTTGCAATTTTGTGGGACTTTTACCCGACATTGAGATGAAATGACATCTCAAGCCCTTTCGCCCAATGAAACCTAATAGGGTATATTAGCATGGACGGTCCGCCTCGCACCGCGGTTCCTGGACAGGCTTAGATCCTCTAAGCGGTTTACCAGTACAAGAGTGTGGGCTGGATTCAGCTCTGCGTGGAAGCATCGTGCAACTCATATATTTCTTCTAGCCCCTAAAGGCAGGGGCCGTGGTTTTAGCTCTGCGTGGAAGCATCATGCAGCCCATCTATTTTTCCAAGCCCCGATGGGCGGGGGCCGCAAAGATTGGCAGAAGCATTGCGATGAGGTCATATCATACTGGTCAACTCAGTTACATGTAACTGGAGTAAACTCGGTATCAAGCTGTCCAAGCAGCAAATTGGAATGCTGACCAGACTGTGCGTATGCACAGGCTGCCATGTCTCTTAGTTGCTTGCAAACAGCCGAACGGGTTTTGCCATAACGTGGCTCATGCTTGTTGCATGCTGGGATCATATGGCTGAGAGTGCCTCGGTGAGTCGAGTCTATTCTGAAAGGAAAGAATTTGCTCCCAAGGAATAAATGCGTCTTTAAGGGTAGACTAAGGGTAGACAAGTTTTCTCATCATCACCGTAGTCAGCTGTTGAGCGACGGCGTCAAATCCTTTTTCTGGTGCACATTTCTTGGTCCCTTAGCTTATTAACCAATGACGCTTTATTCTCTGAAAAAAAATTGGCACGTTCCCGTGCTCCGAAGAAAACCAGGGTAGACCCTTTTATAGTTCGAACACGAAACTGCCTCAAGAATGCTGAAAAAGTATAGGATATGGTGGTACGGTCATTGCCTGGTGGGTAAGAGCGCAGATTCTTAATCATTAGGTCTCTCATCACTGCGGTTCGAGCCTTGCTTGCGTCATATGTGAGACTATATTCTACAAAGGATGGTCGTGTTTTTTTCTGCTTTACCACGAACGGTGACATAGACGCTATAAATCATTTTGTAATGAGAGCAGCGAAACATCGCCGACGGCGCTGCGGGTAGACGTTGCGCCGACGTCGAGGTACCCTGGATGCTACTGAGTCTAAATTGTTTAACAGGCGGAATTCATTTCTTTAAAATTTATTTTGGTTTGAGTGCAGCGTAACATCGGCGTCGGCGCTGCGTGGAGACGTAGCGTCGGCGTCGATGTACCCTGATTGTTACTGTGTCTAAAATGTTTAACAGGCGAAAGAAGTTTCTGTAACGTTCATTTTAGTTTAAGAGCAGCGTAACATCGGCATCGGCGCGGCGTGGAGACGTAGCGTCGACGTCGATGTGTCTAGGATTCTATTGTTAAAAGGCGGATGTCATTTATGTAAATTACATTGATACGTCCGGTTTGAGAGCAGCGTGGCATCGACGTCGGGGCTGCGTAAAGACGTACCTTTAAGTAATAAAGGTAATTTTTTTACGTTCATCAAATTAACTTACACCGGGTCACGAGCAAAATTTCAGTGAACTTTTTTTTTTGGCTCGTGACCCGATGTTGTTCATACTTCGATGAACGTTATATAAATTATCTTTATTTCTTAAATAATTTCAATGGTACGTCGCAGCGTCGGCGTTGCGTAAAGACGTAGTGTCTACGTCTATGAGACGTTATCCTCAGTGTGTAATTGAACCTGAGTAGTATCAGAGGTGTGAGGAGCACTTTCTAGTCACCAATTTTTAACAGCATTATAATATTATAATTTTCTTACATGATCTAAGTGTTTTTAAAGTCGACTTGGCTGGGTGTCGATATTATCCTGCGTTTTTTTTATATACAGGATCTTACACGAGTGGTCATGTCATATGAAACTTATGAAAGGAGCCTTCGGCGAGTTTCATAAATTTCATATGAATTGACCACGAGTGTAAGATTCTGTTTATCATATGACCACTTTAAATTGGATTTCATCGCCTTTAGATTTGACAAATTTTCCACAAAAAATGCTTTGTTGACATGGACGTCGTCATGACATTACTTAATCCCGCCAAAGTGTTATTACACGTGTGGTCATACGATATTTTATTACACGACGTTATCCACTGCTTATCAACGACGTCATATGATAAAGTTTTAATATGCACATGTAGATACTGACACAATACACTTGAAGAAATTCCTTCCATCCTTACTGTCAGTGTAGGCCCGAACAGACTGCTTTCTACGGCGGCTGATCTGGGTCTACCTGTCAAGATCGATTCTACTGGTAACCCCTTTACACAACGCTGAACCATTAAGAATGTGCAGCTATAAGACACAAATCAGCCTGCACAATCATGCAGTATGAAAAGTATTCGCCTACCACAGTATAATGCGCCTTTTGTAGCCACAGTGCTATTCATTGCCACTTGCCTCAGACAGTGGATGTTGATCCGATTGTGTGCGACCAACAGAAGCTCAGCTCAGCCTCCTCATCCAAGTAGTTTGATCAGTCTTACCCGGCCACTGGGATATCGCAACATACATATACAAATACGAAACTCTGGTTGTGCATGTTGATCTGAGCAATCACTGAATGGCCAGACTGAGAGAAGGCGCAGCTCGACATGCGCATTCACGCAGTTTCATCAGTATTTACCGACTTTATGCAACTTCTCTAGCCTCAGACCAGCAGAGACGTAGCATAGCGTCACATCCGTGCAATATGATAAGTATGCAAAGTGCAAGCTCGGCCTGTGAATCCGAGTAGTCTGATCAGGGTCTCACATAGCCACCGCCGGTAAATTGCAAACTCCGGTTGTGCATTTTGATTTGAGTCTACGCAGGTAGTTGAACGACAACTGAAGACGCATGTCGGCATGCGCATCCATGCATTCTGATCAGTATTCGCCAATCATCGGCCTCTTCTGCAGCCACGGTGATACTGATCTGATCCCTTGTATGTCAGACAGGTTTTATGATCAGTTTTGTCGTGCGCTAGCTCATATACTTTATGGTCAGTGAACAAGACATGTCTTGAGTTCCGGGTATATTGATGAGCCTTAGCTGACAAGATATGGATATTTTATGCAGTCTTGTATTTCTAGTCTAAATTTAGGCTTTGGATGCTCGTTAGAACCGCCTCATTGAGTACCCAAATATGTTTAGAACAAAGAAATCTCAATCCCACGTAGGGATACTCATTACACGGACTTGTTAACGTGATGAGATAGGATAATGTGGCATGGTGCACAGGACACCGGCGTTTTGCATTACACATTGACCAAAACCAGGCAGTTAATTGTTTGTCTGTTGTGAAAAGATTCTTTTATCCACAACTTATACGTCGGCGCACGTGCTTAATATAGCGAACTTCTAGCACGAGAAACATCATTATAAATTGAGTCGGGGCACAGCATTTCCTGCAGTTTACATGTGCGCCTAGCGAAGACTCAGATCAGCCTGCACATCCGCGCAATCTGATCAGTCTTCGTATTTGCGCAGTCTGATAAGAGTCTTCGTTGTGCGCTTTGAGGATAATTAAGGGTCCAATTTTCCTTCCTGCAGCAAGAGAAGTCTCTGGTCGCACTACATGGATGCGGAGGCTGAGCTGATTCTTCGTAATTTGTTGGAACTGCTGTGACCCTGCACACTGTCGATATTTCAGGTTGATTTAAAGGGGCGCATCTGCTATCAAAGAGGCGTCCAAGCAGCGTGTTAGAAATACTTGTTGCGTAAGCGAAAAACAAAAGCTTTTGAAGAAGAGTAAAAAGAAAAAGAATGGTTGTTGCGTCTAAGCTATTTTTGACACTCGCAAAGAGCGCAGGCCGAGATCAGCCTGTGCCGCGACATATGGTCAGGGCCTTCACTGTTTGTAAAAAATGGTTGTTGCGTCTAAGCTATTTTTGACACTCACAAAGCGCGCAAGGCCGAGATCAGCCTGCGCCAAGACATCTGGTCAGGGCCTTCACTGTTTGCAAAAAAAAAAAAAAAAAAAAAAAAATCAGCCTTTTTCTCATTGAATTTCTAAAGGTAACTAATTAGGGTACCCCTAAATTTGGAAAATAATAAGGACAAAAACGTTTTTTAATGTATATAATATTACTTATATGTTTATTTATTTAATAAAATATAAATTCAAAGATATTGGGAAGACCCGGATTTTTTTTTTTATATATATAAGTTTTATCCAGGTAGATGGAGCTCGGGCGTAATGATTACATAACCATGCAATAAAATGTCACGCTGTGTCTCGCTGGGTCGCGGTATGTACCGCCGAGTCATCGGGACAATTTCACCTGTCTCGCTGCCTTGAATCTTGTCACCGCGACAGGGAAACTGTTCAGCGAGACATGAGGCTTTGTCACCATGACGGATTGTCACCGGGAAACGACACAGATAGGAATGTATCGTTGACTGTACTGTAAGAATTTGGTCAGTTTTTGTAACACACAACGGAACGCGAGATCGTCTTCAAAAGGCGGGAAAATGCACGTGGGTGCGAGTATCACCAGACAGCATGTATTTTACATAAAATGTTGAAAAAACTTTACAGTTATTTATTTATTAACCCACATATGCCCGCGGCCCTTTTTTGGACATCGACAAACAGTGCAGTCCCAGATCAGACACCTCAGAAAGACGCCGCAGACGTCTCTTTTTTGGGACATCGGCAAACAGTGCAGTCCCAGATCAGACACCTCAGAAAGACGCCGCAGACGTCTGATTTGGATTTACACTGTTTGATGATTTATAACGGTTCAATTATGACACTATTGTTAATCCTTGTCATATAATTGCCACCCTGCGGTGTGTGTCGATAAGGTGTGAAAATATGGTCAAGTTCTGTCTCTAATTTGCATTTATTCCCCAACCATAAAATTTAATCCGCAATCAATGTGAAAATTATTTAATTGCTCCTAAGACGAGTTGCTACGACTATTCTACTATCTCGTGAATGGTTATGTTTTGGCGCCCAATTAGCAGATGCTCGGCGAGAAAAGTTTTATGAGAGAGATACGCCCCATTAAGATAAAACAATAGACACGTGGGGTTGCTGGGGTCCGATGACGTCATTTACCGATCGCGTGCAACAGTAGCGGTGGTTTGGATGCC
The DNA here is from genome assembly GCA_963580285.1 of Lucinisca nassula. Lineage (NCBI taxonomy): Eukaryota > Metazoa > Mollusca > Bivalvia > Lucinida > Lucinidae > Lucinisca > Lucinisca nassula. Next base: position 64,622,166 of record OY757026.1, on the reverse strand, counting down.
AGAAAACTTTGATGTTCGCATTGAACATGCTTGTTTATTTAATTTAAAATCAGAGTTTTAGGAATAATACTCACAAAATCGGGCTTGCTAGTAATGGAGATTGTTATATTACTCACGTGTAAGTAAAACTGAGTGGACAATTTAACGTTATTTATGTCGGGAATCGTAAAAGGATAGAGCATAACATGAGATGCATCCTATTTTCAGCTGACAAAAGTAAAAATAAAATGGTCCAAAAATAATTCGGGCGGATTACCCGCACCCTGAACTTGGGCCTGTAATTTGGGGGAAAAACTGCGGGTAATACACGCCCAAATACGGTATGTCCTTTTTATTTGCTGAAAATGCCGATTTTTGACCTTGTCATCGCCGTAGCCCTTTCAGTTTTGATCAGATCTTTCTGAAACTTATATGTAAGGTGGCTGAGGATAAAACCTCGGCTGAGTTTGAATACCAGCCAAGGTGGCCTATTTTTCATAGAGTTAGGTCCCTTTGATTGCTGAAAATGTCGATTTTTGACCTTGTCATCACTGTAGCCCCTTCAGTTTTGATTGGATCTTTCTTAAACTTATATGTAAGGTGGCTGGGATAAAACCTTGTATGAGTTCGAAAACCGGCCAAGTCGCCCCATTTACTGTATAGTTCTGTCCCTTTGATGGCTGAAAATGTAGATTTTTGACCTTGTCATCACCGTAGCCCTTTCAGTTTTGATCAGATCTTTCTGAAACTTATATGTAAGGTGACTGGGGATAAAACCTAGGATGGGTTTGAATACCGGCCAAGTTGGCCCATTTATCATAGATTTACGCCCCTTTGATTGCTGAAAATGCCGATTTTTGACCTTGTCATCACCATAGCCCCTTCAGTTTTGATCGAATCTTTCTGAAACTTATATGTAAGGTGGCTGGGGATAAAATCTTGGATGAATTCGAAAACAGGCCAAGTCAGCTCATTTATCAAAGAGTTATGTCCCTTTGATGGCTAAAAATGTTGATTTTTGACCTTGTCATCACCGTAGCCCCTTCAGTTTTGATCAGATTTTTTCTGAAACTTGTATGTAAGGTGGCTGGGGATGAAACCTTGGATGAGTTCGAAAACTGGCCAAGTCGGCCCATTTATCTTAGAGTAACATCCCTTTAATTGCTAAAAATGTCAAATTTTGACCTTGTCATCACCGTAGCCCCTTCAGTTTTGATAGGATCTCTCTGAAACTTATATATAAGGTGGCTGGGAATAAAAGCTTGGATGAGTTTGAATACCGGCCAAGTCGGCACATTTACCATAGAGTTACATGCCTTTGATTGCTTAAAAATGCCTATTTTAGACCTCGTTAGCACTGCTGCCCCTTCAGTTTTGATCAGCTCTTCATGAAACTTACAAACAAATAAGTCAGACAGAAAAGCTCGGAGGGCTTTTAAAACTCGTGAGGTTTGCCTATTTGTCACAGAGTAACATCCCTTTGATTGCAGCAGTTAATTGCTTATTTTTGAACTTGTCATCACCATAGCTCTATCAGTTTATATCGGATCTTCTTAGCAAGTCAGGAATAAAAGCTTGAATGAGTTTGAAAACTGGTGAGGTCAGCCTATTTACCATAGAGTTACATTCTACTTGATTTGCAGAAATTGCTTACCCTGTCATCACCATGTCCTTCCATTAATATTTCGGTAAAGGTTGGCAATCTGTTAGCTCAGGTGAGCGATACAGGACCAGCTTGGTCCTCTTGTTTTATTAGCTCACCTGTCACATAGTGACAAGGTGAGCTTTTTGTCCGTCGTCATGCGTGCGTCCGTCCGTCTGTTTGTCCGTAAACAATTTCAAATAAGTATATCTCTAATACCACATGGCCAATCTTGATCAAATTTTATGTGAAGCATCATCAGGTAGGGGGAAAGGCTGCATTAGGTTTTTGGGCTGATCAGATTGGAATTCTGGTTGCCATGGCAACATATAGCTCCCATAGACTTATAATGGGAAAAATTTTAAAAATCTTCTTCTCTGAAACCACAGGGCCCAGAGCTTAGATATTTAGCATGTAGCAAAGGCAAGTGGTCACCTACATAATTCCTGCCAATCTTGCCCCTGGGTTCCAAATGGGCCACGCCCCGGCAGGGGTGTAAAATTATTTTTTTACCCACTCGCCCTGTAGGGCGAGTGGGTGAAAAAAGGTACTCGCCCTGCAGGGCTTTCCACTCGCCCTTGATAACAGCTTATCATGGTCAGGACTATTGTTGGAATTTGGGTTGTTTAAGGGGTAAATAATTGTTTGTTGACTCTGTTTGCACTGGAAGCAATAAAAGAAGGTAAAACTACATTGTCACTGTGTTTTTATTTAACTCCCAGTTCCTGTAGCTCTAGAATTGTCTAGACAAAATAAAATTGTTATTGAAATCATTTTATAAACTGACAAGATGTCAACCACATTGAAGGGACTCCAGTTAAAATTACATTTATTTTGACTAGACAAACTCTTCAGCTAAAACATCCTTGACTGGGTGACTTTAATCTCATCATGAATGCAGTTTTTCTCAGCTAGAAAATGTTAATCTCATACTGTGACTTGTAGACAGTGACTCCTGGAAAAAAAAAAGAAACCAACAGAGAACAAAATGTGGAATAATGTAACTAAAAAGTGTTTGATGAAACTCAAACTTTGACTAGATTTGTCTCATTAAAATACTCAGAGAACTCAGACTGAGATAAGAAAGAAAACATCTGAAAATAAAATGACACACTCATTGACAGGGCTCTCCTCAAATGGTTTCTTCAGTCAACCTCAGTCTGAGTCGGAGTCGGAGTCACTGTCAGATGCTGAATCCTGATTGGAGAGGACATTGGCCCCTCTTGGACCAGACAGTCTATGACAATGAACATGTCTTTTGCCACTGCTTAGCCAGTGTTCAAGGCCAGCAGTAGAATCAAAATCTTCAAATTCTGGTCCATCCACTTTAATCCTCATTAAGCTGCTGAGAGTATCTTGTTTCATGGTAGTTCTCTTTTCAGTTTTGAGACTGTTTAGAAGGCTAAAACCCCTTTCACACTCTGCAGTTGATGGCGATATTGTTAGCATGATGTTAACTATAGGCAGTATGTGTTTGATGTGATCTGTATCCTTATTGTTTGCTGCCATGATCATTTCATATGCTTCTATTAGTGACCTGTTCAAGTTTCGAGCAATGTACAGTTTAAGGTTAAGCCACTGATCTGAAGCATTCTCTTTCTCTTCATCTTTTAATACTGGTGAAAATATCTCTATCAGTTTATCAATTTCTTCATCACCATATGTTCTAAAAGAGTCAGAGTCTTTGTCAGGCCAACAGTGGAAGTCAAATATATTGAACAAGGAATGAGGTTCACCACCAATATGCTTGATGAACCTCTCTTCTAGGAAAAAAACAGAATCATTCAACAATGCATCAATGTCCGAGTTGACCTGTTCAATTGTGTTAGCAGGCCTTCCTCTGCCACGGTGTCCTCCTCTTGTAATTTCAACACCTTTGAATACACCATCTTCACTTTCTGCTAAAAATTTACGTAGGTTTTTACCTCTTCTATCTTTCATCCTGTTAAAGTTCTCTTTTAGCTCACTGACTCTCTTTCCCACTTCAGAAATTAAACACTTTTTCTCTTGAAACAGTTCAGATACATATCTCAGAAGGGTTGTCCAGTCAAGCATAAAATTAAGAAAACACAAAAACCTTTCTGATCTTATCTCTTGTAAATATCCTCTTGCCTTAGCAGCATCATCATTATTCTGGGATCCAATCTCTCCTAGGTGAATACATGTTACCTCTAAATTGTCAAGCAATGATTTCAGGGCCCTGTTCTGACTGGCAACCCATCGGACCTGCTGAATCCCACCATAATGCTTTAATTCTGCATCTAATGACTCTGCAATATTATACAACTCTCTTCTCTTTTTAGGAGAATAATAATAAAATTTAAATATTCCTTTGAGGGTGTCCTCAAATTTTTCAAGATATGCACACCCTTTCTTGCAGTCACAAACAGCAAGCTCCAAGTAATGAGCTATACAATGGACAACTGTCATGTACGTCTCACAGCTTCCATCTAAGTGAGCATTCAGTCTATCTTTGATTAACTTTACTGCTCCCGATTTTTTGCCCATATTCACAGATGCCCCGTCTGTATTTATACCAACAAGTTTCCCAGAAAGTTCTTCGCAGGTCAAATCTATACTTTCTAACGCCTTAAATACACCTTCAGTGACCCCCTGTGCATGACCATGTGCCAAATTTACAGTATCTGCTAGCCTTGTTTGCACTTTACCATCGGCCCCTGTGAATCTTACGTACACAATTTCCTGTTCAGTAATTGCTTTATCAGTCGACCCGTCACTAAGGACACTCAAAAACCGGGCATTCTTTATGAAATCAGCTGTTTCATGCCTCAAAACTTCACCAATACTGGTCAGGAAAACCTTAAAAGACTGTCTGTTTAAGTAGTTTTTACCCATATTCACTCCATTTTTTTTCTTGGAGGACACATAATCTAGGATACTTGGTGAAGGGCTCTCCCTCTGAAGCAACAAAATAAGCAGTGTTCATCAGCTTTTCATAATTTTTTACATCAACTTTTTTGGCAGCTTTAGCCATAGAGGAAGATTGGGGATTTTCCAGAACTTTCTGGTGGTCAAAACATTTTCTGTGTTTTACACTTTTATCATGAAATTTAAGTGTTTCTTTTTTGAACTTAGATGAAATTCCATGAAATGAATAAAGAAGATTTCGTATCTGCAATTGTGGGGAATTTTCGACATATGCCACAATATAGGTCCCCTTTATCATCCTTCTCAATCCAGGGGTATTCTATTGACCATTTGTCTAGAACTTCACACTTTCTTTTCTTGGTGTCATAATCTTTCTGTTGCTGCTTTCGTTTCTCTGCTTGTTGAGAAAGTCGCAGCGATTCTGTCTTTTCATCATCCCCCCGCAGATTTTTCCAAACAGTGAACGTATGTCACGCTGAGCCATGTTTTTTTTTATTGGATACAACGGTGTTAATATAAACAATAACCGGTGTTAACAACCGGTGAAAATATCCAGTGACACTAACGTGCGGTATCACGCCATGTCCGGCGGTCATACGAAACACCGTTTGGAGAAATCGTAACAGAACCGAATACGAAACTTTATTTGCAAATCACATACATAACATACATGAAATGCGCCCATAAAAGGCAGAAGCATGAAAGAAAATAATAATAATAACAACAATAATAATAATAATAATAATAATAATGAAAAAAAAAAAAATCACATACAAATTGTTGCAACGGACACAATCGTACATTACGGAAATGAACGACTATGACCGGCCGTTCAAGAAAATCGATGTTAAGTAGGTAGCACACCAGCAAATTGCCACCCCATGCGATTGGACTCCTGTCTTAATTTGACATTATATATTTGATCCTCCCCTTCCCCTAAAGGATATATTTATATAAATATATACACATACATAAACGTACATGCACATGTATATATATCTATGCATATACAAGAGTCCCAGACCATGCGGCAAGCAAAAGCTACAGCCACCATGCTACTCTGCATGTTGCAGCCCATAGCAATACTAATATCAAACTGAAATTGCTCCGCACAGTACACGCCACAGAACCAGTCTGGAAACTTGCATGTAAACTTCCGGTTGCGGTAGAAAAAGATCGCCGACCCTCGCCGATCACACTGTCGGCAATATTTTCCGAAATTTTGCGTATTTCTGGTCAAAAAATGCACTCGCCCAGTAGGGCGAGCTTCGGGTAAGTTGTACTCGCCCGAACCTGCACTTTACTCGCAAATGCGAGCGGGCGAGTGGAATTTTACACCTCTGCCCGGGGCCCCTCCGCTCCCATAGACTCATAAATCAAAAATCTTCTTCTCCGAAACCACAGGACCCAGAGCTTAGATATTTAGCATGTAGCAACGGCAAGTGGTCACCTACATAATTCCTGCCAATCATGCCCCTGGGGTCCAAATGGGCCACGCCCCAGGGCCTTTAGCTCCCATAGACTCCTAATGGAAAAAGCTTCAAAAATCTTCTTCTCTGAAACCACAGGGCCCAGGTCACCTAATGTATCCTGCCAATCATGCCCCTTGGGTCAGAATTGGCCACACCCATGGCCCATTAGCTACCATGGATGGACTTAAAATGGAAAAAACTTAAAATGAAAAAAAAAACTTCAAATATATTCTTCTGTGAAACCATAAGGCCCAGAGCTTAGGTATTTAGCATGTAGCAACATGGAGTGGTTGCCTACATGAATCCTGCTTGAGTCTTGCCCCTGGGGTTCAAATTGGCCAAATCCTGTGGCTTCTTAACTCCAATAAACTTATAATGGAAAAAAAAAGCTTTAAAAATCTTCTTCTCTGAAACCATGAAGTACGGACCTTAGATATTTAGTATATACATGTAGCAACATAAAATGGTCGCCTACATTAATCCTGCCAACCATGCCCTTTGGGTCAAAATTGACCTATGGACTTATACTGGAAAAAAAAAATCAAAAATCTTCTTCTCCAAAGCCATAAGGCCCAGAGCTCAGATATTTAGTATGTAGCAATGTCAAGTGGTCTCCTACACTTACGATTTTCTGGTACACAGGTGAGTGATATAGGGCCATTGGGCCCTCTTGTTTTTATAAACATGAAGATAACTGTTGATATATGTAACAGTGTCTTATTTTTAGGATGCAGAGTGTTATTTAAAATCACTTATATGCTATAATGGTCCTAAGATTTGGGACAGACAGACCTGGGCAAACGGTATGGACCCAGGTCAGACAGCTCCTTCAGGAGGGTTTGCCATCTTGATTGTATGTTTTGCATGTTAACTGTATTGATAAAACGACATTTTCAAATTTTTGGAGAATTAAAACAACTTTTTAGCTCACCGTCACGTAGTGACGAGGTGAGCTTTTGGGATCACTTTTCGTCCATCATGCGTGCGTCCGTCCGTCCGTAAACAATTTTTTAAACGCCATCTCGTCCTAAACCACTGATCGGATTTTGACCAAACTTCACAGGTATGATCCTTAGGTGGTCCCCTTTCAAAGTTGTTCAAATGGTTCCGGTCCGTTGCACATCTAGGTCATAGGAGCCAAAAACAGATTTTTTTCACCAAAAACTTAAAAAATCTTCTTCTCTGAAACCACAAGGCCCAGGTCTTTGATATTTGGTATGAAGCTTCATCTGGTGGACCCCTACCAAGATTGTTCAAATTATAGTGCTGGGGCCAAAAATGCCCCCGCTCCGGGGCCCTTTGGTTTTACATGGGCTTATATAGAGAAAATCTTTAAAAATCTTCCTCTCTGAAACCGTAAGGCCCAGGTCCTTGATATTTGGTATGAAGCTTCATCTAGTGGACCCCTACCAAGATTGTTCAAATTAAAGTGCTGGAGCCAAAAATGCCCCCGCTCCGGGGCCCTTTGGTTTTACATGGGCTTATATATGGAAAATCTTTAAAAATCTTCTTCTCTGAAACCGCAAGGCCCAGGTCTTTGATATTTGGTATGAAGCTTCATCTAGTGGACCCCTACCAAGATTGTTCAAATTATAGTGCTGGGGCCAAAAATGCCCCCGCTCCAGGGCCCTTTGGTTTTACATGGGCTTATATAGGGAAGAGCTTTAAAAATCTTCTTCTCTGAAACCGTAAGGCCCAGGTCTTTGATATTTGGTATGAAGCTTCATCTAGGGGACCCCTACCAAGATTGTTCAAATTGTAGTGCTGGGGTCAAATATGCCCCCGCTCCTGGGCCCTTTGGTTTTACATGGGCTTATATAGGGAAAATCTTTAAAATTTTTCTTCTCTGAAACAATAAGGCCCATGTCTTTGATATTTGGTATGAAGCTTCATCCCACACGGCCATGGTCCTTCCCCCCCCCCCCCCCCCCCCCCCCCCCACTCCGGGGCCCTTTGGTTTTAAATGGGCTTATATAGGGAAAATCTTTAAAAATCTTCTTCTCTGAAACCGCAAGGCCCAGGTCTTTGCTATTTGGTATGAAGCTTCATCTAGTGGACTCCTACCAAGATTGTTCAAATTATAGTGCTTGGGCTAAAAATGCCACCGCCCCGGGGCCCTATGGTTTTACATGGGCTTATATGGGGAAAATCTTTAAAAATCTTCTTCTCGGAAACCCCAAGGGCCAGGTCTTTGCTATTTGGTATGAAGCTTCATCTAGTGGACCCCTACCAAGATTGTTCAAATTATAGTGCTAGGGCCAAAACTGCCCCCGACCTGGGGCCCTTTGGTTTTACCTAGACTTATATAGAGATATTCCTTAAAAATCTTCTTCTGAAACAGCAAGGCCATGGTCTTTGATATTTGGTGTGAAGCTTCCTCTAGTGGACCTCTATCAAGATGGTTTAAATTATAGCCCTGAGGCCAAAAATGCCCCTGCCCTGGAGCCATTTGGTTTTATATACATGTAGGCTTATGTAGGGAATACATGTATCTTTAATAAAAATCTTCTTCTCTGAAACCGCAAGGCCCAGGTCTTTGATATTTGGTATGTAGCATATCTAGTGGACCTTTGCCAAGATTGTTCAAATTATAGCCTTTGTTGATATTTGGTATGAAGCTTCACCTTTTTAGACGTCTCTGAACATTATGCACATTATAGCCCTGGGGTTAATAATGGCCCTCCCCGGGTCCCACTTGTTACTCTATGGATCAGGTGAGCGATCCAGGGCCATCATGGCTCTCTTGTTTTGGATGCCTGAATTTTTTAGGATGTTGACACCAGTCCATGTTTCAATGGAAGGTTTGTTTGTCAAGTAATTTGTGAATAGTACTCCTACTGCTAAAAGGTGTGAGAATGTACTTGAGCGTTTAAGATAGGTATTAACTCTTATCATGCCATTCATGACAACTCCTATCTTTGCAAACAATATAGATCCAGATCAGATGGCTTCTTATCCGGATCTACACTGTTCAACATTCAGTTTATGAATTTGTAGCAATAAATTACATCAAGTAATTTGATTGGTTGATAGACAGGAATGGGTGTGGCTTAAATGAATATTCAGCAAGATAAGGGTTAAATTAACACAAGTAAGCCTAAAGGTGTCTTAAATAATCTACAGGTACTCCCCAATGTATCTTTATTTTCAAGTGAAGTCAAATAGCTGGAAGTTAAAAACTAATATTTCAGAATCACAGTTTTGGAAAGAAATAATATAGATATATAGCTAGGTAGGTTGGGTATATTAAGCAGTCTTAATTGGTACGATCTATGTAAATGTCTATTTCCCGGAATACCCAGTATTTCCCACGATATTTCCTGTTTTTTTTTTAGCTCACCTGTCACGTAGTGACAAGGTGAGCTTTTGGGATCACTTTTTGTCCGTCGTGCGTCCGTGCGTGCGTCCGTCCGTAAACTTTTCTTCAAACGACATCTCCTCCTAAACCACTGATCGGATTTTGACCAAACTTCACAGGAATGATCCTTAGTTGGTCCCCTTTCAAAGTTGTTCAAATGGTTCCAGTCCGTTGCACATATAGGTCACAGTAGCCAAAAATAGATTTTTTTCACCGAAAACTTAAAAAATCTTCTTCTCTGAAACCGCAAGGCCCAGGTTTTTGATATTTGGTATGAAGCTTCATCTAATAGTGCTGGGGCCAAAAATGACCCCGCACGGGGGCCCTTTGGTTTTACATTGGCTTATATAGGGAAAATCTTTAAAAATCTTCTTCCCTGAAACCACAAGACCCAGGTCTTTGATATTTGGTATGAAGCTTCATCTAGTGGACCCCTACCAAGATTGTTCAAATTATAGTGCTGGAGCTAAAAATGCCCCCGCACGGGGTCCCTTTTGTTTTACATGGGCTTATATAGGGCAAATCTTGAAAAATCTTCTTCCCTGAAACCGCAAGGCCCAGGTCCTTGATATTTGGTATGAAGCTTCATCTAGTGGAACCCTACCAAGATTGTTCAAATTATAGTGCTGGGGCCAAAAATGCCCCCGCACAGGGGCCCTTTGGTTTTACATGGGCTTATATAGGGAAAATCTTTAAAAATCTTCTTCTCTGAAACCGCAAGGCCCAGGTCTTTGATATTTGGTATGAAGCTTCATCTAGTGGACCCCTACCAAGATTGTTCAAATTATAGTGCTGGGGCCAAAAATGACCCCCCAAACCAGGGCCCTTTGGTTTTACATGGGCTTATATAGGGAAAATCTTTAAAAATCTTCTTCTCTGAAACCACAAGGCCCAGGTCTTTGATATTTGGTACAAAGCTTCATCTAGTGGACCCCTACCAAGATTATTCAAATTATAGTGCTGGAGCTAATAAATGCCGCCCCCCCCCCCCCCCCCCACCTCCCGCACGGGGCCCTTTGGTTTTACATGGGCTTATATAGGGCAAATCTTGAAAAATCTTCTTCCCTGAAACCGCAAGGCCCAGGTCCTTGATATTTGGTATGAAGCTTCATCTAGTGGAACCCTACCAAGATTGTTCAAATTAAAGTGCTGGAGCCAAAAATGCCCCCGCTCCGGGGCCCTTTGGTTTTACATGGGCTTATATATGGAAAATCTTTAAAAATCTTCTTCTCTGAAACCGCAAGGCCCAGGTCTTTGATATATGGTATGAAGCTTCATCTAGTGGACCCCTACCAAGATTGTTCAAATTATAGTGCTGGGGCCAAAAATGCCCCCGCTCCAGGGCCCTTTGGTTTTACATGGGCTTATATAGGGAAAATCTTTAAAAATCTTCTTCTCTGAAACCAGAAGGCCCAGGTCTTTGATATTTGGTATGAAGCTTCATCTAGTGGACCCCTACCAAGATTGTTCAAATTATAGTGCTGGGGCCAAAAATGCCCCCGCACCAGGGCCCTTTTGTTTTACATAGGCTTATATAGGGAAAATCTTGAAAAATCTTCTTCTCTGAAACTGCAAGGCCCATGTCTTTGATATTTGGTATGAAGCTTCATCTTGTGGACCTCTACCAAGATTGTTCAAATTCTAGCCCTGGGGCCAAAAATGCCCCCGCTCCGGGGCCCTTTGGTTTTACATAGACTTATATAGGGAAAATCTTGAAAAATCTTCTTCTCTGAAACCACAAGGCTTAGGTCTTCGTTATTTGTTATGAAGCTTCAGCTAGTGGACCTCTATAAAGATTGTTCAAATTATAGCCCTGAGACCTAAAATGCCCCCGCCATGTGGCCCTTTGGTTTTACATAGACTTATATAGGGAAAATCTTTAAAAATCATCTTCTGTGAAACACAAGGCTTAGGTCTTTGATATTTGTTATGAAGCTTCAGCTAGTGGACCTCTACCAAGATTGTTCAAATTATAGCCCTGGGGCCAAAAATGCCCCTGCTCCGGGGCCCTTTGGTTGAACATAGACTTATATAGGGAAAATCTTGTTTTACATAGACTTCTATATGCAGGGTAAACCTTTAAAATCTTCTTCTCTGAAACCAGAAAGTCCAGGTCTTTCATATTGGATATGAAGCTTCATCTTGTGGACCTCTACCAAGATTGTTCAAATTATAGCCCTGGGGCCAAAATTGACCCTGCCCGGACCGCCCCCGCCCATAGGGGCTTAAAGAAATATATGGGCTGCATGATGCTTCCACGCAGAGCTGAATCTGGCCCGTACACTAGTACTGGTAAACCGCTTAGAGGATCTAAGCCTGTCCAGGAACCACGGTGCGAGGCGGACTGTCCATGCTAATAAACCCTATTGGTTTCATTGGGCGACAGGGCTTGAGATGTCATTTCATCTCAATGTCGGGTTAAAGTCCCACAAAATTGGAAGCAACGTCTCCAAAATGACCTTTGCAGTGTTGACGGGGACGTTAAACCTCAAATCAAACAAACAAATGGATCAGGTGAGCGAACCAGGGCCCTCTGGGCCCTCTTGTTGCCAACCTTGAAGTCTTTTCATTTAAATGTCAGGTAAAAGTCCCACAAAATTGGAAGCAACATCCCCAAAATGGCTGGGACATTATACCTCAAACAAACTGTGCAGGGGAGACATCCCAAGTGCAGATAAGAGATCCCTACCATAATTACAGGATTACTGTGTTCATGCTTCTGTCGCGGTTTATTTTTGTTAAAGTTTGTCTTTGGATGTTTGTGTCGCTTATATTATTTTGTTTTGGATAGCCTATTGGCCATTTTATGGGAAAGTAACTGTCCTTTTGGCTTTCTGCTATTGATGTTTCCATTGGGGTCTGTTGTGTCATGTTTGTGGTTCATTCCCTTTGGTGTCTCTGATGGGAGCTGTGGGTTAATTGTATAGGTTCCTGGTCATTTTCATCCTGCAAATCTATAGTGTAGCTGTGTCCCTTCCTTGGGTAAAGGTGAAATTGAATGAAGAGAAGCATGGCAATTGCATTAGAATGTGGCAGCAAGATAGCTCTGTTAGTGTGCTTGATGCTAAAGGTCCAGATTAGATTTCGGACAATGGAGATAATATTTCAGTGTCCAAACATGCTCCACTTCAAGGATAAATGCCATAAAATGTGCCTACAATCAATTCAAGGTAGTCAATTAATAAAGAGTTTTATTAATTGACTATTCTGTATTGATCGGAGGTCATCTGTATTAACACCAGGTCAACCAATATTAACTGAGGTCAAGTGAGGTAAAAAAGTCAGTAATCATGCTTTTTTATTGTGTGAATGAATAAAATTGTCATTAATTAAGAAATTTCGAATTGACCAGCTGCACTGCAGGTCCTCGGTCAGCTGAATTTGGCCTCGGGGCCAATGCAGCAGACTTCGGACCTGTACCTGGGCCAATACGAAATTACTTGATTAATAACATTATACACCACAACCTCATTATATCACGGTTTATTATAACATGGTTTTGGATATAACATGATTTCAAGATGGATCCCAAAAATGTATAGATTATATAGAAAAATGACCAAAAATGGTCATTTTTCTATATAATCTATACATTTTTTGGGGGGGATATAACACTGTTGTTTAACTAACACGGTTTCTACTTTGCACCCCATTAATAGTGTTATAAAGAGGTTGTGGTGTATTATAATTTGTTTTAACAGGAGAGATTTCTACAAAATTCTTGGCGTGTCTAAGTCATCAACAACAAATCAGATAAAGAAAGCTTACAGAAAACTGGCCAAAGAGATGCACCCAGACAAAAATAAAGGCGATTCAGATGCTGAACAGAGATTTCAAGATTTAGGGGCGGCATATGAGGTGAATATATCCCCGGACCTAGGTTGTAAACCTCTTTTTCATGATCAGTTTGGTCATCCTGCTCATGATATTACAAATGCCAACAAATGTCGGAATTTTTAAAATTATGAGAAGGACATGTGATATTCTTTCTTGGTCTGAAAAGAAAATTGCCTTGTTTATTTGTATTTTAACCCATTGTATGCTAGGGGACTCTTCCATTGCTATAGATGAGTTTAGGACGCCACCGGTCGCTAAGGAAATGCTATCCCACGATTCCATTATTTTGCGCATGCGCAGTTTTGTGTGGCAAAAAAACTGATCTGATAGCAGTTATTAATTTCTTTGATTTGACAATTTTAAATAGAGCGTAAGGGAAAGGTGATGTATGTCTTGCGTCACTGTGGTGTCCAACTAATATTGGCTGACAATCGGGTAAGACCTGCTATCCTTGCAGCAGGTAAGGGTAGAGGGGAGTGCTCTTATTCCTTTTGTTTCTACACTTCCATACATTTTCCTCTTTCTCTTCTGTCCTTTACTTTAACCTACGATCTCTTCTATATTTTTCTCCCTTTCCCTGGGAGACGAGACAAAATTACCCACAGGGGTTGACATGTTGTTAAACCCAAAACAATTAATAATCAGATAATTAATTGACAATGGTCGCGTCATGTTGCGCTAATCACAATACAAATGATGCAACAGTGAAGATGATTGGTTGGTTGGTTGAATTGTGGTTTAATGTCCCCGTCAACACTATTTAGGTTATTTTGGAGACGTTGCTTCCAGTTTTGTGGTACTTTTACCCGACATTGAGCTGAAATGACATTTCAAGCCCTGTCGCCTAATGGAACCAAAAGGTTTATATGCACTTGACGGTCTGACTCACATCACTTTGCCTGGGCAAGCTTAGTCCTTCTAAGCGATTAACCAATACTCGTGCGTGGTCATTTTCAGCTCTGCGTGGAAGCACCATGCAGCCCAATCTATTTCTCTAAGTCCCGATGGGCGGGGGCGAGCCAGTGAAGATGAATCGAAGGATTACCCCCCGGACGGATTCAGCATGTTGGTTTACAACCAGTAACAGGGTTGTTTGAATATTCAAATTCACTGTCCCCGCGACCCCCGCCAATCCAGGCTTGAAGAAATAGATGGGCTGCATGATGCTTCTACGCAGAGCTGAAACCAATGCACATGAGTACTGGTAAACCAATTAGAGGATCTAAGCCAGCCCACGCAAAACAGTGCGAATCTGACTGTCCATGCTTATAAACCCTATTGGTTTTATTGGGCGACAGGGCTTGATACATGTATGTCATTGCATCTCAATATTGGCTAAAAGTCCCACAGAATTGGTAGCAACGTCTCCAAAATGACCTATACATTGTTGATGTGGACATTAAATATAAAAACAGACAAACAAACAAGCAAATCACCGTCCCCATTAACACTATTTGGGTCTTTTTTGAGACGTTGCTTCCTATACCCACATTGAGATTGAATTACATCTCAAGCCCTGCCGCCAAATAAAAAAGATGTGGTTTATAGTGGTTTACCAGTACTCATGTGCGGTCAGTTTTAGCTCCTCTCGTATACCGTACAAACACTCTACCGACTGTGATACCGAGCCACACCTTCGACCCAAGTCTAATGAAATTCCTGCCGAATCTCTAAGTGCTATCCAAAGTAGAAGTAAAACAAAGATCAGGAATCGATACAATTAACTTACTCCACCCACCAAAGACACCAAAGGGAAAGAAATACAAACATTAAGCGACCAGACCATAATGGAAACCTAAACAAAGGAAGGCCATAAGGACAGTTACTTTCCCACAAAATGGCCATATGGCCATCCAAAATTAAAAGACACAAGTGATACACACAGTAAGTAACAAACAACAACATAAATAAATCGCCACAGAAGAACCGCCTTGGAATGGTCAGTGGAAAGATTTCCACTGGGGGGCTTAAATCGATCCCACGTGGCCACAATCCTCGCCCTTACCTCCTTCGCGATTTAGACAAATAATTTGTTCAGTCCGCATGAAGGCTTCCTAACTCATCAGTGCAACATCTCCGTGAACACAAAAAAATCAAAGAACCACAGAGGTGAGACAACGGTGAGGACTCGACAGCAAGAAACCACTGAAATGCTGGAGCAAAAGAAAACCAACAGTTAGACTCCGATGGGCCCGACCAGAGACAGAGCATCAGGCACCAGTCTGGCTATGGTACTTCAGGCTTTTCGAAGTATCGCTTCTGAAACTCTGCCACTAATGTTTTTGCTTAACTGCTCATTTTTTTTCTTGCAAGTCAAGTCAGGTCAAAGATTTATTCAGTGCTCCCAATTTTAAACAAGCATTCATTTAAAACATACAGCAAACAACAAATAGAATGTGCATGTATAATGGAATAGTAAAATAACCTATAAGACATTTGGACATGGTATCTGCTAAGTACTGTTGTGATTCAAAAGATTGTGAACTACAGTTTTTGTTTCTTTGATTTGAGGTTTAACGTCCCCGTCAACAATGTAAAGGACATTTTGGAGATGTTGTTTCCAATTTTATGTGACTTTTACCCGACTTTGAGATGAAATGACATCTCCAGCCCTGCCGCCCAATGAAAGCAATAGGGTTTATAAGCATGGCGGGTCCGACTCGCTCCACTTTGTCTGGACAGGCTTAGATCCATTAAGCGGTTTGAAACCGACCGCTCACTAGTACTGGTAAACCGCTTAGAGGATCAAAGCCTGTCCAGGCAAAGCAGTACGAGTTGGACCGTCCATGCTTATAAACTCTGTTGGTTTCATTGGGCGACAGGGCTTGAGATGTCATTTCATCTCAGTGTCTGGTAAAAGTCCCACAAAATTGGAAACAACGTCTCCAAAATGACCTATACATTACAGTGTTGATAGGGACGTTAAACCTCAAATCAAACGAACAAACAAACACAGTTTCAAGATGAATCCCAAAATGTGTAGACTATAAAGAAAAATGACCTTAAATGGTCATTTTTTTCTATATAATCTATACATTTTTGTTTGGATATAACACGGTTGTTTAAATAAAACTAAACATGGGTTCTGCTTTGGACCCAATTAACAGTGTTATATGTTATAAAGAGGTATGTAGTATATGCATAAACATTTAAGAGTACATTGATTAAGTGGTAAAATACTTGACTTGTGATCAAGGGGTTCATGTTCAAATCTCATGTGAGTCAGCATGTATTGTGTCCTTGAGCGAGATACTTAATCCACATTGCCTTGTACTGGTTTCTACCCAGGAATTGACTGTGGTAATGAATGATCAAATCTGACCATCTCAGTATTAGAAGATAGAAAGCTATGCATTGAGATTATACAGTGTACATAACTACATATATAACGATTCTTGTATTAGTTGTTATGAAACAAGGATTGACCATAGGGTAGGTCTTTCATTGCATTTTACTACTAATGTCATTTTATTGAAATTGTAATATTTACTGGTAACAGTGCAAACTATGCATAAATTGGGATATTTATTTGTTTGATATTCTTATTTCCAGGTTTTATCTGACCCAGACAAAAGAAAGATATATGACAGGTCAGGAGAAGAAGGCCTCAGTAAAAGTGATATGCATGGAGGAGATCCCTTTAGTAGGTGGGTATTCTGGGTAGGAGGTTGGATGGGTGTGAAGGTGCTCTTAAGTTTACACTGCTGGGCTGTTCTACTGCTTTTGGTTCAGTAGGGCTACGGCCTGTTGTGTTTGCAGCAGTTGCTGAATAGTGGGTGGCTTTTTTATGCCCGTGTCATTCAAGGGATGGTGGAAGGGGCATATAGTGTGTTACCACTGTTTGTCCTCCTTCATCCGTTCATCCGAGATGGCATCAGCATTTGTGTTTAAGATTCTCTTACATGTCATTAGCAATTTGCGTTTAACCCTTGATCTGCTGAATATTTATATATGCCACACCCACTACTGATTATCATCCAATCAGATAACTTGATGCAAATTATTGCAACACATTCAGGAGCTGAATGACAAACAATGACGATCCTGATCAGATGGCTTCTAAAGAAGCCATCTGATCTAGATCTTCATTGTTTGAAAAATAAGACATACCCAGGCTCAGCAGGACAAGGGTTAAGTTTTTCATCAGTGACACAGCTACCAGGTGAGGGCATCCAGTTTCTAGCAAGTTTTTTCTCATACACTATCCCATTTTTCCTTTCTCTTTGGAGACAGTTTGAGATGGACATAGAGGATCTTACATGAGTGTTCATATATTATTGAATTTATTAAACGAGTTGAGGAAAAGGGATAAAATGCAAGGCTTTGTTTTAGAAATAGATCAGCTCTAAGTGTGATTTGTTGTGTAATAAATCACAGTTTGGAGGTCAGCTGTAAAGTAGACAAATCACAAGCGCGTAGCGCGCGTGATTTGTCTACTTACAACTGACCGACAAACTGTGATTTATTACACAACAAATCACTGGCTAGAGCTGATCTATTTCGATTCTAACACGCTGAAACTCGGCAATAATGCTGTTGTTTCCTTCAAATTCTCACAACTTTTCGCCATTGTTGAAAGAAATCCCGCTAAAATTATCAACTGAAACACATGCATTTATATCCTTTTCTAATGTTTTCGATGCGAGAAAATGACGTCATAGATTTGCAGTTTAAATGACGTCACTCGTCACGCTCTTCCTTGCCGTGATTTGTTGCAGAATAAAACACAGTTACTTTGCATTGCCTATATAGGCGCGCTGTGTTAGAATAAGCATTTTATACCTTTTCCTCAACAAGTTTAATAAAATTCAGTAATACATGAGCACGAATGCAAGATTCTATTTATTATATGACATTTAAAACCCATTTAATTCATGAGTTTTGTAAAAAAAAAACAATGTAATTATTCCGCCATAAGTAAATGTGACATCAGTAAGGTCATTGTACGTGTAACATTACAGGACGTAATTTGCATAATTAATCTACTAGTGGATTGCGGAATTTATTACATGTACATGGTGTTATTTTACTCTCAGACACGACATCATATGATAAATTTTCTTGAGGACTTGGCCTTTGACCAGTTACTGTCGGAGGGCAATATGACTATGTAGTGGTAAACTGCTGAATGGGTCATAGCCTGTCCAGAAACAGTGAAGGTAACTGACAGGCCCAACATAACATTACCTGTTGACTGGGCTGTAAAACTACGTCACAGCACAACAGCCTTCAGGAACGTATTCAGTTTTAGATTACCATATTTACCCCCACCTCCTTGCCATACTTGTTCTAAGAATCAATTTGGCGCTGGGAGAAATTTTCAGAAATCAATTTGGTGCCGAAAGAGTTGAAATCGTGATCTGATTGACAGAATCTTACACTGCTGGTCATTTCATATGAAATCAGTGAAACTTGCCAGAGGCTCGTTCCACTCTTTTCATATGAAATAAATGACCACTGGTTTAAGATCCTCTATATATTATATTTCAGTTTCTTTGGAGACTTTAGTTTCTTTGGTGGGGGTATGAGAGAACATGAACATGAACGGCCGAGAGGAGGCGATGTTGTAATGGACCTATTTGTTACATTAGAAGAACTTTACTCAGGAAATTTTATAGAGGTAACAAAAAATAACAAAAATATCACTGTTCTTTACAACATGGCTCTATACAGTTTAAAGATGGATTTCAAAAATGTATTATAGTTATACAGAAAAAAGATCGCTATATGATCCATACGTTTTTGTTTGTACATAACAGTGTGTTTCTGCTTTGATCCCAACAATGTGTGTGTGAATTCGGGTTTCACGTCGCTTTCAACAATTTTTCAGTCATATCACGACGGTGTCTGGTTGCGACAGGGAGTTGATCCCAACAATAGTGTTAAGTGCGTGTGGTGTAATAGATTTCAGGGAAAAAAAATCTGGTCTTAACTGGTCTACTTATTGTGGTGTTATCTGATTTTTCATGGTATCTTAACCTTCAAGTGCATGGTCTTTTCAGTGCATCCGGAGAAAGTAAGGCATGTCTTAAGGGGAATAGATACACCTTCAGGGCAGGCAAGTCCTGCAAAAATATTTTCGTCTCCCTTGACTCTTAAAGAAAAGAATTTGCTCCTCCTGAGGAGCAAATTCTTTAAGAGAAGACCCCATTTTCGGCCGGGCTGTCTATATAGAAAAGCAAACCGGAAGTCCCAAAAGTTGCCTCCCTTAGCAAAATGGCGTAAAAATCTGCCAGGTGTTCCCATTCCCCTCAAAATTAAATATAAATTGTTTGCCCATGTATACCCCAGTAATGCAAAGCCTTATTGTGGCTGAAAAATAAGAAAAACAGATTGTCTCTGCTCTATAATAATTGAAATTTTCAACAGCGTTTAGTACTATTCACAATATTTAGTACTGTCCAATCAAACCAGCTATTACAAATTCTGTATCAACTGCTGTAAAACTCCTAAGGACTTGGCTTTAGGACTTGCTGTAATTCTTCCTAAAATTTTAACATATGTATTTCACGATCTAATAAAGAGTCCAAAAGGTGCAGGCCGAATGGCAAACAGTGTAGACCCTGATCAGACTGCTCCTTCATGAGCAGTCTGATCTAGGTCTGCACTGTTTGCTCAGGCCTATCTTTCCCGAATACTGAAATTGGCCACAAAAAATTGCTTGGTCCACTGGACATGACATAGCTAATTATAACTTGTCCCAGTCCATAATAGATTTTCCCAAACCAACAGATAACTCTTATTTCAATGTAGAAGTAAAACAAAGATCAGGATTCGATACATATAATTTACTCCACCCATCAAAGACACCAAAGGGAAAGAAACACAAACATGAAGCGACCAGACCATAATGGAAACCTAAACAAAGGAAGGCCATAAGGACAATTACTTTCCCACAAAATGGCCAAATGGCCATCCAAAACAAAGAAATAAAAATACACAAGTGATACACACAGTAAGTAACAAACAACAACATAAATAAACTGCCACAGAAGAACCGCCTGTCTTCAAAATGTTATCTGGGTTGTCATTACGATAACACACACATGACATAGTGCATTCTTTCATTTCTCAAAAATGACTACTTTTCCGATGAAATTTTGTGATTTTTTTCTTATTCATACTCCAGGCATAGCGCAACCATTGTTTTGGAGCAGAAATAAGCAAAATAATGTATACCCCCATAAATCTAAGTTTTTTCTATGTAAAGTGGGGTTTAGAGGGATATTCATTTCACAGACTTGTTAATTTGATGTTAACTAAAAAGTATACCACAGCATGCCCATATAGGCAATGGAAAGGACCTTGATTTAGCCCGCAATAAATTGCAGGCAAGCACACTATAACCCAAAAAGCCTTAGTTTTATGACGTCATTCAAAGATTCTTTGACATATGACACTGAAATATCATTTTCTTGCATCAAAAACATTACAGAAGGACTAAAATGTATGTGTTACAGTCAATATTGACAGGATTTCTTTTAACAATGGCAAAAGGTTGGGAGACTTCGAAGGAAGCAACAACATTATTGTCGATTTTCAGAATCAGGGGGAACAACCTACGTCAGAGCAGTGACGTCATAACCATTCTTAGGTTTGCCGGCGTTTGCTACACAAAAGGCATTTGTCACAACAAGTAGGCGCAGTCGGTGCATTAGGTCATAAAAGAATAAAACATACTGAAATCTGTCCCAGAAATGTAGCCTTTTGTCTAGATAATTCGACACAAGCTGGTTTGGCAATGTTGTCGGAACTATTATTGTTTACAGCGCCGAATCAAATCTTGTGGCGAAGCTATCGAAGCATTTTCAATGTTTCTAGGTGGAATTAGCTTACTGGTTGGATGCAAATATTGTTCGTTACCAGCTGAAGTATGTTTTCTGAAGACTGGTAATGTACATATCAAGTTTGAAGCATTTTATTTACCCTTTTACACCAATATGGCCGCTTCTGAAATGGGTACGACATCTCTGCTATGACGTAGGTTGTTACCCCTGAGTATGTTAGAATCGAAATAGATCAGCTCCTGTGTGTGACTTGTTGAGTAATAAATCACAGTTTATCAGTTAGTTGTACAGGCCTCATATTTTTCAGGCATTTGCAGGATTTCAGGCTTTTAGAGCTTGATATTTTTTCTTGATTTCAGGCTTTTAGATTTTGATTTTTTGTTTCTTTTGTCTGTTTAAAAACTATTTAACCCTTATCCTGCTGAATAAATTTATTTAACCACACCCATTTCTGACTAAAAGTCAACCAAAAACTTGATATTTTCACAAACTGCATTACAAACAGTGTAGATCCTGATCAGATGGCTTCTTCAGAAGCCATCTGATCTGGATCTACACTGTTTGCAAAGGTAATAGTTGTGTCTTGTTCAGCAGGATAAGGGTTGAAGCTGCAAAAACAGGCCTTTCAGGCATGGAAAATCGTGGTTAGTATGAGGCCTGGTTGTAAGCAGACAAATAACATGTACTATGCGCTCGTGATTTGATCTTTACAAATGACCTGCAAACTATGATTTATTACTCATTCACTGTTAGAGCTGATCGATTTTTAGCTCACCGTCACGTAGTGACGAGGTGAGCTTTTGGGATCACTTTTTGTCCGTCGTGCGTCCGTCCGTGCGTCCGTGTGTCCGTGCATAAACAATTTCTTCAAACGACATCTCCTCCTAAACCTCTGAGCGGATTTTGACCAAACTTCACAGGAATGATCCTTAGGTGGTCCCCTTTCAAAGTTGTTCAAATGGTTCCGGTCCGTTGCATATATAGGTCACAGGAGCCAAAAATAGATTTTTTTCACCGAAAACTTAAAAAATCTTCTTCTCTGAAACTGCAAGGCCCAGGTCTTTGATATTTGGTATGAAGCTTCATCTAGTGGACCCCTACCAAGATTGTTCAAATTATAGTGCTGGGGCCAAAAATGCTCCTGCCCCGGGGCCCTTTGGTTTTACATGGGCTTCTATAGGGAAAATCTTTAAAAATCTTCTTCTCTGAAACTGCAAGGCCCAGGTCTTTGATATTTGGTATGAATCTTCATCTGATGGAGCCCTACCAAGATTGTTCAAATTATAGTGCTGGGGCCAAAGATGCCCCCGCCCCGGGGCCCTTTGGTTTTACATAGGCTTATATAGGGAAAATCTTTAAAAATCTTCTTCTCTGAAACGGCAAGGCCCAGGTCTTTGATATTTGGTATGAAGCTTCATCTAGTGGACTCCTACCAAGATTGTTCAAATTATAGTGCTGGGGCCAAAAATGCCCCCGCCCCTGGGCCCTTTGGTTTTACATGGGCTTATATAGGGAAAATCTTTAAAAATCTTCTTCTCTGAAACTGCAAGGCCCAGGTCTTTGATATTTGGTATGAATCTTCATCTTATGGACCCCTACCAAGATTGTTCAAATTATAGTGCTGGGGCCAAAAATGCCCCCGCCCCGGGGCCCTTTGGTTTTACATAGTCTAATATAGGGAAAACCTTTAAAAATCTTCTTCTCTAAAACCGCAAGGCCCAGGTCTTTGATATTTGGTATGAAGCTTAATCTAGTGGACCCCTACCAAGATTGTTCAATTATAGTGCTGGGGCCAAAAATGCCCCCGCTCCTGGGCCCTTTGGTTTTTCATAGACTTATATAGAGAAAATCTTGAAAAATCTTCTACTCTGAAACCACAAGGCCTAGGTCTTTGACATTTGGTATGAAGCTTCAGCTAGTGGACCTCTACCAAGATTGTTCAAATTATAGCCCTGGGGCCACAAATGCCCCCGACCCAGGGCCCTTTGGTTTTACATAGACTTATAATAGAGATAATCTTTGAAAATCTTCTTCTCTGAAAACAACAAGGCCCAGGTCTTTGATATTTGGTGTGAAGCTTCATCTCGTGGACCTTTGCCAAGATTGTTCAAATTATAGCCTTTGTTGATATTTGGTATGAAGCTTCACCTTTTTAGACCTCCCTCAACATTATGCACATTATATCCCTGGGGTCAATAATGGCCCTCCCCGGGGCCCACTTGTTACTCTATGGATCAGGTGAGCGATCCAGGGCCATCATGGTCCTCTTGTTTAGCCTTAATCCTGCTATTCATGACAACGCCTACCTTTGCAAACAGTGTAGATCAAGATCAGGATCTACACTGTCATTCTGTTTGTGAATTGGACCAAAACATCATATCATGTAATCTGATTGGCTGATAGTCAGGAATGGATGAGTCTAATAAAATTATTCAACAGAATTAGGATTAAATAAACAAAATGAATAAAAATTGATTGCCTTATTTGAAACTAACAAGACTAAAAGATTATTTAGAGTTTATGTTATACAGACACACTTCAATGGCTCGAACACCTCATTTTTTTGGGCCATCAGAATTAGTTTGAGTCAGGACTGTTTTTATTGAAGATTGAAAAGAAATTTCATTGAGGACACACAAATACATGTTCTTGATAAATAAAGAAAAGTCTTTCTAAATTATCCCTATTTCTTATGCACTTGCACAGGTAGTGCTACATTTGATTAGATAACTTCAACAATTTGCTACTGGAAACTGGACATCATGATGTAAATTCGCTTTTCATTTGGTTGTGCGCAGCTCAGTGTTTGCCGCTTTAAGTAAATAGCACAATTTTTAACAAAACAGCTGAATAAGTGCCTTAGAATTGGGATAGCTGTATTGCAGAATTGTCATTTTGGGAGTTAATTTGGTGGTTTTACAGTTGCAAATTCCGTTTCACGGTGCGTTGCCATAAAACAAAATTTCCAACCATAAAACTGCCGATCTACCTCCCCAAATGACTATTTGAATACACTTATCCCCTAAATATTTTTATCATATGAAGTCGCGTCTGAGAGTGTAATAACGCCATGTAATATTTTCGATAATCCACTAGTGGATTAAATATGCAAATTAGCTAGATACTTTCCGTAACGTTACATGTACGACGTCCATAACGGTGTCGCGTTTACTAATGGCGGAAAATTGACATTTTTGTAAACAATCGTGAATAAAATGTGTTTCAAATATCATATGATAAATAGAATCTTGCATTCGTGCTCATGTATTATTGAATTTATTAAACTCGTTGAGAAAAAAGGATAAAATGGAAGCCTCACATTTTATCCCTTTTCCTCAACTCGTTTAATGTAAGATCCTCTATGTCAATAGTTTATTAAACTTGTTGAGAAAAAGGGATAAAATGCTCAGCAAAGCCTCGCATTTTATCCCTTTTCCTCAACTCGTTTAATAAATTCAATAATACATGAACACTCATGTAAGAACCTCTATGTCAATAATTTATTAAACTCGTTGAGAAAAAGGGATAAAATGCTTGGCAAAGCCTCTCATTTTATCCCTTTTCCTCAACTCGTTTAATAAATTCAATAATACATGAACACTCATGTAAGATCCTCCATTTATCGGAACCTATGAGAAGAATTCCTTGTTGGATAAAGAGCCTGTTTGGATCAACCGTGGTAAGGGAACTGTCATTGTTTGAGTCTTTGCAGTTGCTCTGTTCTTTTACTTTTCAGATTGTGCGATATAAGCCTGTAGCAAAGCCAGCGCGGGGTACCAGAAAGTGTAACTGTAGAACGGAGATGGTAACCACACAGCTGGGACCCGGCAGATTTCAGATGCAGCAGCAACAAGTCTGTGACGAGTGCCCAAATGTCAAGTAAATAAATTTTGTCAGGCCTAGTTTGTGTGAATTGTGAAAATCCTAATGATCGTAAGGATTGGGACAGACAGGCCTAAGCAAACAGTGCAGACCCAGATCAGACTGCTCCTGAAGGAGCAGTCTGATCAGGGTCTACACTGTTTGCCATTCCGTCTGCACCTTTTGGACTCTTTGTGAGATTGTGAAACAAATTTGGTCAACTTTTAGGAGAATTACAGCAAGTCCTAAAGGTGTCCGAAGTTTTAGAATTTTTATGGTAGATGCACATCCAAGAGAGAGAATCCTCAAGTAAAGTGATTTACCTTCTCATAACTCATTTCCAGTGCTACTTGGAAAGAAGTCAAAAGGGAGCTAAAACAGATTCTCAAGTCTAGAGCTGCCCTCATTTACATATAGGATTTCCAGTGTCAACATTCATATATTCATGTGACTGTCTTTAAATGATTTGATAAATTAACTTGTTCACCATAATGGTCATCTATAGATGTTAATGTCCAAACGGGCCTCCATGGCCTAGTGGATAAGAGCGCTGACTCTCAATCATTAGGTCTCTCACCACTAAGGTTCGAGCCTGGCTCGTGTCAAATGTTAAACTCCAAGTTCTGCAGGTGATTTTTCTCCGTGTTCTCCATTTTTTGCCCACCTCTGATTAACAATCATCTCGATATGAGTGATATAATCTTGAAAGGGCCGTAAAACAAAAGCAAAAAAGATTGTTAATGCCCAGATTGTTTGAACCCCATTCAAAAGAAATTAGTGGGAATTTACTTTCATTCAAGAAGATCAGTCATGTATATTGGTCTTTGTTCCCATAGATGCTAGAATAAGACAGATTTGATGTTATATTACCTTATTACATTATATTACGAAACTACTGCCTGTCAAACCTAAAGAAAAAACGTGACTGTTGTATAATCTGTATACTAAGCTTAATTTGTTTGTTTGTTTTAAGGCCTTCATACCATCAGCACTATTTAGGCCACTATTTTGGAGACTCCTTCCAATTTTTTGGGACTTTTACCCAACCGGAGATGAAATGACATCTCAAACCCTAGCGCCCCAAAAAAACGTCAAGGGTTAAAGGGAAGGTCAGACTCAAAGCTTTATTTGTCGCACATTTTTCTTCATTTGCCATGCTCTGGCTTATATAATGAACAGTGTGATTAAGCCCTTATCCTGCTGAATAAATTAATTTAGCCACACCCATTCTGACCATCAAGCAATCAAATTATTTGACATAATGTACTTGTTCAATTCACAAACTGCATGACAAACAGTTTAGATCCTGATCAGATGGCTTCTTCAGAAGCCATCTGATCTGGATCTAGAAGCCATCTGATCTGGATCTACACTGTTTGCAAAGGTAGGATTGTCGTGTTTAGTGAGATAAGAGTTACGAGTTGTATTTATTTGGTATTTTCTAGATTTGTTCCTGAAGAAAAAGTTTTAGAGGTAGAAGTGGAACCTGGAATGAGAGATGGTCAAGAATATCCTTTTGTAGCTGAAGGTTGGTACACCATAACTTTACAAATGATGTTTGAGCCCCGCCCATTAGGGCTAGGAGAAATAGAATGGGGTGCAGGGTGCTTCCACACAGAGCTGAA
The DNA here is from genome assembly GCA_963580285.1 of Lucinisca nassula. Lineage (NCBI taxonomy): Eukaryota > Metazoa > Mollusca > Bivalvia > Lucinida > Lucinidae > Lucinisca > Lucinisca nassula. The sequence goes on along the minus strand of OY757026.1, from coordinate 64,595,716 downwards.
ACTGAGCACACATGAGTACTGGTAAACCGCTTAGACGGTCTAAGCCAACCCATGCAAAGTGATGTGTATTGGACCGTCCATGCATGTTAACCCTTTTGGTTTTATTGGGTGGCAGGGTTTGAGATTTCATTTTCATCCCAATGTTAGATAAAAGTCCAGAAGAATTGGAAGCAACATCTCCAAAATGAACTAAATAATGTTGTGTTGATGAGGACATTAAACCACAATTCAAACTAACAAACAAATGGTATTTTAGGGCAATACATCAAATTCACAAAATACAGTTCCTTTTCATGAGAGGGCTGAAATTTTGCCTACTTGGTAAACCATAATCAAATCATATACATGTATTGCACAAATTTCTATACATGTACAAATTAGCGTAAAAATAATTTTTTGTTGGTATATATATCACCTAGACCATGCATTTGTTCTGCCCTCTTACAATGTAATTTCAACAAGTGCATGTACAGTACAGTCAACGATACATTCCTATCTGTGTCGTTTCCCGGTGACAATCCGTCATGGTGACAAAGCCTCATGTCTCGCTGAACAGTTTCCCTGTCGCGGTGACAAGATTCAAGGCAGCGAGACAGGTAAAATTGTCCCGATGACTCGGCGTTACACACCGCGACCCAGCGAGACACAGCGTGACATTTTATTGCATGGTTATGTAATCATTACGCCCGAGCTCCATCTACCTGGATAAAACTTATATATATAAAACAAAAAATCCGGGTCTTCCCAATATCTTTGAATTTATATTTTCTTAAATAAATAAACATATAAGTAATATTATATACATAAAAAAACGTTTTTGTCCTTATTATTTTCCAAATTTAGGGGTACCCTAATTAGTTACCTTTAGAAATTCAATGAGAAAAAGCCAAATTTTTTTTTTTTTTTTTTGCAAACAGTGAAGGCCCTGACCAGATGTCTTGGCGCAGGCTGATCTCGGCCTTGCGCGCTTTGTGAGTGTCAAAAATAGCTTAGACGCAACAACCATTTTTTACAAACAGTGAAGGCCCTGACCATATGTCGCGGCACAGGCTGATCTCGGCCTGCGCTCTTTGCGAGTGTCAAAAATAGCTTAGACGCAACAACCATTCTTTTTCTTTTTACTCTTCTTCAATAGCTTTTGTTTTTCGCTTACGCAACAAGTATTTCTAACACGCTGCTTGGACGCCTCTTTGATAGCAGATGCGCCCCTTTAAATCAACCTGAAATATCGATAGTGTGCAGGGTCACAGCAGTTCCAACAAATTACGAAGAATCTGCTCAGCCTCTGCATCCATGTAGTGCGACCAGAGACTTCTCTTGCTGCAGGAAGGAACATTGGACCCTTAATTATCCTCAAAGCGCACAACGAAGACTCTTATCAGACTGCGCAAATACGAAGACTGATCAGATTGTGCGGATGTGCAGGCTGATCTGAGTCTTCGCTAGGCGCACATGTAAACTGCAGGAAATGCTGTGCCCCGACTCAATTTATAATGATGTTTCTCGTACTAGAAGTTCGCTATATTAAGCACGTGCGCCGACGTATAAGTTGTGGATAAAAGAATCTTTTCACAACAGACAAACAATTAACTGCCTGGTTTTGGTCAATGTGTAATGCAAAACGCCGGTGTCGTGGCACCATGCCACATTATCCTATCTCATCACGTTAACAAGTCCGTGTAATGGGTATCCCTACGTGGGATTGAGATTTCTTTGTTCTGAACATATTTGGGTACTCGGTGAGGCGGTTCTAACGAGCATCCAAAACCTAAATTTAGACTAGAAATACAAGACTGCATAAAATATCCATATCTTGTCAGCTAAGGCTCATCAATATACCCGGAACTCAAGACATGTCTTGTTCACTGACCATAAATTATATGAGCTAGCGCACGACAAAACTTATCATAAAACCTGTCTGACATACAAGGGATCAGATCAGTATCACCGTGGCTGCAGAAGAGGCCGATGATTGGCGAATACTGATCAGAATGCATGGATGCGCATGCCGACATGCGTCTTCAGTTGTCGTTCAACTACCTGCGTAGACTCAAATCAAAATGCACAACCGGAGTTTGCAATTTACCGGCGGTGGCTATGTGAGACTCTGATCAGACAACTCGGATTCACAGGCCGAGCTTGCACTTTGCATACATATCATATTGCACGGATGTGACGCTATGCTAAGTCTCTGCTGGTCTGAGGCTAGAGAAGTTGCATAAAGTCGGTAAATACTGATGAAACTGCGTGAATGCGCATGTCGAGCTGCGCCTTCTCTCAGTCTGGCCATTCAGTGATTGCTCAGATCAACATGCACAACCAGAGTTCGTATTTGTATATGTATGTTGCGATATCCCAGTGGCCGGGTAAGACTGATCAAACTACTTGGATGAGGAGGCTGAGCTGAGCTTCTGTTGGTCGCACACAGTGGCCTGCAAAGAATCGGATCAACATCCACTGTCTGAGGCAAGTGGCAATGAATAGCACTGTGGCTACAAAAGGCGCATTATACTGTGGTAGGCGAATACTTTTCATATTGCATGATTGTGCAGGCTGATTTGTGTCTTATAGCTGCACATTCTTAATGGTTCAGCGTTGTGTAAAGGGGTTACCAGTAGAATCGATCTTGACAGGTAGACCCAGATCAGCCGCCGTAGAAAGCAGTCTGTTCGGGTCTACACTGACTTTAAGGATGGAAGGAATTTCTTCAAGTGTATTGTGTCAGTATCTACATGTGCATATTGAAACTTTATCATATGACGTCGTTGATAAGCAGTGGATAACGTCGTGTAATAAAATATCGTATGACCACACGTGTAATAACACTTTGGCGGGATTAAGTAATGTCATGACGACGTCCATGTCAACAAAGCATTTTTGGTGGAAAATTTGTCAAATCTAAAGGCGATGAAATCCAATTTAAAGTGGTCATATGATAAACAGAATCTTACACTCGTGGTCAATTCATATGAAATTTATGAAACTCGCCGAAGGCTCCTTTCATAAGTTTCATATGACATGACCACTCGTGTAAGATCCTGTATATAAAAAAAAGCAAGATAATATCGACACCCAGCCAAGTCGACTTTAAAAACACTTAGATCATGTAAGAAAATTATAATATTATAATGCTGTCAAAAATTGGTGACTAGAAAGAGCTCCTCACACCTCTGATACTACTCAGGTTCAATTGCACACTGAGGATAACGTCTCATAGACGTAGACACTACGTCATTACGCAACGCCAACTCTGCGACGTACCATTGAAATTATTTAAGAAATGAAGATAATTTATATAACGTTCATCGAAGTATGAACAACATCGGGTCACGAGCAAAAAAAAAAAAGTTCACTGAAATTTTGCTCGTGACCCGGTGTAAGTTAATTTGATGAACGTAAAAAAAATACCTTCATTACTTAAAGCTACGTCTTGACGCAGCCCCGACGTTGAGGCCACGCTGCTCTCAAACCGGACGTATCAATGTAATTTACATAAATGACATCCGCCTTTTAACAATAGAATCCTAGACACATCGACGTCGACGCTACGTCTCCACGCCGCGCCGATGCCGATGTCACGCTGCTCTTAAACTAAACTGAACGTTACAGAAACTTCTTTCGCCTGTTAAACATTTTAGACACAGTAACATCCAGGGTACATCGACGCCGACGCTACGTCTCCACGCAGCGCCGACGCCGATGTTACGCTGCACTCAAACCAAAATAAATTTTAAAGAAATGACTTCCGCCTGTTAAACAATTTAGACTCAGTAGCATCCAGGGCGCAACGTCTACACGCAGCGCCGTCGCCGATGTTTCGCTGCTCTCATTACAAAATGATTTATAGCGTCTATGTCACCGTTCGTGGTAAAGTAAAAAAAAACACGACCATCCTTTGTAGAATATAGTCTCACATATGACGCAAGCAAGGCTCGAACCGCAGTGATGAGAGACCTAATGATTAAGAATCTGCGCTTTTACCCACCAGGCAATGACCGTACCACCATATCCTATACTTTTTCAGCATTCTTGAGGCAGTTTCGTGTTCGAACTATAAAAGGGTCTACCCTGGTTTTCTTCGGAGCACGGAACGTGCCCATTTTTTTTTCAGAGAATAAAGCGTCATTGGTTAATAAGCTAAGGGACCAAGAAATGTGCACCAGAAAAAGGATTTGACGCCGTCGCTCAACAGCTGACTACGGTGATGATGAGAAAACCTGTCTACCCTTAGTCTACCCTTAAAGACGCATTTATTCCTTGGGAGCAAATTCTTTCCTTTCAGAATAGACTCGACTCACCGAGGCACTCTCAGCCATATGATCCCAGCATGCAACAAGCATGAGCCACGTTATGGCAAAACCCGTTCGGCTGTTTGCGAGCAACTAAGAGACATGGCAGCCTGTGCATACGCACAGTCTGGTCAGCATTCCAATTTGCTGCTTGGACAGCTTGATACCGAGTTTACTCCAGTTACATGTAACTGAGTTGACCAGTATGATATGACCTCATCGCAATGTTTCTACCAATCTTTGCGGCCCCCGCCCATCAGGGCTTGGAAAAATAGATGGGCTGCATGATGCTTCCACGCAGAGCTAAAACCACGGCCCCTGCCTTTAGGGGCTAGAAGAAATATATGAGTTGCATGATGCTTCCACGCAGAGCTGAATCCAGCCCACACTCTTGTACTTGTAAACTGCTTAAAGGATCTAAGCCTGTCCAGGAACCGCGGTGCGAGGCGGACCGTCCATGCTAATATACCCTATTAGGTTTCATTGGGCGAAAGGGCTTGAGATGTCATTTCATCTCAATGTCGGGTAAAAGTCCCACAAAATTGGAAGCAACGTCTCCAAAATGACCTTTACAGTGTTGACGGGGACGTTAAACCTCAAATCAAACAAACAAAACAAGAGCTAAAACCGACCACACACGAGTACTGGTAAACCGCTTAAGAGGATCTAAGCCTGCCCAGGCAAAGCGGTGCGAGTCGGCCCGTCCATGCTTGTAAACGCTATTGGTTTCATTGGGCGACAGGGCTTGAGATGTCATTTCATCTCAGTGTCGGGTAAAAGTCCCACAAAATTGGAAGCAACGTCTCCAAAATGACCTATACAGCGTTGACGGGGACGTTAAACCTCAAATCAAACAAACAAATCTACCAATCTATGGGTCTCTTCTTTAGCGCTAACAGTTCTTTCCATTTTGTGATGTGCACTTTTTCGCATGCAGTGCCTCATTGAAGTCTTCCCGCTTTTCACAACAGCACGTGAGGTCACTGAGATACAATTACGTCATTTAGGCACGGGCGGCTGTTGCATACGAAAAGGTCGTTACAAGAATGGCAAACACAAATATGCTATCACTCGTTTGGGAAGGGATCTTTCATAGGCGTAACGCCCACTACGCATGTGCGTAATGTAAAATATTTGCAGTGAAGAGAAGCGCCTAAATAAAAGTGTTCTCCATTACATATTATATATGGGCTGTTCTTAAAGGAAAGAATTTGCTCCCCTCGGGAGAATTGGAAAGAATTTGCTCCCCTCGGGAGCAAATTCTTTCCTTTAAGAGTAGCCCCAATCTCGGAAAAAGCTGTTTTACATAGATTTTTCTTGTTGTTTTTTTTTTTTTTTGGTTTGGGTTTTACGGCCCTTTCAAGATTATTTCACTCATATCGAGCCGATCGTTAATCATAGGTGGGCGAAAACCGGAGTACCCGGAGAACTAGAAATGTGTCCAAAGTACACAGATGCCCCCGCTTAGCACATTAATCTTTAAGTGGTGCAAATACCAATCTGTGCGAGTTTCGGCGTTCCACCAATAGTGACCTTGACGTTAAAAGTCGAAATCGCTCGAGATATTGTCATAAGGAACATTTGTGTGAAGTTATTTTGAAATCGGTGAAGAAATGTAAGCGCTAGAGGGGTGACAAAGTTTTTCTAAAAATAGCCACAGTGACCTTGACCTTGAAAGTGGAACTCGCTAGAGATATCGACATAAGGAACATTTGTGTGAAGTTATATTGAAATTAGTCAAGAAATGTAAGCGCTAGAGCGAAGACAAAGATTTTCTAAAAATAGCCACAAAATAGCTTGAGATATTGTCATAAGGTTCATTTGTATGAAGTTATATTGAAATTGGCGAAGAAATGTAAGCGCTAGAGCAATGACAAAGTTCTTCTAAAAATTGCCACTGTGACCTTGACCTTGAGGTGATGACCTTGAAAGTCGAACTCGCTCAAGATATTGTCATAAGGAACATTTGTGTGAACTTATATTGAAATCAGTGAAGAAATGTAGGCGCTAGAGCAATGACAAAGTTTTTCTAAAAATAACCTCTGTGACCTTGACCTTGAGGCCATGACCTTAAAAGTCGAACCTGCACGATATATTTTTATAAGGAACATTTGTGTGAAGTTTATTGAAATTGGTGGTACAAATACCTTAACCAAAGTCTTAAACATTAAAAATTTTCTAATTCTATGACCTTGACCTTGAGGTCATGGGTATGGGTGGGGGTATTGCTGAATAAACCATTGGACCTATATGTATCATCATAGTAAATATAAACCAAATCCATTGTATGGTTATGAAAATATGAGCTCAAGTTCTACCTGGTACAAATACCTTAACCTGGGTCTTAAACATTAAAAATTTCAAGTCCATGACCTTGACCTTGAGGTCATGGGTATGGGTGGGGGTATTGCTGAATAAAACTTCAGTCCTATATCTATCATCATACCGAATATGAACCAAATTCATTACACGGTTTGGAAAATATGAGCTCAAGTTCTACCTGGTACAAATACCTTAACCTGGGTCTTAAACGTTAAAAATTTCAAAGTCCACGACCTTGACCTTGAGGTCTAGGGTATGGGTGGGGGTATTGCTGAATAAAACTTTGGACCTATATCTATCATCATACTAAATATAAACAAAATCTATTGTATGGTTTGGAAAATATGAGCTCAAGTTCTACCTTGTACAAAAACCTTAACCTGAGTCTAACAGGATTACGTACGTACACACTTTCGTACATTCGGAAACCGTACGCACGTACGCACGTACCCACGGACGCACGTACGGAAAACCGAAAAACTATATGCCCCCGGCATCATACGATGCGGGGGCATAAAAACCACCTGACCTTCCGTTGCAGAACTTGGCGTCTCACACGTGACCCGAGCGAGGCTCGAACCCACGGCGGTGAGAGACCTAATGACTAAGAGTCAGCGCTCTTATCCATTAGGCCACGGAGGCCCGTTTTTTTCTTGTTGTGCGTAATACTATTTTGGTTCTGGTTACGCCCTTGTCTTTTAATCCCCCGTCGTCCCCCAGCCCGCCCATCGGGCCTTGAAGAAATAATTGGGCTGCACACGAGAACTGGTAAACCGCTCAGAGGATCTAAGCCTGCCCAGGCAAAGCGGTGCGAGTCGGTCCGTCCATGCTTATAAACCCTATTGGTTTCATTGGGCGACAGGGCTTGAGATGTCATTTCATCTCAGTGTCGGGTAAAAGTCCCACACAATTGGAAGCATCGTCTCCAAAATGACCTGTACTGTAATGACGGGGACGTTGACCCTCAAATCTCCCCACCGCGAAGCGGAGAGAGGATTGTTGGAATTAACTTCCTCCGTCCATGTCCATCCGTCCGTTCATAACAAGTTTCTGTCCGCTGCATATCTTCTTAACGTCATTACATTTTGGTCAGATCTTGGCACTATAGTGAGATGATGAGCAGATTCAATAACTTAACCATGCCGACTCAAGGTCAATGTCACTGTTGTAGGTCATGAGTTTGAGCCTTGAATTCTTTTCTGCTCCATATGAACTGAACCCTTTCATGCAGGCCATCTATTTCTATAAGCCCCAATGGGTGGGGGCCGGAACCCTTTGACAGATTTTCATTTAAGTGAAAGAAGTAATTTTGTATAGCAAATCAACACCAACACGAAATAATCTTTGTCATGTATTAACATCTATGTTTCACCATCATCGGTTCTTGAGGATGTAATTTGCTTTTTTGATTTGAGGTTTATCGTCGACTTATAAGACACTAAGATCATGCATATGTAAATACTGCAAAACTTTATAATTAAAAATAGTGATAGAAAGTGTGCCTCACACCTCTGATACTACTCAGGTTCAATTACACTCTGAGGATAATATCTCATTGACGTACATGTAGACACTACGTTTTTACGCAGCGCCGACGTCGCGCTGCGCTCAAAGCAAACGTATCATTAAAATTATTTAAGAAATGAAGGTTATTTAGTCAACGGTCATCAGAGTATGAACAGCATCGGGTCACGAGCAAAGTTTGTTAGCCCCGTCGGGGTTCTCCCTTAAATTGTGCTCATCTTAATTAGATGAACATTAAAAAATACTTTGATTACTTAAATATTGATATCTACATTACATTATTTCTCAAAACAATTGCACGCAGTTTTCCTACTGGCAGTGGAACAGCGTCGTTGGCGCCATAACTTTGTTTGTCTTATTGTTGTTCAACGTCCCCTTCAACGGCCAGTCATACTGAAGAGAACCATTTTTTATGTCAAACCAAACGCATCAGTGAAACCCAACGGAAATGACTTTCTTATTTTAAACATCCCAGGTAAAGCCGCGTCCCGGATACATCGACGTCAACGCTACGACTTTTCGCAGGCCCGAAGTCGATGACACGCTGCTCTCAAAGCGGACATATCAAGGAAATTTACATAAATGACTTCCGCCTTTCGGGATACAGCGACGTCAACGCTACGTCTCCACGCCGCGCATATGCCGATGTCACGCTACTCTCAAACTAAAATGAATTTACAGAAATTTCTTTCGCCTTTCAGACACAGTAACATCCAGGGTACGCCAACGCCGACGCTACGTCTCTACGCAGCACCGACGCCGATGTCACGCTGCCTTCCGCCTTTTAAAGATTTTAGACACAGTAGCAGCCAGGGTACCTCGACGTCGGCGCTACGTCTATACGCAGCGCCGTCGCCGATGCCTCGCTGCTTTGATTACAAAATGATATATTGCGTCCAAACTCCCCGTTCGTGATAGAGCAGAAAACAACAACAACAAAACACACACACACACAACCTTCCGTTGTAGAAAGCGTCTCACATATGACTCGAGCAAGACTCGATCCACAGTGACGAGAGACCTAATGATTTTGATTTGTTTGTTTTATTTGAGGTTTAACGTCCCCGTCAACACTGTAAAGGTCATATTGGAGACGTTGCTTCCAATTTTGTGGGACTTTTACCCGACATCGAGATGAAATGACATCTCAAGCCCTGTCGCCAAATGAAACAAATAGGGTTTATTAGCATGGACGGTCCGCCTCGCACCGCGGTTCCTGGACAGGCTTAGATCCTCTAAGCGGTTTACCAGTTCTAGTGTGCGGGCCGAATTCAGCTCTGCGTGGAAGCATCATGCAGTCCATATATTTCTTCAAGCCCCTATGGACGGTGACCTACCCACTAGGCAATGACCATGTACCAACATATCACATACTTTTTCAGCGTTCTTGAGGCAGTCCGGTGTTCGAACAATGAAAGGGACTACCCCGGTTTCTGTGCAGCACGGGAACGTGCCCGTTTATTTTCAGGGAATAAGGCATCATTGATAAAAAAGCTTAAGGCCCAAGAAACGAGGCGTTTCAAATGTGCTCCTGCCAAAAAAGAAAAAAGAAAAAGAAAACAGCTCCCATCAGAGACAATAAATTTACACTTAAAGACGCATTTGGTTTCCGGGAGCAAATGGTTTCCTTTCAGAATAGACTCGACTCACCGAGGTGTTACAAATGTGAACTCGCAACCGACGCAGTGAAACAATGATCCCAGCATTGAACAGCATGCATGAGCCACGTCATGGCAAAACCCGTTCAGATGTTTGCGAGAGACCTGTCAGCCTGCGCACACGCACAGTCTGGTCAGCTTTGGGCAGCTTGATACCGAGTTTCATTTGACGCCGTCGCTCAACAGCTGACTACGGCGAGGATGAGAAAACCTGTTTACAGTTAGAGACGCATTTGCTCCCCGGGAGCAAATTCTTTCAAAATAGACTCGACTCACCGAGGCGTTACAAATGTGGCAGTGAAACAATAAGACCCCAGCATTTTACAGCAAGCATGAGCCACGCCATGGCAAAACCCGTCCGACTGTTTGCGAGAGACCAGTCAGCCTGCGCATACGCACAGTCTGGTCAGCTTTGGGCAGCTTGATACCGAGTTTACTTCTCTAATACATGCAGCTGAGCTGACCAGTTTGATTTGACCTTGTCGCAATGCTTCTACCGATCTATGCCGGGTCTCTTGAAGTCTTCTTTGGCGCTAACAGTTCTTTCCATTTTGTGATGTGCACTTTTTCGCATGCAGTGCCTCATTGATAATGTGCCTCTCTGATAGCTGAAGCGCCCCTTTAAGAGAGTCTTCCCGTTTTTCACGGCAGCACGTGAAGTCACTGAGATACAATTACGTCATTTAGGCACGAGCGGTTGTAGCATACGAAAAGGTCGTTACAGGAATATGCTATAACTCGTTTTGGAAGGGATCTTTCATAGAAGATACGCCAATTACGCATGTGCGTAATGAAAAATATTTGCAGTAAAGAGAAAGCACCAAAATAATAGAGTTCTCCATTACATATATCATATGGGCTGTTTTTAAAGGAAAGAATTTGCTCCGAGGGAGCAAATTCTTACCTTTAAGAGTAGCCCCCATCTCGGAAAAAGCTGTTTTACATAGATTTGTTTCAGGTTGTGCGCTATAATATTTTGGTTCTGTTTGATTCTGTACGTTTTTTGTGGGTGTGTTAATCCCACGCCGAGAAGTGGAGAGGGGATTGTTGGAATGACCTTCCTCCGTCCATGGCCGTCCGTCCGTTGATAACAGTTTCTGTCCGCTGCATATCTCCTTAACGCCATTACATTTTGGTCAGATCTTGGCATAGAAGTGAGATGATGTGCAGAACCAATAACACAACCATGCGGCATTGTCAACTCAAGACCATTGTCACAGTTGTGTGTTCTTGAGTTTGAGCAATGCATTCTTTTCTGCTCCATATCAACTGAACCCTTTGATAGTTTGTTTGATTTGAGATTTTACGTCCCCATCAACACTGTATAGGTCATTTTGGAGACGTTGCTTCCAACTTTGTGGGACCTTTTTAAGACACCGAGATGAAATGACGTCTCCAGGCCTGTGGCCCAATGAAACCAATAGGGTTAATAAGCACGGGCGGTCCGACTCGCACCACTTTGCCTCTTGGCGGTTTACCAGTACTCTTGTGCGGTCGGTTACAGCTCATGCAGCTTATCAATTTCTTCAAGCCCCAATGGGCGGGGCCGGACCCCTTTGATAGATTTTCATTAAAGTGAAAGAAGTAATTTTGTATAGTAAATCAACACCAACACGAAATAATCTTTGTCATGCTTTTACATCAACGTTTCGCCATCATCGGTTCTTCATATTATAAAAAAAAACTTAGATGACGTCGAACACAAGCAATGCACCACGCCAACTATGTTACACAAAAAAATAACGGCAACCCGAAGAAGCAGAACAACACGCATACATGTACATGTGGCATGCGAAAACCAAGACTAGGGTCCGCGGTGCCCCCCCCCCCCCCAACACACACACATGCTTATTTTATCCGAGCACGAAATTTGTTCCGCTCATAAACTTCAAAACTGTTGGCATTTCAACCCTTATCTTGCTGAATATTCATTTAAGCCACACCCATTTCTGTCTATCAACCAATCAAATTACTTGGTGTAATTTATAGCTACAAATTTATAAACTGAATGCCAAAACAGTGTATATCCTGATCAGATGGCTTCTTCAGAAGCCATCTGATCTGGATCTACACTGTTTGCAAAGATACGTGTTGTCGTGAACAGCAAGATAATGGTTAAAATTTATGAGCAGGCCAAATAAGTCTGTGCTGATCTGAGCAGGAAAACCGCCTCTTTCATTTCATATGTATCTCGATATTGACGAGCATAATAAATTTCATGCCACGAAGACCCGAGCATGAAGGTTCTATTATCCCATGGCCAGGCCGGGCGGATCAGCCTGCGCATCCGCGCAGTCGGATAAAAGTCCCCATCGGCCGTACAAATAGTAACTAGATTACCAGCCATCCAAAGCGCGCACAGCGAAGGCCCAGATCAAACTGCGCAAATGTGCAGGCTGATCCGAGTCATAGCCGAGCGCGCATGTAAATATAACGAATCGACGCAAGCCGGAAAACTATCACCAGCCTAGGCACTGAAACCCTCGTAAAGGCAATAACAACGGCCGGGGAAAGTAAAAAAAAGAAAAAGACAAATTACCAGGCCGCACCCACGCGCAGGCTGACAAAATTATAAGCGGACCGTAAGGGGTAAGGGGATGTAAATTGATTTTGCCTGACCACAATCTTCGCCCTTGATTCTGTCATGAATTGTTCCGTTTAGGACGATAAGAAATGAGCGACCAATGACAACTCAGATCAGCATACGCAACTGCGTACACTGATCAAAGTATTCGCTGTTCGCATTAGAGTTACAACCGTTTTTTATGCCCCCGCCATTCGAAGAATGGTGGAAAGGGCATTAAGTGTTACCCCTGTCCGTTCGTTCGTCCGTCCCGACATCGTGTCCGGGCCATAACTCCTAAACAGTATGGAATATATTCATGAAACTTCACAGGTGCATTCACACACTGAGACGGTAGGTCAAGAACAAGGAAGACAACTCTTGCTTTTTTTGGTTTTTGCTGCCCTCGACTTAGTTCCATATAGTAAACAGTTTGTTTTTGTTTGATTTGAGGTTTAACGTCCCCGCCAACACTGTAAAGGTCATTTTGGAGACGTTGCTTCCAATTTTGTGGGACTTTTACCCGACATTGAGACGAAATGACATCTCAAGCCCTGTCGCCCAATGAAACCAATAGGGTTTATTAGCATGGACGGTCCGCCTCGCACGGCGGTTCCTGGACAGGCTTAGATCCTCTTAACTGTTTTCCAGTACTAGTGTGCGGGCCGGATTCAGCTCTGCGTGGAAGCATCATGCAGCCCATATATTTCTTCAAGCGGGGGCCACATATAGTAAACCGTGTCCGGGCCATAACTCCTAAACCGTATGGAATATATTCATGAAACTTCACAGGTGCATTCATCACACTGAGACGATGTGTTATGAACAAGGAAGACAACTCTTGCATTTTTGGTTTTTTAATTATCTGCCCTTGATTTAGTTCCATATAGTAAACCGTTTCATGAATGGCATTTTGCGGGGGTATCCGTGCCCTATGGACACTTTTTCTAGTTTTTTTTTTCTTTTTGCTGTGCGCTTTTTTGAGTCATGATAATAGAAGCAGGGGTTAAACTGATACACAGAATAGTAGAAGCAGAATAGACACTTTGAAGATTACCAAGACTGATCAGATGGCACACTGGTTGATACACGACTTAATTGACCATTAGTTTAGCTAGCCTCGCAGAGGCGTTTCATATGTAAACCCGCAAAAACGCAATGGAACAGTCAGACCCCATCGCTCAGCAATAATGTGCCCCGTCATGAGAAAACCTGTTCCATTATTTTCGTGCGACAAAAGGGCCGGTCAGCCTGGGCGTCCATGAGTCTGATCAGCACTTTTTTTAATTTGCTGCAACTTTGTAGCTGAGATGACCGGTTTGTGTCTACTCTTGACCTCGATACCGTTTTATCAGAACTTTAGTACCAGATCTTATGATTATGGGTACCCATATAGAACAGTTGGAGCAGACTTGACTAAAGACATCAGCCATATTCAGTTAGATTAGCCTCACCGAGGCGTTTCATATGTGGACCCGTTTTAGCAAACTATTGACCCCTTATATGGAGCGCTGACAGTTTGTTTTCCAATTAGTGACATGCAACTTTTTCCATAACGTTCCTCATTGATTCTACAGCAACACATGATGTCATTGATTATTTTCGAGCACAGACGGTTATTGCATACGAAAAGGTCTTAACATTAATACGCTGTCGCTCATATTCTCTTGGGGGTTTTATGGGTTTGTTTTGTTTTCCAGCCATCCAAAGCGCGCACTGCGAAGACCAAGATCAGATTGCGCAAATGCGCAGGCTGATCCGAGTCATAGCCGGGTGCGCATGTAAATCTAACAAATCGCCGCATCCCGGAAAACTATGTGGCAATTACAACGGCCCGCAAAAGAACAAAAAAAAAAAAAAAAAAAAATACAGATAATGACCAGGCCGCGCCTACGTTGACGAATTTATAATCGGACCTTTAAAAGACTAAGGGACGGGAGATGATCGTGAAATCTTCTCTATGGCCACCTTCTCCCTTCCGCTGATTCAAGAAGGGCATTTGTCAGTTTCTGGCCTGAAAGGACGTGTGCTGTACTGGTTACGGTCAGTGAAAAAAAATACTGGCGGGAGGGGGGGGGGGGGGGCATTAAATTGATTTTACGTGGCCGCCATCTTCGCCCTTGGTTCTACCCTGAAGCATGAAGTTTACCGTTTAGGATAATAAGAAATTAGTGACTAATAACAACTCAGATCAGCCTGCGCATCAGCGTAGACTGATCAAAGTCTCCGCTGTTCGCATGAGAGTTACAAGCAAAGACTTAAGCATACCGGCTAGATTCGCAGGCGGATCTGATTCTTCCTTGGTTTGAAATAGTTTTTTGCTGTGCGCTGGCTCATTTGAGTCATGATAATAGAAGAAGGGGTTAAACTGATACACAGAATAGTAGGAGAAGAATAGTCTTTGAAGATTACCAAGACTGATCAGATAGCACCCTGGTCGATATACGACTTAATTGGCCATTAGTTTAACTAGCCTCGCAGAGACGTTTCAAATGTGAACCCGCAAAAATGCAATGGAACAACCAGGCCCCATCGCTCAGCAAGAATGTGCCCCGTCATGAGAAAACCCGTTCCATTTTTTGCGTGCAACAAAGGGGCCGGTCAGCCTGCGCATCCGTAAATCTGAGCAGCACATTTCAATTTGCTGTCAGTTTGTAGCCGAGATGACCGGTTTGTGTCTTGACCTCGTCGCAAACCCCGAATACCGTTTTATCATTGCTTAATTTTAGGGGAACAAGGGAATAAAACTAACTTTGAGGAACTGTGTGCATTGTTTGAAAACACTTCGGACAATATAAAGAAATGTGTGACAAGTGAAGACTCAGATCATCCTGCGCATCTGTGCAGTCTGATCAGAGTCTTTGCTGTTAACACGAGCCGTCTCAGGCCTCTGGGTTTTTCAAACAGTAACAAGCGAAGACTTTGGCAACGTTTGCTAGATGCACAGACCGATCTTATCCTTTCTTGGTAAAAAAAGTTTTTTGCTGTGCGCTGGCTCTTTTACATGAAAAATCCATGATGCTGAGGCATCGAAGCGTTGAAACAGAGCATGGGAAACGGGTCCTTATCCCATTAGCGAAAAAGAAAAAACACTGTTAAATCAAGAAAAAATATAGCTTGAACGTCTTAATGATAATATTTGTTTCTCTTGAACGGTAAATGGCAAAAGCAAAAAAAAAAAAAAAAAAATGTTTGTAAATTTCATTAAATATGAGCATTGCCAAAACAAGTAAAAAGGGCTTGTCTGTACGGTCATAAATGTCGCGCTGTGACTCCCTGCGTCTCTGTGAAAGACAATAAAATTATCGGACGGATTATTGTCTCGCTCAGTGTACCGCTACATTGTCACGCTGAGAACACCTGTGCGTCTCGCTAGCTGTCTCGTTCGTCTCGGTGACAAGTGGAAGCGACACGGTGACAGAGAATTCTGCCACGGTGACGGTCGAGGTCTATAGGAATGTCTCGTTGCCTGTACTGTATATTAAAACCCTTATCTTGCTGAAATGGCTTGTTTTTCAAACAATGCATATCCAGATCAGATGGCTTCTGAAGAAGCCATCTGATCTGGATCTACATTGTCATTCAGTTTGTGAATTTGTTGCAATAATTTGCATCAAGTAATCTGATTGGTTGATAATTGGTAGTGGGTGTGACAGATGAAACTATTCAACAGGACAATGGTTATAATTTGTGGAAAATGCCTTTCAGTCTCATAAATACAACCCTTATACCCTCACCCTGCTGAATATTTCGATACACTACAATCCTCCTCTTTTTTCAGTCATTTATATTGCATGATATCATTTTTTCTATGGATTCAGATGCAGCATGGTACACGATATAGATCCTGATCAGCTGGCAGAAGCCAGCTGATCAGGATCTTTACTGGTTTCCTCCGAAAAAAAAAAAGGATACACACCACAACCTCTTTATAACACTAGTAATGGGGTCCAAAGCAGAAACCATGTTAGGTAAACAACCGTGCTATATGGAAACTAAAATGTATAGATTATATATATAAGCTTTACATTTTTGGGATCAATCTTGAAACAGTGTTGTATCCAAAACCAAGTTATAACAAACTGTGTTATAATGAGGTTGTGGTGTATCGGGGTTCAGCCTGGTGACGGTTAGTGGCAGAGTAATGTCTGACTGCCACAGGTTTACAATATGCTAGCTTGGTAGTTATGTCTCCCCCGAAAAAATTTTTTTTGGAGAGACATATTGTTTTTCCCCCGGGCGTCTGTCTGTCTGTCTGTCCGTCTGTCCTTCTGTCTGTCTGTCACACATTCGTGTCCGCTCTGTAACTTGAAAACCTTTAGAGCTATCTTCACGAAACTTCGTATAAATATTAATCAGCATTAGACAACGTGCAGTGCGCAAGAACCATAACTCTCACATTTATACTTTTTGAATTATCTCCCTTGGAAGTTTGTTGGTATGTATATATGTATGGGCAAATCCTGTCCGGTCAATAACTTTCTTATTTTTTGATGGATTTTAAAATTACTCGGCAGAAATATTAACAACCATAAGACGATGTGTGGTGCGCATGAGGCAGGTCGGTACCTCGAAGGTCAAGGTCATACTTAGAGGTCAAAGGTAAAAAAAAAGGGGGCCTTTTTTCGTATTTGGTCAATAACTTTCTTATTTTGAGATGGATTTTAAAATTACTTGGCATAATTATTAACAACCATAAGACAATGTTTGGTGCGCATGAGGCAGGTCGGTTCCTCAAAGGTCAAGGTCATACTTAGAGGTCAAAGGTCAAAAAAGGGGCCTTTTTTTCGTATTTGGTCAATAACTTTCTAATTTTGAGATGGATTTTAAAATTACTTGGCATAATTATTAACAATCATGAGACATTAACAATCATGAGACGATGTGTGGTGCACATGAGGCAGGTCGGTACCTCAAGGTCAAGGTCATACTTCGAGGTCAAAGGTCAAAAAGTGGGCCTTTTTATGCCCCCAACTTCGAAGAAGTTGTGGGGGCATATTGGTTTTGCCCTGTTCGTCCGTCCATCCTTCCGTCCTTACGTCCGTCCCACTTTTTACTGCATAGCATAACTTTAGAACCATGGGTGCTAGGTTTTTGAAATTTCATATATGGATTCCTCATGAAAAAATAATTGACCCGTGTTTTTTTTCTCGTCAGGATTATGCCCCTTTTTTGAGTTATGCCCCTTTGCAAAAAATACTATGAAATCTTGTAAGCAAGATATCTCAAAAACTGTTTGAGCTATTGCCCTGAAACTTTACATGCTGGTTGGGGATGATGAGTAGATGAACTGATTAACTTTTGAAAAAAATCCGAAATTTTTTTCTTGAGTTATGGCCCTTTGAAATTTTTCGCGTTTTAAGTTTGTAAGCAAGATATCTAAAAAAACTATTTGAGGTTTTTCCCCGAAACTTCACAGACTTGTCGGGGATGATGAGTAGATGAACTGATCAACTTTTGAAAAAAATCCGATTTTTTTTTCTTGAGTTATGGCCCTTAGATTTTTTTCGTGTTTTCAGCTTGTAAGCAAGATATCTCAATAATTGTTTGAGCGATTGCCCTGCAACTTTACAAGCTGGTTTGGGATGATGTGTAGATGAACTGATTAACTGTTGAAAAAAAATCCTATATTTTTTTCTTGAGTTATGGCCCTTTGAAATTTTTCGCGTTTTAAGTTTGTAAGCAAGATATCTCAAAAACTATATGAGGTTTTTCCCCAAAACTTCACAGACTGGTTGGGTATGATGAGTAGATGAACTGATTAACTTTTGAAAAAAATCCAATTTTTTTTTCTTGAGTTATGGCCCTTTGATTTTTTTTGTGTTTTCAGCTTGTAAGCAAGATATCTCAAAAATTGTTTGAGCTATTGCCCTGAAACTTTACAGGCTGGTTGGGGATGATGAGTAGATGAACTGATTAACTTTTGAAAAAAATCCGAAATTTTTTTCTTGAGTTATGGCCCTTTGAAATTTTTCGCGTTTTGGCGTCCTTCCGTCCTTACGTCCGTCCCACTTTTTACTGCATAGCATAACTTTAGAACCATGGGTGCTAGGTTTTTGAAATTTCATATATGGATTCCTCATGAAAAAATAATTGACCCGTGTTTTTTTTCTCGTCAGGATTATGCCCCTTTTTTGAGTTATGCCCCTTTGCAAAAAATACTATGAAATCTTGTAAGCAAGATATCTCAAAAACTGTTTGAGCTATTGCCCTGAAACTTTACATGCTGGTTGGGGATGATGAGTAGATGAACTGATTAACTTTTGAAAAAAATCCGAAATTTTTTTCTTGAGTTATGGCCCTTTGAAATTTTTCGCGTTTTAAGTTTGTAAGCAAGATATCTAAAAAAACTATTTGAGGTTTTTCCCCGAAACTTCACAGACTTGTCGGGGATGATGAGTAGATGAACTGATCAACTTTTGAAAAAAATCCGATTTTTTTTTCTTGAGTTATGGCCCTTAGATTTTTTTCGTGTTTTCAGCTTGTAAGCAAGATATCTCAATAATTGTTTGAGCGATTGCCCTGCAACTTTACAAGCTGGTTTGGGATGATGTGTAGATGAACTGATTAACTGTTGAAAAAAAATCCTATATTTTTAGCTCACCTGACCGAAGGTCATGGTGAGCTTTTGTGACCGTAAGATGTCCGGCGTCGTCGTCCGTCGTCCGTCGTCCGTCGTGCGTAAACTTTTTCTTGTGAACAAACTAGAGGCCACAGTTTTGGTCCAATCATCATCAAACTTGCTCAGAATGATCATCATGACAATATCTCGGTCAAGTTCGAATATGGGTCATGTCGGGTGAAAAAGTAGGTCAGTAGGTCAAATCATAGAAAAACCTTGTGAACACTCTAGAGGGCACAGTTTTGGTCCAATCATCATCAAACTTGCTCAGAATGATCATTGTGACAATATTTTAGTGAAGTTTGAATATGGATCATGTCGGCTTAAAAAGTAGGTCAGCGGGTCAAATCATAGAAAAACCTTGTGAACACCCTAGAGGCCACAATTTTGGTCCAATCATAATCAAACTTGCTCAGAATGATCATCATGACAATATCTTGGTCAAGTTCGAATATGGGTCATGTCCGGTCAAAAAGTAGGTCAGTAGGTCAAATCATAGAAAAACCTTGTGAACACTCTGAAGGCCACTGTTTTGGTCCAATTATCATGAAACTTGCTCAGAATGACCATTGTGACAATATTTCAGTCCAGTTCGAATATGGGTCATATCGGGTTAAAAAGTAGGTCAGCGGGTCAAATCATATAAAAACCTTGTGAACACCCTAGGGGCCACAATTTTGGTCCAATCATAATCAAACTTGCTCAGAATGATCATCATGACAATATCTCGGTCAAGTTTGAATATGGGTCATGTCCGGTTGAAAAGTAGGTCAGTAGGTCAAATCATAGAAAAACCTTGTGAATACTCAGGAGGCCACAAGTTTGGTTAAATCATTAATCTTGCTCAGAATGGTCATTGTGACAATATCTTGGCTAAGTTTGAATAAAGGTCTTTTCGGGTCAAAAAGTAGGTCAGTAGGTCAAATTAAAGAAAAAACTTGTGAACACTCTAGTTTTACATAGACTTATATAGGGAAAATCTTTAAAAATCCTTTTCTCTGAAACCACAAGGCCTAGGTCTTTTATATTTGGTATGAAGCTTCATCTAAAAGACCCCTAACAAGATTATTCAAATGATAGTGCTGAGGCCAAAAATGTCCCCGCCCCCGGGCCCTTTGGTTTTACATAGGCTTATATAGGGAAAATCTTTAAAAATCTTCTGCTCTGAAGCTGCAAGGCCCAGGACTTTGATATTTGGTATTAAGCTTTATCTAGTGGACCCCTACCAAGATTGTTCAAATTATAGTGCTGGGGCAAAAAATGCCCCCGTTCCGGGGCCCTTTGGTTTTACATGGCCTTATATAGGGAAAATCTTTAAAAATCTTCTTCTCTGAAACCGCAAGGTCCAGGACTTTGATATTTAGAATGAAGCTTCATCCATTGGACCTCTACCAAGATTGTTCAAATTATCGCCCTTGGGCCAAAAATGCCCCCGCTCAGGGGCCCTTTGTTTTTACATAGACTTATATAGGGAAAATCTTTAAAAATCCTTTTCTCTGAAACCACAAGGCCTAGGTCTTTTATATTTGGTATGAAGCTTCATCTAAAAGACCCCTAACAAGATTATTCAAATGATAGTGCTGAGGCCAAAAATGTCCCCACCCCCGGGCCCTTTGGTTTTACATAGGCTTATATAGGGAAAATCTTTAAAAATCTTCTGCTCTGAAACTGCAAGGCCCAGGACTTTGATATTTGGTATTAAGCTTTATCTAGTGGACCCCTACCAAGATTGTTCAAATTATAGTGCTGGGGCAAAAAAAGCCTCCACCTGGGGCCCTTTGGTTTTACATAGGCTTATATAGGGAAAATCTTTAAAAATCTTCTTCTCTGAAACCGCAAGGCCCAGGACTTTGATATTTTGTATGAAGCTTCATCTAGTGGACCCCTACCAAGATTGTTCAAATTATAGCCCTTGGGCCAAAAATCCCCCTGCTCAGGGGCCCTTTGGTTTTACATAGACTTATATAGGGAAAATCTTTAAAAATCTTCTTCTCTGAAACCGCAAGGTCCAGGACTTTGATATTTAGAATGAAGCTTCATCCAATGGACCTCTACCAAGATTGTTCAAACTATCGCCCTTGGGCCAAAAATGCCCCCGCTCAGGGGCCCTTTGTTTTTACATAGACTTATATAGGGAAAATCTTTAAAAATCCTTTTCTCTGAAACCACAAGGCCTAGGTCTTTTATATTTGGTATGAAGCTTCATCTAAAAGACCCCTAACAAGATTATTCAAATGATAGTGCTGAGGCCAAAAATGTCCCCGCCGCCGGGCCCTTTGGTTTTACATAGGCTTATATAGGGAAAATCTTTAAAAATCTTCTGCTCTGAAACTGCAAGGCCCAGGACTTTGATATTTGGAATTAAGCTTTATCTAGTGGACCCCTACCAAGATTGTTCAAATTATAGTGCTGGGGCAAAAAAAGCCTCCGACTGGGACCCTTTGGTTTTACATGGCCTTATATAGGGAAAATCTTTAAAAATCTTCTTCTCTGAAACCGCAAGGCCCAGGACTTTGATATTTTGTATGAAGCTTCATCTAGTGGACCCCTACCAAGATTGTTCAAATTATAGCCCTTGGGGCAAAAATGCCCCCGCTCAGGGGCCCTTTGGTTTTACATAGACTTATATAGGGAAAATCTTTAAAAATCTTCTTCTCTGAAACCACAAGGCCTAGGTCTTTTATATTTGGTATGAAGCTTCTTCTAAAGGACCCCTACCAAGATGATTCAAATTATAGTGCTGGGGCCAAAAGTGGCCCCGTCCCGGGGCCCTTTGGTTTTACATAGACTTATATAAGGATAATCTTTAAAAATCTTCTCTGAAACCACAAGGCCCAGGACTTTGAAATTTGGTATGAAGTTGCATCTAATGGACCTCTACCAAGATTGTTAAAATTATAGCCCTGGGGCCAAAAATGCCCCCACTCTGGGGCCCTATGGTTTTACATAGACTTACATGGGGAAAATCTTCAAAAATCTTCTTCTCTGAAACCACAAGGCCTGGGTCTTTGATATTTGGTATGAAGCTGCATCTAGTGGACCTCTATCAAAATTATTCAAATTATAGCCCTGGTACCAAAAATGTCCCCGCTCCGGGGCCCTTTGGTTTTGCATAGACTTATATAGGGAAATCTTTAAAAATCTTCTCTGAAACTGCAAGGCCAAGGCCTTTGATATTTAGTATGGAGCTTTATCTAGTGGACCTCTACCAAGATTGTTCAAATTATAGCCCTGGGGCCACAAATGCCCCCACCCCGGGCCGGGGCCCTTTGTTTTTACATAGATTTATATAGCCCTGGGGCCATTTGGTTTTGCATAGGCTTATGTAGGGAATATCTTTAAAAAAAATCTTCTTCTCTGAAACTGCAAGGCCCAGGTCTTTGAAATTTGATGTGTAGCTTTATCTAGTGGACCTTTGCCAAGATTGTTCTAATTATAGCCTTTGTTGATGTTTGGTATGAAGCTTCACCTTTAAGACCTCCCTCAACATTATGCACATTAAAACCCTGGGGCCAATAATGGCCCTCTCTGGGGCCCACTTGTTACACTATGGATCAGGTGAGCGATCCAGGGCCATCATGGCCCTCTTGTTTTCTTGAGTTATGGCCCTTTGAAATTTTTCGCGTTTTAAGTTTGTAAGCAAGATATCTCAAAAACTATATGAGGTTTTTCCCCAAAACTTCACAGACTGGTTGGGTATGATGAGTAGATGAACTGATTAACTTTTGAAAAAAATCCAATTTTTTTTTCTTGAGTTATGGCCCTTTGATTTTTTTCGTGTTTTCAGCTTGTAAGCAAGATATCTCAAAAATTGTTTGAGCTATTGCCCTGAAACTTTACAGGCTGGTTGGGGATGATGAGTAGATGAACTGATTAACTTTTGAAAAAAATCCGAAATGCTTGCTTAAGACAGGTTGCTCGCTTAATAAAGGTGGCCACTAAGACAAGTTTGACT
This sequence comes from Lucinisca nassula, assembly GCA_963580285.1. Taxonomy (NCBI): domain Eukaryota; kingdom Metazoa; phylum Mollusca; class Bivalvia; order Lucinida; family Lucinidae; genus Lucinisca; species Lucinisca nassula. The sequence continues at coordinate 64,572,783 of OY757026.1, read as the reverse complement.
GTATCTCTAAAACTGTATGAGCTATTATCCTGTAACTTAAAAAACTAGTAGGGGGTGATAAATAAACGACCTGATTAACTACAGCTTTTCTTGTGTAATTTCAGCATTACAGCCACATAAAAACAAGATATCTCAATTACTGTTAGGGACAAGCAGTGTTAGGGTCAAGCAGTTGGGGGCATTGTGTTTCATAAACACTGGCTCTAGTTTTCGTATTTGGTCAATAACTTTCTTATTTTGAGATGGATTTTGAAATCACATAGCAGAAATGTGAACCAATATAAGGCGATGTGTTGCGCGCATGACCCAGGTTGGTACCTCAAAGGTCAAGGTCATACTTAGAGGTCAAAGATAAAAAAGGGGCCTTTTTTGGGGTTTTGTCAATAACTTGCTTATTTTTAAATAGAATTTGAAGTTACTTGGCAAACATGTTACCGAAAATGTCAAGGTCATACATAGAGATCAAAGGTAAAAAAGGGGCCTTTTTTCGTGTTTGGTCAATAACTTTCTTATTTTTAGATGGATTTTGAAATTGCTAGGCAGAAATGTTAACCACCATGAGATGATGTGTTGCACGCATGACCCAGTTTAATACCTGAAAGGTCAAGGTCATACATAGAGGTTAAAGGTAAAAAAAAGGGCCTTTTTTGTGTTCTGTCAATAACTTTCTTATTATGCCCCCAACTTTGAAAAAGTTGGAGGATCATATTGGTTCTGGTTCGTTCGTCCGTCAGTTACGCTTTTGATGCATAGCATAACTAAAGAACCGTGTATGCTAGGGTTTTGAAATTTCATATATGGATTCCTCATGGAAAATTAGCTTACGCATATTTTTTTTCTCGTCCGGATTATGCCCCCTTCAAGAGTTATTGCTCTTTGATTTTTTTTTTTTTAATAAAATCTTGTCAGCAAGATATCTCAAAAACTATTGGAGCTAGAGCCTTGAAAGTTGGTGAATATATTGATGGTGATGAGTAGATGAACTGATTAACTTTTGACAAAATTCCGAAAAATACTTTGTGAGTTATGGCCCTTTGTCATTTTGGTAATTTGTGCCCATTGTAATGTATGCTAAAAGTGATGCAAAGCATAACTTTAGAACTGTGTATGCTAGGGTTTTGAAATTTCATATATGGATTCCTCATGGAAAATTAGCTGACGCGTATTTTTTTTCTCGTCCAGAATATGCCCCTTTCAAGAGTTATTGCCCTTTGAAATTTTTTTAATAAAATCTTGTCAGCAAGATATCTCAAAAACTATTGGAGCTAGAGCCTTGAAAGTTGGTGAATAGATTGTTGGTGATGAGTAGATGAACTGATTAACTTATGACAAAATTCCGAAAAGTACTTAGTGAGTTATGGCCCTTTGTCATTTTGGTAATTTGTGCCCATTGTAATGTATGCTAAAAGTGATGCATAGCATAACTTTAGAACCGTGTATGCTATAGTTTTGAAATTTCATATATGCATTTCTGATGGAAAATAAGCTGACGTGTATTTTTTTTTCTCGTCCGGATTATGCCCCTTTCAAGAGTTATTGCCCTTTGAAATTTTTTTAATAAAATCTTGTCAGCAAATTATCTCAAAAACTATTGGAGCTAGAGGCTTGAAAGTTGGTGAATATATTGGTGGTGATGAGTAGATGAACTGATTAACTTTTGACAAAATTCCGAAAAATACTTTGTGAGTTATGGCCCTTTGTCATTTTGGTAATTTGTGCCCATTGTAATGTATGCTAAAAGTGATGCATAGCATAACTTTAGAACCGTGTATGCTAGGGTTTTGAAATTTCATATATGGATTCCTCATGAAAAATTAGCTGACGCGTATTTTTTTTCTCGTCCGGATTATGCCCCTTTCAAGAGTTATTGCCCTTTGAAATTTTTTTAATAAAATCTTGTCAGCAAAATATCTCAAACACTATTGAAGCTAGACCCTTGAAAGTTGTTGAGTATATTAATTGGTGGTGATGAGTATATGAACTGATTAACTTTTGACAAAATTCCAAAAATACTTTGCGAATTATGGCCCTTTGTCATTTTGGTAATTTGTGCCCATTGTAATGAATGCTAAAAGTGATGCATAGCAGAACTTTAGAACTGTGTATGCTATGGTTTTGAAATTTCATATATGCATTCCTAATGGAAAATAAGCTGACGTGTATTTTTTTTCTCATCCGGATTATGCGCCTTTCAAGAGTTATTGCCCTTTGAATTTTTTATGCCCCCGCCATTCGAAGAATGGTGGAAAGGGCATATAGCGTTGCCCTTGTCCGTCCGTCCGTCCGTCCGTCCGTCCGTGCGTCCGAAACTTAAACGCAGCCAATAACTTCCATATTTCTGGATGGATTTTAAAATTACTCGGCAGAAATGTTAACCATCATGAGACGACGTGTCACGTGCAAAACCCAGGTCCGTAGCTCCAAGGTCAAGGTCATACTTAGAGGTCAAAGGTAAAAAATAGGGTGCAAAACTTAAACGCAGTCAATAACTTTCTTATTTCTGGATGGATTTTGAAATTACTTTGTAGAAATGTTAACCATCATGAGTCGATGTGTCACGTGCAAAACCCAGGTCCGTACCTCCAAGGTCAAGGTCATACTTAGAGGTCAAATGTCAAAAAAAGGGTCCGAAACTTAAACGCAGTAAATAATTTTCTTATTTCTGGATGGATTTTGAAATTACTTTGTAGAAATGTTAACCATCATCAGTTGATGTGTCACATGCAAAATCCAAGTCCGTACCTCCAAGGTCAAGGTCATACTTGGAGGTCAAAGGTCAAAAAAAGGGTCCGAAACTTAAACACAGCCAATAACTTACTTATTTTTGGATGGATTTTGAAATTATTTTGAAGAAATGTTAACCATCATGAGACAATGTGTCACGTGCAAACCCAGATCCGTACCTCCAAGGTCATACTTGGAGGTCAAATGGCATAAAAAGGGTTCAAAACTTAAACACTGTCAATAACTTTCTATGGATGAATACGAACATAGACATATTTTCGGGCGGGGGCATCCGTGTCCTATGGACGCATTTCTAGTTTTAATAAAATCTTGTCAGCAAGATATCTCAAAAACTATTGGAGCTAGAGGCTTGAAAGTTGGACCATGAGTCATGTGCAAGACCTAGGTCCATACCTCCAATGTCAAGGTCATACCTAGAGGTCAAAGGTAAAAAAAAGGACAGTCAATAACTTCCTTATTCTTTGATGGATTATGAAATTACTTGGCAGAAATGTTAACCATCATGAGACGATGTGTTGTACCGCAAAGGTTAAGGCCATACTTAGAGGTCAAAGGTAAAAAAGTGCTTTTTTTGTTTACGGCCAATAACTTTTTTATTTTTCTATGAACATTTTTAAAGTTACTATGCAGAAATGTTCATCTTCATTATATGATGTGTTACACACAAGACCCAGCTCAATACCTCCAATGTCAAGGTTATACTTAGCAGTCAAAAACGGGGGAGACATCTGTGTTTTTGTAGAAAAACAAATTCTAGTTTAAATTTCATTTTATAATGCGTATTTGTTCAGATATTTTAAGGTGAGAATCCATATGTTTTCAGGGGAACCACATATAGATGGAGACCCTGGGGATCTGAGATTTAGAATTAAACAACAAAAGTAAGTTTATCTATGTTTCTTTACTCCTTAGCATTAGATAAGCGAAGCCATATAACTAAGTGCATTCTTTATATCTCAAACACTGATAATTGTATTCATAAAATATTGTCTTATCTTTCTGCTCCAAACATAGATTGTAGATGCTTGTTAGAATGACTACAACAAGGCAGTTTTAACAAGTACCCCACAATCAGTGTTTTGGAGCAGAAATAAGGAGAATTATATCAATATGTACCTTCTTTATATAAATTTACACAGACTTGTTAACTTGATTGAGCCTTCAATAGTCACAAGTGACATACAAGTTTTACAAAAAAGGAATCCTGTACCAAGGATAGTTTTTTAGCTCACCAGAGCTGAAGGCTCTCGGGGGAGCTTATAGGATAGGCAGTTGTCCGTCGTCGTTTGCTGGCATCAGCACTTTCAAACGACATCTCTGAAGCAACTGGGCCGATTCAGCCCAAATTTCATCTCTAGCATCCCAGGGGTGTGGGATTGAAAGTTTGTGTTTTTAGCTCACCTGTCACGTAGTGACAAGCTGAGCTTTTGTGATCACATTTCGTCCGTTGCCGTCGTCAGTGCGTGTGTGCATGTGTGTGCATAAACTTTTTCTTCAAATGACATCTCCTCCTAAACCACTGATCAGATTTTGACCAAACTTCACAGGAATGATCCTTAGGTGGTCCCCTTTCAGAGTTGTTCAAATGGTTGTGGTCCATTGCACATCTAGGTCACAGGAGCTAAAAATAGATTTTTTAAACAAAAACTTTAAAAATCTTCTTCTCTGAAACCGCAAGGCCCAGATCTTCGATATTTGGTATGAAGCTTCATCTAGTGGACCTCTACCAAGATTGTTCAAATTATAGCCCGTGGGGCAAAATTGCCCCCGCCCCGGGGGCCTATGGTTTTACATAGGCTTATATAGGGAAAATCATTAAAAAATCTTCTTCTCTGAAACCACAAGGCCCAGGTCTTTAATATTTGGTGTGAAGCTTTACCTGGTGGACCTCTACTAAATTGTTCAAATTACAGCCTTGGGGCTTAAAATGCCCCCGCCCGGGGGCCTTTGGTTTTACATAGACTTATACAGGGAAAATCTTTAAAAATCTTCTTCTCTGAAACCGCAAGGCACAGATCTTTGATATTTGGTGTGAAGCTTCATCTAGTGGACCTCTACTACCAAGATTGTCCAAATTATAGCCCTGGGGGCCAAAATGCCCCCGCCCTGGGGGCCTTTGGTTTTACATAGGCTTATATTGGGAAAATCATTAAAAAATCTTCTTCTCTGAAACCACAAGGCCCACTTCTTTAATATTTGGTGTGAAGCTTTGCCTGGTGGACCTTTACCAAGATTGTTCAAATTATAGCCTTGGGGCCAAAAATGCCCCCGCCCAGGGGCCTTTGGTTTCACATAGGCTTATACAGGGAAAATCTTGAAAAAATGTCTGAAACCGCAAGGCCCAGATCTTTGATATTTGGTGTGAGGCTTCATCTAGTGGACCTCTACCAAGATTGTTCAAATTATAGCCCTGGGGCCCAGCCCCCTCCCAGGGGGCCTATTGTTGTACATAGGCTTATATAGGGAAAATCTTTAAAAAATCTTCTTCTCTGAAACCACAAGGCCCACGTCTTTAATATTTTGTGTGAAGCTTTACCTGGTGGACCTCTACTAAGATTGTTCAAATTATAGCCTTTGGGCCAAAAATGCCCCCGCCCCGGGGGCCTTTGGTTTTACATAGGCTTATACAGGGAAAACCTTTAAAAATCTTCATCTCTGAAACAGCAAGGCCAAGATCTTTGATATTTGGTGTGAAGCTTCATCTAGTGGACCTCTACCAAGATTGTTAAAATTATAGCCCTGGGGGCCAAAATGCCCCCACCCCGGGGGCCTATGGTTTTACATAGGCTTATATAGGGAAAATCATTAAAAAATCTTCTTCACTGAAACCACAAGGCCCAGGTCTTTAATATTTGGTATGAAGTATTTGGTGGACCTTTACTAAGATTGTTCAAATTATAGCCTTGGGGCCAAAAATGCCCCCACCCCGGGGGCCTTTGGTTTTACATAGGCTTATATTTTCTTGTCCTTTGGGACCATTGATTCCATTATGGAATTTCGTAAATAGCTGAGGGTCACTGATGAGGCCTAATTGGCCGAAACTAGCTAGTCTGGCCCAGAAAACATGTACACTCCGTATTTTTCAGTTCTGTGGTGTATTCCTTGCTTCCAAAGGATAACCCTTTTATAGAACATATTATACAGGGAAAATCTTTAAAAATCTTCTTCTCTGAAACCGCAAGGCCCAGATCTTTGATATTTGGTGTGAAGCTTCATCTAGTGGACCTCTTTCAAGATTGTACAAATTATAGCCCTGGGGCCAAAATGGCCCCACCCTTGGACCCTTTGGTTTTTCATAGGCTTATATAGGGAAACCTTTAAAAATCTTCATCTCTGAAACCACAAGGCCCAGGTCTTTGATATTTGGTATGAGGCTTCATCTAGTGGACCTCTACCAAGATTGTTCAAATTATAGCCCTGGGGCCAAAAATTCCCCCACCCAGGGGGCCTTTGGTTTTACCTAAGCTTATGTAGGGGAAATCTTTAAAACTTTTCTTCACTGAAACTGCAAGGCCCAGGTCATTGATATTTGGTGTGAAGCTTAATCTAATGGACCTTTACTAAGATTGTTCAAATTATAGCCCTGGGGCCAAAAATGCCCCGCCCTGGGGGCCTTTGGTTTTACATAGGCTTATAGAGGGAAAATCTTTAAAAAAAACTTCTTCTCAGAAACTGCAAGGCCAAGGTCTGAGATATTTGGTTTTAAGCTTCATCTATTGGACCTCTATCAAGATTGTTCAAATTATAGCCCTAGGACCAAAAATTCCCCCATCCCGGGACCCTTTGGTTTTTCATAGGCTTAATTAGGGAAAATATTTAAAATTCTTCTTCTCTGATACCACAAGGCCCTGCTCTATGCTATTTGATATGAAGCTTCAACTAGTGGACCTCTACCAAGATTGTTCAAATTATAGCCCTGGGGCCAAAAATGCCCCCACTCCTGGGGCCTTTGGTTTTACATAGGCTTGTACATGGAAAATCTTTAAAAATCTTCTCTGAATCGGCAAGGCCCAGATCTTTGGTATTGGTGTGAAGCTTCATCTAGTGGAGGTCTTTCAAGATTGTTCAAATTATAGCCCTGGGGCCAAAAATGCCCCCACCCCAGGACCCTTTGGTTTTTCATAGGCTTATATAGGAAAAACCTTTAAAAATCTTATTGTCTGAAACCAGAAGGCCCAGGTCTTTGATATTTGGTATGAAGCTTCATCTAGTGGACCATTACCAAGTTTGTTCAACTTATAGCCCTTGGGCCTAAAACGTACGGGAGACACTATTTCTCAGGTGAGCGATTCAGGGCCCTCTTGTTTAATGAAAATCGGCACATTAGTTTCTGTTTGGTTGCTATGGCAACTTAGAGCTTCCATAGACTTACAATTGGGAAAATAGAAAAATGGCATTTGCTGCCAAGTCTTTGCAGATATTTTGACAAAACTTTTATAGAAATATTCCTTGAGTGAACTTCTTTTAGCCATATGCTTTTATGCCAACCTGAGGGTCCCCCAGCGTGTGCCTCACCCCCTCTAGCGCATAAAAGGCCTATATCTCAGAGACCATTCAGTTCTCTACCCCTAAACCATATATATTCTTGTTTCTTATGATAAGACACATTCAGTGACACCAACCTGTGTGCTGTTGCTATGATTAAGAGGTGATGTACGATGGTGATAATTATTATTATTATTATTATTTTCAGACATGCCAGATTTGAAAGACGAGGAGATGATTTATATACAAATGTTACTGTCTCATTACTAGATTCTTTAGTAGGATTTGAAATGGATATACCTCATTTAGATGGGCATTCTGTGAGTACACTTTTACTTATTGACAGCTATAGCTGTGTATTTGTTTGAGTTTTATGTCCCACCAACAATTTTTAAAGACTCATCCGGAGGTCTGGAGAAGCCCAGAATTGATCCCACGATCCCTGGTGCTTAGCAACTACACCACAGGGGCTTCTCAGAGCTATATGTAACAGGACTTGGTCAACATTCGTTCGTGGAGATTTATCATGAAATCTTTTCTACGGTCAGTCTCTCCTTTCCGCTGATTCAAGAAGGGCAGTTGTCAGTTTCTGGCAAAAGAATGTGCACTGTACTGGTTAACCGCTAACGTATACGCCTGCTCAGGAAAACTGTGGATATGTAAACAGACTGACTCAAAAATGACCTAAATAGTGTTGACTGGGACGTTCAACTTAAATACAAACAAGCAAACAAAACAGGACTTGGGATAGCTAAGACATAGTTTTCTTCATTTCTTCAGAAGAAAATCTGTTAGACATACCGCATGGGTTACTTGGCAAAAACACCAAAATAACTTAGGGATACCCAAGCAGTATAGTTAATGCATTTTTGTTCAGAAGAAATTTATAAAATACCTGGGTCCAATTGTTCAAAACTACGATGTCATTAGTAAACCTTTGATCATTAACTATGGAAAAAATAGTGATTTTTTTGCTGAAAAAATCATAAGGTGAGCAACTTTTGCAAATGCAGATCCCCATCAACTCTGTATAGGTCATTTTGGAGACGTTGCTTCCAATTTTGTGGGACTTTTACCCGACATTGAGATGAAACAACATCTCAAGCCCTGCCGCCCAATGAAACTAATAGGGTTTTTATGTATGGACGATCCGACTTGCACCACTTTTCCTGGGCAGGCTTAGAACTTCTAAGAGATTGACCATTTTTCATGTGCGGTTGGTTTCAGCTCTGCGTGGAAGCATCATGCAGACCAATATTTTTCTCCAAGCCCCGATGGGGTGGGGGTACCATTTAGAAATTTTGTTGGTGTGGGCATTCCTCCTTATTGGGGATTTCTAGCTATACAGACAAAAAATAAAATGTTAGTACTTTGGTAGTTTCTGAAATTCAAGAGTTTGAACTGTTGTCATTGAATCTGTGGTTTGTAGTCATGATAGCAAGCATCTCTCATAAATTCTCAGTGAAAGAGAGTCTGCTATTTTTAGCTTGCTTGGACTAAACTCACCTGGAATAAGACCAGGAAGAGTGGTTGCCACACTCTGGCTTCAGTGTCTGCTAAGGCTGGTATGATCAATCGGAAAATTGATTAATCGATTGATATTTTCCACAAAAATGATTATCATTTCTGATTTGCTTGGAATCGATTATTTGATAAGTACAATTTACTACACAAAGTTTTGCCTAAAATGGCTGGATGAGAGGCAAACAGTGCAGACCCTGATGAGATGCCGCTTTCATGAGACTGCGGTGTCTCATCTGGGTCTACACTGTTTGCTCATACCTGTCTGTTAAAAAACATATAGTAAAGTACAACGCATAGTAAGAGTCATGCTCAGAGAGAAAGTCAGACAGGTAAAATTATTACCAAATCTTTAGTGATCACTAATCGATTATTCATCACAGTGGCATGACTGATAATCGATTATCTTTCAGCTCCGATTAGCCAGCTCTGGTGTCTGCATATAGTTTAACTGCAAGCTGTCATATCATGAATAATTATTGAAGACCAACTTCGAAAAAGCAGTCTGCATATAGTTTTACTGCAAGCCGTCATATCATGAATAATTATTGAAGACCAACTTCGAAAAAGCAGGGATATACTGAATTTGCCTTGTCCTTACATCATTCCTTCCCTCCTTCTGTCTGTCTGACCTCATTAGATAAAATTTTGTCACACTTTTCTCAACAACTGTTTTGGTTACATAGTTGAATTTTGGTACACACATGCACGTTGGTTTGATGTATTGTGTATACCGGAATCAGGGCAAAAGGCCCATAACTCTTGGAATTACATCCCTTGATAGGTTTTACAATTTACCATGGATGAAAAATTTTCATTACATATTTCTCTAGAACAATGAAAGCTGAATAGTTGAAACTTGGCACACACATGGACAGTGGGCTGATGTATAGTGTTTACCAGAATCAGGACCAAGGGCCCGTATATATTGGAGTTAAAGCCCTTAATAGGCTTTACAATTTGTTGTTAATCAAAGATTTTTATCACTCTTTTCTCAAGAACTGTAAGGGTTACAAAGAAGAAATTTGGTACACATGTCGGCAGTGGGTTGATGCATTGTGTATACTCGAATCAGGGCCAAGGGCAAATAACTCCAGTCTTACAGTCAATACATTGATGTTATCTGGTAAGCATCAGTTCAAAATATTTCAACACTATGTCTCTTTTTCGTCTGATAGTGCTGCAGCAGGACTATAGTCAGATCCTCTGTCAGCCCTTGTTAAACACCTGTGCAAGATAGCTTGCATTCTGCATGTTCTCTTCTAAGGGGTACTTCTGTATGCTTCTGTAATCATTTCATGATAAAATTTGCAATAATGATGGGAAAGCATCTGTCCAGAAGAGCTCTGTTATCTGATTGTTGCTCCTGTTTGATGCTGAATTTTCAAAGCACTGCTTTTCAGATTATTTCATATCTTTTGCAATTTTTCAGGTACGTATAATTCGAGACAAAATTACTTGGCCAGGGGCCAAGATGAGGAAATCCATGGAAGGAATGCCAAATTATGAAAATAATAATGTAAAAGGAAGTTTATATATAACTTTTGATATAGACTTTCCTAAAGGAGAATTGTCTTCAGAAGAAAGAGAAGGTATGTTTTTAGCATATACAGTGAATTTTCAAGGGCTCGACCGGCCCCGATAGCTCAGTTGGTAGAGTGTCCGCTCCGGGGAACGGGAGGTCTGGGGTTCGATCCCGGGCCGCGACATACCAAAGTCGTTAAAAATGGTACTAGCTGCTCCTCGCTTGGCACTCAGGTTTACGGGGAAGAGCTAGGACTGGTCGATCCAGTGTCAGGATAATGTGACTGGGTGTGGTATCATGTAATGTGTCTTGGACATGATACTTCAGTGAGGCAGCACTATAAACGTGAGCATTGAGCTCCCTGTCGCAACCAGACACCGTCGTGATATGACTGAAAAATTGTTGAAAGCGACGTTAAACCCGAATTCACACACACACACACACATTCAAGGGCTCGAACACCGCTGACTCATATACCATACCATGGTTGTTTAGAACTTGTTCCCCGAGTCCATAGGGATCTCTTCCCATACCTCCAGATGACTCGTATTAACCCATAAAATGCCAATCACGACTATTGTCATCTGCTGTGCCGTCTGCCGGTTACCTTGAAAGTAATTTTTATGCAAACAGTGTGGACCCAGATCAGACTGCTCCTATAGGAGCAGTCTGATCTGGGCCCACACTGTTTGCCTGTTTGCAAAAATATTTGTAAAAAAAGATTGCAAAAAAAATCAGCAGACGACATACCTGTAAGCAGACAGCATTTTCAGATGTATTTTTTCTCGTCATCTTAAGGGTGAAGGACATGTTTGAGAGATTTGTCTGAACTTACCAAGAAAACATGATGTGTATATTCATTAGAATTACCTCATCAAGGCAGTTCTAATGAGTACACACAGCCTACTATCACAGTCAACCCTCTTTATACAGACATTCATTGAAATGAAAAACTCGTTATAATGACAATTTCAATTGAATCCTTAGCCTATATTGAATTCATAGTCATGAAAGATCTTTGTAACCAGACACTCTAGAAACAAATGTTATAAAATTTTGCTAGAATTGCCTTGGTGAGAGTGTAATAATGCCATGTAATATTTTCGATAATCCACTAGTGGATTAAATATGCAAATTAGTTAGATACGGTCTGCAACGTTACATGTAGGACTTCCCTTAACGACGTCGCGTTTACTAATTGGGGAATAGTGACATTTTTATAAAACAGTCGTGAATAAAATGCGTTTAAAATGTCATATGATAAATAGAATCTTGCATTCGTGCTCATGTATAATTGAATTTATTAATTTCGTTGAGGAAAAGGAATAAAATGCTCGGCAAAGCCTCTCATTTTATCCCTTTTCCTCAACTCGTTTAATAAATTCAATAATACAAATTGAATTTATTAATCTCGTTGAGGAAAAGGAATAAAATGCTCGGCAGAGCCTCGCATTTTATCCCTTTTCCTCAACTCGTTTAATAAATTCAACTAGAATACTGTCGATGGCGCGCCATCGCAAATCCCCACGCTTTCTACAGAGAGGCCAAGTACCGAAAACCCCTCACCCTGGGCCCTAATTTGACTCCATGGTCAAAATATTACCTGTATTATATTCTACTAATCATGCCCTTCAATTTCATATGCCACATGACTATGTTCCAAAAAACTTAAATTTTGACCCTTTGACCCCTCTTCCAGGGCCCCAATCTGACCCCAGGGTCAAAATTTTACTTGTATGTTATTCTACCCATTATCCCCTTCGCATAGATATGCAACATGACTATGTTCTGAAAAACTTTAATTTTGACCACCGACCCCCAGGGCGTGACCTAGGGGTCACAGCCAAAATCCCGTTCAATATGTTTTACTTTTTTCATGACTAAGTACATGTGCAAAGTTTGGCATCAAAATCTTCAAAATTGACTTTGTAATTGAATTTTATTGATATTTGACCTTTTGACCCCTCCCCAGGGCCCCTGGGGGCGGGGACAAAAAAAAATGTGCTCTTGCGCAAGCCATTCATGTAAGCAACTCGCATACCAAATTTGGTTGAATTCCGGCTAACGGTTTAGGAGGAGATAGCCGGACAGACAGACAGACGGACGGAGGCGATACTAATGGCGGAATAGTGACATTTTTATAAAACAGTCGTGAATAAAATGCGTTTAAAATGTCATATGATAAATAGAATCTTGCATTCGTGCTCATGTATAATTGAATTTATTAATCTCGTTGAGGAAAAGGAATATAAAGCTCGGCAAAGCCTCTCATTTTATCCCTTTTCCTCAACTCGTTTAATAAATTCAATAATACAAATTGAATTTATTAATCTCGTTGAGGAAAAGGAATAAAATGCTCGGCAGAGCCTCGCATTTTATCCCTTTTCCTCAACTCGTTTAATAAATTCAACTAGAATACTGTCGATGGCGCGCCATCGCAAATCCCCACGCTTTCTACAGAGAGGCCAAGTACCGAAAACTCCTCACCCTGGGCCCTAATTTGACTCCATGGTCAAAATATTACCTGTATTATATTCTACTAATCATGCCCTTCAATTTCATATGCCACATGACTATGTTCCAAAAAACTTAAATTTTGACCCTTTGACCCCTCTTCCAGGGCCCCAATCTGACCCCAGGGTCAAAATTTTACTTGTATGTTATTCTACCCATTATCCCCTTCGCATAGATATGCAACATGACTATGTTCGGAAAAACTTTAATTTTGACCACCGACCCCCCCCCCCCCAAGTCCGACCCCCAGGGCGTGACCTAGGGGTCACAGCCTAAATCCCGTTCAATATGTTTTACTTTTTTCATAACTAAGTACATGTGCAAAGTTTGGCATCAAAATCTTCAAAATTGACTTTGTAATTGAATTTTATTGATATTTGACCTTTTGACCCCTTCCCAGGGCCCCTGGGGGTGGGGACAAAAAAAAATGTGCTCTTGCGCAAGCCATTCATGTAAGCAACTCGCATACCAAATTTGGTTGAATTCCGGCTAACGGTTTAGGAGGAGATAGCCGGACAGACAGACGGACAGACAGACAGACGGATGGAGGCGATTGCAATATCCCCACTTTTTAGCTCACCTGACCGAAGGTCATGGTGAGCTTTTGTGACAGTAAGATGTCCGGCGTCGTCGTCCGTCGTCCGTCGTGCGTAAACTTTTTCTTGTGAACACACTAGAGGCCACAGTTTTGGTCCAATTATCATCAAACTTGCTCAGAATGATAATCATGACAATATCTCGGTCAAGTTCGAATTTGGGTCATGTCGGGTAAAAAAGTAGGTCAGTAGGTCAAATCATAGAAAAACCTTGTGAACACTCGAGAGGCCACAATTTTGGTCCAATCATCATCAAACTTGCTCAGAATGATCATTGTGACAATATTTTAGTGAAGTTTGAATATGGATCATGTCGGCTTAAAAAGTAGGTCAGCGGGTCAAATCATAGAAAAACCTTGTGAACACCCTAGAGGCCACAATTTTGGTCCAATCATAATCAAACTTGCTCAGAATGATCATCATGACAATATCTTGGTCAAGTTCGAATATGGGTCATGTCCGGTCAAAAAGTAGGTCAGTAGGTCAAATCATAGAAAAACCTTGTGAACACTCTGAAGGCCACTGTTTTGGTCCAATTATCATGAAACTTGCTCAGAATGACCATTGTGACAATATTTCAGTCCAGTTCGAATATGGGTCATATCGGGTTAAAAAGTAGGTCAGCGGGTCAAATCATATAAAAACCTTGTGAACACCCTAGGGGCCACAATTTTGGTCCAATCTTAATCAATCTTGCTCAGAATGATCATCATGACAATATCTCGGTCAAGTTTGAATATGGGTCAAATGGTTCCGGTCCGTTGCACATCTAGGTCACAGGAGCCAAAAACAGATTTTTTTCACCAAAAACTTAAAAAATCTTCTTCTCTGAAACCACAAGGCCCAGGTCTTTGTTATTTGGTATGAAGCTTCATCTAGTGGACCCCTACCAAGATTGTTCAAATTATAGTGCTGGGGCCAAAAATGCCCCCGCACGGGGGCCCTTTGGTTTTACATAGGCTTATATAGGGAAAATCTTTAAAAATCTTCTTCTCTGAAACCACAAGGCCCAGGACTTTGATATTTGGTATGAAGCTTCATCTAGTGGACCCCTACCAAGATTGTTCAAATTTGAGTGCTGGGACGAAAAATGCCCCCGCCACGGGGCCCTTTGGTTTTACATTGGCTTATATAGGGAAAATCTTTAAAAATCTTCTTCTCTGAAACCACAAGGCCCAGGTCTTTGATATTTGGTATGAAGCTTCATCTAGTGGACCCCTACCAAGATTGTTCAAATTATAGTGCTGGGGCCAAAAATGCCCCCGCCCCAGGGCCCTTTGGTTTTACATAGGCTTATATAGGGAAAATCTTCAAAAATCTTCTACTCTGAAACCACAAGGCCCAGGACTTTGATATTTGGTATGAAGCTTCATCTAGTGGACCCCTACCAAGATTGTTCAAATTATAGTGCTGGGACAAAAAATGCCCCCGCCACGGGGCCCTTTGGTTTTACATTTGCTTATATAGGGAAAATCTTTAAAAATCTTCTTCTCTGAAACCACAAGGCCCAGGTCTTTGATATTTGGTATGAAGCTTCATCTAGTTGACCCCTACCAAGATTGTTCAAATTACAGTGCTGGGGCCAAAAATGCCCCCGCCCCAGGGCCCTTTGGTTTTACATAGGCTTATATAGGGAAAATCTTAAAAAATCTTCTTCTCTGAAACCACAAGGCCCAGGTCTTTGATATTTGGTATGAAGCTTCATCTAGTGGACCCCTACCAAGATTGTTCAAATTTTAGTGCTGGGACAAAAAATGCCCCCGCCACGGGGCCCTTTGGTTTTACATGGGCTTATATAGGGAAAATCTTTAAAAATTTTCTTTTCTGAAACCACAAGGCCCAGGACTTTGATATTTGGTATGAAGCTTCATCTAGTGGACCCCTACCAAGATTGTTCAAATTTTAGTGCTGGGACAAAAATGCCCCCGCCACGGGGCCCTTTGCTTTTACATTGGCTTATATAGGGAAAATTTTTAAAAATCTTCTTCTCTGAAACCACAAGGCCCAGGTCTTATATATTTGGTATGAAGCTTCATCTAGTGGACCCCTACCAAGATTGTTCAAATTATAGTGCTGGGGCCAAAAATGCCCCCGCCACGGGGCCCTTTGGTTTTACATAGGCTTATATAGGGAAAATCTTTAAAAATTTTCTTCTCTAAAACCACAAGGCCCAGGACTTTGATATTTGGTATGAAGCTTCATCTAGTGGACCCCTACCAAGATTGTTCCAATTTTAGTGCTGGGGCCAAAAATGCCCCTGCCCCGGGGCCCTTTGGTTTTACATAGGCTTATATAGGGAAAATCTTTAAAAATCTTCTTCTCTGAAACCACAAGGCCCAGGACTTTGATATTTGGTATGAAGCTTCGTCTAGTGGACCCCTACCAAGATTGTTCAAATTATAGTGCTTGGACAAAAAATCCCCCCCTGCCACGGGGCCCTTTGGTTTTACATAGGCTTATATAGGGAAAATCTTTAAAAATCTTCTTCTCTGAAACCACAAGGCCCAGAACTTTGATATTTGGTATGAAGCTTCATCTAGTGGACCCCTACCAAGATTGTTCAAACTATAGTGCTGGGGCAAAAAATGCCCCTGTCCCGGGGCCCTTTGATTTTACATAGGCTTATATAGGCAAAATCTTTAAAAATCTTCTTCTCTGAAACCGCTAGGCCCAGGTCTTTGATATTTGATGTGTAGCTTCATCTAGTGGACCTTTGACAAGATTTTTCAAATTTTAGCCTTTGTTGATGTTTGGTATGAAGCTTCACCTTTAAGACCTCCCTCAACATTATGTACATTAAAGCCCTGGGGCCAATAATGGCCCTCTCTGGGGCCCACTTGTTACACTATGGATCAGGTGAGCGATCCAGGGCCATCATGGCCCTCTTGTTTTTAAAAACGTGGGGATAATAATACATGAACACTCATATAAGATCCTCTATATGTATAAGCCTGTCCAGTCAAAGTGAGATTAGGTAAACTGACTGGCTTCATATGACCTAAAAGTCTTGACTGGGCTTTTAAGATCCAAATAAACAGACAAACAACATTATTAGCATTTACACTGATGTTTCAGCCTTCTGTGAATTTAGATTGTTCTGACTATATCGGTATACAGGCTGATCCGAGTTGTTACTACATCCTAGAAGTTAAGCTGTGCAAAGGCTTGTATTTTAGTGACATTGTGTTTTGGTTGAAAATCAAGAAGTTTTTATTCAGAAGGAATATGTATTTACAAGATACACCTCAACCTTGTTATAACACGGAACTCTGGGTCCAACAAACGGACCGTGTTTGTTAACCGTATCGTAATATAAACGCCGACCGTATTTGTCACAGATTCACCATTGACACTATGGTGATCATTAGTTTTCCAAACAAGATGATGTGCGGTCCGGTTAATAACCGTACTTCCCGACTAAAATGTGTTTTGAACTAATCAATGGCAGTAAATACCATGGCCCACCCAGTCAAACAAGTCACTTCAATCGAAACCAGCTGATAAACCACGTTTATATCCAGAAAAAGGTCTAAGCTGACAGCGAGTATGACGCCATTTTGATAGCTGGTACCTGGCTAACTTTGTTGTAACTGAGCGTCCGCGGCCAATTTCAATGGTAAAATTACCGGGTTAGGGTTTGGAACCGGACAATGGTCAACGCTTATGAGAAATTTGAATTATTTCCCTTGGAATGGCTTAGCCTTAATATTAGCTATTTGAAACAATTTTTAATGGTGCACATGGTCTTTGAATGATTTTTTTACCACGAAAATCGATCATGAATATGTTTTATCATTTGCTTTTAAGCTGGCATAAATCTGATTTTCTTTTACATACAGCTCTAGAAAGTCAGGTTTATTGCAGTTGACAGATCACATTGTCTGCATCCATGTTTAAAATTTCTGCTGACCAGTGATCCTTAACAGAGCGTGATAAATGTTTTTTCCGGTTGCGTAACTGAATTCTTTAATCTCTTTGGAGTGTGCCGATGGCAGTTGATGTTTATTATGCGTGTCAAACTAAACAAGTTTATATACTGTATATTCATTTGACATGTTTGGAGGCCTGCAATAAATATCAAAAAGTACCGTTATAGACAAGATACATGTACTAGTAAATCATTTACTTCTGTCTCATAACACTTAAAGAGGCAAGGAAAACTGCATAGCAGATGCCATTTTAAATTTTGTTTTTCAGAGAAAATCAGCCTTGACATTTCTTGTGAATTCATCACATGAACAAGTCCCATGAAATGAACACCCCGCTAAACCCCACTTTATACAGAGAAAACTGGGTTTTATGGGGGTATATATTACTTTTCCTATTTCTGCTTCAAGATGTAAGTTGTGGGTACTCTGACATTGGAACCGCCTCAATGAGGTAGTTCTTACACGCACCCTCCGCCCCCGCCCATAGTGGCTTGAAGAAATATATGGGCTGCATGATGCTTCCACACAGAGCTGAATCTGGCCCGCACACTAGTACTGGTAAACGGCTAAGAGGATCTAAGCCTGTCCAGGAACTGCGGACCATCCATGCTAATAAACCCTATTGGTTTCATTTGGCGACAGGGTTTTAGATGTCATTTCATCTCAATGTCAGGTAAAAGTCCCACAAAATTGGAAGCAACGTCTCCAAAATGACCTTTACAGTGTTGACGGGGACATTAAACCTCAAATCAAACAAACTTACAAGCACCCACAACCTATGTCTGCAGTATAAACAAGAAAATATCAGAGGTTTTCTTCGGGGGGAAAAATAGCCATTTCGGAGATGTGAAAAAATGCACTATGTCAAACGGGTGTGTTATCGTAATGATCTGCCATGCAGATGATTCACAAGAAATATCAGGCCTTATTTTCTCTTTTTTGTGTGTGTGTGTGTGTGTGTGTGTGTGTGAGAATTATCTGCAATTTGAGCCTACACACAGATGCAATAATGTCACCTAACATAGCAGTTGGCGGCATCTTTACCAACTTTGCTACCAAATTATCCCCCCAAAAAGATGGCTGATATGAAATTGTGCATATAAAGAAGGCTTATTTTCTCAAAAAAATACCAGGAAATTGTTCTTTTTTGTCGTCTGCCGGTTACTTTTAAGTCATTTTTGCAAACAGTCTGATCTGGGTCCACACTGTTTGCCTGTATGCAAAAATATTTTTAAAAAAGTTTGCAAGAAGTTTCAGCAGATGACATAAGCAGACGACTTTTTCAGATGCAGTTTTTCTGGGCGTCTTAAGGGTTAAGCTACTCAACTCATAAACCAGGGGTCATGGGTTTGATCCCATGCTTCTCAAGACTTTTGGATGAGTCTTTAAGAAGCGAGGTCCTGTGTCCATATGACCTTAGTTGTTGGTGGGATGTACAACACAAACACACAGAGTCTGGATTGCTTCTTTAAGTGCTAATATGTTTGTTATCATTTTTATTTCAGCCTTACAGAACATATTAAAACAGGAATCAAAACAGAAGGTTTACAATGGTTTACAAGGATATTGAAATTATCTCCCTTTAGAGATCTCAGTCATTGTGCTACGTGTGTAGTTGGTATGCTCAAAATACAGAAATGCTAGAGAATTGATTTTGGACCCGCTGTTTATTCATTTAGTCATATTGATAGAAAGAGGTTAACCCTTATTCTGCTGTTCACGGCAACCCCTACCTTGGCAAACAGTGTAGATTCAGATCAGATGGCTTCTGAAGAAGCCATCTGATCAGGATCTACACTATTTGTGTAGATCCAGATCAGCTGGCTTCTGAAGAAGCCATCTATTCAGGATCTACACTGTTTGTCTTTCAGTTTGTGAATTTGAATGAAAACAGCATATCATGTAATCTGATTGGCTGATTGTCAGAAATGGGTGTGGCTAATAAAATTATTCAGCAGGATAAGGGTTAATACTTCAAGCACAAAGCATGATTAGCAGATAGCATTTTCAATTTTTTTTTTTTTTTTTTTTTTTTTTTTTATTTATGAAAGACAGTAAAGCTGGACATTACATGTGAAATGTCTGCCAAGCAGACAATTCACATGAAATGTCAGGCCATATTTTCACAGAAAAATAATGAAAGAAAAGAAATAGATAGACATATTTGTGGTCTGCTCTAGATTTTTCTGCAGTGCTTGAGCCACACCCATTTTTGACTTTGAACCAATCAGATTACTTGATTTAATTTATTCCTACAAATTCACATACTGAATGTCAAACAGAGTAGATCCTGATCAGATGGCTTCTGAAGAAGCCATCTGATCTGGATCTACACAGTTTGATGTCAAACAGTGTAGATCCTGATCAGATGGCTTCTTCAGACACCATCTGATCTGGATCTACACTGTTTGCAGAAGGAGGTCTTCTTATGATCAGCGGGATAAGAGTTAACTGTTTATAGGCTCTTCAGAAAAATAAAACAAACTAAAAACAGCTTTTGATATTTATGACTATGGAAATGAGGAAGAAATCCTATATCTCATCTTGCCACAGCATGGGACAACCTGTTTTTGCCATTCGCATCAACGCAATCTGATCTGCACCTTAGCTTTATCTGCTTAGATACAGTCGAACTTCAATGGCTCAAACACCTTTGGGACCTCAAAAATCTGTTCGAGACAGTGGTAGTTCGAACCACTGAGGTTACTGTCAGGAGGCATAATGAGATATTTTTAGTCATATTTTTGGTGTTCTATAATGAAAATGTATGCTGTGTGTACTCATTAGAATCGCCTCATCGAGGTGATTCTAATGAGTACACACAGTATTCATTTGCAAGATAAAAGACTAAAATCTTCTTAATTATCCTCCACTATTTCTTATGTAGAGGATTTCGCTAGGGGCTCAAGAATGAGTTCGACACATCCATGGTAAACGAGCCATCGGTGTTCGAGCCATCGAAGTTCTACTGTAGTAAAGTACCTCTAAACACTCCTGCTTGGCCTAGTGGGTAAGCAAGCTGAATTTTAGTCATTAGGTCATCCATCACGGCCGTGGTTTGAGCCTCACTTAGGTCACTTGTGAGATGCCAATTTCCGCAACGGAAGGAATGGTGGCTTTTCTCTAGGTACTCCGATTTCACCCATCTCTGATTAACGATCTGCATGAAAAAAAATGAAATAATCTTGAAAGGGTCGTAAACCCCCCCCCCCCCCCACCCCCCAAAAAAAAGAATAATAGTAATAATACCGTAAAAATCCTAATTTCAGACACCTTGAGGAATTGCTGTAATTCTCCTAAAATTTTAAAAAATTTGTTTCACAATTCAGCAAGGAGTCCTATGAGTGCAGATGAAATGGCAAATAATGTAGACCCTGATCAGACTGCTCTGGACCTGCACTGTTTGCTTAGGCCTGTCTGTCCCAATACTTAGGATCAGTACGGTACCTCCGGTTTCTATTTCTAAAATTTCAAGACTCTTGCTAGTCTGTGTAGCTGAGCAGACTGGTTTGTGTTTGGCCGCAATGGGCTCTTATCAGTTACCCCCTATATTAATTGCATTGTAACACCTTGACCTGATAAATATATGTGACCTCAGGACAAGCATTCTACAAGCATTCTTGAAACCTTGCCTGATAAACTTGATATCAAAAGACATGAATCTGGTATTCTCTATATATGACCAAGTGAAAAGGGGTTTTCAGCTTGTGTGCCCTGTAGAGCTCATATTAACCTGCTCATCTGAGCAGTCTGATCAGATTCCGCTGGCATAATTTTTCCCCAGATTCATTCAATAATTCCCAATAGCCATGTGAATGAAGTGAAATTGGCTTTCATGCGTGCTCAGTGATGAGCAGGCTTTTCTGAGGCCTGGGTGTGTAAACATGTCCCAGAAACACATTTCTGTCTGTTGCCTCATCAGTTGCTTATTTATCTTGGCGTATGTATTTTGTGCTTGTTAGAATTCAGTGCAAAAGTCAGTTCTATAGCGAACATGTACCCGCAAGATGTGGGCCCCCACCCATCAGGGCTTGGAGAAATAGATTGGGCTGCATTTAGCTTCCACACAGAGTTGAAATTGACCACACATGATTACTGGTTAACCCCTTAGAAGGACTAAGTCTACCCAGTTGAAGTGGTGGGAGTCCAATGCATATAAGTGCTATTGGTTTCTATATGCTTATATGCTTGAGATGTCATTTCATCTTATTGTCGGGTAAAAGTCCCACAAAATTTGAAACTCTGTCACCAAAATAACCTTAATAGTGTTGACAGGGATGTTAAACCTTTATTCAAACAAACAAAACCAACAAGATGTGTTCATTTACCACAACCACCTTGTTAAACTGTTCCTTGTAACATGGTTTTGAATATTAAGAAATGGTTCCATAAATATGGAAAAATGCCCACTAAATAATCTATATATTTTGTCGGGATATATGAAACACAGTTGTTTAGCAGGCCTCCATGGCCTAATGGGTAAGAGCACTGACTTGTAATCATTTGGTCTCTCACAGCTGTAGGTTTGAAGGAAGGTCAGGTGGTTTTTCTCCAGGTACCCTGGTTTTCACAAACTTCTGCTAAAAGATCAGCTCAAAATAAGTGAGATAATCTTAAAAAGGCCACAAAACAGAAACAGAAAAATAAAACAACAAAAAACCCAGTTGTTTAATTAACCCGGTCATTTGGGTTTGTACCCCAACATTAATCTTATATTGTAAACATGTTGTGGTGTATATTTTTTTTTTCTTTTGGTTTTAGTTTTATGACCCTTTCAAGATTATTTCACTTATATCGAACTGATGGTTAATCAGAGGTAGGTGAAAACCGGAGTACCCAGTGAAAAACCACCTGACCCTCTGTTGCAGAACTTGGTGTCGCACATGTGACCCTAGCCAGGCTTGAACCCACAGCTGTGAGAGACCGAATGATAAGAGTCAGCGCTCTTATCCACTAGGCCAGGGAGGCCCGTTTTAGGGTGTATATAATTCAGAAAAAGACCAATTATTATCAGGTTTTACAATTGGCACTGACTGTTTTTAGCTCCACCCTCTGTCTTCATCAAAGCATGAATGTCAAAAAATGAAGTTTCATTTCTTTGTTAACCTTTATCCTGCTGTAGGCGACAAGCCCTATCTTTGCAAACAGTGTAGATCCAGATCAGATGGCTTCTGAAGAAGCCATCTGATCAGGATCTACTCTGTTTGACATTCAGTTTATGAATATGTATAAATAAATTGTATGAAGTAATCTGATTGGTTCAAAGTCAGAAATGGGTGTGGCTTAATTGAATATTCAGCAGGTTAAAGGTTAAATACTCTCTTGTAACAAGTGCTCCGATATGAATTGCGTATGAGAAACCTGTTCGTATGCTTGTGTGCTGAGACTGCATGTATTTATAAGTGGCTTTTTCATGTACGGTGTATTTTCTCAAGACACCTAAACTTCAGTATATCACTGTTCATTATAACACGGTTTTGGTTGTCTGTCTTCACATTTACTCTATTTATCATATGACGTTGCGTCTGAGAGTGTAACAACGCCATGTAATATATTCGATAATCCACTAGTGGATTAAATATGCAAATTAGTTAGATACTCCCAGTAACGTTACATGTATGACGTCCTTAATGAAGTCGCGTTTACTAATGGCGGAATATTGACATTTTTATAAAATAATGGTGAATAAAATGGGTTTTAAATGTCAAATGATAAATAGAACCTTGCATTCATGCTCATGTTTTATTAAATTTATTAAACTCGTTGAGGAAAAGAGATAATCTGCTTGGCAAAGCCTTGCATTTTATCTCTTTTCCTCAACTCGTTTAATAAATTCAATAATACATCAGCGCTCATGTAAGGTCCTCTATATATAGAAAACTGGGGTTTACAGAGGTAAACATTATTGCTTCAAGACATAGGTTGTAGGTACTCATTAAATCTGCCTCATTGAGGCGGTTCTAATGAGCACCTAGAACCTATGTTTTGAGTATAAATGAGAATAATATTACATATTTTGTCAGAAAAATAACCATTTTGGAGATAGGAAATAATGTACTATGTCACACGGGTATATTATCATAATGGTTCATAGATAGATCCCAAAAATGGCTGTGCTTTCCAGGCTGAAAACCAGGCGGCAAACAAAATTAAGGGGAGTGGGAATACCTTCAGGAGAGGCAACTCCTGCAAAAATATTTTGTCTCCCATGTTAATAGGGGTCAACTCTTAAAGGAAAGAATTTGCTCCTCAGGAGCAAATTTTTTCCTTTAAGCGTAGGCCCCTTTTTCGGTGGGACATGGCTTATAGAAAAGCAAACAATAAGTCCCCAAAGTATTTAGAAATAAGAAATTCATAGTAACTGTCTGTTTTATCCATACAAATATTATTTGGATGTAGTAGTCGTTTATTTTGATAAAAATTACACAGAACATAAAGCACACTTCAAATCTATTGACAAGTGGTCAAGGACAAGTCCAAATTTGGGCTGGGTAATTTTTTATTTCACTTGCCTTGAAAAATTTATAGAATATATATTGTAATATATGCTATTGTAATTCAGTGTCATTTTGGAGATGCTGTGGACTATATCTATCTATCTATCTATCTATCTATCTATCTATCTATCTATCTATCTATCTATCTATCTATCTATCTATCTATCTATCTATCTATCTATCTATCTATCTATCTATCTATCTATGATGCTGTGGACTATATCTATCTATCTATCTATCTATCTATCTATCTATCTATCTATCTATCTATCTATCTATCTATCTATCTATCTATCTATCACCACCCCGCCCGTCAGGGCTTGGAGAAATAGATTGGGCTGCACGATGCTTCCACGCAGAGCTGATACCGAACGCACATTAGTACTGGTAATCCATTTAGAAGGTCTAAGCCTGCCCAGGAAAACTGCTGCGAGTCGGCCTGTCCATGCATATAAACCCTATTGGTTTCATTGGGCGGCAGGGATTGAGATGTCATTTCATCTCAATGTCGGGTAAAAGTCCCACAAAATTGGAAGCAACGTCTCAAAAATTACCTAAATAGTGTTGGCGGGGACGTTAAACCTGAAAACAAACAAATCTGTCTGTCTGTCTGTCTGTCTATCTAATCTATCTATCTATCTATCTATCTATCTATCTATCTATCTATCTATCTATCTATCTATCTATCTATCTATCTATCTATCTATCTATCTATCTATCTATCTATCTATCTATCTATCTATCTATCTATCTACCTTATACTGCCACACCCCCTCGCGGGGATTACAGGCAAGTTTATCAAACTTAGATTTGTAAGGTCAGTGTGACCCAGTCTTATTTATTTTCTTCGACAAATGAAATTGCAAGAGAGTTTCGTGGGCTAAAGTTTTCCCTCTTAAATTAATTTCATATATCTCGTGTTACTGCTTTTTTGTTGTCATTTTGTTTTTTCTTTTTGTTATCTTCATTTCGTTAATGAAATTACCTCGAATGTCTCATGTTACCCCAAACTTTTTCATTTTATTAATAAACAGAAAGCATATATGCTTCAGGTGGTGGCTGTATGGTATTCAAAGCTAACTTTTGACCCTACAAGTGCTGCTGAAAATTGTAAAGCAGATGACACTTTTTTTTCCTTTATTTTTCTGGGTAAATAAGGATTGACATTTCATGTGAATCATCTGCAGATGATTCTTTTTTTTTTTTTTTTGATTTTGGTTTTACAGCCCTATCAAGATTATTTCACTCATATTGAGCCAATTGTTAATCAGAGGTGGGCGAAAACTGGAGTACCCAGAGAAAAACCACCTGACCTTCCGTTGCAGAACTTGGTGCTCACATGTGACCCGAGCCAGGCTCGAACCCATAGTGGTGAGAGACCTAATGATTAAGAGTCAGTGCTCTAATCCACTAGGCCACGGAGGCCCGCTCTGCAGATGATTCACATGGAATGTCAATCCTTTATTTCTGCTGGTAGAAAATATAAATTAAACTTTTTGAAAGAAATCAGGTGGTGGCTGTATGGTATGAATGCTAACACTTAACTTTGACACTGTTAATGCTTCAAGTTATACAGAAAATTCTAGAGCAGACAACTTTTTTTCTTTATTTTTCTCGGTAAATAAGGATTGACATTTCATGTGAATCATCTGCAGATGATTCACATTAAATGTCAATCCTTTATTTTTGATGGTAGAAAATATAAATTAAACATTTTCATTTTGTAAATTAATTGAAAGGAATCGGGTGGTGGCTGTTTGGTATGAATGCTAACACTTAACTTTGACACTCTTAATGCAGAAAATTCAAGAGCAGACAACTTTTTTTTCGTTATTTTTCTGGGTAAATAAGGATTGACATTTCATGTGAATCATCTTATTTTTTCACAGCAGACTACATTTTGAATAATTTTCTAATTTTTACCAGAACACAGGATTTGTCATCTCATGCAAATTGTCTCCTATGGAGACAATTTGCATGAGATGTCAAGTCCTGTTTTCTGGAAAAAATTAGAAAAATATAAACAATTAGTCGTCTGCTGAATTAGCCCTGAGAGTGATAAAGGTTAAAGATGTAAGTTGTACAAATCGTAATAAATTGATAGCAGTTATGCGGATAATTCTGACGATAATAGTTGACAGTCAGAAACATTAAATATGTGATTTCAGTCACCAAACCCATAGCACAGTAAAGACAATACAGATCCTATGGCTTTGATCTCTATTATCAAACTCTTTAACCTTCTATATCAGTCAATGTGAATTTTGTTTCACTCGCAGAACAGACAATTTCACCCAGACTTGAAATTACAAAAATCTCCATCTTATTACAGCTCAGTACAGATAATTTTGGAGTATCCTAGTGGATAAGCATGCTGACTATTTATCATAGGGTATCTCACTGCTGTGGTTCGAGCCTGGCTCGGGTCACTTGTCAGGTGCAACGGAAGGTCAGGTGTTTTTTCTCTGGGTACTCCGGTTTTTGCCTACCCTACCTCTGGTTAGTGATCAACTTGATACAGTAGAACTTCGATGGCTCGAACACCGATGACTCGTTTACCATGGATGGGTCGAACATATTCTTGATCCCCTAGCGAAATCCTCTACATAAGAACTAGTGGGGGATAATTACGGAGATTTATCTTGCAAATGTATGCTGTGTGTACTCATTAGAATCGCCTCATCCCCCCCCCCCCCACACACACACACACTAGTGGCAACTTTTATTGCCTGCTGGTAAACTTTTGCAAATCGTTTTGACCAAAATCAGCCCGACGTAGTGTCAGGTATGTTCTATGAAAGGGTTTTCCTATGGAAGCAAGGAAAACACCAGATACATAAAAAGTATGGAGCATACAATTTTTTTCCGGGCCAGACTATCTGGTTTCGGCCCATTTGGCCTCATCAGTGACCTGATCAAGCCTGAACTGGATCCAAACTGTTTGACACTCTGAAAGTTTCTCTATTTTTAGCAGAACTGAGGCTGTGTTGAGGTTCTGCTCTGCACTGTCATCCGGAGGGTTGGAAATGCCCATTTACAACAGAACCCCATATTACATTATTTTTTTGCACATTATACCTACATAGTTTGCCTGGGTAAGACCACCAGGGTTAGAACAGAATTTCTTGCACACCAGACAAGGAATTCCGCGATTTTACCCTGGGATAGAAATTTATGTTCTGGCCCTGATGTTCCGACCCAGGCAACTAACATAAGTGCACTTCAATTCTATTCAACTGCCGGAACAACTCCCGCAATAACAATATGAACATATGCGAGCTGTCAAAACTAACCGGCAAAAAAAAAATCAATAAGAATGATAATTATTTGACTCATGTATTGTTAAAGGAAACTGAATACTGGACTTTTGTAGAAGAAAAGAAATACTGTCTGTAGTTCTGCTATTTGGTACAAAATAAAAAGGAAATGTTTGGGAGGTGTTGTGCAAGAAAAAGAATCCAATATTGGGTTCTGTTGTAGATGGGCATTTCCAACCCTCGGGATGACCTTGCTGAGCGGAACCTCGCCTATGCCGAGGTTCCGCTCAGCATGGTCATCCCTCGGGTTGGAAACGCCCATCTACAACAGAACCCCATATCAGATTCTTATTTTCTATCTCAGGCTAAAACCACAGACTTCCTTGTCCGGTGTGCAAGAATAATATTTCTTCACTTTTTGTTGGCTTGCCTTAAGCATAGCAAGATGGAGGAATCCTATTTTATATTCATTTGTTGGTTCATTTGAAGTCATATTTGGGCATCAATAGTGTGGCATAGACTTTGCATTATTCTTGTCAGTTAACACCCCAACCGCTTTATTATAGGAATGAATTTCACTTCTGTGGATTTTATCAATGTGTAAACTCCGGTGAGTCGCTCATAAACTTAGCATGAAGCCTTTGGGCTTCATGCTAATTTTGCAAGCGATTCTCCAGTTTACACATCAGTCAAATTCACAAAAATTTCGGGCTTCATGCTAAGTTTGTGAGCGATACACCGGAGTTTACACATCGATAAAATCCACAAAAATGATAATCTATTCCTTATAATTCCAACTTTGTCATCGAAATGTTGAAAAATGCCACAAAATGGACCATTTTAGGAATTCTTTCAAAAGAGTAAGAGCGAACTTACCAACGGCCACAGGTGAATGATTATTCAGTTAGAAGCTGCCATGTTTGAAAGAAACCCAAGCAAAGAAAATGTCAAGTCATTTAAATCAGTTTATTTGTCTTCTTTTACGTTTTCAATAGTTTTCAATCTTTTAATCAAACGCCGTTGAAGTCGTTTATAGACAATGACGTAACGCGCAAATTCTAAGTGTGCTGTTTGACATTACGTCATATTACTACCCGTCGCTATGTGAAGCAGATCTGAGATTCTTGCACACCAGACAAGGAAATCCGTGATTTTACCCTGGGATAACAAATTTATGTTCTGACCCTGGTGTTCCGACCCAAAATCGAATATAATTGCGTGTTTGATAAATTCACTGGTTGATTATGACCTCGTATGCGCTGTTGTTAAGGTTGACGTCACAGCAACGTCACTAAACATTCCTGCAGTGTCAACACAATATGGCGTACGTTGGTAACTGAAGTGACTGCAGCATTAAAAATCCGCTGTAAGAAATGGAAGGTATGCAAGAAAAAGAATCTAATATGGGTTTGAGGGGTAGATAGAAAATTCGTCCCTCGGGATCACTGTCCGGCATCACTCGGCAAGCCTCGTGATGCCGGACAGTGTCCCTCGGGACGGATTTTTCCATCCACCCCTCAAACCCATATAAGATTCTTATATTCCTGCTCCTGGAATTTATAGAAGTATAAAACTTTTATTTCAACCAATCAGATTGATCGAAATGCACATTTTGATGGAGAATTGGAATTATAACACTATTCACCATATTTGCATTATTTGCTGGCTCCCAGCTTGCTCATTGTCAATATTGGAATAACAGGTAACCAGACCCCCCTGTCAGGGGGATCTGGTTACCTGTTTTTCCAACACTGATAATGTTCAGACTAGGAACCAGCAGATAATGCAAATAAGGTGAATTGTTGTGATCCGAAGTTGAAAACAAACAAAGCAATGAATGGGGTTCAAAAAGATTGAGCGTATGTTTAGCACAATTGATGCACTGTAAACTTTTATGCTTTAATACAGTAGAACTTCGATGGCTCGAACACCGATGGCTCGTTTACCATGGATGAGTCGAACCCGTTCTTGAGCCCCTAGCGAAATCCTCAACATAAGAAATAGTGGGGGATAATTAAAGAGTTTTTAGTCTTTTATCTGGAAAATGTATGCTGTGTGTACTCATTACAATCGCCTCATCGAGGTGATTCTAATGAGTACACACAGCATACATATTCATTATAGAACACAATATGTCTAAAAGTATCTCGTGATGCCTCCTCACAGTAACCTCAGTGGCTCGAACTACCCCTGTCTTGAACAGATTTTCGAGGTCCCAAAGGTGTTCGAGCCATTGAAGTTCTACTGTAGTTTGGTTGCCTTTCCGAATGTCAGGACTCTTGTATAAAACTTACATTTCAGAATCTGTGTGTATTTAAGACATTGTGATAGTGTAAGTGTACTTAAATATCATTCATTCATAATCATAAAAATAAAATTTGTTAAAGAACAAGTTTTGCTTTGTTTTATTATTCCTCAATTTTGGCAGCAAGACATTCTTCTCCTTTAGGGATTATTTTGTTTTCTTACTGACAGAAAAAAAGGCTTAAAATTATTTGGGAAATATTTGAGGGTCACTCATGAGGCCTAATTGGCCGAAACTAGCTAGTCTGGCCAGAAAAATCTTGTACACTCCATAATTTTGAGGTCTGTGCTGTACCCCTTGCTTCCAAAGCATTACCCCTTTCTCAGAACATTTACTTCACCACAGCTTGTGTGAATGGAATGTGTAGTGGCCGTAAAAAGTTTCCCTGCCCTTCATCATAGTATGGGTTATATTTTCTTGTTCTTTGGAATCACAGATTCCACGTTGGAATTTGGGAAATATTTAACCCTTATCTTGCTGTTCACGACAACTCTATCTTTGCAAACAGTGTAGATCCAGATCAGATGGCTTCTGAAGAAGCCATCTGATCAGGATCTACACTGTTTGGCATTCAGTTTATGAATTTGTAGCAATAAATTACATCAAGTAATTGGATTGGTTGATAAAAAGAAATGGGTGTGGCGTCAATGAATATTCAGCAAGATAAGGGTTAAGGGTTCACTGATAAGGCCTAATTGACCGTTACTAGCTAGTCTGGCCCAGAAAAATCTTGTACATGCCATAATTTTCAGTTCTATGCTGTACTCCTTTCTTCCAAAGGATTACCCCTTTTTCAGAGCATTCAATCCTTATCCCGCTGCATAAATTAATTTAGCCGCACCCATTTACATTTCAACCAATCAAATTTCTTGATTTAATTTATTCATTCAAATTTGCAAACTGAATGACAGTGAAGATCCAGATCAGATGGTTTCTTCAGAAGCCATCTGATCTGGATTTTCACTGTTTGTTAAGGTAGAGGTTGTTGTGTTCAGGATGATAAGGGTTAATATTTCATGTGAATCATCTGCCCAGCAGAAGATTACATGTATGAGGGCTGATTGACATGCTCTGAGCCTAGTATTGGAGGAGGTATGCAGGGATGTTCTTTTCAAGACCTACATTTCTCTGACTATATAGGGCCATGTACCCAAGGATTGGTCTCATTCGGTCAGTTTATATTGGCGAGGTAGCACTCTAAGTAAACAAGACAAGCAGCTTTTGCAAAATGGACAAAATTGACGAAAGTGCAGTGATGCAATATTTGCATTAAAAAGGTTAAAGGCCTGAGGATATCCATAATGATATGGTGCCAACACTAGGGAAAGATGCCCCTTCATATGCTACAACGAAAAGGTGATTGTCGGAATTTAAGCACGGCAGACAGACCCTTGAGGATGAACCCCATCCTGGAAGACCTGTCAATGTTGCTACCCCAGAAATTGTCAATAAAGTCCATGATATTGTTATGACACAGAAAGATATATAGCCAGTAGAGTTGGCATTTTACAGGAAATAGTACATTCCATTCTGACAGAGGATCTTGCAATGAGAAAGCTTTTGGCCCGATGGGTATCAAGACTTCTGACAGTTGATCAGAAGCACACCAGGCACACATTACCACATGCTAATCTTAACCTTTTTGAGGAAGATCCT
This sequence comes from Lucinisca nassula, assembly GCA_963580285.1. Taxonomy (NCBI): domain Eukaryota; kingdom Metazoa; phylum Mollusca; class Bivalvia; order Lucinida; family Lucinidae; genus Lucinisca; species Lucinisca nassula. Next base: position 64,541,753 of record OY757026.1, on the reverse strand, counting down.
GCCAACTTTCTTCAGAGATTTGTCACTATGGATGAAACATGGGTCCAACAATCAAAACTATGGAAGCATCCTCGTCACCTGATCTCGCTCCATCAGACTTTCATCTATTTCCAAAATAGAAGTGAAGGCAGTGATCAGGAATCAATTCAATTAACCCACAGCTCCCATCAGAGACACCAAAGGGAAAGAAACACAAACTTGAAACAAACAGACTCAAATGGAAACATCAATAGCAGAAAGTCAAAAGGATAGTTACTTTCCCACAAAATGGCCAATTGGCTATCCAAAACAAAATATAATATAAGCAATACACTGACTCAAAGACAAGCCATAACAACAACTAGAAATGGTGTTTTGTAAAACACAATGCCCCCAACCATATGCTTACCTGAAAATGCCCAATTTTCCAAGGGCCATAACCAAATGCATGTGTGTGCGTGCATGCATGTATGTGTGTGTGTTCATGCATGTGTGAGTGCATGCATGTATGAGTTTGCATGCATGCATGTGTGAGTGCATGCATGTATGAGTGTATGTGTGCATGCATGTCTGCTATGCATGCATGGCCGAGTGAGTGCATTTATGCATCTTAAGTGTGTGCATGCATGCATGAGTAGTGCATGCATGTGCATGTATGTATATGAGCTGCTGCACACATGCATGTGTGCATGAGTGTATGTGTGCATGCATGTGTGCTTGCGGGCATGCATGTGTGAGTGATTGCATTTATGTTTAAGTGTGTGTGCATGCATGCATGAGTGCATGTAAATGCATGTATGTGCATGCACGTAGGTGTGCATGCATGCATGGGTGCATGCATGTGTGCATGCAAGTATGTATGTGCCTGAATCTGTACATGCATGTGTGTGTGCATGCATGCATGTGTGCATTACATGCATGTGTGCATGCATGCATGCATGATTATATGTGCATGCATGTGTGCTTGCATGCATGCAAGTGTTTGCATGTATGCATTAGTGTGTGTGCATGCACATGCATCTGCATGCATATATGTGTGTGTGCCTGCATGAGTGTGTGTGTACATGTGTGTTTGCATGCCTGCAATGTGTGAGTGTTTGTATTTATGCATAAGTGTTTGTGCATGTGCATGCAAGTATGTGTATGAGCATGCATGAAATGAGTGCATGCAAGCATGTTTGTGCATGCATGTGTACATGCATGTATGTGTGTTCACAGATATTCATGCATGTATGTGTGAGTGCATACATGCATATATTTGTGCATGTATACCTGTATGAGTGTGTGTGCATTCATGCATGCGTGTGTGAATGCATGTATGCTTGTAAGCATGTGTGCATACATGTGCATGCATGCATATATGCATGTTTACATTTTTGCATGGGTGTATGTGTGCATGTTTTTGCATGGATGTATACATGAGTAAGTCTGCATGCATGCATGAGTGTGTGCATGCATGCATGTTTGCATCAGAGTTTGTATGTGTGTATGCATGTTTTGTTTGTTTGATTTGATGTTTAATGTCCCCGTCAACACCGTAAAGGTCATTTTGGGGACGTTGCTTCCAATTTTGTGGGACTTTTACCCGACATTGAGATGAAATGACATCTCAAACCATGGCTTGTGTGTTTGTGGGGGGGGGGGGGGGGGGGGTGTTAATGGGATCTTGGTCACATAACGAAGATGGCCGCCATACCCATAAATGATAAAAACCTTTAATATAATAATTTTCTCAGGAACAAAAAGACAAATGATTTTCAGACTGGGTATACAGTATTACGGACTTGGACCCTACCAAGTTTATTCAAATGATTACATTTAGTAGACCTTGACCAGTTTTATGTCAAGGTCAAATTTTGTCACTTTGACATTTGTATTGAAAATAGGCAAGACAGTGGAATTTATGATTGCATTGTTGCCAGCTGCATCAGAATTGGTATTTGCAATCGGTTGAATGGACTTTTATCAATTCCAAAGGTCAAGGTCATTAACTGACCTTTGTCCTAGATGGCTCAGATGCAGTTTTTTATCTTCTCTAAAACAGCTGAGCTGAATGAAACCAAACTAGAGCTGTCAGAGGATCTGACTATAGCCCCGCTTCAGCGCTGTCAGAGAAGAAAGTTATTTAAGCTGCAGAGAAAACAGTTATGAACAAGAAATAACTGTTGAAAATTTTACATTATCTGGAAAAACTCTAAGAGTTGTGAGCCCTTGTCCCTCATTTCAATGAGCATGATACATTACCAGAATGTCCATGTTTATACTAAATTTCATCTTCCATTTTTCAATGTTCAAAGGGTAATAACTCCTAAAGTAGGCAAATCAGAGTCAGGGTTCCTGCGCTCTGCACATTGTCTCATGGTGCTTTACACTTGTGTGAAGTGTCATGAAAATATCTCAAATGGTTTGTGAGTTATGGAGCCGACACAGTCAAAATTGCCTTTTTAAATGTTCAAAGGGCAATAACTCCTAAAGTAGGCAAACCAGAGATATGGTTCCTGCACTCTGCACATCATCTCAAGGTGCTTTTCATTTATTTGAAGTTTCATGAAAATATCAGAAACGGTTATGGAGCGGACATAGTTAAAATTGCCATTTTTTAATATTCAAAAGCCTATAACTGAAAAAGTAGACAATCCAGAGTTTGGGTTCCTGCGCTCTGCACACGTAATATGGTGCTTTACATTTGTGTGAAGTTTCATAAAATTATCTCAAACGGTTTTTGAGTTATCGAGCAAAGACGGCTAAAATTGATATTTTTCAATATTCAAAGGGAAATAACTAAAAAATTAGGCAATCCAGAGTTATGGTTCCTGCACTCTGCACACCATCTCATGGTGTTTAATGTTTGTGTGAAGTTTCATGAAAATATGTGAATGGGTTTTAAAGTTATGGAGCGGACACGAAAATTGTTAACAGACACAGACAGACACACAGACAGACACACAGAAAATACGAAAACCAGAGTTATGGTTCTTGCGCTCTGCACATTGTCTCATAGTGCTTAACATTTGTGTGAAGTTTCATGAAATTATCTCAAAAGGTTTTCGAGTTATGAAGCGGACACTGTTAAAATTGCCATTTTTCAATGTTCAAAGGGCAATAACTCCAAAAATAAGCAATGCAGAGTTATGGTTCCTGCGCTCTGCACATCGTCTCATAGTGCTTAACATTTGTGTGAAGTTTCCTAAAAATATCTCAAACGGTTTTCGAGTTATGAAGCGGACACAATTAAAATTGCCATTTTTCAATGTTCAAAGGGCAATAACTCCAAAAATAAGCAATGCAGAGTTATGGTTCCTGTGCTCTGCACATCGTCTCATAGTGCTTAACATTTGTGTGAAGTTTCCTAAAAATATCTCAAACGGTTTTCGAGTTATGAAGCGGACACAATTAAAATTGCCATTTTTCAATGTTCAAAGGGCAATAACTCCAAAAGTAGGCAATCCACAGTTATAATTCCTTCGCTCTGCACATTGTCTTATGGTGTTTAACATTTGTGTGAAGTTTCATGAAAATATGTTAAGCAGATACAAAGGTATGGAGCCAACACAAATTAACGGAATCACGGAATTACGGAATTACGGAAAATGTTCAAAGGGCAATAACTCCAAAAGTAGGCAATCCACAGTTATAATTCCTTCGCTCTGCACATTGTTTTATGGTGTTCAACATTTGTGTGAAGTTTCATGAAAATATGTTAAGCAGATACAAAGTTATGGAGCCAACACAAATTAACGGAATCACGGAATGACAGAAGGACATGGCAAATCCAATATAGCCCCACTTTTTCAAAGCGGGGCTATAATTACACGTGGAGTCTCTTTGGGATGAGGCAATGGAAATATATTCGTCGGATTGAGTTGCATAACCATGATGACCGCCATGCTCATATATGGTAAAACCCCTTTGGAAATCTTCTCAGGAACCCAAATGGCCGATGGCCTTGATATGTGGTTTGCAGAATCGTGGGCCCTACCAAGTTTAAGCAAATGGTGACCTTCGGTTGACCTATTTTTATGTCGAGGTCACCTTTAATCACTTTGACCTTTGTTTGGAAAAAAGGCAAACCAGTGGGTTTTTAGCTCAGCTGAGCTGAAGGCTCACGTGAGGTATTAGTATCCCAATGCCCCTCGTCTGTCGTCGTCCGTTGTCCTTTTTATATTTTCAAATAAGTATATCTCTAAAGCCAGGTAGCAACTGATCTTGATCGAATTTCATGTGAAGCATTATCGGATAGGGAGAAGGGCTGCATAAGGTTTTCGGGCTGATCAGATTGAAACTTCATGTAGCTCCCATACACAAATAATGGGGAAAATCTTCTCCTCTGAAACCAGAAGGCAGAGCTTAGATATTTACTATACTAGCAGAAAAAAGAAATTTTCTATAATTCTTATCTAAAATTCATTTATGCTTGAAACTTTACACAAACATGATTTGTATACTCCTTAACAATATTAATTGGTAAATAAGGTCCTTGAACGTGCATTTCGTTGTCCTTGTGCAAGTGCATAATTAAGCATATTCGTCGCTGTAGGACTCGACGGATTGCTGGACGCCGAGGGCGAATGTTCCGTTCACGCAAACGGTTTCTGACGGTTCTTGGACTAACGTTCCTCAAGTCAGGAATGCTTCTAGCCGTCAAAGCAGCAGTTTGAAATCGGTAACGAATATGCGTCACACGGATGTAAGTGTCTTGACGTAATGACGGCACAGGTGGACGTCCCAATCTGTTACGGTCCCTGATGTTACCAGATTGCCGCTAACGTCTCCACAAAGCAGAAATCGTGTTCCTATGCACGCCAAACCATCTGTTGACCTCATTTTGGGATACATCAGCCCGAATCATGCCAACCGCTTGGTTGCGCTGAGCTTCGTTGAGTCTAGACATTGCTTACCAACACATTCAGGAGGAATACATTGTTTTTCTGTTTCACTTGGATAAAACGGTTTTACACAAGAGTCAAAAAGATTGTAAAGACGTTCACAATTTAATTGCTAGCCACGAATATGCTTAATCCTGCACTTGCACAAGAACAACGAAATGCACGTGCAAGGACCTTATTTACCAATCAATATTGTTAAGGAGTATACACATCATGTTTGCGTAAAGTTTCAAGCATAAATGAATTTTAAAATTATAGAAAATTTATTTTTATACATGCACAGTTTCTTTTTTCCGCTAGTATATATAGCTACATCAAGTGGCCCCATATATAAATCCTGCCAACCATGCCCCATGCTGGCCACGCTCTGGGGCTCCTTAGACTTACAACGGAAAAAGCTTCAAAAATCCTCTTCTCTGAAACCATAAAGCACAGACCTCTGATATTAAGTATGTAGCAAAGTAAGGTGGTCACCTTGATAAATATTAACAACCATGTCCCTGGGGCCCAAATTGGCCATGTCCCGGGGCTCATTAGCTTCAATAGACTTATAATGGGAAATACTTCACAAATCTTCTCTGGAACGACCCGGCCCAGAGCTTAGATATTAAGTGTGGAGCAACGTATTATGGTCACTCACATAAATCCTGCCAACCATGCCCCTGGGGTCCAAATGGGCCAGAGGCTTATCAGTTCCCATAGACTTAATGGGAAAAACTCCACAATTCTTCTTTGAAACTACATGGCCCAGTGTGAAGCAACAACAAGTGGTCATTTACGTAACACCTGCCAATAATGCCTTGGGGTACAAATTGGCCACGCCAATGGCTCATTATCTTCCATAGACTTAAAATGGGAAAGACTTCAAAAATCGTCTTCGCTGAAACCACAATGCCCAGAGCTTAGATGTTCTGTGTGAAGCAACGTAAAGTGGGCACCTACATAGATCCTGCCAACCGTGCTCCTTGGGTCCAAATTGACCACGCCCTGTTACTCATTAGCTTGACTTTTACACTTCAAAATCTTCTCTGAAACCACAAGGCTCGGAGTTCCGATATTTAGTATGAAGCAACATCAAGTGGACACGTACATAAATCCTGCCTACCATGCCCTTGGGGTCCAAATTGGCTACGCCTCGGGGTTAATTAGCTCCCATAGATTTAGAATGGAAAAACAAAATAAAAAATTTTCTTCTCTGAAAACCAGAGCTAATTAGCATGAAACAATGCCAAGTGCCAACATGCCAACTACATTATCATGTCAGTAATGCCCCTGGTGTCCAAATTGGTCATGTCCCAGTGCTGATTAACTTCGATATACTTAAAATGAGAAAAAACTTCAAGAATCTTCTACCCTGAAACCACATGCCCAAGAGCTAAGATGTTTAGTGTGAAGAAACGTAAAACGGTCACCTACATAAATCCTGCCAACCATGCGCCTTGGGCCCAAATTGGCGATGCTCCGGGGCTCATAAGCTCCTATAGACTTATTATTGGGGAAAATTTGCAAAATCTTCTTCTCTGTAACCAAACGGCCCCGGGCTTAGATATTTAGTATGAAACAACATCAAGTGGTCACCTACATAAATCCTGCAAACCATGCCCCTGGGGTCCAAATTGGCCACGCTCCAGGGCTCATTATCTTCCATAGACTTAGATGATAAGAACTTCAAAAATCTTCTACTCTGAAACCACAAGGTCCTGGCGCTTAGATGCTTAGTGTGAAGCAATGTATAGTGGTCGCCTACATAAATCCTGCCAACCATGCTCCTTAGGTCCAAACTGGCCGCGCCCAGGGGCTTATTAGCTCCCATTGACTTATAATGGGAAAAACTTCAAAAATCTTCTTCTCTGGGAGCTTACATATTTATTATGGAGCAACATCAAGTGGTCACCTACATAAATCCTGCCAATTGTGACCCTGGGGTCAAAAGTGGGCCACGCCTGGGTGCTCCTCCGCTGTTATAGACTAGGTTTAAAATTATTAAACGGCATGAAACTGAATTAAAATGGATTAAATTATTACAGACACTTTTTCAATTGGGCTTTAATGACAACATTTATAATGAGGGTAATACATGTATATCTAAAATGCCCGATTTTGATATTTTCTCGTTTCTGGATTGTCGAAAGCGTAAAACTAGATCGCACGGCACCAGAAAAAAATGGCAACTATAAACGTAAATTACGTGCTTTTAAAACTGAAGTGACTGTCCATAATATTATTGAATCATGGAAGCCACTCAATGCTTGCTTTTCCAAGTTCATTACCCATTTCTGTTTTACGGATTCTGGACACCGAGGCGGATAAATTCTACAATAGTTCTAATCAGTTACACGATGCTGCGCTTTTAACTAGAGATTAACTAGAGGTCCTTTCATCGATTCTGAAATTACGTCACCCCACCGGAGGGGAGGGGGACATATTGTTTTTGGTGCAGATCTCATTTGCTTCGGCGTCAGCGTCGGCGTAGCCTGTTTGAAGCACGATATCTCATGAACCTATGGATGGATTATGACCAAACTTGCATAGACACATCACTATGATGGGGGAAAACAGTCATTAGGCCATGATGACCTTGACCTTATTTTCAAGCTCACAAAACTCATTTTTTGGGCCAAACAGGGCTTGTCTGCACTCTATTTCATTAACATATTGAGTAATTTTAGTCAATCTTGATACAATCTATCATTACAACAAACCGCAAATTTGATTAGATTTTGGTAACTTTGACCTCATTTTCAAGGTCACAGCGACCCAAAAAACAGGCATTTTTGGGCCAAAAATGGCTTGTCTACACTCCATCTCATTAACAAATTGATTGCTTTTAGTCAAACTTGGTACAAAATATTATTACAAAATACCACGTATTTGATTAGATTTTGGTGACATTGAACCCATTTTCAAGGTCACAGCGGCCCCAAAACAGACATTTGTGGGCGAAAAATGGTTTGTCTGCATTCTATTTCATTAACGAATTGACCAATTTTCGTCAAATTTGGTACAATATATCATTACTACAAAACACAGATTTGGTTAGATTTTGGTGACCTTGACCTTATTTTCAAGGTCACAGCGACCCCAAAACAGTCAATTTTGGGCAAAAATGGCTTGTAACGTATCTCATTGACAAATTGATTGGTTTTCGTCAAACTTGGTACAATATATCATTACAACAAACCGCAGATTTTGTTAGATTTTGGTGACCTTGACCTTTTTTCAAAGTCACAGCGCCCCAAAGACAGTCAATTTTGGACGAAAAATGGCTTGTCTGCACTCGACCTCATTAACGAATCGATTAATTATTGTCAAACTTGGTACAATATATCAATAATGGCTTATCTGCACTCAAAGGCCAAGGTCTCCCGAAACATGTTCTTTTGGGGCCCCAAAAATGGCTTATCTGTAACCTATATTATTAAAAAAATTATGAATGTCGGTCAACACCGGTACAATATTTTATTACAGTCTACCATATTTGTCTGGTGATCTGAACTTTTTAATGAATGTTTGTTTTTTAAGGTCACAGGCTCCCGAGAAAAACTCTCATTTTTTGGCCAAAAATGGCTTGTTTGCAGCTTACATTTGGTGACTTTACCTAGTTATTAAAGTCAAATGGGTGTTTTAAGATATATCTATGGTGTGTGTGTGTGTGTGGGGGGGGGTGACATTGTGTTCCTCTGAAAACATTTCTAGTTAATCACAAACGTCATTACATCAAAATATCCTTCATTAATAACGGTTTGGATTTTATAGATTTACCTAGTATCTTCCGGGACAGTTGTGTGATTTCATCCATTCCTGCTTATTTTCAAAATACTGAAACACCTATAATTTGCTATAAATACAATAAACCTATTAGATCTATAATTTTTAATTTCAATAAACTTGTTTCTGATCTTGATATTGACACTAACACTCCTGATACCCGTGATTGTAAAAATTCAGTGTATTGCTATCCTGCTGCTAGTCATATTATTACTGGCAATTTAAAAAATATTCCTGATTCTAGGATACGTAATATAATTTCTAAAGGACCGAAATATCGATTACCTTCTAAAATTGATTTTTATAAATGTAGATATGAAATCGCTGCTGCCTTGAATGAATTTGGTAATCAATGGTGTAAACTAGAGTATGTTGAGCATAAAGTTCTTATAGAATGGAAACTTAGCATTAAACTAGTGAACAAACGCATTTCTTTTTATTCTCAAAATACGAACTTATTACCTCCTAAACCTAAGACGACTTTACGTCACCTTAAACTAGGTATTCAAGAATTTCATAGGAAGTTTGCTTTGGCTCCAGCAGATAAGGCTGCTAACAATGTGGTCGTTGTTTGACGGCTTCACTATGTTAACATTCTTCAGCAAGAACTTGATGGTACTAAGGCCTATGAACTGCAGCCTTTAGCTATAGAGAGAGCTTTAGTTGATGACCACATTTGTCATTCAGCCACCAAGTTTGCTGTCTGTGTTACAGAAGGTCGAGACAAGTGATGTGCCGTTAGGCTGTAGCTATATGCACATACAACAACAACGACAAGATCCATTACGACACCAATACGGAAACCTACGAGGACTGACGAAAGTTAATCAGCTGACCAGCTTTGGGCACGAGGAACACGGAGGTCTGACCACGCTACTATCGCCACTGACCGTTCTGCAGCCTACCAGTGTGCTTCGAGGTCACTCAGCGCCGGGGCTGGAGGATTGGTAAGTACCATTTTATATCAATGGCACTGCGAGAAATGAATTGGCGCGGGTGAGTGATGATGTGCTTTCAATTTACATAAGGTAAGAATTTATTTTTAGCCGCATGCTCGTATTTCCTTCGACGGAACTGGTCCGTCGAGGAAAATACGACCATGTCAGTCCCATGCCATCTGTTTCTAAAATTGATTTAATCTTCCGAAATATGTTCTAAAATATTAAAATAATTATTTAAATGTCCATTTCAAACCTAATTTTTTAATATATTTAGGGAAATATTTCTTTACTTTCGTACATGCACCATTTCGCCGGGCTATCTTTCGCACACCTGCATTTAGCTATTTTTTGTGTTTATTTGTCGTCGAATACTATCGCCTATGTTGTCTAGTTCTATCGACGATTTATTTTTCAGTCGTCGACAACGCTTTTTCTCAACAGAGCGCCAATTTTTGATCTTGGTTATAAAAGCGCCAATTTTTGTTCTTGGTTTATATTCAAGCGCCAATTTTTGATCTTGGTTTAAATTCAAGCGCCAATTTAGATCTTGGTTATTACTGTATGTTTTTTTTTATTTTTCTCTCTATCTATTCTCTTACATGTCATAGCCATTTTCCTACCTTGCATTTTTCTTCAGCTCACTTTTGCCTTGAATATAGCTTTTCATAATAAAAGGGGGAGAGATTATATGTGTATTGTTTGAGCTAGAACTGAGGGTTTGTGAAATATTTGCAGTTCTGTAACTTTGAAGGGATATCTATACATAGCTGCATGACATTGCTAAACTTGGTGTATTTCTTGTCATATGGTTTGACTATCTTTATATACATGTAACTGGTAGCGTTTAGCTTATGCTATCTTTTCAGTTTACCCCGTGATTTGCGTCGGTCACGCAACACTGTCCTAAGTATTTATCAAAATGAGCTTCTTGGCAAAATTAATGGCTACGTGCTTTACCTTTTTTATGTAGAATGATGCATCTTTTCCATGAATTGTAGAAAATGCTTATTGGCTTCTTTTCTCAAACTAAGATTTAAGATCTTGCTTTGCAATATTCGAACCTTTCTTGCTGAACTTAGTACAGTTAATTTTGCATGATAAACAAATTTGTGTGTGCCCTTGCATTTGTAGCTTTAATATAATGCTTAACTTTCGAGGCTTATTATTTTTCTGTGGAACTGTTTCATGGCTCTGTTAGGACTTAGGGTACAGTAACTTAGTAGTCATTGTATGGCACACCTATGCATTTTTGGCAGTAGATTTGTTTATTTGGAAGCAGTGTTCTGTGTATGTGTATATGGAGGCTGGTAGAGCTTGTATGTAGACCAGCTGATACGTCCGCATGTGCAGAATATTGCAGGTATTGTTAAAATATGCACTGTACTGGTTAACTGCTAAGGTCTGAGCTTGCCCAGGAAAAGTGCTGTTAGGTTGACTGGCTGGCTCGACATTACCTTAATATTGCCTAGACCTCAAATTCTCAAGTTATGTCTGTTTTATTGTTTTGTGTCTTTGGCAGGGGTACCTATGAAACATTTGACTAGTCCCTAGGACTGTCAGGTTTTCTGTAGGTGCTCCTCCCAACAGTACAAAATGTGCTGGCTATCTTTTCATTCTGATACATTTCTGCGTGTTAAATGCTACCTTGTAGAAATCTGAATATATCTGTTTATACACTGTGCACTATGATATGTTCAGGGCTTGTACTAAACGACACTCTGTAGATTTATACATTCTATCATTGTCTGTATGTCAAGGTTCAGTTTTTGAACCCCTCCACTGCATACTTGTTCTGTCAACATTTCTGAGGAGCTCCTTCTCAGAATTTGATATGAGAGCGGGAATGGAGTATGACACCTGGATTACTTGTTTAAACCATGCTGCGTTGTCCAGGCTTGTCCTCATTGGTTACTCCATTCTGTCATCCCTTTTTGACTTCCATGTAAAATCTCGTTCAGTAGTAAACAAAATAAAACAGTTGCTCTCTATCTTATTATTTGTACATAAACTGTCCGATCTGGAGAGCTCGGTGATTAGTATTAACTCTAAATTTGAACATGATCTGGAAATAAGATTTGGATATGTTTTGTCGCAAGGGTCCTGTTTCCATTTAAAAAAATATATTCATAATGTAACAATTTATTTCCAGCAGAATCTAAAGGCCGTAAGTATAATTAGTATATTTGTTATTAGTTCTAAATTATTCCAGGCTTTACTTTAAATGTGTATGCTAAAATTATCTTGTATGTCCACTTTTGTCATGTGCCTCCTGTAAACAAAGCATGTACTACAGTTCATATTTTCTTGTAACAGTTTCTACCACATATTAATCTTTGCCTTGTCTTTTGAGTATTTGTTTTATCATGCTGGTGTGTGCATTGTACCAGAGTGATATTTTATCATGCATGCGCAGCAGTACATGTTTGATATATTTTTTGAGTATTTTTGTCAGGCTAGTGTATATGGTACACCAGAGTGATATTTTGTCATGCATGTGCTGGAAGGGTACATGTGTGATATTTATTTTATTACTTGCCATCTTTGTCTGACAGAACGCCTCGACGCTTTGCTCGGCGAGTCAGACTGCGAGATGGCGAGTGCTTTGTCATGCTGGCGTATATATTGCGCCAGAGTGATATTTTGTCATGCATGTGCACGGAGTACATGTGTGATATTTATAATGCCTGTGTGATGTTTTGTCATGCATGTGCATAGAGTACATGTGTGATGTTTATATAATGCCAGTATGATGTTTTGTCATGCATGTGCATAGAGTACATGTGTGATGTTTATATAATGCCAGTGTGATATTTTGTCATGCATGTGCATAAGGTGCGCAGTACATGTGAGATTTTTGCCATATATGAAATAGTTGTTAATTGTGGTAGATTCTGTTCTGTTTGTTTTAATTTAATATTTGAGCATACTTTACACTTGGCAGCAATATTTATTATATGGAACAAGCAAGCTAAAAATCAGTATTTCCAAATTACACATATAGATAAAAATTCAGATGCTTGTTCTCTCTGTTTATGTAAAGCATACACATTACAGTGATTCTTGGATATTGTTCTTTTATTAGTTTTAATTATATTTTTGTGTTATTTCTATTTAGCAGTGATATTTGGTCATTATACTGTTTAAATTCTTTATTTGTAATTGCTAGTCGTATATCTAAAATCAACCGAGACTTCAGTGCTTACATTGCTTTATGTTGTCCCTTCAGGTGCAGCACTTTGTAGTCCCTTGTTACTGACAACTTGTGTGCAGTGGCTATGTACAGTTCTGTAAATTACTGTCGGCTCAAAATTGGTTTCTCTGTGCATTTATATAACCAGATTGTCTCACACTGCTTATTCAGTCAATCATTCACCATCCTTAAGTTATCAGGCCATTTACAGGAATCCATTTCATAAATGTTTATTACCTTTAATCAAGCTATTCATAGTGGTCAGCTACTCTAAAACCTTTGATAAATTCATTAACCATTTATATTAAAAGTAAAGCAACCTCTAGCTTATTAGAAATTTTATTAATAGATCTTGTTTGTTACACTTGCTAATTTCTAAATTCTATGTTCTCTATTGAGCCTCCTTTTTCATAAAAGGAGGCGTAGTAAAAACCATTTCGATTCCTTTAAAATTTTAACAATAATCTCATGTGCATATAGCTTTCTTTAGCCACCCCTAGGTTTTACATAAAAGGAGGCGAGTGATGTGCCGTTAGGCTGTAGCTATATGCACATACAACAACAACGACAAGATCCACTACGACACCGAGACGGAAACCTACGAAGACTGACAAAAGTTAATCAGCTGACCAACTTTGGGCACGAGGAACACGGAGGGCTGACCACGCTTCTATCGCCACTTACCGTTCTGCAGCCTACCAGTGTGCTTCGAGGTCACTCAGCGCCGGGGGCTGGAGGATTGGTAAGTACCATTTTATATCACAAGCTTCCCACGTTATATTGGTTACCTAAACTTCATAAAAGACCATACAAAGCACGGTTTATTGCAAATGCAAGCTCTTGTTCCACCACTGAACTCTCCGAGTTCTTAATTTCATGTACTGCCATCACAAAACGTGATAAAATATTGCGAAAAAGTCATTGAAAGATCTGGTAGAAATCTGTTTTCGTCTATAAAAAGTTCTAATGAAGTTTTAAATAAATTGAAATGCAGACGTTTTCGTGCTTCAATATTGTCTATAAAAGAGTTATCCTTTGGAAGCAAGGAATACACAGCAGAACTGGAAAATATAAAGTGTACATGTTTTCTGGGCCAGACTAGCTAGTTTCGGCCAATTAGGACTCATCAGTGACCCTCAAATATATTCAAAATTCCACAATGGAATCAATGATCCCAAAGGACAAGAAAATATAAACTACACTATAATGTAGGGCAGGGAGAGTCTGTCTACTTATGACTTTCCACCCTTTACACTACACTTCCTCATAATCTTATAAAAGAAAAACTTAGTGGTTTTATTGAGTGGAAATTTCATTGGGAATACTCCCTCTATCTTGCATGTAATGTAAGAAATGCTTTTCTCACTTCTGAAGAGCATAAAAATTATACTTTATGGTCATGTCAGAAAGTTTGTGAAGCTCTCACCTTTCTACTTGACAATATTTACATCAGATTTGGTATAGAAGTCGCAGATAAGATTGACTAGGCGGAGCTATTCAAGTGTTGTCAATATATGTCAAATTCGTTGAGTCCACCAGAAGATTCGGTAGAGTGTATTTCGCATGCTTTCTGCAAGCGGACCAAACGGCCATATACGCCACCAGCTTTATTTGTGTTTCGGTTGAACTCACACAATCGGGTGAATCGGTTTATCTTTTTGTTAAAAGAACATTCCAAAGGCAGGTACAAACGATAGCTCCGCCTAGTCAATCTTATCTGCGACTACTATACTAAGTTATTAGACAAGTTGTGGGTATTCCGATGGGTACTATTTGCGCACCCCTTGTGGCTGATCTATTTTTTTTTTTTTTTTTTTTTTTTGTTTTTTTTTGTTTTTGTTTTGTTATGAAAGAGACTTCATGATGTCCATTTCTGCTGAAAACCAATCTGAAAATATTAGACACGTGTGAGAAGTATAATTCACCACCTAGATTTACAAAATTATTACACACCATTAAGCATGATTGTATTGCATTTTTAGAGATATAAATGGTATGTATGACACTGATATATAAACTTAATGAAGATTTTACAAGAAAAAAAAATAACAGCTTTAAAATCTACTAGCTAGTGTTAAAGATTGGTCTTAATTTGTTCCCTTTCTTTTTTTGACCTGTATACATTACACAGGTGTGTTCAGTCAGCCACAAAAATAAACTTATCTGCCTATTTTCTATCTCATTTATTTCAGTGAAGGCAAGTTTATCTCTCCATACACAGAAAGGACGTCTTTTATCGTGTCAATGAATGTGTACAGAAAAAGACAATAATTTTTTTCCTGAACATAAAACATGCCTTGGTTGAAAACTGTTTTTTTTTAATTAGTGCAACTAATCAAAATTTTGATTCCTGATGCACCTTAAGGGAACATGTACCTACTCAATTATTTCTTTTGTCATTGTTACTTGTGGGAAAATTCCAGTTTTGATACACAAAGTTTGGCGTTTGTCAGGTGAGTGAAGAAAAAACCCTGAAAAAATACTTTTCTAACAGGTATTTAAACTACTTTAAGACTTCAAGTTTATGTTCCAATAAAATGAGTTGGCTGAAACAAAAGGGTTATATTCAGTTTCTTGCATATTCAGAACCATTGTCATTCTTGCTCATTTGTCCGGGCGGCCATGTTGAATGTCCTTAATGTTAGGCTCCTCCTACTTTCTGATGGTGATAAGGGCATGGTAGATATAGGCAGATTCGATAAACGTTTGAGTCAAGCACTCCATGTAGAACGATATAAGAGACTTTACTTATTCCCTGTCGTCGAACAAAGATAAACGGAACTAGAAGGGCGGACAGCAGCACATGAAGTCGTGGACATATTTTATTTCAATTTTTATCATATGACATCGCGTCTGAGAGTGTAATAACGTCATGTAATATTTTCGATAATCCACTAGTGGATTAAATATGCAAATTAGATTGATACATCCCGTAACATTACATGTACGACGTCCTTAACGACGTCGCGTTTACTAATGGCGGAAAATTGACATTTCTGTAAACAATCGTGAATAAAATGCGTTTTAAATATCATATGATAAAAAGAATCTTGCATTCGTGCTCATGTATTATTTAATTTATTAAACTCGTTGAAGAAAAGGGATAAAATGCTCGGCAAAGCCTCGCATTTTATCCCTTTTCCTCAACTCGTTTAATAAACTCAATAGTACATGAGCATTCATGTAAGATCCTCTATTTAATAAGACATTTGGAATGTAAATAGGTCATCATCATAAGTCCCTAAGTTTTGAACGGACCTTCCTGAAACTTACATATAAGTAAGTTAGAGATAAAAGCTTGAATGTGTTTGAAAACTAACATTATTGGCATATTACTCACGGAGTTAATTCCCCTTCTTGGTTGAAAATGCCTATTTTGTACCTTGTCAACACCATAAATCTCTTAAGTTTTGATCGAATCTTCCTGAAACTAGCATATAAGAAAGTTCGGATGAGTTTGAAAACTGGTGATGTCTGCCTATCTCTCACAGAGTTACGTCCCCTTGAATGCTGAAAATACTTGTTTTGACCTTGTCATCTGTGTAAATCCTTCGGTAAAGATGGGAACTTCCTGAAACTTTTAATCTGTTAGCTCAGATGAGCGATATAGTACCGTCATGGTCCTCTTGTTTAATTTGTTACAGAAAGGGGCATTCATGTATCTAAGTCATGCATTTTTTTTTCAAAAATGTCCCAGTATCATTTTGACGGATTGATTGAAGGATTGATTGATTGACTGACTGGATTGACTGACTGACTGATTGACTGAATGCCTGACTCACTGACTGATTGATTGATGATTGATTGATTGATTGATTGAGGATGACTAATTGATTGATTGATTGATTGATCGATCGATCGATCGATTGATTGATTGATTGATTGAGCTAAATCAGTAATGCCGGCTCAGTGTATCTGTGTTTCGAGTAAATACCATTAACGAAATAGCATTGAAATTCTGTCATAACTGTTACAGTGTGTTTGTTTGTGTTATGGCCGTTTGGAATTAATATAGCGCCAACTTCATGGCAAAGGCATATGTGTGTTGCTGCATATTACTTTTACAAAATGTTAGGCAATTATGTATTCAGATGCTTTTATTGCAAGCATGTTCACCAAACCCCTGAAAAGGTTATCATTATACACCATGACCTCTTTGTAACACTATTCGTGTGATCCCTAGTGATAGTGTGGGAAGAATTTAGGATCTGATTGTATCAGTTCCTAAACGTTTCTCGTTTTTATTTCCAAAGCAGGAACCGTGTCAGTTAACCAACCGTGTTATATCCAAACACAAATGTATAGATTATACAGAAAAAATGACCATTTATGGTTATTTTTCTATATAATCTATACATTTTTGGGATCCATTTTGAAACCATGTAATATCCATAACCGTGTAATAACCAACAGTGTTATAATGAGGTTGCTGTGTATGTATTCTAATGCTTACAGAATTAGATTGTTAGAAAAGTGATATTACCATCCCATTAAAACATTATTTGTCAGTCTAAGTGGATTTACATTTCATATGTACTTGTAAACATTTCAAGAGAATTCTTTACTGAACTCAATTGAATTTCATATACATCTTCCTACCAGTGGACTTTTGAATGAAAAAAGAAATAAAACTAGATCGCGCAACCGATGATACGCCATCGACAATTCCCCACGCTTTTGGAAATTTGGTTGAAATCCGAGTAACGGTTTAGGATGAGATAGCGTAACGGACGGACGGACGGACGGACAGACAGACGGACGGAGGCGATGACCTTTTGACCCCTCCCCAGCGCCCAATCTTACCCCAGGGTCAAACTTTTGCTTGTACTATATTCTACTCCCTACTGATATGCCACATGACTATGTTGTAAAAAACTTACATTTTGAACCCCGACCCCCTTAGTCCAACCCCTTGGGCATAACCAAGAGGTCACAGCCGCAATCCCGTTCTATATGTTTTACAACTTTCATTACTAAGTACATATATAAAGTTTGGCATCAAAGTCTTTAAAATTGACTTTTTAATTGAATTTAATAGATATTTGACCTTTTGACCCCTCCCCAGGGCCCCTGGGGGCGAGGCAAAAAATAAACATGCTCTTGCAGATCCCACTCCTGTAAGGAACACACACACCAAATTTGGTTGGATTCCGAGTAACGGTTTAGGAGGAGATAGCATACGGACAGACGGACGGACAGACGGACGGACGGGGGCGATAACAATATCCCCGTCGCTTAAAAGCGTGATGATAACAATGCATTTTTTCTTAATCATTGTCGTCTACGGTATGAAGTAGTTACAACATGAATTCCTGTGAATTCCAAAGACCAGGTAGCCACAGCCAGCTCATGAACTTTTGTAAGTAACATAAGTAAAGGCCATTCAGATGACATAATAATGCTTAGGGCTCAGGGGAGCGATCAGGAACTCATGGTCCTCTTGTTTTATTTTATCTTGAAAACGTATGCTGTCTGTACTCATTAGAATTTCTTCTTTAAATATAACTTTATCATATGACGTCGCGTCTGAGAGTGTAATAACGCCATGTAATAAATTCAATAATCCACTAGTGGATTAAATATGCAAATTAGTTAGATACGCCCCGTATCGTTACATGTAACAACGTCGCGTTTGCTAATGGCGGAATATTGACAGTTTTGTTAAACAATCGTTAATAAAATGCGATTTAAATGTCATATGATAAAGAGAATCTTGCATTCGTGCTCATGTATTATTGAATTTATTAAACTCGTTGAAGTAAAGGGAATAAAATGCTCGGCAAAAGCCTCGCATTTTACCCCTTTTCCTCAACTCGTTTAATAAATTCAATAATACATGAACACTCATGTAAGATCCTCTATTTATTTTAATGAACATCAATATGATATCAGGAATGAATTTATAGAGGATCTTACATGAGTGTTCATGTATTATTGAAATTATTAAACGAGTTGAGGAAAAGGGATAAAATGCGAGGCTTTGCCGAGCATTTATGCCTTTTCCTCAACGAGTTTATTAAATTCAATAATACATGAGCACGGATGCACGATTCTATTTATCATATGACATTTAAAACTAATTTTATTCATGATTGGTTTCCAAAAATGTCAATATTCCGCCATTAGTAAACGCTAAGTCGCTAAGGACGTCGCACATGTAACGCTACGGGGCGTATCTAAGTAATTTGCATATTTAATCCACTAGTGGATTATCGAATTTATTACATGGCGTTATTACACTCTCAGACGCGACGTCATACGATAAAATTAGTTAATGTTCATTGTAGTATGAACAACATCGGTTCATGTAAAGCCATTGCGTCCAGCTTGGCCATGTGACCTGTACCATTTAAACACATTATAAGAATCGTATATGGGTGTGAGGGGTGGATGGAAAAATCCGTCCCGAGGGTCACTGTCCGGCATCACGAGGCTTGCCGAGTGATGCCGGACAGTGATCCCGAGGGACGGACTTTTCTATCCACCCCTCACATCCATATTGGATTCTTTTTCTTTCATACCTTCCATTTCTTAGCGCGGAATTTCAATGCTGCAGTCCCTTCTGTTACCAACGTCCGCCATATTGTGTTGACACTGCAGGAATGTAAAGTGACGTCACGGATCGTGCATAACGTCAACCTTAACGACGGCGCACACAAGGTCGTAATCAACCAGTGCATTTATCAAACACGCGATTATATTCGATTTGGGGTCGGAACACCAGGGTCAGAACATAAATTTCTATCCCAGGTTAAAATCGCGGATTTCCTTGTCTAGTGTGCAAGAAATTCGTTTCCCCTATAGCCAGTGCGCTGAACCTGAAATTAAATCGAAACTGACGTAGTGGTTTCAGAGAAGAAGGCCTTCAAAATGTTCATTGACATACAATTCTAGTGGCCTATAGTCACTGCATGACTCTGACCTTTGGCATTCATAGACATTTATAAAGTACATACTCTTATGTGATAGACTACAATTAAGAAATGTATTTTATTGTTCTGCTGTTCATATAAGTATGAACGCAGTGGGTCGCGAGTGCAAAATAAATGAACTTCGGGGTTCATGTAAACTTTGCTAGTGACTCGCTGTCGTTCATACTTTCATGAAAAACAGAAAAAATAAGTTTATTTTTATATCTACATTCTTTGCTCCTCATCACTGGGCGAAAAAGTGCTTATATGGCAAATGTTTTAAGTCGATAAACATTTACACGTTTTTTCTGTACAAAGAGCGGAACAGCGTTGACGTCACCAACGCCCGTAGAGAACCATGGTTTAGACTGACGTCACTTGACGTCACTGAAAATCATGTGACTCGATGCGTTCAAGGAAGTATGAACTGCATCGCTTACTATAGGTTTATAATAGACTTTACACTGGAAATGTAAATATCAGTTTTTGAAAAATGTATTGTGACATTCATAAGCCCATGGGACCACATCTGACCCAGCCGTAAACTAAATTTATGTCAACCTAGGGTCAGCATTTTAGAAAACTTTGGGCTTAGTCACTGGGGCTGGGGACACTGAATGAACTGGACCTTTGGAATTCATAGGCATTCGTGTACTACCTAGTCTCATATAAAAAACTACAATAAAGAGGATCTTACATAAGTGCTCATGTATTATTGAATTTATTAAACGAGTTGAGGAAAAGGGATAAAATGCGAGGCTTTGCCGAGCATTTTATCTCTTTTACTCAACGAGTTTAATAAATTATTGACATAGAGGATCTTACATGAGTGCTCATGTATTATTGAATTTATTAAACGAGTTGAGGAAAAGCGAGGCTTTACCGAGCATTTTATCCCTTTTCCTCAACGCGTTTAATAAATTCAATAATACATGAGCACGAATGCAAGATTCTATTTATCATATGACATTTGAAACGCATTTTATTCGCGTTTCTTTACAAAAATGTCAACATTCCGCCATTAGTAAACACGACGTCGTTAAGGACGTGGTACATGTAACATTACGGGACGTATCTACATATTTTGCATATTTAATCCACAGTGGATTATCGAAAATATTATATGGCGTTATTACACTCTCAGACGCGACGTCATATGATAAAGTTTTTTTTTAATTATCTTTTTTTCCATTCAAAAGACTCAGGAACCAAATTTGACCTTAAGTAAAATGGGTAAAGATCAACCTAAAGTCATAATTTAAACTATTTTGTAGTACTCAGTGACCTGGGTCATTCGTAAAAAATTTAAATTTCTGTGTATGGCATTAAATTGAAATCAACCTAGAAGTTTAAGATAAGAAATCCTTTGAAAAGTTGATGAACAAGAAATTCAAGTGACCCATGACCAAGGTTGCTGAATTACCTTGACCTTCTTGTTGTACCTACTCTTATATCATAGACTGCATGGTTTTGAAAAAGATGCATTGTTTTTACATGTTTCCTATTGAAAAAATATATGGGACAAAATTTGACCTTGCCCTAAAATGGGTCAAGGTCAATTTAAGGTCATCGTTTGAACAAACTTGGTGGTCATCACGAAAACACGCCTATATAATTTTGGCCCCCTTAAACCCCACTTTTATTCAGTAATACTGGAGTTTACAGGGGTATACATTACTTTTCATTTTTCTGTTCAGAACCATAGATTGCTGGTACTCGTTAGAACCGCCTCGCCGAGGCGGTTCTGACGAGTACACACAATCTCTGTTTTGAGCAGAAATATGAAAAATATCAGGATTTTTATTTCAAAAATTCCATTTTATGATGGCAAAATTTTACCACTATATCCGAATGGGTGTATTTTGTGTCACCTGAAGCTATATACCAAGTTGCAAGGCATTTGGCCGAACGGTTCAGGAAACGATTTTTACCATATTTGGGCATGACGACCATCTTAGCCTTCGAACAAACAGCATCTGCGTTATAACGAGTACCCACAATCATTGTCATTACGAAAACACGCCTATCTAAATATATTGGAAATTTTACCTCCAAAAATGAAAATTTTCCGGATGAAAAATTGCGATATTTTTCTTATTTCTGCTCGAAACATAGGTTGTGGGCACTCGTTAGAACCGCCTCGCTGAGGCGGTTCTAATGAGTACCCACAACCCATGTCTTAGAGCAGGAATAAGGAAAATAATGTATACCCATGCAAACCCCAGTTTTACTATATAAAAGTGGGATTCAAGGGGGTCAAAATAATATAGGCGTGTTTTCGTGATGTTTAGAGCAGAAATATGAAGAAAAAAAAACGCATACCCATGTAAACCCCAGTTTACTATTGAGGGGGGTAGAATTTATATAGGCGTGTTTGCTTGATGAGGCACCTTTATTGATACAATGCACATACAGTAGAACTTCGATGGCTCGAACACCGATGGCTCGTTCACCATGGCTGAGTCGAACCCGTTTTTGAGACCCTAGGGAAATCCTCGACAGATAATTTAGAAGATGTTCGTCTTTTATCTTGCAAATGTATGCTGTGTGTACTCATTAGAATCGCCTCATCGTTTTATCTTGCAAATGTATGCTGTGTGTATCTTGCAAATGTATGCTGTGTGTACTCATTAGAATCGCCTCGATCTTTTAAAAGACGAGAAGATATCCAAAAGTATATTGTATACCTCCTGGTAGTAATCCTCAGTGGATCGAACTACCCCTGTCACGAACAGATTTTCGAGGTCCCAAAGGTGTTCGAGCCATTGAAGTTCGACTGTATATTTAGACGGCTGTTGTGTATCTAAGACGCATCTGAAGATGTCGTCTGTTTCTGTAGTCTGATTTTGGGTACATACTGTTTGCATCAAGGACTTTTAAAGTAACCAACAGCGCCAAAGCAAACGACAATTGAGGTCGAATGGTCCTGGTCCTGGTGGCGTCTCAAGGGTTCACTACCATACATGGGTACTACAAAGCTGTCTCGTAACCATATCGCTGCGAAATCCGATCAGAGTCTCTTGCACTGTGGAAATGGGTGGATTCATTTGCAGTAGGCCTGCAGCTGCGTGGGTATTAATAACTTATTTGATTAAAATTTCCTTGTTGAAATTAAGAAAAAACACCCGAAGGGATACACTTTCATACTTAATATCAGAATCTTGTGCGCCAAACGAAAACGGATCTTCGAGCGTGTCTGTCGAAGGAAGACCAAATCAAACTTGGCTTTCTATGTGCTATTCAGATCCCTATTAATATCAAAGCACTGAGAGTACTGATGGATCAATTGTCTATGCGTGTAGGCTGGGGTAATAGTCCTGGACTGAGATAAAACTCTTTCGTTTAACCCTTAAAGTTCAGTTTTTTTATAAGCAATCAGTGTAGACCCTGATCAGACGCCGCGTTCTGCGGCGTCTGATCTGGGTCTACACCGTTTGCCAAGCCCAACCCATAATTCCAGTCCAGATTCTATTGATTGCCCGCTTACGCAACACTGTCCTCAAAGCGGCTATTTTCTGTATTGAATTTAAGCAGTGAAAACCTTATAACTTTAGGTCGATTGACAAACAATCGACCTAATACAGATTCGGACTAAGTAGATAAGCAGGCCGGTATTGTATTCCTTGTGCGTACGCTCGAATACATTTTTTAGCTTGACGCGATCCATATCATGTTTGTATGAAATCAAAATTCATATCAGGTGTATGCCCTAGCTTGTCCAATCTAATTTTCGTTGATTACATAGCCTAACCAATCCCTGGAAAGAAAAACAAAACATATTAATTAAAAAAAAAAAAACATTCTTATGCGGTTGCGAATATAATGCGACGTCTAATTGGATAACATAAAAATTTGCTCGATCATTTTCAGAGGACCCTCGTTATAACAACAGGATTTGTTCCCTTACATTTAATCACTATAAAGAAGCCAATAAGAAGTAGGAAAAAAAGAATGAAGGGCTTTGGAGGGTATCTCGTCGGTTTTACGGTCGCTTGCAGTCGTGAAAAACGACGATTTAGCTTCCCTAAATAATAATTTTGAAGACAATTTTCCTCTAAATTTATACATTATATTACTTTAGGGCCCAGCCCATCCGGGCTTGAAGAAATAGATGGGCTGCATGATGCTTCCACGCAAAGCTGAAACCGACCCGCACATGAGTACTGGTACACCACTTAGAGATGTCTTTGTAAAGAAAGCATTCCGAACAACTTCATCAATATTCATGAGGTAGTGTATGGCGTCATAGTTGCACTCTGAATTTTTAACTCTTATCATGCTGTTCACGACAACCCCAATCTTTGGAAACAGTGTAGATCCAGATCAGATGGCTTATGAAGAAGCCATCTGATCAGGATCTACACTGTTTGACATTCAATTAATGTATTTGTAGGAATAAATTACAGCAAGTAATCTGACTGGTTCAAAGTAAGAAATTGGTGTGGCTAATCTGAATATTCAGCAAGAGAAGGGTTAAATACTTACCTGAAAGGGTCTTGATAATCTGCTTCCATATACATGGGAATGTCCTGTGGTTCTTCTAGATCTCCAAATTTCTCAAGCTCTGAGTTACGTTTAATATCTTTTATCAACATATCAGTCAAACTTCTTCTCAGGAAGTCATCTTCTGCGTCTCGTCCTCTCGCCGATCTGTCGGAAAAACTGTGGATTCCCGGGATATTCAAGTTTTGATAAATTTCCTTAGCTCTTTTACCATAGCCAGAACTTAATCTGCCCAATACGTCATCAAATAAGGCACGGTTATCGCCATCTGACATGTCTGTTTTGCTTCTTCCAAGACTTTCAATGTCACTCCGTTGTTGTGTACGTTGGTGATAGTCCTTTATTCTTTTTCCAAAACCAGTACTTAATCTCCCCACTGAGTTCTTATTAAATATATCGTGCTTTTGTCTCATCGTGGTGTACCTTGTTGTACCGTGGACGTAAAGGAACAGCGCGTGGAGTACTGCAAGGTGGAGTATTATTACCATGTTTATATATGTGAGGCTTCAGTTGTATCTTTGCCAGCGATATGCAATTTCCTTAGTAGGTAGAGTCCACTGAAAAAGAAGAATATACATAAATTTCTGTATAACACGCTCCGTCATAAGATATTTATGGTTTTAAATTCTCTAAACACCGTATCTTAATAGTCCTTTATTCTTTTTCCGAAACCAGTACTTAATCTCCCCACTGAGTTCTTATTAAATATATCGTGCTTTTGTCTCATCGTGGTGTACCTTGTTGTACCGTGGACGTAAAGGAACAACGCGTGGAGTACTGCAAGGTGGAGTACTATTACCATGTTTATATATGTGTTGCTTCAGTTGTATCTTTGCTAGCGATATGCAATTTCCTTAGTAGGTAGAGCCCACTGAAAAAGAAAAATATACATAAATTTCTTTATAACACGCTCCGTCATAAGATATTTATGGTTTTAAATTCTCTAAACACCGTATCTTAATATTAAAATTGCACTGTTCTCCTGGTTTTTGAATGATAGTGTAATAAACACATACAGTTAAATTCCTATATTAAGACCACCTTCGGGACTGTTCAAAAGTGGTCTCTAAGACCACTTTTGAACAGTCCCAAAGGTGGTTCCTGAACAGAAGACATTGCTGTAAGGAAACGTAAAGAAAAAATAACTACACCCTTCTGAAGAAGCTTTTTGAACCAGAATTAGTCTTAATTTTAGGTGGTCTTCACAGCAGAATTTCGCTGTATTTCTATACAAAGATTCTGAAATGGTTACAGAAGTCCCGAAAGTCTAAAAAAAGGTTAGGCTTCTGTGCTGAAATGCAAATATGGCAAGCAAAAAAAAAAAAAAAAAAAAAAAAAAAAAAAAAAAAATGAGATGATGTTCATTTGGATTTAGGAATTACTTATCTATGGTGTCTCTCGCAACCAAGGGTATGCTTAAGAAGAACAAAACAGCCACGAACAAAGTCTAGAAGATCTTGAGGAACTTTTTCCTTTATTTACCGGAAATTGCCGGAAAAAATTATCAGTGCCCGTTGGCAATCGGAAATCTATAATATAGTAGTCGCAGATAAGATTGACTAGGTGGGAGCTATCGTTTGTATCTGCCTTAGGAATATTCCATTAACAAAAAGGTAAACCAAGTCACCCGATTTTGTGAATTCAACTGTAACACAAGCATAGCTGTGGTGTTTATGACCATTTCGTCCGCTTGTAGAAAGCGTGCTAAAGGCACTCTACCGAATCTCCTTGTGGACTCAGCGAATTTGACATATATTGACAGCACTTGAATAGCCCCGCCTAGTCAATCTTATCTGCGACTACTATACCTGTGTGCAATGAATGGACGTTTATATTAAAATTATAAATACCTTGCTCATCCTTTAGACAAGGAAAATTTCGAAGTTTTGCTGATGTGCGAAAAAAAATCATCTTTCAATCGATGTCTATGAATTAGGACATAGAAGATCAGCTCTAGCAGTGATTTGTTGAGCAATAAACAACAGTTTGATTTTTTTTGGTTTGGTTTGAGGTTTAACGTTCCCGTCAACACTGTATAGGTCATTTTGGAGACTACAGTTTGAAGGTCAATTGTAAAGTAGCTCTGGATCCAGATGATTAAAGCATTGTTAGCTTAACGAGCCCGTTAGCGGTCAAATTGATATCTGCATGTTCTAGCAAGTATAACGTCTCCAATTCTGTTATTTTTGCTGAAAAAATGTGAGCAGCTTTTGCATTTGCAAAAGCTGCTCACATTCTTTCGGCAAAAATATTAGCATATAAGCCATATTTTTATAATCAAAGTTTTAACAAAATGTTAATTAGTTTTGAACAACAAGCCCCAGATCAGGAGCGCGTACTTACACTGACTGACCGACACACTGAGTTTTATTTCTCAACAATTCACACTAGAGCTGACAGTCGGGGATTTGAAATTCGTAGCACGCGTATTTAAGGAGTTTAATGCACCTTACTTTCTCACACTTAACTATGATACGAATTTATTTAGAGGTCTCTCAGCATCTTGAAAATGGAGTTAGAAAATCAAAAAAGTGGGGAAAAAGACATAAAAAGGGGAGATAAATGTTCCTACCCTCTTTTCTCATTTAAGCATCCAAACAATTCCAAACGACATCTCCTCTGAAACTACAAGGCCAACTGGAATCAAATTATATGTGAAGCCGCCATGGGGTGGAAGAAAAAACATATATTCTGAATATCTGGGTCACATGACCAAAATGTCCGCCATGCCCATATATGGTAAAAACCTTTGAAAATCGCCTTCTCAGGAACCAATCGACCGATGACCTTGAAACTTGGTATACAATATATGGGACCCGGGCCCTATCGAATTTGTTCAAATGATGACATTTTGTTGACCTTAACCTTTCTTACGCCAAGGTCACATTCGGTCACTTAGGATTTTGTATGGAAAAGACAGGGTTTTCTGGTTCTGTTGCAGCTTATGACATCATAGTTGATATTTGCAATCAGCTTAATGATCCTGGGGCCATAAGATTAAATAGTTTTTAATTTTTCAAAAACTACTGGGCTAACTGATACCAAATTACTGCATCAGTGTGGTCGAGAAATCCAAGTTTGTTAGAGGGATCTGTGTGATCGTTACACCAATAAACGGCCAAAAGTGATTTTAAATTCTGCATCTCAAGAAATACAAAACCTTGGTATGCAGCATTTTGGACTCTAGCCCTAAGATGGTTCAAAGCTGACTATAATGTATGCGACGGCAACAAAAGAAAACAATGGTTGATTTCAAAATAATTTGGCATCAATGGTCCTGGGATTGGCCTCTTCTAAACCATTATGGTCTGTTTAAATAAATGGCCACCACGGGTGTGTGTTTGTGTGGTTTGTGTGTGTGTGTGGGGGGGGGGAGGGGGGGGGGGCAGCCACAGTTTTCTGCTTTATTGATTGCGCTTGTTTGGTTATCTTTTGTTGCTTAGCTTCATAAACAATTAATTGGTGACCAGTGGTAGTTTGGTATGAAGTTACCATGACAGCAATGCCTCTGAAAGATGACAATGTTCAGTGAAGATAACAGCGCGGCCCTATTTCAGTTTTATTTTTTCAAAGGGTTGGCAGATTTTTGTTCAGTATTTCATAATTGAAGGAAAGTCGTGTTTTAATGAGTTTACGCCTCTGAACAATCAAGCCTCCTTTTGACTGAAGGTGTGCGAAATTTTATACATTATACAGTATTGGGTGGAACGATTTTACTTAAATGTTTTAGAGGTTTATTGTTTTGGTTTTTAACATTAATTTGCTGCAAAAAAGATACTCTACTAAATTTAAATATCGGCATCTTATTCTCCAGCTGCGGATTTGATATACTCCAACTTATTTGCTGATTGAATGACTCTGGTTTTGGTCGATCTTTTGGCAAACATGCGCAAATTGAGGTCACCAAGTTACATGAAGATGCAGAAAAGTTCAGTCGAGGGTCTGTTGAACCCGATGTTCCCACCCTTCTTGACAAAGGTGAAGAGAAGAAGCTTGATTAACGTAAGAATCGCAACATTTATTATGCCAAACATCGTCCCTGTTCACTGTTCAATATATCTGACATATTAGGTTTCAACCTCAAGTAAATTAACCCGCCCGCCTAGTTCCTTTCTTATGTACGAACGCATTTCCGCCAGAACGCCTGAAGGTAGGTGTCTGATGCTCTGTCTCTGGTAGGGTAAACCGGAGCCTAATTGTTTGGTTTCCTTTGCTGCCGAATTCTAGTTATTTCATGCTGTCGAGTCCTCATCGTTCTTTCATCTTTTTAGTCGTTTGATTTTCTGTTCTCGGAGATGTTGCACTGATGAGCTAGAACTCCATCATGTAGAGTAAACAATTTATCGGTTTTAACCACGACAATCAAGGGCGAGTAGTGTGACCATATTAAATCTATTAAAGTGACCAACCTCACCCCCGCCCCCGCAAAACTTCTTACTGACCCCGTCGTCGATGCCTTTTTGTGGTTTATTACTTTCATGGTTAGTCCTTAAGATGTATGCATTGCTAATGCCTTTTTTATTTTGGATAGCCGTTCGGTCATGTGGGGAGATAACTGTCATTCTGGCTTTCCATCCATGACGTTTTCATTTTTGTGTTTTGAATGGGAGGTGCGAGATATTTTGTATAGATTCCTGATCATTGCATACACTCTGTTTTTCAAACGTGATAACTCCTGATGGCTTGTCATAGAAGGCTTTTTTGGCCAATCTATATGGGACAATTGGGGTGGTTTGGTGAGGCAAAGGTGACGTGTATCTTGCGTCAATAGGGCGTCCAGCTGATAGTGGCTTACAGCTGGACAAAACCTGCTGTTCTTCCAGCAGTTATGGGTAGAGGGGGAAAACAGTTATTTCTTCTGTTTCTGCTTTTCGATTTTCCCATTTCTCCTCTGCCCCTTACTTTCATCTACTCAACTATCTCTTCTGTCGCTTTTCTCCCTTTCTCTGAAGAGAGGCCAAAAATGACCAACAAGGGGTGACGTGCCTTTAAACCCAAAACAATCAATATATGGGACAAATGTCAGAAAATGGAAGTAGTAATAAAGAAGATGTAAAACAGATTAATCACGGTGTGACAAGAGACACAGGATGATTAAGAGCTAATGGTGAATAGAGGGACAAGCCTATCTTAGGCAGGTTTCCCAACAAAATGGTAGAAAGTAAGTGCAGGTGACATCTTAAGATGCACGTTTACAGGTAAAACCACAACTCTGGGTAAAGGGAAGATAGAAGAATGTTTAAGGGATGGGTTTACGTTGCATTAAACCTCGGGTACAATTTATCTTTAGTCGTGCGACTTAACAGAAAATAAGGTAGCCAGTAAGATTTCAAGTGGCCAGTAACATTTACGTGTTTAAAATATAATAATGTCGATGTTACTTGGGAAGCCTTCCGCACAAACCGGAAACTTTGGATAATGATTCTTGACATATACAATGTATTCATTAAATGTTGATTGTTTCAAGTCACCTGTTTTGAGAATCACTTGCCAATTCACCCGCTGACAAATATGCTTGGTGATGTATATTCCCCTCACTAAATATAAACCGGAAGGAAATGGCCATCAGTAACTTTTCAAAAATATATCTATCGGTCCCTGTTATGATACATCTATGATCAGCCAGTTAAATAATTTAGTTTATGTTGGTTTTAATATAAATTTTTATCACGATCTGTGACACAACAGGAAAAAGTGGTACAATGGTCCATAGGTATCGGAGTCCCTTGTTCATGCCCGGATTGAAACAGAGTCATCAATTTTCACATGCATGTGTAAAAATAACCGTCCTTCATACTGATGAAAAAGAAATTGTTTCAAAAAGTACTACAAATTATTTAGCGCGAAAATAGTGTAAAATTTACCAATTTTTTAGGGTCAAATTTCAATGGTCAAAATTAATGGTAACATCGGATGTAATTACATCATATCATGATTTTTGGTGTCTTCGAGTATTGACAAATATTTTGGCTGATGCAATAAATCAACATTCATATGTAAGCGCAAGCTACACACAACTAAACTCAATCCAACTATACCATCCGCATGGGGGTGGGTGTAAACTCATAGAATTTTCAACCCCTTTTCCCCACAAGATTTGCTAAATAATCACATGTCATATAGGTTAGGCTCCCAGCTCAATGAAACGGCACAAATAAAGCGTGAGAATTTTGAGTGCATTTAATTTTTCGAAATCTGGTCTCAAATCCCGGACTATGATCTACCCCGTGATATATAGCGCAATTTTTCACATCTTTTGCGATGGCTACTTTTGCGATGAAAATCTGTGATATTTTTCTTATTTATAATGCAAACATAGGTTGTTGGTGCTTGTTAGAACCGCCTCTTCCTTGGAGAAGAAATAAGGCAAATTATTTATACCCCGTAAATCCCAATTTCTCTAAATAAAGTGGGGTTGAAGGGAGTGTTCATTTCACGGACTTGTTCACCTGATGTATTTCGATTCTAACATACTCAAAATCAGTAGTGGTATTGCTGTCTCCTTCAGTTTGTCCCAGCCTTTCGCCGTTGTTAGAAGAAATCCCGCAAAACCTATTGACTGCATGTAATACGTGCTTTTGTAACGTTTTCGATGCGAGAAAATGTTTGTAAACACTATGCTTGCCCCTTTATGCCCAAATTTTCAAACCGGGGCCATAACTGAAGAAAAAAGTTCAGAATTTTTTCACAAGCTGATCAGGTCATGTACTAGTCATTTCCTATCATCCTGTCAAGTTCCAAGGCAAAAACTCAAAAAGTTTTCGAAAATTCATTCTGCAAGAATAAAACACAATCAAATTCGACTGAAATTGCAAAGGGACTTAGTTCCAACAAAATTTCATTAAACTTATTGAGAACTCAATCAGATGATTTACTCCTATGTCGTAATTAGTATACCAAATATCAAGACTGTAGCTCAACTGCTTTTCCAGAAATCTTGCTGACCAGATTTCAACGTATTATAAATAAATAACTCGAAAATAATACACCGGATAAGGTAAAAGTACAGGTCACCTATTTTGTCATACGGAATTCATACATAGATATGGAATTTCAGAACACTAACATACATATTTTTAAAGTTATGCTATGAAGAAGAAAGCGACACAATTAAATGGACAGAAATTGTGAAGGGCCATAACTCGAACAAAATTCCATTAAATTGGACGAAACTTAAACAAGAAAGCAACACAGTTAAATGGGTAGAATAAGCAAAGTGCCATAACTAAAAAACAAAAAAAAAAAACATTAAATTGGTTGGCATTTTTATCAGATGATCTACTCCTCAGTTACAATCACTTTACCAAAAACCAAGGCCCTTGCTAAAATATCTTTCAGACATCTTGCTAACGAGATTTCGATGTTATTTAATTAAAAGGGAGATACTCGAAAAGGGGAGATCATTTGAAAAAAAATATGCGTCAACTACTTTTTCATGAGAAATCCATATCTGAAATTTCAAAACACAAGTATACATGGCACAAGAAGGCAACGCAAGTAAATGGTAAGAAACTCCAAAGGGACATAACTCCAATAAGCATTCGTTGAATTGGTTGAATTTAATCAGGTAATCTCCTCGTCAGTCCCAATCAGTATAACAAATATCAACGTTATAGCTCAAATACTTTTTTTTTTGATATCTTGTTAACGAGGTTGCAAGCCAAAAACGTCTACTATTTGTGCGCGATACGCAAAATACTATGAGTGACATAAATATCACAGAAGGTAGCTACAGCTAGTAAACATGTTTAACCCTTATCTTGCTGAATATTCATTTAAGCCACACCCATGTCTGTCTATCAGCCAATCAAATTACTTGTTCTAATTTATTGGGTTGCAGCGACGGCTGCAAGCCAGTTAGATTGGAAAAGTGGTTCCGGTTTTAGACTTCTCTTTCTATCTTATTTTGGATCCTCAGGTGTTTTTTAAAACAAAAATCAGAAATACAGTCAGCTTTTTCCGGTGTTCTGGTTCCCTCACCCTATAGGTCAATAGCTTTCGCATATTTTAATAGAATACAGGGTACCAGTTTAGTGAGAGATGGTCTAGTGACAGAGCTATCGTTTCTGTGCGAAAGTTTAACGAAACACCGAAGCGAATTTATCCACTAGGCCGTGGTCTACTCAGCACTACCGTCAATACAGTTTACCTGACCACATTCATAAATCATCTGTGTAGCAGTCTACAATTCACTCGAAGTCAAAACTCGATGGGTTTTGTTGAAATTGTATGGGGTACATTCCTGACGTCAGAAGTGTTAACTAGAGTAGGTCAACTGAACTGCTGCGCCGTGATTTTGCGAGTATACTCAGTATGTATGGAAGACCGCCTCCGTGGTCCAGTGATTAAGGTCGCTGACTTGTCGTTTATGTGAGAACATTTGGTAGTTTGTGTCGGTGGATCGGAGTCTAGTACTGGTACTTTCCAGGAACGATGGTTAGGAAGCTACTCGCCTGTATATGACTGAAAGATTGTTGAACGGGCGTAAAACCTAGCAAAACAAACAGTATGTATGATGTGTTCTACCACATTATTGTCTCTCATAAATCTGTTAGGGACATTTATTTTGTTTTGTTTGTCCATTTCTACTTGCCAAATCGCATATCGTCCGTGCTCCATAAGTCCATTATTCCTCCTGTCTGTCTGTTAACAATGTCTTGACTTGACTTGATAGATTTTGTAAGGTAACCGGGCGCTAAAAGCACATAGGGGCTACCCCCATCTCGCTAAATGGGATTAGTTTATGAACTGCTCTTCCCAGGGCCTCCAATGTGCTGGCATTTGTCAATTCGACAGGTGTCAGCTGACCAATGGGAATATACTGAACTCTTAATCGGAGGAAGGCACAAATCGCACCCAAGGTACAGCGTTTGTCCTAAGAAACACAGTTCTATAGCGATTTTAGAATTTTGAGTGCAGGAATCAGACCAAAGACGGGCTCTAGTATGTGATGACGTGTTGCCAATTTCGACTGCCAAATGTGTCAGAGCACAGCCCTGTTTTCGAATGTATGGCCGAGGAAAAAAGCTAACATACATTATCAGTTCTGGCTTCCATTATTATCTGCCTCCACCCCTGACATGGCAAAGAAAACGCCTTTAACAATGTCTTCTTCCAACTACTATTCATATACTACTGAGCAAATTTCAATAAAACAGGGTCATCACAATGATCCCTTACTATCATAGTTGGTCAAAAGTGAGAATGTGATCATTGGGTCACATGTCAATGCCTCAGTTACCTTGACATTGAAATATTTCTTCCAATAAATGTCAGGGTAGTGCTACATAGAAAATTGACACCTCATGGGTTTGTCCATTCCAGTGTGTAGATAAACCATATATTGCCTTTGAGTACACTTCATTAAAAGTCTATGTCCCATTAACAAGAACAGTGCAATTTGATTCCTCACCAGTACTTTCATCTACATCAATTCGTACATCCATGTGGCGGCAATTGGCTAATTTACACCAGGAACAGTACCCTTAAAACCAGGCAAGCCTTTCCTTTTAAAAGGAACCTTTATCTTGCTCTCCTTATAAATTGAATTGTAAAAACTCGGAAACTATAAAAGGAAGAAGCATAAAACTTTGTAAACTATGAAATGAGCCCCGCCAAGCGAATTTTTGTCTTCGAGCATTCCGTCATGACAAATTTTAACTGCGCATGCCCAGCCATTCAGAGGGACCAGGTATGTGGCTTTCTGTCTGAAGGTTCCTCTTGATTCACTGCTTGTATAAGCGAGCAGTGAAGGTTTTGGCGAGACTGCGCGGAAGGGCAGGCTCGCCTGAACCTTCGCTGCTCGCATAGGCGATAAGTACCAAAATCACTTGACGGGGCCCAAATGATGATGCCTGTTTGGTTGAAATTATGGTTGAACGGCCCCGTCAACAGTATCTATGTCATTTTGGAGAAGTTGCTTCCAATCGTGTCGGGACATCTACCCAACGTTAAGATGAAATGACATCTCAAGCAATGCCTTCATTGAAACAAAAAGGGATTCCTGACCCTTGCATTTACTTATATATTATACACATGTACGGTCCAACTCGCACCACTTTTCCTGTATTATTAAGCAAACGGGGAAATCAATCGAAATGGCCCCCGCCCATAGGGGCTTGAAGAAATATATGGGCTGCATGATGCTTCCACGCAGAGCTGAATCCGGCCCGCACACTAGTACTGGTAAACCGCTTGGAGGATCTAAGCCTGTCCAGGAACCGCGGCGCGAGGCGGACCGTCCATGCTAATAAACCCTATTGGTTTCATTGGGCGACAGGGCTTGAGATGTCATTTCATCTCAATGTCGGGTAAAAGTCCCACAAAATTGGAAGCAACGTCTCCAAAATGACCTGTACAGTGTTGACGGGGACGTTAAACCTCAAATCAAACAAACAAACAAAAATCAATAGAAAAGTGGAAATTATTCGAAAAAAAATGCCATGAGGAATCCATATATGAAATTTCAAAACACTAGTCTTCCTTGGCAGGCACGTAACGTACGCGGTTAACCAGTACAGTGCACGTTTTTCGCCACAAACTGACAACTGCCCTTCTTGAATCAGCGGAAAGGAGATAACGACCGTAGAAAAGAATCCATGATCAAACTCAACGAAAGAGTTTTGCCGATTCCGACGGGTATCGAACCCGCGTCCTCCTGATCACCAGCCAGACGCGCATCCGACTGAGCTATCGAGACCGGCAACTCAAGGTATTACAACATAAGATGCCAATCACAACAATTGTCGTCTGCTTTGTCGTCTGCTGGTTGCTTTAAAGGTCATTGTGGCAAACAGGAGCTGTCTGATCGGGGCCCACACTGTTTACCTGTATACAAAAATGTGTATGAAAAGTTTGCAAAAAGAGGTAACCGTGGACATAAACAGACGACATTTTCAAATGCAGTGTTTCGTGGCATCTTAAGGGTAACGTAAGCTTCAACAGAAAATATACCCATCAGGGTGGATTTTCAAGATAAACCGCCAGAACATATCGAAACTTAAGTTTAACAAGATAAATTACAGTTGACCATCTTTTGCTTCTTCTTTGGTTTTTTGATTTTTTTATGAGAAACACTCAAAGTGCCGAAGGCTTTTTGCCAGATGATAAAATGACATTTCTTCGAGTGATGAAAAGGTTGAATTAAAGATCTTTATGTCGCTTTAGTTTCACTACAATAAAATTCCTATATTTAGACCACCTTTGGGACTGTTCAAAAGTGGTCTAAAAGACCACTTTGAACAGTCCCAAAGGTGGTCTCTGACCAGAGGACACTGCATTCAGAAAACACCAAGAAAGAATAACTGCAACCTACTAAATAAGCTTTTTAAAGCGGAATTACTCTTAATTTTAGGTGGTCTTAACCCTTATCTTGCTGTTCACGACAACCCCTATCTTTGCAAACAGTGTAGATCCAGATCAGATGGCTTCTGGATCTACACTGTTTGGCATTCAGTTTATGAATTTGTAGCAATAAATTACATCATGTAATTTGATTTGTTGATAGACAGAAATGGGTGTGGCTTAACTGAATATTCAGCAAAATAAGGGTTAATAACGGAATTTCACTGTATATTGTACAGAAAATGAATTTTCTCGACAGATAATTTCCATAGAAAGGATCGAAAGAATCCTACAGATTTTAGCTCACCATCATGAGCTTTTGGGATCACTTTGTGTCCGTCGTGCGTGCGTGCGTACGTAAACTTTTTCTTCAAACGACATCTCCTCCTAAACCACTGATCGGATTTTGACCAAACTTCACAGGAATGATCCTTAGGTGGTCCCCCTTCAAAGTGTTTCAAATAGTTCCGGTCCGTTGCACATCTAGGTAACAGGAGCCAAAAAAGATTTTTTCACCGAAAACTTAAAAAATCTTCTTCTCTGAAACCACAAGGCCCAGTTTGTTTGATTTGAGGTTTAACGTCCCCGTCAACACTGTAAAAGTCATTTTGGAGACGTTGCTTCCAATTTTGTGGGACTTTTACCCGACATTGAGATGAAATGACATCTCAAGCCCTGTCGCCCAATGAAACCAATAGGGTTTATTAGCATGGACGGTCCGCCTTGCACCGCGGTCCCTGGACAGGCTTAGATCGGCTAAGCGGTTTACCAGTACTAGTGTGCGGGCCAGATTCAGCTCTGCGTGGAAGCATCATGCAGGTCTTTGATATTTGGTATGAAGCTTCATCTAGTGGATCCCTAGAAAGATTGTTCAAATTATAGTGCTGGGGCCAAAAATGCCCACACCCGGGGACCTTGGTTTTACATGGGTTTATATACGGAAAATCTTTAAAAATCTTCTTCTCTGAACCCGCAAGGCCCAAGTCTTTCATATTTGGTATGAAGCTTCATCTAGTGGACCCATACCAAGATTGTTCAAATTATAGTGCTTGGGCAAAAATGCCCCCGCCCCGGGTCCCTTTGGTTTTACATGGGCTTATATAGGGAAAATCTTGAAAAAAAATGATCTTCTCTGAAACCGCAAGGCCCAGGTCTTTGATATTTGGTATGAAGCTTCATCTAATGGACCCCTACCAAGATTGTTCAAATTATAGTGCAGGGGCCAAACATGCCCCCGTCCCGGGGCCCTTTGGTTTTACATAGGATTATATAGGGAAAATCTTTAAAAATCTTCTTCTCTGGAACCGCAAGGCCCAGGTCTTTGATATTTGGTATGAAGCTTCATCTAGTGGACCCCTGCCAAGATTGTTCAAATCATAGTGCAGAGGCCAAAAATCCCCCGCCCCGGGCCCTTTGGTTTTAAATAGGCTTTTATAGGGAAAATCTTTAAAAATATTCTTTTCTGAAACCGCAAGGCCTTGGTCTTTGATATTTGGTATGAAGCTTCATCTAGTGCCCCTACCAAGATTGTTCAAATTATAGTGCTGGGGCCAAAAATGTCCTCGCCCCGGGGCCCTTTGGTTCTACATGGACTTATATAGGGAAAATCTTTAAAAATCTTCTTCTCCGAAACCGCAAGGCCCAGGTCTTTGATATTTGTTATGAAGCTTCACCTAGTTGACACCTACCAAGACTGTTCAAATAATAGTGCAGGGGCCAAAAATACCGCCGCCAGGGGCCCTTTGGTTTTACATGGGCTTATACAGAGAAAATCTTTAAAAATCTTCTTTTCTGAAACCGCAAGGCCCAGGTCTTTGATATTTGGTAAGAAGCTTCATCTAGTTGACCCCTACCAAGATTGTTCAAATTATAGTGCTGGGGCCAAAAATGTCCTCGCCCCGGGGCCCCTTTGGTTTTACATGGGCTTATATAGTGAAAATCTTGAAAAAAATGATCTTCTCTGAAACCGCAAGGCCCAGGTCTTTGATATTTGGTATGAAGCTTCATCTAGTGAACCCCTACCAAGATTGTTCAAATTACAGTGCTGGGACGAAAATACCCCCCCCCCCCCCCCCCCTGCCCCGGGGCTATTTGGTTTTACAAAGACTTATATAGGGAAAATCTTGAAAATTCTTCTTCTCTGAAGCCATAATGCCTAGGTCTTTGATATTTTGTATGAAGCTACATCTATATAGTGGACCTCTATACAAAGATTGTTCTAATTATAGCCATGAGACCCAAAATGCCCCCGCCTCGGGGGCCCTTTGGTTTTATATAGACAAATCTTATAGGGCAAATCTTTAAAAACATTCTTCTGTGAAACCACAAGGCCCAGGTCTTTGATATTTGGTGTGAAATTTCATCTAGTGGACCTCTATCAAGATTGTTCAAATTATAGTCCTTGGGCCAAAAATGCCCCCCCCCCCCCCCCCCGACCCTTTGGTTTTACATAGACTTATATAGGGAAATCTTTAAAAATCTTCTTCTCTGAAACTGCAAGGCCCATGTCTTTGATATTTGGTATGGAGTTTCATCTAGTGGACCTCTACCAAGATTGTCCAAAATACAGCCCTCGGACCACAAATGGCCCCGCCCCGGGGCCCTTTGGTATTACATAGACTTATATACAGATAATCTTTGAAACTCTTCTTCTCTGAAACAGCAAGGCCCATATGTTTTTGACATTTGGTGAAGCTTCATTCAGTGGACTTCTATCAAGATTGTTTAAATAATAGCCCTGAGGCCAAAAATGCCCCCGCCCCGGGGCCATTTGGTTTTACGGAATATCTTCTTCTCTGAAACCGCAAGGCCCAGGTCTTTGATATTTGGTGTGTAGCTTCATCTAGTGGACCTTTGCCAAGATTGTTCAAATTATAGCCTTTGTTGATATTCGGTATGAAGCTTCACCTTTTTAGACCTCCCTCAACAGTATGCACATTATAGCCCTGGGGTCAATAGTGGCCCACCCCGGGGCCCACTTGTTACTCTATGGATCACGTGAGCTATCCAGGGCCATGATGGCCCTCTTGTTTTTTGTTTTTTTTCTACAGCAGACGACGATACCATGCTAACGTTGCTCAATTAAATCCACTCCCTTCCCCGCTCGTTTAGTTCTGTT
The DNA here is from genome assembly GCA_963580285.1 of Lucinisca nassula. NCBI lineage: Eukaryota > Metazoa > Mollusca > Bivalvia > Lucinida > Lucinidae > Lucinisca > Lucinisca nassula. The sequence goes on along the minus strand of OY757026.1, from coordinate 64,503,114 downwards.
CTTGGCAATGATTTTCTGAACTGCCCGGGTAAAATTCTTTTGAGATCCTCACCCGGCTACAGAAGTGTTTCCAACAGTACGAGGGCAAGTCAGCAAGTAACCAGCCCACCCCATTTCCAATTGTCCGAGACAGCCAAGACTTTCTTGCCTTGTTTCAATACAGGGCAAATCGACCCTTATCGTGTCATTCACTCATTTAAGAAATGAATTTTATTTTTCTGCGGTCCATGATAGAAGCCTTTGTGGTGTAGTGGTTACGCTACTCGCCTCGTAAACCAAGGGTCGCAGGATTGATACTGGGCTTCTCCAGACTTTCAGACGAGTCTTTAAACCGAGATCCCGTCTCCGTTTGACCTTAGTTGTATGTGGGACGTCAAACAGTCACTCAGTCAGTCTGCGGTTCATGAAAGTATGAATGCCGTGTGTCGCGTGCAAGGTAAATGAACCCTGAAGGGGTTCACGTAAACTTTGCTAGCGACCCGCTGTCGTTCATACTGCCATGAAAAGCAGAAGAAAAAAAAAAGTTTATTTTTTATATTTACATTCTTTGCCCTCATCAATGGGCGAAAAAAATGCTTGTTAGGGGAAACTTTTATGTTGACGTCACCAACGCACATAAAGAACCATGGTTTAAAATGACGTCACTTGACGTCATTGAAAATCATGTGACTCGACGCGTTCATGGAAGTATGGATTACATTGTTTTCTATAGGTTTGCATTAGACTTTACACTGGACATGTAAATATAAGAACGTCAAACGTGGCCAGCGATGCAAAAGCAAGCTTTTCGTCAAAAGTTGAGTACCGTGCTGTTATTCGGTACTTGTATTTGAAAGGGAAAACAGGTCAGGAAATACATTGCAAGTTGACCAATGTTTATGAGTCTTCTGCACCATCGTATGCACAAGTTAAATTCTGGGTTCGGGAATTCAAACGCGGTAGAACGTCTTTAGAAGACGAAACCAGGTTTGGATGCCACAAAGCACGGGATCTGGTGTTCTCTGATAGGGGAATTAAGGTGGAAGAAATGGCAAATGCATTACACATTTCACATAGTAGCGTTTCAACAAATTAACATGGTCGCTTGGGAATGCACAGTCTAACAGCCCACTGGGTCCTAAAATCCCTTTGCGACGAGCAAATGGCAACCAGAGCATCAGTATGCAGCGCATTGTTGAAGCGGTTTAGGTCAAAGGAAGATGACTGGCCTGGTGACTGTAGATGAGACTTTGGGCAATTATTATGAGCCAGAGAAAAAAGTCAAAGTCGCCAAAGAAGCTCAAAACGCAACCCTCTGCTGGCAAGGTGATGGCACCTGTAATTTGGGACGCACAGGGCTTTAAAGTGTTGGACTTTCTAGCAAAGAAAAGTACAATAAAAGTGCGTATTATGCAAATTTGCTTGACCAACAGAGAACTGCGATCCGCGAAAAACGCTGAGGTTAACTCCCCAAAAGGATTCTTCTGCTCCAACAGGACAATGCAAGAGTCCACACTTGCAAAATCGCAATGGGTGCTGTTAAGCGGAATGGTAACGAGCTAATACCGCACTGCCTAATCTCCAGACTTAGCTCCTAGTGACCATTTCCTATCCCCAAACTAGCCGGGCTCGGTAGCTCAGTCGGATGCGCATCTGACTGGTGATCAGGAGGATGCGGGTTCGATACCTGCCGGGGTAGGTAACATTCTTTCGTAGAGTTTGATCATGGAATCTTTTCTACGGTCATTCTGTCCTTTTTGCTGATTCAAGAAGAACAGTTGTCAGTTTCTGGCGAAAGAATGTGCACTGTACTGGATAACCGCTTACGTTCAAGTCTGCCCAGGGAAAGTGTGGATAGGTAAACTGACCGGCTCAATAATGACCTAAATTAGTGTTGACTGGACATTTAAACTCAAATACAAAAAACACATAACTATTCCCAAACTTGACAAAGTATATATCCGTGGACGTCATTTCCGGTCCAACGAAGAAGTCGTGGTGGCAGTTGAGGAGACGGTCGGAGACAAGGACCCTGGTTTCTGCAGTTCTGGGCTGATGGCACTGGAACAGTGTTGGTCCAAGTTTATCATTCTAGACGCAATTACATCGAAAAAGATGCGATCGATCTCACCCAGAAATAAGTTAGGCTGTTTTTTATTGTCTTCCCCTCGTATACAGTAAAATTCCCATATTAAGACCACCTTTGGGACTGGTCAACAGTGGTTTTAAAGACCACTTCTGAACAGTTCCAAAGATGGTCTCTGACCAAAAGACGCTGTATGCAGAAAACACAAAGAAAGAATATAACTGAAACTTTCCAAATAAGCTTTTTAAAGGAGAATTAGTCTCAAGTTTTGGTGGTCTGAATAGCGGAATTTTACTGGATGTAGAATTTAGGCCAAAATGACGACGATATAATTATACCCCCGGCATACGAAGTATGCAATTGGGGTATATAGTTTTTGTCTTTTCCGTCTGTCTGTCTGTCTGTCCTTGTGTCCGTAAACAATTATTTTGTGTCAAAGATATCTCAGGGACTGCTTCACATAGAAACTTGAAATTTTGCACACATGATCAGTATGACTACTTGTATTGTGGGAAAGAAAATAAGGGCCAAGGGGTCAGGCCTTTTAGAGTTATTTCCCTTTATAGTTCTTGCTGTTTAATAGTGTATATTTTTATTTTGTTTCAAAGATTTCTCAATAACTAATGTACATAGAAACTTGAAATTTTGCAAACATGATCAGTATGACTAGTTGTATTGTGGGAAAGAAAATAAGGGCCAAGGGGTCAGGCCTTTTAGAGTTATTTCCCTTTGTAGTTCTTGCTGTTTAATAGTGTATATATTTATTATTTTGTGTCAAAGATTTCTCAATAACTACTGTACATAGAGACTTAAAATTTGGTAGCAACAACCAGTATGACTACTTGTTTCAGCTGAGGTGATGGCACTGGCGGGGGTATACGTGTCCCCACTGGGCACTTTTGTCTAGTTTAGAAAATGTGGGATTATGTAAGTCATCAACGTGACTACAAGCTTGAGCAAAATGGATATATTGTGACATGCATATCAACCTAAATTGCTTTTATGCTGAATCAGAATTTTAAATTGGCAACTTGTCTGTTATTGCTGATATCAAAACAATTGACAGGTTAAACGAAAGCACTGGTAGCACGTGTGGGTCATTCACCCCCGTCCATCCGGGCTTGAAGAAATAGATCGGGCTGCATGGTGCTTCCACACAGAGATGAAACTGACCACACATGAGTACTGGTAAGCCGCTTAGGACAAAGCCTGCCCAGGTAAAGTGATGTGAGTCAGACCGTCCAATACATATAAGCCTTTTGGTGTCACTGGGCGGTAGGGCTTGAGGTGTTATTTCATCTCAATGTCGGGTAAAAGTCCCGCAAAATTGGAAGCAACGTCTCCAAAATGACCTAAATAGTCTTGACGGGGACGTTAACCCTCAATTCAAACAAACAAAAATAACCGGCCCCCGAAAACTGGGCTTGAAGAAATAGATGGGCTGCATGAAGCTTCCTCGCAGAGCTGAAACCGACCCGCAGACGAGTACTAGTAAACCGCTTAGATGATCTAAGCCTGCCCAGACAAAGCGGTGCGAGTAGGACCGTCTGTGCTTATAAACCCTATTTGTTTCATTGGGCGGCAGGGCTTGAGATGTCATTTCATCCCCATATCGGGTAAAAGTCCCACAAAATTGGAAGCGTCGTCTCCAAAATGACCTTTACAGTGTTGACGGGGACGTTAAACCTAAAATCAAACACACAAATCAAACAAACAAAAAAGCACTGGTGGGTCAATTGTGTCTGAGTGTAGGTTGGAAAAATAATGTGTAACCCTTTAATTTCATTTTTTTAAGAAAACAGTGTACCGTGTTCAAACGTCGCAATTTATGGCGTCTGATCTGGGTCTACACTGCCAATCCCAACCCCTGAGTCCAGTCAAGACCTCTCTCATCACGTGAACAAGTCACTCTTTTTCCTATGCAGTAATAGTCAATATCACGTGGTCCTTTTGATTTCGAATTACATGTCTAAACATGTCGAGCACAGGTTTCGCAGACGACGAATCCATACACTCAATGCCGTGGTGGTGGGCCGTCCTAAGGTGGGCCAGGGAGGACGATCTAGAGTAGGGGCGTAATTTGCCAAAAGGAGGATATGGATGTTTTAGGGTTGAGAGGCTTAATTTGCAAAAAAAAAAAGAATATATTTGGGCCAAAAAAGGCTGGAAGTCTTAATGGGCCGATTGGGGCTTGCATGGCTGAAACAAAAGGTGCATTCACACCCCCCCCTCCCCCCCCCACCCCACCCCCCCCCCCCACTACTACTTGCATGTATTTTGAAAATGATGGTCTACCCTTGAAAGTATACGTAAACTGGAAGACGCTATTTCGCAAACTCCATTACTGCTTGACCCATATGCCTAGCGGCCCTTTTCCGGGACACCGGAAAACAGTGTAGACCCAGATCAGACGCCACAGAATGCGGCGTCTGATCTGGGTCTACACTATTTGCTTAAAGAACATTCATTTTTGTATGGTTTGTCACAAACAAAAAAACCTGACACCCCTAGAATTGGAAATATACCAGTCCAAACTCACTAGGTGGAGTATTCCATTGTTATATAGGAGTTAAGAAGAGACTCAATAAAATCGAGGCTCTTATTATTTAGGAGCGTGATAGCTCAGTGGTTAGTGCACTTGCCTCTGATGCTAGAGGTCCCGGGTTCGATCCCCGGCAGCTCCATTGGCATCATTTGCAGGGATGAATGCCCTCAAGTGCACCGTCCTTCGGATCGGGACGTTAACTGGAGGCCCCCTGTGCAGGGAGAACCATCCCCTCTGCAGGTTAAAGATCCCTACCGTAATTACATGATTACTGTGTAGGCTTTCAGCCTGCAAAACCTGGAGTGTATGTAATATACACCTGCGGTAATGGTCAAATATGACCGACGCAGTATAGATAGATAGATAGACTATGATGCGGTCTTTGCTTCCAAACATTACATAACGCACCCGTGCGATAAATGGCGTCTGTCTTTCCTATCTACTTTTTGGAACATAAAAAAAGAGGAAAACTAATGTATAACTTGGTGAACTTTTCTGTATAAAAAAGGTCTATAGGGGTGCTCATTACACGGGGCTGCAACCCTTAAGCTCATTTTGTTCTATGAAAGGGTTATCGTTTGGAAGAAAAGAATACACCACAGAACTGAAAATTTTGAGTGAACAAGTTTTTCTGGGTGATGCTATTTATAGCTAGTTTCGACCAGTTAGGCCTCAACAGTGACCCTCAAAAACGAGTTCGCATTAAATTTTGTAAATGTGGCATCCATGTTAGTGAAACTGAAGTTATACTCGGTCATATTGTCAAAGTTAAAAAAATATATATTAAGTTCCTCTATAAGAGCTACGACGACGGTTCTCAAAATGATACTGACATCACGAAAACAAGCCTATATAATTTTGACCCCCTTGAACCCCATTTTTATATAGTAAAACTGGGGTTTACAGGGGTAAACCTTATTTTTCTTATTTCTGATCTAAAATATAGATTGTGGGTATTCGTTAGAACCGCCTCGATGAGGCGGTTCTAACGAGTACCCACAATGTATATTTTGAGCAGAAATAAGAAAAGTATTACCATTTTTCATCTTAAAAAATTCGTTTTTTCCGGCGGTAAAGTTTACAATGTATTTGTATAGGTGTGCTTTGGAAATGAAAATGTATTTCAATATCTACTTACCAAATGGCGAATCCTATCTTCAGCGTTTCCTTTATATATGCTCTTAAAATGTGCTTTGGTCTAAAATAATGTTTAATTATGGCAAACTATATCTTATCGCCTATATAATTTTGACCCCCCTTGAACCCCACTTTTATAAAGTAAAACTGGGATTTACAGGGGTAAACCTTATTTTTTCTTATTTCTGCTCTAAAATAAAGATTGTGGATACTCGTTAGAACCGCCTCAATGAGGCGGTTCTAACGAGTGCCCACCATCTATATTTTGAGCAGAAATAAGAAAAATATCACAATTTTTCATCTTAAAATTTTCATTTTTTTTCGGTGATAAAGGTGGCAATGTATTTGTATAGGCGTGTTTGCATAATGAGAAAAAAAAACACCTTCTTAGAGATATGAAAGAATGCACTATGTCACAGGTACAAAGAACTGAAACGACATACAAAAACAAAAGTGTCTCTTAAAGACGTATCACGCTCTTTTGTATGAAACAGTAGAACATTCGTAAGAAAAAGAGCATGTGTATTCGTATGAAGATTAATTGTGGTTAGACTATCATTTCGTTTTCATTTTTGTGATCAGGTGCTTTTTCGGTATTGAATTAGTAATACGGAATTGCTGGTGTTTCAGTGATTAATTAATGTGGGTCTGTTATAATATGATTTTGTTTTTCAGATTAATGATTAGAAAAAAAAAGTGCATAATTGCATAACCAAAGTTTTCTTATTGTTTTAGGTGTAATCGACCCAGATTTAAGATTAGATAAAATTCCGCCAAATGCAGATGGCCTTATCACCGCCAAAACTCTTGGCAAGAGACATCCGTGAGAAAATATTGCTCCATATTCAAAACAGTTTCAAAAGTTCGTCATAATCTAAAAAAGAAATTGCAGATGCAGCTGAATAGACCATACGCATTGCAAAAAGATTTAGCCTGTCGATTTACCCTTGCGCTACATTTGATCTTTCTAATTGTGACGAAGACAGCTTATGCTTTTTGGACCGAAATTTACAACTGTAATTATAGCCTATGTCTCATAAACACGGCGACTACGAAGAAACATCACTGCGGGACTGCGAACGAATATCAATTGAGCCCCGCCAAGCGAATTTGTGTCTTCGAGCATTCCGTCATGACAAATTTTAACTGCGCATGCCGAGCCATTCAGAGGGGCCATGGATATGGCTTTCTGTCTGAAGGTTCCTCTTGATTCACTGCTTGTATGAGCGAGCAGCGAAGGTTCTGGCGAGACTGCGCGGATGCGCAGGCTCGCCTGAACCTTCGCTGCTCGCATAGGTGATAAGTATATCAAAATCGCTTGACGGGGCCCAATTAGAGTGTGGGATGCGTGCTAGCGTACGTACGTATGTCCCAAAAATTTGGAAGCAACGTCTCCATAATGACCTAAATAGTGCTGACTGGGACATTGAACTTCAACAGAACTCGCGACGAAAAAACGTGTCTTTCGGGATTGCGACGAGTTAAGACACAAACGTGCACATAGAAACTAGAGGTATTGTACCATCAAGGGAGCGAACAATCAATATTGTTTGCAAATAGCAAAAACAGTATTCTCCGATATAAGAGCGCTGACTGAACCATTAGGTCTCTCACCGAAGTGGTTCGTGTCTGGCTCGGGTCACAAGTGTGACGACAAGTTCTGTGTTTTTTTCTCCGGTTACTCCGGTGTTTGCTTACCTCTGATTTACGGTCGTTTCGGTATAAGAAACACAATCTTAAAAGGTTTTTTGTTGTTGTTGTTGTTGTTGTTTTTGTTAGGCCTTAAAATGCCCTGTTTCCACTAACATACCAAAAATGGGTGTGAGTCGGTAGGACGTTTTTTTTTTTGTTTTTTTTTTTTTTCGTTGTTGTTGTTGTTGTTGTTTACAAAATTGTATTCGATGGAAAAAAGAAAAAAAACAACAAAAAAACAATAACATTAAAACGGCTAACTGGCTAAATTTTAACTATATTACCTGAAAATATTCAAATAGCGAGGTTCAAAGCATCAAGGAAGGAAAAGAACAAGGTTTCATACGGAACCCGGGAAGGGACATGAATTTTTTTTAATATGTTGTGCGAACAAGATATTAAGTTGTGCGAACAAGATAATATCTTGTCCGCACAAGATCTATGTTGTGCAGACAAGATATTATCTTGTGCGGACAAGATAATATCTTGTTCGCACAACTTAATATCTTGTACGAACAAGATTTTTTTTTTTTTTGCGGACCCTGCAATTTTTATTGCCACCATTCATAAACCTGTCAAAATAGCAAAACTAATACTTGAAACTACGGAACCCGGGAAGGGACATGATTTTTTTATTTTAAAAGTTGTGCGCACAAGTTAATATCTTGTGCGGACAAGATATTATCTTGTTCGGACAAGATATTATCTTGTGCGCACAAGATATTATCTTGTGCGGACAACATATTATCTTGTGCAGACAACATATTATCTTGTTCGTACAAGATATTAAGTTGTGCGAACAAGATATTATCTTGTCCGCACAAGATAATATCTTGTCTGCACAACATAGATCTTGTGCGGACTAGATATTATCTTGTTCGCACAACTTAATATCTTGTTCGCACAACATATTAAAAAAAAATTCCTTCCTTCCTTCCCGGGTTCCGTACTTTAGACATATAACAGAAAGCATTAGAGGAGATGTTGTGTTATTATAGAGACATATACAAGGCTTTACTTGTCACGATATTGCCCAACAGAATCTTCTGAGAGATTTTACTTGATAAAAATGCTTTTGGCCATTAATTTGATACATTTACAGTGTTTTTTTTTTATTATTATTCTAAAATCATTACGATTTTAACCAATGACATTATCTGCTAGGTGAACTCGATGACAGACAACCAATAAAAATAATATTACTGTAATAAGCATATTAAAATACAGTCGAACTTTGATGGCTCGAACATCTTTGGGACCAAGAAATTCTGTTCGAGACAGGGGTAGTTCGAGCCACTGAGGATTACCGCCAGTAGGCGTAAAGGGGATGGTTTGGGACTTCTTTTCGGCGTTCTATAATATAAATGTATGATGCGTGTACTCATTAGAATCGCCTCGTTGAGGCGATTCTAATGAGTACACACAGCATGCATTTGCAAGATAAGGAACGAAAATAGCTTAAATTTCCCCCTTACTATTTCTTATGTAGCGACATTCCCTAGGGACTCAAGAACGGGTTCGACTCAGCCATGGTAACCGAGCCAGCGGTGTTCGAGCCATCGAGTGTGAGTGAGTGTTTCAGTTTTACGTCCCACCAACAGCTAAGGTCATACGGAGACGGGACCTCGGTTTAAAGACTCATCCGAAAGTCTGGAGAAGCCCGGGATCGAACCTGCGACCCCTGGTTTACAAGGCGAGAAGCGTAACCACTCGACCACGGAGGCTTCTTTCGAGCCATCGAAGTTCTACTGTAGTTCTATACTGGAGATTTTTAATGGTTCGAACACTTTGGGAACCATGAAAATTTGTTCGAATCAGGGGTAATTCAAACCACTTAGGGTTATTTATAGCCCCATGTCAGGAAGCAGAGTGCTTCTATGAATGATTTTGTTTTTAAGGTAACTGGGCGCAAGGAGCACACTAGAAGGGGCTACCCCAAGTTCGCCGACTGGGATTAGTTATTGGTACTTCTCTTTTCCCTAGGCTGACAATGTGCTGACTCCTGCCAATTTGACAGTTATCAGTTAGCCGTTCGGGGAGTGGGGTGACCTCTTTCGCAGAGGACGTGGAAAGCAGGTCAATCCCGCCCTCCACCTCCCTCGCTCAAGATGCCATGAAGGCATAAATCGCACCCATTGTAAAGCGTTTGTCCTGTAAACTGAGTAGTCCTCTGGCGGGCTCTTGAATGTGGTGGCACGTTGCTATTCAGGCTGCAAAATGTAACAGTGCACAGCCCTTTGTCTGGCCGTGGCAAAAAAGCTTGCATGCATTTTCGTGTTGGCTTCCATTAGACTCTACCCCCACCCCTATCTTGGTAGAGAAAACGCCCTCGGGCACGGTGCTTTTTAAAGGGTGATAATTCATGAAAATTGGAATTTTAAACGGCGGCCCAAAGTGAGCCAGGAAGGGTTAATATTAGACCAGCCATTTTCGGCTATTGCAAAATGTCCTAGTACCCGTGCTCTACCACCCTGAAAACACGCCTTTGCTTTGCACCAAAGACAAGCCCCTAGGAGGGTGATCTTGGTAATGTCGTATATTACTGGCCCATAGCTGCGTTGTATTAGAATGTCATGGTTTTTTTTTTATTGTTTTGTGTGTTGCTTCTTTCCCTTAATTTGTAGTTAATTTAGTTAATCAGAGTAAGTAGTGTGGGTGACTTCTATCGAGAAGGATGCAGAAAGGAGGTCAATCCCCTTTTCCTTCTTTGCCTTCTTAGTTTATGAAAAAAATGGTGCTCTCATCGACGTAGGATGCCGTATTCTTATGGGGTCTTAAGTGGGTCAGTTGGGACCGCCATGTTTGCATATCATTATCTCACCCTACGTGAAGGAAGACACAGAGTGCTTCTATAAAATGCGGGTATGCTTTGCATGCTCATTAGTATCACCTCATCGCACACACAACACAATTTTGTCAAACTGAAATACACGTACATGTACATGTACGAGTTATCATCATGAAAACACGCCCATATAATTTCGACCCCTCAAAACCCACTTTGATATAATACAACCGGGACTTACAGGGGTATGCATTATATTTCTTATTTTTGCTCAAATTCCTAGATTGTGGGTACTCGTTAGAACCTCTTCGCCCAGTCGGTGCAATTGATTACCAACAATTATCTTTAGAGTAGAAATATGAAAATGAAAAATATTAGGGTTTTTTATCAGAAAAAAATTCATTTTGGTGGCAAAATTCTCATTATATTTGATTAGGCGTATTTTCGTAGCCAGGGACTAAGGGGGATAATTCACCGGGGGCTCAACTTACGGAACGAGTTCGAATTAGTCCTGGTCATCACGATAACATGTCCGTGAAATGAAGACCCCCTAAACCCCACTTTATATAGAGAAAAGTGGGGTTTACGGGGGTATACGTTATTTGCCTTATTTTTGCTTTAAAACATAGATTCTGGGTACTCGTTAGAACCGCCTCATTGAGGCGGTTCTAACGAGCAACCACAATCTATGTTGAAAGCAGAAATAATAAAGATGTTATCAATTTTACCTAATATTTATCATTTTCTGACACCATGTTGGACGCCATTGTTTCTTACGGACATGTTTTCCTAATATAAACGAGCCATCGAAGTTTGATCCCTTTAACTACTATTACGAAAACACGCCTATGCAAATACATTGTAAATTTTACCGCCGAAAAAAGCGACAATTTTAAGATGAAAATATGTGATATTTTTTCTTATTTCTGCTCAAAATTGAGATCGAGGCGGTTCTAACGAGTACGCACAATCTATATATTAGAGCAGAAATAAGGTTCAAGGTTGTGGGAGGTGACGTATGGGGAGACATTTTATTGCGATCATACAGCACTACAGTAAAAAGCAGCTAAGTGAAAAAAAAAACAACAAAAAAAACACAACATTGCGATTTAAATACTTTCCGAGGTATACGGTAAATAAAATAAATAAACAAATAAATAAGTAAATAAATAAATAAATACACTTCGTAGCATAGTGCGCACTTACCGTTCAATTTCCAAACATGCTTGTGGCTTTAATGCATAATGGCTACTAGATTATTAGCGGTATAAACAATTGAGTGTCATAAATAGTATTATATCCCTTATGGGTTTTCTTTACATTTTATTCTTCGTAAATGTTCAAATCATCAATGATCCTTTGAGATGTGGGTGGCAAGAATTTAACGGCATTCAGTTTTGATGTCAGTTTAATTATTCAAAGCCTCAAACAATGGTAGACTTAAATCCTTTGTGAGACATGTACACTTGAGAATAATGAAATACGTATCTGGTATAGATTATCAACAAGCAAATGCATGAATCATTATAACAGTTGCATTTCTTGGAGTGCTTACTTAAGCCATCATTTTGTCCTTCCGCCTTCCATAATTGTATTCATCAACATTTGTATTTGTTTTTTTTCTTCTTCTTATAAATCGTGAATAACCGTGCTTCATTTGTTCCCACGTCAATCAAGTGGACGTCTCTCTCTCTCTCTCTCTCTCTCTCTCTCTCTCTCTCTCTCTCTCTCTCTCTCTCTCTCTCTCTCTCTCTCTCTCTCTCTCTCTCTCTCTCATTACGTCTTTCCAGGTAGAAAGCCTACACAGTAACCCTGTAGTTACGGGAGGCGAGATTACAGGCCATAAGCTAGGATATGGTAACCCTGCGCCATACGTGGGAGTTTTGCAGACATACATAGTTTAAGAGTACATAAACTAAGGTACCAAATGCAAAATGTAAGCACTTTGGTCGTTGGGGCTTTATCATATTCCGGGCTGTAGAATACGTTACCAATACGTAATTTATAAATGTACCATGCAAATAAAAGAACAACAGAAAGTGATGATTAAGACAAGAAATGGCAAAACTTTGGGCATAAATGTTGAAAAGAAATGAAGTGCTTTCTAAATAGTTAAATTTGAAGACATTCGGAACATCAGTGTCCCTGTTCTTGAATGGGTAACATAGATTACACATGAAATCTGGCAATTGTACCTTTTGTCGTTTCCAAAACAGAAGTTCTGTCCAAGAATATCGCTATTACTTATCTACACAACCAAACTGCAGTTATTAACCTGCATTTTTGTGCATATTTGAGTTTTCTAGGAGCTTTCTTTCTCTCATAAAATGCAATATTGTAAGCATACCCCCATTTTCAAGTACTGTAATAATGACAGTTCATTAGCAATCGAAACTTAGTAACTGACCGCTGGACACTTGAATTTGATAGCCAGCTATCTATGTAGTCTGGACACAGAGTAAGCAACATAACTGCGCTGGAAAAATGTTACAGATTACGAGGGTGTAGTTTTATTATGTTAATGTACACTACAATGAGAAATAGTAACGTATATTGCATGGAAAATTTACTTGGACCAGCAGTGTCCTGCTCTAAATGCAATCTTAAGTCTAAAAAATCTTCATAGTCTCAATTTAAAAGAAGGACAAACATGTTGGTTTAGTGGGAGGAGGGTTGGCTTCCCAGACAACAGATAGGGTACCTATGTGGAGCCATTCAGTAATTCAACTGACACTATCCTCGGATAGGCTTACTCGGTCTAAGCCGAAAATAGGTTGAAGCTTTTAGCTCCACTTCTAGATATTTGGATGATTTATTAAATATTGATAATACCTATTTCGATGCTTTGATCAGTCAAATTTAACCTCCAGAACTTCAGTTAAATAAAGCAAATTCTTCTGATACCGAGGCCCCGTTTTTGGATTTACATCTGTCTATTGTGGATGGGTCTGTTTCGTGTAAAATTTATAATAATTTGTCATCACGATTTTGATTTTAAGATTGTAAATTTTCCTTTTTTTTTTTGGATGGCGATGTTCCTCGTGCGCCATCCTATGGCATTTATATTCCGCAATTAATTCGATTTGTCATGAGTGTGTAGTGATGTAACTGACTTCAACACTCGTAATAAATTGTTAACTGCTAATCTTCTTAATCAGGGTTATCGGTACCATAAACTACCCAAAGCCTTTTCAAAATTTTATAGGCGTCATTTTGATTTAATTTCAAAATTCAATATAGGACTTAAATCTCTTCTGCAACAAGGTCCATCGGAACCCGAATTTTATGGTGACTTAGTGACATATAAATTCAGAAAAATATATAACCGCAATGACTTCAGCGCCCAATTTCGTAAAATCATTCTTCGATATAAAAAGATTGGGTACAACAAAAATGTTATACGACAGACTGCATGCTTGGTAGTTAACAAAATCACGGTTGACAACTTTGCTTCCCTCTTTTGTTGCACGCCGGTGGGTCAGGCCTCAGATTCTATGACGGTTCCAGCGTAAAGGCTTATTGAGAAATAGAGAGATCGAATTCAAGGTAATGTTGGTTGGTCCCTGATGCTCTATCTCTACCCGGGCCCATCTGAGTCTAATTGTTGGTTTTCTTTTGCTCCAGCATTTCAGTGGTTTCTTGCTGTCGAGTCCTCACCGTTGTTTCATCTCTGTGGTTGTTTGATTGTTTGTGTTCACGGAGATGTTGCACTGATGAGTTAGGAGGCCTGCATGCGGACTGAACAGATTATGTGTCTAAATCGCGACGGAAGAAAGGGCGAGGATTGTGGCCACGTAAATTTTGAAGTCTATAATCTATATATAGTGACCGTAAAGAGCTGAAATAATCCACAATATGTTCCGAAATACACTAGGAATATGAAATTTGTTTTCTTTTTTTTATTATGATACTATTCACAAAACGTTCCTTACAAAAACTATGAATCATTTTCTTTCAACATAAAGATTGTACATATGTAACGTACATTACATAACAGTACTTCTAGTTTTTTGTTTTCAGCTTTTATAATTTAATAGAATAATAGCTGTAAAAGAAGAAACACTGTGGTAGCTAGATATGGATTTATGCATCTGTTCCAAAAGATGAAAGGCATGGTATGAGAATGAGTGGAGAGGGTATGAGTAGTGTAGACTAAGATAGAGCTAGTTTTATACCCATGTACATATGAATGCATATGTAAGACCCACAACGAAAGTCTGAAATTATTGTCCTTTGCCTACATGTACCTTCTGCTCCCTACCCTTCCTATACAACAACTCATCCCTTCTCATAATGTAACCTATCATAACCTAAGCATGCCTTATCAAACACCAATTCAACGAAACCTATTATTCGGACAAGGGTATTGGCAGGCTTTGGTGTAAATTGTTAGGTCAACTCAATACATAACATAATACCACCTGTATAGGGCCAGCAAGGGCTGGGTGACACTTTGGTTCCAGACATTAAATATATGCATATCACTTAGCCTACAATATCATTCCATACCTTACCTAGGACATGGTATATTATATATCTTTCCTAAGTAGAACTAAAACAAATATCAGAAATCGATACAATTAACTTAATCCACCCATCAAAGACACCAAAGGGAAAGAAACTCAAACATGAAGCGACCAGACCATAATGGAAACCTAAACCAAGGAAGGCCATAATGACAGTTACTTTCCCACAAAATGGCCAAATGGCCATCCAAAATAAAAAGACACAAGTGATACACACAGAAAGTAACAAACAACAACATAAATAAACCGCCACAGAAGAACCGCCTTGGAACGGTCAGTCGAACAAATTCCACTGGGGGGCTTAAATCGATTTTACATGGCCATAATCCTCACCCTTACCTCTGTCGCGGTATACACTAATTTTGTTTAGTCCGCATGAAGGCTTCCTAACTGATCAGTGTTACATCTCTGAGAACACACAAATAAAAAAAAACTACAGAGATGAAACAAGGTTGAGGACTCGACAGCATACAACAACAGAATAGCTGGAGCAAAAAAAAACAACAACAATTAGACTCCGAGGGGCCCGACCAAAGACGGAGCATCAGGCACCAACCAACATAAAGAATACTAAAATAAAATTCCATTTTTGTTTTTACGCTAGAACCGTCATATAACCTTAGGCCTGACCCACCGGTGGGCAATCAAAGAGGGAAGCAAAGTTGTCAACCGTGATTGGGTTAACCACCATGCATGCAGTCTGTTTTATAGCATTTATGTTGTACCCAATCTTTATATACATGTATCGATGAACGATTTTACGAAAATAAGTTCTATAAAAGGGTTATCCTATGGAAGCAAGGAATACAACACAGAACTGAAAAATTTGAAGTGTACATGTTTTCTAGGCCATAATTTGTATCGGCTGGCTTGCAAAACTTCATGAAGCAAATGGTATTACGCATATTCGTTCTGCTCCATACCATCAAAGTTCCAACGGAGAAGCTGAGAGAGCAGTACTTTCATTTTAGACAGCCACGAAAACAATGTGTAGTGAGCTGGGAACCTTAAATCAGAAAGTATTTCGATTCTTGTTGTCATATAGGTCAGTTCCCCATGCAGCAAAGCAAGTTTCACCTGCAGAGTTATTTCTGGGTCATTACAGGCATGTATTTGTCTAACTTTATATACTAAGTCACCACAGAATTCGGGGCTCCGATAGGCCTTGTTGCAGAAGTGTTTTAAGTCCAACATTGAATTTCATGTTATTTTGAAAGAAATATAACAATCTCAGATCCACCTCATTCAATACCCTGAATATTAATTGGCATTCTCAAGGACCAAATTCGGTAGAGGCTTTTGTTTGTTTGATTGAGATTTAACGTCCCCGTCAACACTGAAAAGGTCATTTTGGAGACGTTGCTTCCAATTTTGTGGGACTTTTACCCGACATTGAGATGAAATGACATGTCAAGCCCTGTCGCCCAATAAAACCAATAGGGTTTATAAGCATGGACGGGCCGACTCGCACTGCTTTGTCTGGGCAGACTTATAACCTGTAAGCGGTTTACCAGTACTCGTTTGTCTCTAAGTTGGTCAACCCAACTAATGAAAACGAGACAAAACTGGTTTGTAAGTTTATTTCAGATGCTCTGATGGTCAGAAAGTCTGTTGATCTGCATGTATACTGTAATATAAAGCATTTAACGTTTGCATTGATTCGTGCTATACGACGGGGAACTCTTTCAAATGGTTGTTCCTGTTTGCATACATGGACAACTTTTGCTTTAACTCCAAAAAGCGATACTTTGCTCTCAAATACATGTATTTTATTTACTGATATACATGCATTCAAAATTGTTCTATTACATTGTTATGTATTGTTGTTTGTTACATTAGGTGGACACCCTCTTTGTAGATGGTATGCCGAATAAAAATATTCTATTCTATTCTATTCTTTTCTACTGCTCATATTAGGGTAGGTATGTGAAGTAAATGGTAGACTTTGGTTACAGACATTACAAATGTACACACAGGCTAATAAAAATTATCCCATCATATCGTACCCTAAGTTCAGCTATCCTACCTTTCTATAGCCATGCCCTACTCTTTTTCTATTCGTGAAGTGCAGGAGTCTATTTGATATGGCCTTGATAAAGCAATGTTAGCCATTTGCTACAAAAGTTACATATGGTCATATAACCATGTATAAAAGTCAAATGCCCTGCACCTGTCTTACAAAACTGTTAATTGCTGGTTTGCACTTAATAAACCATTTAATGAACGCAATGAGGATATTGTCTTATAAAGAACAATGTTCGCTTCGAAATGCTGTACATGTATAGTCTGTTTGTGTTATCCGTAGTCTCAAAGGTAGCCTGTGCAGCATACAGAGACATACGTTAAATTAAGATAAGTTCCTGACAATTACTTTTTAATCATTTTTTGGTAAATCCTTGCTCTGACCAATCTGTAAAAAAAATCTGTAAGCCACATGATAATATTTGTGTAAATAATTTAATCATTTTTGCCATTATTTAAACGTTTTAAGGGTAACATATGTTAACTATCTGTTGCAGGATAATGCTGCCATTGCAAAATACCTAACATGTGTTCTTGTAACGCTTATACAATGTAGTTTGAGATCATTTGTGTACAAATTATCCCTAAGGTTTGGGTTGTATATGGCCAGCCCAAGGACTGGCTTAAAGAAAAATCTGTCCTGCAGTTACATGTACATCATGAGCACGTTTCATGCATAGTTAAAGCTCATCTCATTCACGGTTTGCTTGACGATGAACAGGTAATTGTTTGATATAGGTAACTCAGCACAAACAACAGCCAAGAGATACAAATCACCTTTATAATGATGTTTGAATGAATGAGCTCCTGATTATACATATTAATATTGAATAGCAAGACGCGATACAGTACTAGATCCCATATACTCAAATTCATGTAAGTTACGTTACCTAAACTACATACAGCACTGATTCAACAAGGGATTATTCTTAAAAATAGCTTATTTACCAGCAAAGCTGAATGGAAACTAACACATTTCCTATATACTTGTACTTTTTTCAAGTTCTGTGAAAGATTTGTTTCGGATATATTTCTTATTTCTTTTTGGCAAACAAAAGTGCTGTGCAATAGACTGTTGGAATAGAGATTACACGACAAACTAACTGCTAAATCAGCTACAAATATGTTGTCAGCAAATGGCCACCTAAATCACAAATATGACACAGACAAAGCGAACAGATCTGAAATGATTTCATTGCAGCTGAGACTCTCTTGTTTGTATCACAGAGTGTCGATTTACCATCGCTTATACATGTAATATACGTTACCTTTGTTGTCACCATAATACTGATCGCTGAACAGATCATTCTGTGAACTACATGTACTTATGTAATATGGCATCTTATAAAAGGCTATATACCTTGAAATGCGCCTTCAAACTAGCTTTTAGACTAATTAGAAACTAATTCATTTAATATTGTCATGAGCCTTATAGGTAACGTATTCTTCAGTTCGCCCGCCACAGGGTTACGCCCCAACATCCAGAGTGCTAACATGTCTCAATCTTTAGGGTGTAGAATAGGCTTTCAGAATGTTATACCCTCCGAAACTCTCACATGTGGTGCAGGGGGCGGTCTATTGGCGCCTAAATGTCTATGAAGGACGGCACATCTTACCATTTATATAAGTCACATCCTGAATTATGTACAGTAAATATATGTTTGCCTGTAAGCACCGTTTAAAAAAAACACGTGTTGCATAGACCTTTATTGCAATAGTGTTCCACCATCTAATCAACAGTTGAATCATCAATCGACCCAAAGTTACCAATGATCCAGAACCGTCCTGCGATTGTCCATGTGATAACCACTGACCAATCAACTTAAACCGCATTCTAATTAGGCTTAAGGTTTTGTGGGCTACCATATATGATGCCAAGGAAAATGCATCTGAAAATGTCGACATGCCGTCTGTTTATGTCGTCTGCTAGTACTTCTTACAAACTTTCAAAACACATTTTTGCGTGCAGGCAAACAGTGTGTCCTCTAGGACCAGTCTGATCTGGGTCCATACTTTTTGTAACAGCCGACCGACGATAAAGCAGACGACAATTGTTTTGATCGGCATCTTATGAGTAAAGATTGTTGAGGTGTCACGTTTATTTTATTCCTCATGGGTTTATATCACTTTTCGTGCTTGGGGCAGTTCTTTGGCACTGATTCCCAACTTCTCATTTGTGACGATATGCACATGGGTTTTCTGTTTGTTTGAATTCAGATTTTGCTTCCCCATCGACACTATTTAGGTCGTTTTGGAGATGTTGCTTTCAATTGTGTCCGAAATTTACCCGACGATATAACAT
Organism: Lucinisca nassula; assembly: GCA_963580285.1. Classification (NCBI taxonomy): domain Eukaryota; kingdom Metazoa; phylum Mollusca; class Bivalvia; order Lucinida; family Lucinidae; genus Lucinisca; species Lucinisca nassula. Next base: position 64,484,040 of record OY757026.1, on the reverse strand, counting down.
CTTAAGCCCTGTCGTCCAAACAAACCATCAAGGTTTATAATGTAGGCACCACTTTGACTTGGCAGGGTTAGTGTAGTTTATATTTTCTTGTCCTTTGGGATCATTGATTCCATTGTGGAATTTTGAAAATATTTGAGGGTCATTCATGATGCCTAAATGGCAGAAACTAGCTAGTCAGGCCCAGAAAAAACTGTACACTCCATATTTTCCATTTATGTGGTGTATTCCTTGCCTTCAAAGGATAACCCTTTCTAGAACATATTTGACGTAACTACAGCTGTTGTCTGGGAATGTGTGGCGGCCGTAAAATGTCTCCCTGCCCTACATCATAGTGTAGTTTATATTTTCTTGTCCTTTGGGATCATTGATTCCATTGTGGAATTTTGAAAACATTTGAGGGTCATTGATGAGGCCTAAATGGCCGAAACTAGCTAGTCCGGCCCAGAAAACATGTACATTCCATATTTTCCATATCTGTGGTGTATCCCTTGCTTCCAAAGGATAACCTTTTCTAGACTTGAACATATTTGACGTCATTACAGCTGTTGTCTGGGAATGTATGGCGGCCGTAAAATGTATCCCTGCCCTACATCATAGTGTAGTTTATATTTTCTTGTCCTTTGGGATCATTGATTCCATTGTGGAATTTTGAAAATATTTTAGGGTCACTGATGAGGCCTAAATGGCCGAAACTAGGAAGTCTGGCCCATAAAACATGTACACTCCATATTTTCCATTTCTGTGGTGTATTCCTTAAACCTTTCTAGCAGATATTTGACGTCACTACAGCTGTTTTCTGGGAATGTGTGGCGGCCGTAAAATGTCTCTCTGCCCTACATCATAGTGTAGTATATATTTTCTTGTCCTTTGGGGTCATTGATTCCATTGTGGAATTTTTAAAATATCTGAGGGTCATTGATGAGGCCTAAATGGCCGAAACTAGCTAGTCTGGCTTCCATTTCTGTACTGCATTCCTTGCTTCCAAAGGATAACCCTTTCTAGAAAATATATTAGACCCTCAAAGCAGTTTACCAGTACTCATGTGCAGTCGGTCTCAGCTCTGCGTGAAAGCACCATGCAGTCCAATCTGTTTCTCCAAGCCCCGATGAGCGGGGGCTTTCAAACATGGGTTAACAACCTTCGAAATGATCCTGTCATGAGATAGTCTTGTTCACCAAGCCGTTCCAGTGATCCAGATCAAGATCATGCGATCGCATGATCTTGATCTGGATCACTGGAACGGCTTGGTCTAGCCGTGTCTAGCGTCTGGATGACCAAGACTAGTCATGAGAGCGCAAATAACGTGGTCGCGTCACGAGAAAACATGTCTGTGATGTTTGCGACCAGGTAAGACACGAACCAGTCTGCACAGTTACACAGACTAACAAGAGTCTTGAAATTTTAGATAAATAAAACTAAGAGGTAGGGCTGGCTAATCGGAGCTGAAAGGATAATCGATCATCATTCATGTCATTGCGATCGATAATCGATTAGTAATCGCCAAGGTTTTTGTCATTATTTTACCTGTCTGGCTTTCTGTCTGATCATGACTCTTACCATATGTTGCACTTTACCATTTGTTTTTTTTTTTTTTAACAGACAGGCCTGAGCAAACAGTGTAGACCCAGATGAGACGCCGCATGATGCGGCGTCTCATCAGGGTCTGCACTGTTTGTCACTCATTTAGCTATTTTTGGGATAACTTTGGGTAGTACGTAGTACCTATCAAGTAATCGATTAAAAGCAAGTCAGAAATGATAATCATTTTTGTGGAATTCATCGATCGATTAATCGATTATACGATTAATCGTGTCAGCCTTACTAAGAGGTATTGTGCTTTCCAAGCCGCGGGGCTTCTCCAGACTTTCGGATGAGTCTTTAAACCGAGGTCCCGTCTCCGTATGACCTTAGCTGTTGGTGGGACGTAAAACTGAAACACTCACTCACTCCAAGCCGCGAACACTAATTATAAGCTGCTGATCAGATTGCGTGGTAGCGATTTGAATGCGTGATACACTATTACGCAACCTGGATGTCGCGGGCTCTATCCCCGCCGTGACCGTTATGAAAATACGCCTTTTCAAAAGTATTGAAACTTTGGCCACCAGAAATATGAAAATTTTAAGATAAAAATTCCGATATTATTCATATATCTGCTAAAAACATAGATTGAGGGTACTCGTTAGAAACTTGATTGTGGATACTCATTACAATCGCCTCTGTAAGGCGGTTCTTACGAGTACCCCCAATATATGATTTTGAGCATAAATAAGAAAAAAATATGTATACCCCAGTTTTACTTTAAAAAGTGGGGTTAAAGAGGCTTAAATTATATCGGTATGTTTTCATGATGTCCAGGAAAATTGATTATGTATGTTTGTCTCCTATTCTCTCCCACTCATTCAAGAAGGGCAGTTGTCAATTACTAGCGGAAGAATATACACTGCAGCGATAGAGCTTAGCGTGTCAATCTCGGACCCTATATCCACGGACTAGTTACTGACTGAGATGCGAAAATATGTTGTCGTGTCTTGATTTTACATCTATTTTAATTAATTATAGTCAACGAAAATTTATGAAAATTAATTTTATCAATAATCAAATGTTAGCTGTCAATTTTGACACAGTGTGGTTGAAAATTTTTAATAGTGTATTGATTAAAATTGAATTGAATGCAGCTTAAAGCCTCTAAACTTGACGAATTCATGCCAAAAGTGCAGAAAACGCCTATATTAGGTGCCAAGGTTACTCGTTGAAATTTACAAAAACTGTTTAACTTTTCATTAAAATAATGTTACATTTCAATACATTCAACTTTTGCTTTTTAAAATAAAATAATTCAAATTCATTAAAATAAGAGTTAAATGCAGCAATGAAACTGTATCTTGCAAAAATTTTGAGGCTCAGCAACGACAGCATTTTTCCAATAAATAGCAACACTTGTATATTGGGTCCCTGAGTCTATGAAACGTGCAGTTGGCTTTCCTCCATTGATGTTTCCATAAGGGTCCAGTTACTTCATGTTTGTTTTTCTTTCCCTTTGGAGTCTCTGACGGGAGCTGTGGGTTAATTGTAATGATTCCTGATCATTTCCATCACTTCTATTTTGCATATCAAGGCGGTTTTGTTCGTGCCATGTGGTGGCTGTAAAAGGTCTCCCCGTACAGAGAGGATCTTACATTAGTGTTCATTTATTATTGAATTTATTAAACGAGTTGAGGATAAGGGATAAAATGCGAGGCTTTGCCGAGCATTTTATGCCTTTTCCTCAACGAGTTTAATAAATTCAATAATACATGAGCACGAATGCAAGATTCTATTTATCATATGACATTTAAAACGCGTTTTAGTCATGATTGTTTACAAAAATGTCAATTTTCCGCCATTAGTAAACGCGACGTCGTTAATAACGTCGTACATTTAACGTTACGGGACGTATCTAGCTAATTTGCATATTTAATCCACTAATGGATTATCAAAAACATTACATAGAGGATCTTACATGAGTGTTCATGTATTATTGAATTTATGAAACGAGTTGAGAAAAAGCGATTAAATGCGAGGCTTTGCCGAGCATTTTATCCCTTTTCCTCAACAAGTTTAATAAATTCAATAATACATGGGCACGAATGCAAGATCCTATTTATCATATGACATTTAAAACGCGTTTTATTCACGATTGTTTACAAAAATATCAATATTCCGCCATTAGTAAACGCGACGTCGTTAAGGACGTCGTACATTTATCGTTACGGGACGTATCTAGCTAATTTGCATATTTTATCCACTGGTGGATTATCAAAAACATTACATGGCGTTATTACACTCTCAGACGCGACGTCATATGATAAATGCATTTAATGCTCTTATTATTGCTAGCCTCAGGGATTGCATTTGCAATTGCTTTTCACCGTTCCTTAATTTGACATCCATTAGATAGGGAAAGTAACTTGTCCTTTTGGCTTTCCGCTATTGCTGTTTCCACTAGAGTCTAGTTATTTCATGTTTGTATTTCTTTCCCTTTTGGTGTTTCTAATTGGACCTGTGGTTTAATTGCCTGATCATTGCCTTCACTTCTATTTTACACTAAAACCCCTGTCACACCAGGGCCGTGTTTTCATGGCGTCCAAGAAAAATGCAGCATGCCGAGGTGCGCGCAGTACGATCGCAAACATCGCCGTAGCAATGCAGTGGCATCGCCAGTAGGCGCGTTGGGATCGCATAGAACGCCAAGCGACGGCGCTCATTTTGAGCATGCTCAAAACAAACGCCGTCGCTCGGCGTTCTGATAAGAGCGCAGTGAGGTCGCCGTAAGTTGCCATAGCAGCGCAGTAAGGTCTCCTACAACACTCAAGGAGCGCGGCAGGGGCACACAGAGGTCTCCTACAACGCCTTATAAGCTCCGCTTGTATAATTGATTAATTGATTGATTGATTTGAGGTTGATAGTCCCCATCAACACTGTAAAGGTCATTTTGGAGACGTTGCTTCCAATTCTGTGGGACTTAAATTACTCGCCATTGAGATGAAATGACATCTCAAGCCCTGTCGCCCAATTAAACTAATAGAGTTTATAAGCATGGACGGTCCGTCTCGCACCGCTTTGCCTGGGCAGGCTTAGATCCTCTAAGCGGTTACCAGTACTCGTTTGCGGTCGGTTTCAGCTCTCAGTGGAAGCATCATGCAGTCCATCTATTTCTTCCAGTCCCAATGGGCAGGGCGCCAACTTGTATAAACAGTAGCTAGAGTAGACTATGGAATGTAAAGTTTGAGTGAGTACTGTCTTCTGTGGTGACTCATCCCAGGGTTGATAAGGTAATGGCGGTGGACTTGCTCCTGCTTGCGATGATGGCGATGGACTTGCTTCCGACGGCACACGAGTACTGGTAAACCGCTTAGGGGATCTAAGCTTGCCCAGGAAAAGGGGCGCGAGTCGGACCATCCATGCTTATTAACCCTATTGGTTTCATTAGGCGACAGGAATTGAGATGTCAATTCATCACATAATGACCTATACTGGGTTGATGGGGACGTTAAACCTCAAATCAAACAAATCTGTTTGACTGATGAAGATGTCTGTTTACACTTTGCTTTTTAGTGCAAACGAACGTCTTAAACAAGCCGTCAGCGCAGTGGGAGCCCCGTAAAAATGCAGTGCACGCATTGTGAGCGCCGTAAAAGCGCAGTGCACACAGTGGTGACTCATCCCAGGGTTGATAAGGTAATGGCGGTGGACTTGCTCCTGCTTGCGATGATGGCGATGGACTTGCTTCCGACGGCACACGAGTACTGGTAAACCGCTTAGGGGATCTAAGCTTGCCCAGGAAAAGGGGCGCGAGTCGGACCATCCATGCTTATTAACCCTATTGGTTTCATTAGGCGACAGGAATTGAGATGTCAATTCATCACATAATGACCTATACTGGGTTGATGGGGACGTTAAACCTCAAATCAAACAAATCTGTTTGACTGATGAAGATGTCTGTTTACACTTTGCTTTTTAGTGCAAACGAACGTCTTAAACAAGCCGTCAGCGCAGTGGGAGCCCCGTAAAAATGCAGTGCACGCATTGTGAGCGCCGTAAAAGCGCAGTGCACACAGTCTTTGTGCCGTGTAAGCACAGTGGATGCGCCATGAGAGTGCATACAATCGCCATCAAGAACGCTGCAGGATCGCGATAGATCGCCATGTAAGCTCCGTAGCAACGTCTTGGTCGCTGTAAAGACGCCATGACAGGTACATGTTCACGAAAAATATCCCATATTTCTTGTGATCTCGCGGCGTTCTGGAAAATTAAACAACGCCGTTCCATCGCAGTGGAAACGCGGCATAGTGTGACAGGGGTATAACTGACCGGTTCGACATAACAATAGTAGTTTTGACTTGGTTATTTATCCGGAAAACAAATGAAAACAAATGTCTGTTGGTGTACATAGGACAGTCGAACCTAAACGGGTCAATTCTTTTCAAGGCTAATTGACCACGACTGGTTGATATAGTGTGTGGTTGCTCGCCCCGGATTCGAACACGTGACCGTTGAGCTTCTTCTTGAGCTCTTCCCCTCTGATCTTTGACTTGATCACATCATGCTAACAACCTCAATGGTAGAGCGTCCGCTTCAAGATCAGAAGGTCACTGGTTCTGGATCGGGAGGACCCATCCTCGGCCGCACAATTTCAATTGGAAGATAAATGACGTTAGTCTGTCTGCTACTGGCCAGACTCCTGTTTCTCCAGTTAGTTTGTCATCAACAACCTCCTTAAGAGGAATGGTAACACCGTTGTACATTTTTCTGCCATTTTTCAAAGGGGGACAATTTCGGGACATCCTGGACGGTTTTCTTTAAGCCCTGTTTCACTGAAAAAGGGGTCTACTCTTAAAGGAAAAGATTTGCTCCTCAGGAGCAAATTCTTTTCTTTAAGAGTTGACCCCCATTGACATGGGAGACAAAAATACTTTTGCAGGAGTTGCCTCCCATGAAGCTGTTCCCATTCCCCTTAAATGAAATCTAAAGAAGACCAATGAATAGGAAATAGGGATCTAAATAGTGTCGATGGGGGGCGCAAAACCTCAAATCAAACAAACAGAAAACCCATATATATGCATATATTCTTAACATACGAGAAAACGCTCTGCATGGCTTAATATCAGAGCGTTAATGTACGACGTCAAATAAAACTGTAACCTCTGTTAGCCATAGAATCCCCTGGTTAGGAGCCCCTGAGATCCAATATTTAAATCAAATATCTTGTACCTGGACTACACGCCGTTGTGAGACCAGGATATGTGAACGCTGTGGCTTCAAAGATGTCCGTTTGATAAAGAAGACCAATGGCCAGCAGCAGACAGATTAAGTCGAATAGCATTAGAGTTTAGACTATCATTTATACCAGCACATGATAAAACCTACAATAAGACATGTGCGCCCAACGAAGACTCAGATCAGCATGTGCATCCAAATAGTCTAACCAGAGACTTCTCTTGTTGCATGAAGGAGCATTGGACCCTAAGCGGATGCGCAAGCTGATCTGAGTCTTCGTTGCGCGCACATGTCTTATTGAAGGTTTTGTCGTGCGCTGGCTCATTTATAAGTTATTTGAACTCTAGCTATCTATTCTTTTCAGAGGCCTCAAGCCAAACGGGCATGGGCTACCGAAATTGCTGAACTCTCTATTCTGCTCCTCTGAACAAAATGGCTTCCAGAGCTAAAGAAATCTCCTAAACTACCCAGTCTATTTAAAAATAATTCCCCATAAAAAAAAAAAATAATTTAAATGACATCATTCTTGTTTCAAGCCATGGGAATAGGGATCTGAATAACCCTCCTCCGTACTATAACACTGATACACGCATCGGCCCAATTCTCCAAGCACAACTAAGATTGGGATATAGCTCCTTAAACGCCTATCTCTATCGCAAAAATATCGCTCCTAGTACTACTTATGCTGCGTTATGCATGTGGAGGATTTGAAAGTGCATATTACCTTTTCTTTGTATGTCCTGGGCTCGCTCATATTCGAAGAATATATTTATCAGACACACTTCTAAATTATACGGTTAAACCAAAATTTAACTTTGCAGGACAACGAATGGATTTTTCTTAAAGTGCAAGAATATGTAGTAAAACCCGAAACGGATTTTTGTTGTCCCTAGATATAACCATGTATTGGAATGGGTGAAGGTGGGGGGGGGGGGGGGGGCAGGAAATTAGTCACAGCATTTCTATTTGTTGCAAGAATGTTTCATAGCTGTAGAATTTGAACTCTAGAATATGCTTTACGTTTTATAACCGATTCTTGATCTGAGTTTTTTCTGTTCTGTATTTCTAACTGCTTCCGGTTAATTCGCTAATCATAATCCGTTCTTGAAGTATTGTATCCTCATTAAAAGTTAAAATTGAGATGTTCTTGTTCTTTCTTTCTTCCATTCATAGAAGATGTAATTTATTTTCTTTTTCTTCCAGGAGATGACTTAAAATAAGCCCTAGTGCTTACCGTCAAGTCCTGATATGTCTAATAAGTGTGATTTCATAATAATTTAACAGAAATATTTCTTTGATTACGTCACGTGAAAAAGTCCGTGAAATAAAGACCCCCTTAACCCACTTTATATAGAGAAACCTGGGGTTTACGGGGGTAAACATTATTTTCCTTATTTCTGCTCGAAGCCATAGGTTGTGGGTACTCGTTAGAACCGCCTCAATGAGGCGGTTCTAACGAGCACCCACAATCTATGTTGAAAGCAGAAATAATAAAGATGTTATCATTTTTGCCTAATATTTATCATCTTCTGACACCATGTTGGACGCCATTATTTCTTACGGACATGTTTTTCTAATGACCTTACATTACGAAACACGCGTATTCAAATATTTTGAAAATTTTATCATGATACTGTTCCATTGAAATCGGCTGTAAGAGCTTAGAATAGAAAAACAACAACTTTAAATTACATTTTAAAGCCAGTGCTTTTATTGAAAAATAATTTCACCAAACTACCAGAATTTCTACAATGATATTGCTCAGGTGACGATAATTGTAAAAATCACCATCAAACTCATAATTTTCCATGGTACGAGGGTCATTCAATAAGTTCTGATAGTTTGGGTTTGTACAAATTTATTTTAGTTCGAGTGATGAAAGCACCAAACTTACTGAATCATTCCGGATGTTATCACGCGCGCGAGAGAAAGGCAGTGAATTTTATACCACCGTTACCCATTTACATCTGGGTCGAGTGGGGCATTGTCATAACGTGTCTTGCACAAGGACACACCTCTACTCCGGTGGTCGGATTCGAACACACAACCTCTCGATCATAAGTCGAACGCTTACCACTGAGCTGTCGAGCGTGACAGTTCTGATAAAAGCCTTATTGTAAGGCTCTATTGATGTTTCCATTAGCGTCTATTGTTTCATGTTTGTGTTTCTTTCCCTTTGGTGTCTCTGATCGGAGCTGGGGGTTGATTGTATCGATTCCTGATCATTGCCTCCACTTCTATTTATTATTGTAAGAAAACTATAAGTGTTACACACCTACCGTATCTATATTCCTTCAAAGTAACTATCCCTTCTAACAACCGCTCTCCACCTGTTCGGAAGATCGGCATTTCCCATGCCTAGTCAACCGCGTGTGATGCGTTATAGCTCCATGGCCACGGCAACATTAAACTCCTCTAAGTCATTAAATCTATTAAACACCCCTGAGTAGCATTTTTGAGTTTAGAAAAAAGGTCATATTCACAGGGACACATGTCCGGCGAATAAGGGGGTGAGACAAGACTTCCCAGTTATATTCCTCGATTTTTGACGTCACTGGGTGTGATTTATGCGGATTTGCGTTGTCATATGAATTGACAGAACCCTTGACTTTAAGAGCGCTGGTCGCTTTTTTTCCTAAAAGCTGGTCTCAATTTTTCTTTCAAAACTGTTTCACAATACTTTCCGTAAACTATCATAATCCGGCGCCAATACACCGTCATTATCATAGGCTTTAATTCCGAGCTGTTTCGGGTTCCCTTGTTTTCCTCGAGAATTGGCGACCCTGCAGTGTGCCATTCCAAGGACTGTGACTTTAATTCGGGTTTATAGCTACGAAGCCATGCCTCATCTATTGCCATATTGCGGTTAAGATACTGTTCGCCTGCAATTTCGTATCTTTTATGTGATCTTCTGCAATCACTAACCGGTCTGCCAATTGGTCTCGGGGTAGGTGATGTGACACCCATCTTGCAGAAACTCGGCGCATTCGTAAATGACGTGTCAGAATTGTATGAATTGACCCAACAAAAATACCAAGACTTTTAGCTTACTCCCCGCATGTAAATCGCCGATCTTCATTCAATAGGTCCCTAACTTTTTTAAAATGGAACTTGTCTGTGGGAAGGTATAATTTGAGGATTTTAACTGGAAGACCAGAGGACTGAGGACCAATTCCTTTAGAGGACCAGGGGTATAATTTGAGGACCAAATACAGGAGGACCAGTGCTTTAATCAGCCATATAATGGCTATGATAATTGAGATAGTTACTGTTTATTGAAAATTACACCTACAGGTATGGTATATCACCTCATGCAAATATACAGAAAAAAGGGGAAAAATCATAAAATAAAATTAAATAAAATGAAAGACATTTTATAATGTTAGGAAATGTTAATCATAGAATTTCATGAAATATATTTTTGGCAACTTGTTACTCTGATAAAATGTTTAGTTGAAATTAGAAATTCTCAACATTCTACATACTGGATATAATCTATCTGTTATTTTTTTAATTCACAAACTGCATGATGAACATTGAAGATCCTGATCAGATGACATCTGGTTAGTCTTTTAAAAAAGTTCACTTGAAATTAGAATTTCTCTACTTTCAATATAAGCTATCTGTTACATTAACAAACAGCATGATGAACAGTGAAGATCCTGATCAGATGGTTTATCTAGAGCTACAATGTTGTTTTGCTCAGAATTTTTTTACCATAGAATTATATGAAACAACATTAAGAGCGTTTTTGTTATACACAAACTGGTTTCGGTTTCGGTTTTATTGGTTTCAACGGTTTGCCAAGAACCGAAATTGGTTTTGCAAAAACCGAAACTAGTTTCAGCTGATGCACAAAATACACGGTTTCTTTTTTCAGTCTCAATATGGCATATAAGATATCTTATATCTCACTAAATTTAATGAAGTCTCCTCATAAGCTGTGTTTCAGTTTAGCTCCGTTGGGCATTTTGATGACCCTGGAGTGTCAGGGAGCGACTATAAGTAGCAATGATTTTATTCCCCACCCCCCTCCAAATTATATAAGATATCTAATATCGTAATTAAGATATCTTATATGGTTCTGCATATAAGATATCTTATATATTAAATTAGATAGCTCATACAATATATATCTTATTTAACATGTAAGATATCTAATATAATATATATCTTACATGTTCAAATATATCATATATCTTAAATAGTATGTAAGATATCATATACTATATTAGATATCTTATTTAACATATTAGATATATAATATATATAAGATATCATATATATTGGCACAAATAAGATATCTTATATACTAAATAAGATTGTTTGTTTGTTTTGTTTGTTTGATTTGAGGTTAAACGGTCCCATCAACGCTGTAAAGGTCATTTTGGAGACGTTGCTTCCAATTGTATGTGACTTTTACCCGACATTGAGATGAAAAGGCGTCTCAATCCTTGTCGCCCAATGAAACCAATAGGGTTTATTAGCATGGACGGTCCGCCTCGCACCGCGGTTCCTGGACAGGCTTAGATCCTCTAAGCAGTTAACCAGTACTATAGTGTGCGGGCCGGATTCAGCTCTGCGTGGAAGCATCATGCAGCCTATATATTTCTTCAAGCCCCTATGGGGAGGGGCCGTACATAATAAAAAATGGCGGAAGTTGAAGACCGTGCACAAATGAAGCTCGCCATCGACACATATATTAAATAAGATATCTTATATGGTATATTAAATATCTTATATTTTATATAGGGTAACTTATTTAGCATACTAAATAACATATATTATATGCTAAATAAGTTACCTTATATAAAATATAAGATATTTAATATACATATAAGATATCTTATTTAATATATGTGTCGATGGCGAGCTTCAGTTGTGCATGGTCTTCACCTTCCGCCATTTTTTTCTGACTGTGCATATATTCGGACAGAGCGAAACCGGCGAAACCACCTCCTGAGGTGGTTTCGTTAGTTTCTAAAACTGGTTTCGGTTTCAGCCAAAAAAAATGTGCAAACCGGTTTCGGTTTCAAAAAAAGTTTCGATCAACAAATAGACAGTTTTCGAAACCAGGTCAGAACCGAAACTGGTTTCTGTACAACGAAAACGCCCTAAGATACATTTCCGTATGACATAGGGTATAGCATTCTTACAAGTTTCCATAATGGTATTTTTCCTGATGAAAATTTGTGATATTTTTCTTATCAATACTCCAAACATAGGTTATGGGTGCGTGTGTGAACCCTAAATGAGGCGGTTCAAACGACTTCTCACAACCTATGTTTTGGAGCAGAAATAAGAAAAATAATATATACCCCTCTAAACCCCAGTTTTCTCTATATAAAAAGGGGTTAAGTTGGGTGTTCATTGCAAGGAGTTGTAAACATGATGATTTTCGGCATCTTGTTACTCTTTTAAAAATGTTTAGTTGAAATTAGAATTTCTCTACTTTCTATATGCTTGATATAATCTATCTGATAAATCAACAAACTGCATGATGAACACTGAAGATCCTGATCAGATGGCTCATCTGGAGCTACACTGTTGTTATGCTCAGAAATTTTTCACCATAGAAGTATATGATATCAATTTATGGCATCTTGTTACTCTTATTAAAATGTTTAGTTGAAATTAGCATTTCTCTATTTTCTGCATATTTGATATAATCTATCTGTTAAATTCACAAACTGCATGATGAACAGCGAATATCCTGATCTGATGGCTTATCTGGAACTTAACTGTTGGAATGCTCAGAAATTTTTCATTATAGAATTATGTGAAATATATTTTGGCATCCTGTTACTCTTTTAAAAATGTTTAGTTGAAATTAAAATTTCTCTACTTTCCATAAAAAGTAGAAGTAAAACAAACATCAGGAATCGATACATTTAACTTACTCCACCCACCAAAGACACCAAAGGGAAAGAAACACAAACATTAAGCGACCAGACCATAATGGAAACCTAAACAAAGGAAGGCCATAAGGACAGTTACTTTCCCACAAAATGGCCATATGGCCATCCAAAATAAAAAGACACAAATGATACACACAGTAAGTAACAAACAACAACATAAATAAATCGCCACAGAAGAACCGCCTTGGAACGGTCAGTGGAAAGATTTCCACTGGGGGGCTTTAATCGATTTTACGTGGCCACAATCCTCGCCCTTCTTTCCGTCGCGATTTAGACAAATAATTTGTTCAGTCCGCATGAAGGCCTCCTAACTCATCAGTGCAACATCTCCGTGAACACAAATAATCAAAGAACCACAGAAGTGGGACAACGGTAAGGACTCGACGGCAAGAAACCACTGAAATGCTGGAGCAAAAGAAAACCAACAGTTAGATTCCGATGGGCCCGACCAGAGACAGAGCATCAGGCAAAAACCAGCATTACCTTGAATTAGATCTCTCTATTTCTCAATAAGCCTTTACGTTGGAACCGTCATAGAATCTGAGGCCTGACCCACCGGCGTGCAATTAAAGAGGGAAGCAAAGTTGCCAACCGTGATTGGGTTAACTACCATGCATGCAGTCTGTCGTATAATATCCATGTTGTACCCAATCTTTTTATATCGAAGAATGATTTTACGAAATTGGGTGCTAAGGACATTGCGGTTATATATTTTTCTGAATTTATATACTAAGTCACCATAAAATTCGGGTACCGATAGACCTTGTTGCAGAAGAGATTAAAGTCCAATATTGAATTTTGAAATTAAATCAGAATGGCGTCTATAAAATTTTGAAAAGGCTTTGCGTAGTTTATGGTACCGATAACCCTGATTAAGAAGTTCAGCCGTTAATAATTTATTACGAGTGTTGAAGTCAGTTACATGACTACACACTCTAGCAAATCGAATTAAATGCTAAATATAAACGCCATAGGATGGCGCACGAGGAACATCACCATCCAAAAAAGGAACATTTACAATCTCAAAATCAAAGACATCGCGTTTATCATAAATTTTGCGAGAAAACAAACCCATCTACAATAGATGGATGTAAATCCAAAAACGGGACCTCGGTATCAGAAGAATTTGTTTTATTTAACTGAAGTTCTGGGGGGTAAATCTGCCTGATCAAACCATCGAAATAGGTATTTTCAATATTTAATAAATCATCTAAATATCTAGAAGAAGAGCTAAAAGCTTCAATAATTTCAGATTGGTTATCAATGGAAAGCGACAACATGAAGTCTCTTTCATAACAATACAAGAATAGATCAGCCACAAGAGGTGCGCAATTCGTACCCATCGGAATGCCCACAATTTGTCTAAATAACTTAGTACCGAATCTAATATAAATATTGTCAAGTAGAAAGGTGAGGGCATCACATACTTTCTGACATGACCAAAGTGTATAATTCTTATGCTCTTTAGAAGTGAAAAATGCATTTCTGACATTAAATGCAAGATAGAGAGAATCTTCTCTGTTAAAAGCCCATTCAATTAAATCAATAAGCTTTTCTTTTTTTTAAGATTATGAGGAAGTGTAGTGTAAAGAGTGGAAAAATCGTAAGTAGACAGACTTGAAGCACAAAAATGTCTGGATTTCAATTTATTTAAAACCTCATTCGAATTTTTTATAGACCAAGACAGATTTCTTCCTGATCTTTCAAAGACTTTATCACAATATTTAATCACATGCGTTTTAATAGCAGTAAGACAGGAAGTTAATAATTTAGAAAGTTCAGTGGTAGTGCAAGAGCTAGAATTTGCAATAAACCGTGCTTTGTAAGGTCTTTTATGAAGTTTTGGTAACCAGTATAGCGTAGGAAGCTTGTCTTGGCCATCGGTAACACATACAGCAAACTTGGTGGCTGAATGACAAATATGTTTATCTACTATAACTTTCTCTTCAGCTAAAGGCTGAAGTTCATAGGCCTTAGTACCACCAAGCTCCTGCTTAACAGTGTTAACATAGTGGAGCCGTCATAAACAACGACGACGTTGTTAGCGGCCTTGTCTGCAGGGGCCAAAACAAACTTCTTGTGAAATTCTTGAATACCTAGTTTAAGATGACGTTAAGACGTCTTAGGCTTAGGAGGTAATAAGTTAGTATTTTGAGAATAGAAAGAAATGCGTTTATTCACTAGTTTTAAAATGCTAAGTTTCCAGTCCTTAAGGGCTTTATGCTCAACATACTCTCGCTTACACCATCGATTACCGAATTCATTCAAGGAAGCAGCGATTTCATCTCTACATTTAGTGAAATCAATTTTAGAAGGAAACCGATATTTCGGTCCTTTAGAAATTATATTCCTTATCCTAGAATCAGGAATAATTGTCAAATTGCCAGTAATTACATGACCAGCAGCAGGATAGCAATACACTGAGTTTTTACAATCACATGAATCAGGAGTATTAGTATCAATATCATAAATCTGATATAATCTATTTGTTTAATTAACAAACTGCATGATGAACAGTGAAGATCCTGATCAGATGGCTTATCTGTAGATACACTGTTTGCAAATGTAGGGATAGTCTCGTTCACTTGGATAAATAATATAACATTATATAAATCATGCACATAGGAATGGCGAAAAATTAGTGTCATGATTTTAATTACATGTATATCTTGCAGATACTCATTTGATTCACCATTGCACAGGCTTGTTAACTCTCAAAGGTCTTGTTACGGGGAAAAACTTGTATCTTTAATCCATTGAAGACAGAAAATCCCATTGATGTAGGACATTGACAGTGTAAAATCAGATCATGTAGAATGTGGCATGTTATATATTTTGGCATCTTGTTGCTCTTATTAATCAAGGCCTTCATTGTTTGAAAAAAAAATGTCACACTACTTTTCTTTTCTTTTGTTTGTTTGTTTGATTGTTTGTATTGGATTTTAACGGCCCAGTCACCACTATTTAGGTCATTTTTGAGCCAGTCAGTTTACCTATCCACACTTTTCCTGGGTAAGCTTATACGTAAGCGGTTAACAAGTACAGTGCACATTCTTTCGCCAGAAACTGAAAACTGCCCTTCTTGGATCAGCGGAAGGGAGAGAATGACAATAGGAAAGATTTCATGTTCAATCTCTATGGAAGAATGTTGCTGATCCCGGTAGGAATCAAACTTGCGTCCTCCTGATCACCAGTCAGACGCGCATCCAACCGAGTTACCGACATTACACTACTTCTCTAATAATAACTCTGACACCCTGCATATTGAAGCAGAAACTTGCAAATTATTTAAGACAGAAGATCCCATTCAGTACAAAATTGTCTAAAAGTTATAATTTACATTATCCAATAACAATTTGTATGGAATACTCAGAACTGGTATCAGTTACATCTTAGAGTCCTGTATAAAGTTGGGGTCACAAGATGATATGAATTTAGGATCTAAGTACAGGAGGCCCAGAAGCCACATAATGGATAGAATAATTAGAGAATTGAAAGATTTATTTGAATTGAGGTTATACATCATTCTGTGCTGTCTGATCTGGGCCTGCACTGTTTACGAATTATCTGTTTGGGGTTTCTGGTAAAAATGTGTTAAAAGTCATTTATTACCTATGATTACTGAGGATATTACTGATTATTGAAAAGAAAACAGTATATCACCCATGGGTGTGAAATATGGCTATACTGTCATATATAACTGCCTCTAAAATGGTGTGATATATTATTCATTATTTTTAATGAAAAATATTCCTGGTATCTTGATACTCTAATACAAGAACCCAATAATAATAATAATTATTAATATTAATAATAACAATTTTTTAATATTCTTTGATACAGGATAGGCACAAAAAACATTAATCTGCTTAAAACACCTTAGATATACTACTAATCTATGAATTACAAAACTTAGCATATGTAAATACATGTGAAGTAAACAAACATCCTAATTGACATGTATTTATACTTATTTTGATTTAAATTAATAACTGCAGCTGAATGATCAGCATGATCAGTTGTTAATCAATTACAGAAAATTACCTACTTTCTCAATGCATGTTCTTTTATTAATGTGTTCATGGTTTCTTAATTATTTTTATTACGATAATACAACCATGTCATATAGTGCACTTTTCCATTTCTCCAAAATGGTCAATATTTTTCTGATAAAAATTCAAAATGTTTTTCTTAAATATACTGCACACATGGGTTGTTGGTATTTGTCAGAACATCTTTGTTCTAGAGCACCTGAAATTCATTACCATAACACGTCTATTCAAATATTTTGGTAAAATTTCACCACAAAAAAAAAATATTTTTTTTTCAGATAAATTAAACAATATTCTGGTCAAACATAGATTAAAGGTATTCGTTAGAATCGCCTCCACAAGGTGTTCTAACGAGTACCCACAGTCTATGTTTTGTGCAAAAATAGCACAAATAATATGAACTTAGGCACAGCCTAGATACGGACATGAACATTACCGGTCAGTTAATGTTTAAAAGCAAAGATGATAGTGTTTTAACCAACCTGAACTTGAAGTCCGAGTGAATAATTGCAAGCCACTTTACCAATATGCTTTAACTTACGTCCCTTGTTGAAACAGACAACATTTTTTGTTCTGTATAGCTTTACTTGAGAGCATTCTTGTTGACTGCTGACCGTATAGCCTTTGTGAGCAGTCTTGCTGTCAGAATCAGAATTGTTTACTGGTGACACGTCCATAGACAATCCTTCACCAGTGAACATGGTTTCCGAAGCCAAAGGTCTTGCGAAATGCAACTTGTTCCATTTTACCATGACATTGTGGGCAATCTGGATGGGGATGTAAACCGTGGCCACAAACAGACAGACTTGATCATCATAGACTTCGCCAAGGCCTTTGACAAAATTGAAGGTACTAGCTCACAGAGGGCTATTAAATAAACTTGACTACTATGGGATAAGCAGATCCACACATAGGTGGATAAGCTCATGGCTCTCTGGGGGGCTCACAAGAAGTTGTACTTGATGGCCAAGCATCTGATCAAGTCCCTGTTTTATCTGGAGCCCCCACAAGGTTCAGTCCTTGGACCGGTCTTCTTAGTTTTCATCAATGATCTGACTGATAATATCAGGTCATCAGTCAGTTTGTTTGCTGATAATGTGTCCTGTATATATTCTCCGTCTGAATGTCTTATTTTACAAGATGACCTAGATCAACTTGCACAGTGGGAGGCCGATTAGCAGATGAAGTTCAATGTGGCGGGGGAATTTTTGGCCTCAGGGGCATAATTTGAACAATCTTGGTAGAGGTCCAATAGATGAAGCTAAACCCCAAATTTCAAAGACCTGGACCTTGCCCTTTCAGAGGAGAAGATTTTCTTTTGTAGATTTTTCCTATGTAAGTCCATGTACAACCCAGGGGCCCCAGAGCTATAATTTGAACAATCTTGATAGTGGTCTACAAGAAGAAGCTTCATACCAAATATCAAACACCTGAGCCTTCTGGTTTCAGACAAGAAGATTTTTAAAGCTTTTCCCTACGTAAGTCTATGTAAAACGAAAGGGCTCCGTGGCAGGGGCATTTTTGGTCCCAGGACTAGAATTTGAACAATCTTGGCAGAGGTCCACTAAATGAAGCTACGCACCAAATATTGAAGGCCTGGTTTCAGAGGTGAATATTTTTTAAGTTTCTATTTAAAAAAATCTGTTGTTGGCTCCCGAAAAAAAAAATAGGCCTGACCCCCTTATATGACAAATGGACTTGTCCAACGTATGGCAGTGGAAAAGTCTACTAGCATACAATGTGTTAATGTCCCCATCAACACTGTATTAAGCTTTCGTTCCTATGACTTATTAATGTATGTATATATGTATTGCCTGTCATAGAAATTTTGAAATAAATATGTATATTAAATTTTTACCAAGTAAATACAGGATTTTCTATGAAAAAGAAAAACGATATTTCTCACTGAGAAATAATTCCCACTGAGAATGTGAACAATCTTGGTGAAATCATCAAGACGAAGCTTCATGTCAATTATCAAAGACCTTGGCCTTCTCCTTTCAGACAAGAAGATTTCAAATGTTTTCATTGCCTTGACTTCTTTTTCCTACGGCTATAATTTGAACACTTTTGATAGAGGTCCACTTGATTTTGATAGACCACCAAATATCAAAGACCTGGGCCTTGCGGTTTCAGATTGGAAGATTTTCTTAAAGTTCCCTATATATAAGTCAATGTAAAAACCGAAAGGCACGGGGCGGAGGCATTTTTGGCCCAAGGGCTATGATTTGAACAATCTCGGATTCGGAGAAGAAGATTTTTAAACATTTTCCCTGTTATACAGGGAAAATTTCTATTCCCTGAAAATTTTTCCCTATAATGTTAATGAGAAGAAGATTTTTAAAGATTTTCCCTAAAGAAGTCTATGTAAAACCAAAGGGCCCGAGGGCGGGGGCATTTTTGGCCCTAGGGCTATAATTAGAACAATATTGGGAGGGGTTCAGTAGATGAAGCTTCATACCAAATATCAAAGACCCAGGCCTTATGGTTTCAGAGATGTAGATTTTTAAATATTTTCTCTATATACGCCTATAAAACCAAAGGGCCCCGGGGTGGCGGCATTTTTGGCCCTAGGGCTATAATTTGAATACTGTTGATAGAGGTTCACTAGCTGAAGCTTCATGTTAAATACCAAAGACCTGGGTCTTGCGGTTTCAGAGAAGAAAATGTTTAAAGATTTTGCCTATAAAAGCCTATGCAAAACCAAAGGCCCCTGGGGCGGGGGCATTTTTGGCCCCAGGGGTATAATTTGAACAATCTTGGTAGCCCTCCATTAGATGAAGCTTCATACCAAATATCAAAGACCTGGGCCATGTGGTTTCAGAGAAGATTTTTAAAGATTTTCCCTATATAAGCCTTTGTAAAACCAAAGGCCCCTAGGGCAGGGGCATTTATCGCACTAGGCCTATAATTTGAAAAATCTTGATAGAGGTTCACTAAATGAAGCTTCACACCAAATATCAAAGAACTGGGCCTTGCGGTTTCAGAAAAGAAGATTTTTAAAAATTTTCCCTATAAATCTATGTAAAACCAAAGGGCTCTGGGGATATAATTTGAACAGTCTTGGAAGAGGTCCAGTAGATGAAGCTTCATACCAAATAGCAAAGACGGGGGCCTTGTGGTTTCAGAGAAGAAGATTTTACAAATATTTTCCCTATATAAGCGTATGAAAAAGCCAAAGGGCCCCGGGGCGGGGGCATTTTGGCCCTAGTGCTATAAATTGAACAATCTTGATAGAGGTCCACTAGTTGAAGCTTCACACCAAATATCTTGCATTTTCAGAGAAGAAGATATTTAAAGATTTTCCCAATATAAGCCTATGTAAAACCAAAGGCCCCTGGGGCGGAGGCTATAATTTGAACAATCTTGGTAGAGGTCAACTAGGTGAAGCTTCATACCAAATATCGAAGGCCTGGGCCTTGTGGTTTCAGAGAAGATTTTTCAAGTTTTCAGTGAAAAAAAAACCACCTATATTTGGCTGCTGTGACCTAGATGTGCAACGGAGCGAACCATTTGAACAACTTTGAAAGGGGTCCCGATAAGAATCATTCCTGTGAAGTTTGGTCAAAATCTGATCAGTGGTTTAGGAGATGTCGTTTGAAGAATTGTTTACGGATGCACACATGGACAACAGACGAAAAGTGATCACAAAAGCTCACCTTGTCACTATGTGACAGTAGAGCTAAAAAGGAAAGTTGTGGGTGCTTGTTGGAACAATCACAACATGGCATTTCACGGTTATCCATAAAATATTTTTCAAATAGTCAAAAATATTGTCACCATTTTCCCATCTTTTCTCTTTATCTGAATCGCAAATACTTTTTTTTTCTTTCTTTTCTCCTATTTATACTGCTACTCGCTCACATCTGAGCATTACGAGCAGGATTTCCTGGGTGGTAACCAGTACTTACTTTTTATTTATTTAAGCAATGTGGATGAAGTGCCTTGCTGAAGGGCACAACACTTTCGTCAGCGTAAGGCTTGAACCCGCAACCTCTCGATCACAAATCCGATGCGCTACCACTGCACCAAAGTGCTGCACTACTTTCTGTTATCATGAATATTCGAGTTCAGATCCCATGGACAGTAAATTTGTCTGTTAACCAAGTCATCTACATCTGCCAGTCATGTGCTGGGATCTGCAGGGTCGTACGAACATCCGTCTCAATCTGGTTGTTCATGAACAGATCGAAATCAAATTAGCTGCCTTAAGGGTACACAAGAAGCATGTCAAGGAAACACTTCTTTAACTGACAATGTTTACAAATGACATGCGACTAGTGTCTTTCATGTATGTGTCCTGATCTATCGCCATTGGTCCCAAGTCAGGGCCCCTGCAGACAAGGCCGCTAACAACGTCGTCGTTGTGTGACGGCTCCACTATGTTAACACGCTTAAGCAGGAGCTTGGTGGTACTAAGGCCTATGAACTTCAGCCTTTGGCTGAAGAGAGAGCTATAGTAGATAAACATGTTTGTCTTTCAGCCACCAAGTTTGCTGTGTGTGTTAACGAAGGCCAAGACAAGCTTCCTACGCTATACTGGTTACCAAAACTTCATAAAAAAACCTTACAAAGCACGGTTTATTGCAAATTCTAGTTCTTGCACTACCACTGAACTTTCTAAATTATTAACTTCCTGTCTTATTGCTATTAAAACGCATGTAATTAAATATTGTGATAAAGTCTTTGAAAGATCAGGAAGAAATCTGTTTTGGTCTATAAAAAATTCGAATGAGGTTTTAAATAAATTGAAATCTAGACAGTTTCGTGCTTCTAGTCTGTCTACCTACGATTTTTCCACTCTTTACACTACACTTCCTCATAATCTTATAAAAGAAAAGCTTAATGATTTAATTGAATGGGCTTTTCACAGAGAAGATTCTCTCTATCTTGCATGTAATGTCAGAAATGCATTTTTCACTTCTAAAGAGCATAAGAATTATACACTTTGGTCATGTCAGAAAGTGTGTGATGCCCTCACCTTTCTACTTGACAATATTTATATTAGATTCGGTACTAAGTTATTTAGACAAATTGTGGGTATTCCGATGGGTACTAATTGCGCACCTCTTGTGGCTGATCTGTTCTTGTATTGTTATGAAAGAGACTTCATTTTGTCGCTTTCCATTGATAACCAATCTGAAATAATTGAAGCTTTTAGCTCTACTTCTAGATATTTAGATGATTTATTAAATATTGATAATACCTATTTTGATGGTTTGATCAGTCAGATTTACCCCCTAGAACTTCAGTTAAATAAAGCAAATTCTTCTGATACCGAGGCCCCGTTTTTGGATTTACATCTATCTATTGTAGATGGATTTGTTTCGTGCAAAATTTATGATAAACGCGATGACTTTGATTTTGAGATTGTAAATTTTCCTTTTTGGGATGGTGATGTTCCTCGTGCGCCATCCTATGGCGTTTATATTTCGCAATTAATTCGATTTGCTAGAGTGTGTAGTCATGTAACTGACTTCAACACTCGTAATAAATTATTAACGGCTAAACTTCTTAATCAGGGTTATCGGTACCATAAACTACGCAAAGCCTTTTCAAAATTTTATAGACGCCATTCTGATTTAATTTCAAAATTCAATATTGGACTTAAATCTCTTCTGCAACAAGGTCTATCGGAACCCGAATTTTATGGTGACTTAGTATATAAATTCAGAAAAATATATAACCGCAATGACTTCAGCACCCAATTTCGTAAAATCATTCTTCGATATAAAAAGATTGGGTACAACATGGATATTATACGACAGACTGCATGCATGGTGGTTAACCCAATCACGGTTGGCAACTTTGCTTCCCTCTTTAATTGCACGCCGGTGGGTCAGGCCTCAGATTCTATGACGGCTCCAACGTAAAGGCTTATTGAAAATTAAAGAGATAATGTTGGTTGGTGCCTGATGCTCTGTCTCTGGTCGGGCTCATCGGAGTCTAACTGTTGGTTTTCTTTTGCTCCAGCATTTCAGTGGTTTCTTGCTCTCGAGTCCTCACCGTTGTCTCACCTCTGTGGTTCTTTGATTTCTGTGTTCACGGAGATGTTGCACTGATGAGTTAGGAGGCCTTCATGCGGACTGAACAAATTATTTGTCTAAATCGCGACGGAAGTAAGGGCGAGGATTGTGGCCACGTAAAATCGATTTAAGCCCCCCAGTGGAAATCTTCCACTGACCGTTCCAAGGCGGCTCTTCTGTGGCGATTTATTTATGTTGTTGTTTGTTACTTACTGTGTGTATCACTTGTGTCTTTTAATTTTGGATGGCCATATGGCCATTTTGTGGGAAAGTAACTGTCCATATGGCCTTCCTTTGTTTAGGTTTCCATTATGGTCTGGTCGCTTAATGTTTGTATTTCTTTCCATTTGGTGTCTTTTATGGATGGAGTAAGTTAATTGTATCAATTCCTGATCTTTGTTTTACTTCTACTCTAACTGCTCTCTTCTTCATCCAGATAATGAGACTGCTGTACGTAAGAACATCGTTGTGTCCGAACTGCTACACTTTCTTTCTTTCTACTGATACTGTGATCGGTCACATTTCGCCATTACTCGCAGGCGTACATTACATACACTAAAGGTTTTGCAGGATGAAAGCCTACACAGTAACCATGTAATTACGGTAGGGTTCTTTAACCTGCACAGGGGATGGTTCTCCCTGCACAGGGGGCCTCCAGTTAATGTCCTGATCCGAAGGATGTTGCACTTTGTGACATTCATCCCTGCAAATGATGCCAATGGAGCGTGTTCGGACACCAAAATTTGATCGCCGCTGCGGGGGATCGAACCCGGGACCTCTGGCATCAATTGCAGGGATGAATGCCACAAAGTGCACAGTCCTTCTGATCGGGATGTCAACTGGAGGCCCCTTGTGCAGGGAGAACCATCCCCTGCACAAATAAAAGATACCTTCCAATATTATCTATCTTGTTGTTGTTGTATATCTATAAGGCATTTTATCGCTGCCTATAATCTCCTGGTACTTAAGTAAGTCACTTGTGCATTTCTCTGTGAGAAAAACACATGATGCTCCTATTACAATGCCCTTCAAAATCTTTTAGTGCTCCTTTTAGTTATCTATCTCTGTTTACTGCCAACCCCTCCTTCGAGTGTAATGTACACCTGCACATAAGCCTCGTGTGAGGGAGTTGCAGTAAAAGAAGAAAAGGAATTCCAAGGCCCCCATCATGCATTAATTCATGCTTGATGGTATCACACACTGCGAGTCGGAACTACCATGGAAATACTGGAAATAAACGAAAAATAACGCTGCCGGAAGGTAAACAAAAGATTGGTACTCGATGTTTTTATTTTGCGCCAACTGTCAGACAGTTTGTCTATGAAAATGCAATAAGCGTCTCTGCAACATGTATCAATAATAGAGAAGCAGTCATCGTGACTTTTTTGAAGAATCCGAATTTACAGTTTTTATTTATTTATTTATTTTTATTTGGTCGGATACGTCAAAAAGTAATACATATAGCGGATTGAAATACGAAAAGGAGAAAAAAGAATCGTAAAAGATGAATGTTGTACTAGACTGGGGACCAACTGTGTGAAAGGCAGACATTTTATTAGATGGAAGAACGCGTGAACTATACACAGGAAATTGTCTCGCATAGTCTCACCGAGAATTCACGTGATTTGACCATCAAAAAATATTTATCAGGGAAGCGAATTACGTTGTTATGACAACGCGCGCACCTCTTAGTCTATAGACGGACATGTTCCTGTCCGTATTATACACCCTAGTTTTACTATACAAAAGTGGTTTTAAGGGGGTTGATATTCTATAGGTGTGTTTGTGTGGTGATGTTATATTAACGTACATGTGATATCCCTTGTCTCGCTGATCAAGACCGTACTCCCTACCTTGGCAAACAGTGTAGTACCAGATAAGCCATCAGATCAGGATCTTCACTGTTAATCATGCAGTTTACATGATAAGGGTTAATTTATAACCAGAATCTATGACGATTTGGCCCCGGACTATCTTTCCTATGACAATTGGCCTGGGACAATCTGATCAGCAGTTTGTGAATTCAATGAATAGATTATGTTTGGTGAATTAAAAGCTGGAAATGGTTACGGCTAAATTAATTTATCAAACAGGATAAGGGTTAATGTATACCCAGTATCTAGGACGATTTGGCCTATGACAATCTGGCCAGCCAAAATATTGGGTAGGAAAATTCGGGTCAGATTGATATAATGGCGGTCCTAATTGAAGATTTATGTTTTGGGTTTGTAAAGCTTTAATAAGTTGAAGGAACATTTTTAAAAATATTTCAATCAGTTAAGAATTTTATCAGTTAACCCCTGTATATAATGCATTGTAACACATTGACCTGATAAAGATATGCTATCTCAGGACAAGTGAGCTTTATTACGTCAACGTGACATTGCACTTTTATGAATGAACCAGACTACTGAAAAATGACAAAAAACGTTATTGTACCTGGGAAATGTCAAAATTACTTGAAATAAAAAATATCATAGGAAAAACGTGGTCAGCTGATACTAAATATATCGACCACCAGAATGCTTGGACGCATTGAGGACTATCAATAACTGACCGTAAATTGCTAATTTAAGAGTGTACAAGGGGATAAACTAATAAATAGAACACCAGATTCGAGTCATTTGATATCAAGTTTATCAGGCTCGGCTTCGAGACGAATATAGTATCGCCCGGCAAGCCTCGTGATTCAACAAGCATCCTCGAAGCCTTGCCTGAAAAAATTGATAAAAAAGACACCAACCTGGTATTCTCTATAACTTATGATTTTATGATGTCATTACCCTTGTTTCGCCTCTTTATCTGGAGCAATGAATAATGTTTGCAAACAGTGTGGATTAAATTCGCTCTGCACTCACAAATTCAATTATATAGACACAATTTAATTAATCTGTATATTAACCCTTGTCCTGGTGAGCCCGGATATGACTTATCTTTCAAACAATAAAGGTCCAGGCTTCTGAAGAAGCCATCTGATTCGGATCTTCATTGTTTGTCATTCAGCTCATGAATTTTTGCAATAATTTGCATCAAGTAATCTGATTGGTTGATAATCAGTAGTGGGTGTGGCATATATAAATATTCAGCAGGTCAAGGGTTAAGTAAATTGAGTATTTCTTCCTTATTTCATTTTTGTCTCCCCTGTCACTCTAGAGACTTTGTTATATTTATCAGATATAATATAAGAGCAGAAAATATGAAAACATATGTTATAAAACCATTTTGTCAAATGAAGAAACTGCTCAAATTGATTGTGCAATTTCCTCTCATCAACATTTGTTTTTCACTCATCAAAGGCAAGAACTGACAGATAAAATCACTGAATGAGCAGGAAATATATTATGAAAATATATACTGAATGAAAAAAAAACTTGTAATTACCAGTAATAAAATGCCTGATAGAATAAGAATAGATAAAACCAATAGGAAAATTAATTTGGCCAAATTCTCCTGCAAAAAAAAAATATATATATATATATTTTTATATATATATATATATATATATATATATATATATATATATATATATATATATATATATATATATATATATATATATATATATATATATATATATATATATATATATATATATATATATATATATACCTTTTTTTCCTAGTAGAGAAATTTCCATTAGAACTGAATATATTTTTTTAAAAGTGTAACAAGATCCCTAAAATATATTTCATTTGTTTATATGGTGGAAAATTTCCTTATGGCATGACTTCCTTTTATTTTCATTTGCAAACAGTTTAGGCCCAGATAAGCCATCTGATCAGGGTCTTCAGTGTTCATAATGCAGTTTGTGAATTTAACAGATAGCTTATATTAAGTTTATTGAAGGTAGAGGCATTCTAATTTCAATTGAATATTTTTAAAAGAGTAACAAGATGCCATCTGATCAGGATCGTCACTGTTCATCATGCAGTTTGTGAGTTAAAAAATAGATATATAATATCAAGTATATAGAAAGTAGAGAAATTCTAATTTCAAGCAACATTTTTATCAGAGTAACAAGATACCAAAAATATATTTCATAAAATTCTATGGTGAAAAATTTCCGGAGCATAATAAAATGTTTTTCCTTTTATTTATGTTATTTAATTTTATGATTTTCCCCCCTTTTTCTGTATATATGCCCATGAGGTGATATACCATACCAGTAGGTGTCATTTTCAAAAAAACAGTAATTATCTTCAATTATCATGGCCATTATATGGCTGATTAAGCACTGGTCCTCCTGTATTTTGTCCTCAAATTATACCCCTGGTCCTCTAGATGACTTGGTTCTCAGTCCTCTCCTCTAGTAAAAGTCCTCAAATTACACCTTCCCCTTGTCCGTAACCTCAACTAGCCGTCCGCTGCGGGGGTCATCGGAAACATCAATTTTTCCATCTGTAAATCGCATAATCCATCTATAAACTGTATTATATGAAACAGCAGATTCACCGCGAGTCTCACATAACTATACATGGATTTCCATCAGGAAAACACGCCTATATAATTTTGACCCCCTTGAACCCCATTTTTATATAGTAAAACTGGGGTTTCAGGGGGTATACCTTATTTTTCTTATTTCTGCTCTAAAATATAGATTGTGGGTACTCGTTAGAACCGCCTCGATGAGGCGGTTCTAACGAGTGCCCACAATCTATATTTTGAGCAGAAATAAGAAAAATATCACAATTTTTCATCTTAAAATTTTCATTTTTTCGGCGATAAAAGTGGCAATGTATTTGTATAGGCGTGTTTGCGTAATGCTTTCCCGTTTTCTCCCTCAAAAACTCTTTATATATCAACGCTGTGCATCCAGGGTTACCGCGGCCATAACGCTTGAGTGGCGTTCAAATGACGCCATATACCGTATATGTGACGTTATACGTCGCACGGAAACGTGCTCTTCGTCAACTAATAGCTTAATAATTGTTTGTCACTCATACAAAGTTTCATCATTTTAAAACGAAAGACAAAAACGCATGGCTTCATTATCAGAACTTATTGAATGACCCTCGAATTACATCTTTGAGGCGGTTCTAACGAGTACCCACAATCTATATTTTAGAGCAGAAATAAGAAAAATTAGCTATACCCCCTGGAAACCCCAGTTTTTCTATATAAAAGTGGGGTTCAAGGGGGTCAAACTTATATAGGTGTGTTTTCGTGATGACAAGTATGCCTTTCTTTCTTTATTTCTTTTCTTTCTTTCTTTCTTTCTTTCTACTTATACTACGATCGATCACATTTGACCATTACTCGCAGTTGTTCATTACATTCATTCAGGTTTGCAGGGACGAAAGCTTACATAGTAATCATGTAATTACGCTAGGGGTCTTTAACCTGCACAGGAGATGACTCTTGCTGCACGGGGGGGGGGGGGGGGGGCAGTTAACGACCCGATCCGAAGGACGGTGCACTTTTTGACATTCATCCCGGAAAATGACGCCAATGGAGCGTGTTCAGACACCGAAATAATCACCGCCTCCGGGGATCGAACCGGGGGCCTCTAGCATCAGAGGCAAGTACACTAATCACTGAGCTTTCACGCTTCTAACAGAAAGTGGGGAAAACTACGGTAAGCTTCTTTTTTTTTTTATTTGAGGCTTAACGTCCCCGTCAACACTGTAAAGGTCATTTAGGAGACGTTGCTTCTAATTTCGTGGGACTTTTACCCGACGTTGAGACATCTCAAGCCCTGTCGCCCAATGAAACCAATTTAGTGTTCATAAGCATGGGTGGTACGACTCGCACTCTTGGAGCGCCCACGTGACTATGACGCCTGGTAACTCCAAACACTAGTTCAGTTCCATTGTGTGTGTGTGTGTGTGTGTGTGTGTGTGTGTGTGTGCGTGCGTGCGCGCGTGCGTGCTTGTGTGTTGGGGATGCGGTTTTTGTTTTTGTTTTGATTGATTTGAGGTTTACGTCCCCGTCAACTCTGTACAGGACATTTTGGAGACTGCTTCCAATTTTGTAGGACTTTTACCCGACAATGAGATGATATGACATTTCAAACCCTGTGGCCCAATGAAACCAATAGGGTTTATAAGCATGGACGGTCTGACTTGTGCGCACCGCTTTGTCTGGGCAGGCTTTGATCCTCTAAGCGGTTTACCAGTACTTGTGTGCGGGTCGGATCCAGCTCTGTGTGGAAGCATCATGCAGCCCATATATTTCTTCAAACCCTGGTGCGTGGAGTGTTATTGGGCATGAACTGTCTGTCAGTTTGACGTGTCGTCAGTTAAAATTCTGGACAACCAGACTTTCCCGTAAATCGTGAGACCCGATATACTTTGGCGTGCATTTCGATTCATTAAATGACAGTAACAGCTGTTTCCCTGTGTTCCGGTCCTGTTGTTTGTTTACATTTTCATTTCCGGGTTTACCACGTTGACCGGCTGCGAGAGCATATTTTCCTTTATTGTTCTTGAATAAGCACATTTAATAAAGAAGAATAGTAAAGGAAGACAAAATGGCTTCAATACGTGAATTGCAGCAGCAAATTAAAGCTCTGAAAGCCGAGTTAGAGGCAGAGAAGGCAAGAAACTGTCAGGTTGTAAGGCACAAGATTGAAGAGATGAGTTCTGAAGTTATTGACTCAAACCCATACAGGTAATATTGTACAGTTGGGAGTTTAAATAATACCATAGAACATGGGTTATTGTATTCTGGAACACCGGGTCAGATGTTTAAGATCTTGCTAAACAGGAAGAACTGTGAAATTAGTGGAAATTTATTTTGCCATATGGTTTGACAGACTTGCCTACCCTTACGATTTGGTCATAACTTAAGGCTTACTATTTTTATGTCTAAATTACGACCTTACAATCACGAATGAATTCCGTACGATTTTCGGTGTTTTAAAAGAATTGCCAATTCGTCGTATTTAACTGGTAGAAGAAAGTGTTTTATTTAAAGTCTGTCTTTAAATTTAAGGTATATAGTAATCACACATCTAGACTGCAATGCAAAATAAACTAAGATTTTCCAAATTGTAACCCAGCACTGTGGGTTGCAATATAAGTTCAAAAAGCAAATACATTATGTAAAGCAAATTCAACAACTACAGTTTTAGACCAAATAATGGTCCTATAAGACCACTAGACGAAGATTTATTGTCCAAAATGAGGCACAATCCCCTAAATTTTCAAACAAGGATACCGACAAGGCAGGAGCACTCACCCTGGCTTAAAATATTATCATTTTCAGTTGTTATGTACTCGCAAGTAGCAAAGACGAGGCATAATTTTCTTACTTTCTACATTTTTAAGCACTTTTGTGAAAATTTCACCGAATACCACATGGTAAATTTCATTGCCATCTTGGATTTCGACAAAATTCTTACCCTGAATTTAGTGAAATTCAAACCCCAAGTATTTCCCTGTCACTCGAGATCGGATGATGAGAGTTACATCTTGCAATTGCTTAATCAATGGCTTTGCAGAATCATCAACCTGATCTTCATGTCATTTTACTTCAGTTGTTTTAAACGTCTTTCAAAATATTGACTTCGGTTTGTTTACAACAGAGTTTCTCTGTCACTTTCCTGACGACCTCATCACTGTTTCAGCTGATTTGTGTTAATGTGCATGTATTTAAAAAGGGATAAAACTTGATGAATATCATACGATAATTACAATTTAATAAAGCTCTTTAAGTTCAGTTATAGCAAAATGATTTACGACCACATTTTTCGGCATTATGACTGGTTTTATGTTTTACTTTTTTGCGTATGTAACTTCCATTAAGTGGTAATGCGGTTGTATCCGCTTTCTCTTGGACTGGTTTTCGGCACTAGAAAGCGTCATTGTCATAAAACGGGTCGAATCAAAGCACCCGGGATCCAGCAGAATATAAATGGCGAAAAAAACACACATGTAGCAGACAGAAGCAATAACGTTTTCTTCGTATTTGTAAGTGTTTTTGGCATCGATCATGAAATCAGTTTTGCGGTGATAGGGATATCATTTTAGTTTTTCGAATTCCACACCGGTAGCCATGTCACACACTATGGGCATTCCGTTCGACCTGGACGGAATTGGAAAAAAATAGCTCGCTAAAAGAGAAGTTTTTTTCTTGGATATCTGTTTGGTTTCTTGTCTGATTCATAACAGACAAGCGTAAACCAGCAACATTTTATTGCTGGTTACCCTAGATTGTGATTTGTTTGTCTTGTAGATTGAAAAAATTGCTGACATTCTTTCCCGCCATTACCTCACTAGTGGGTGGGGTAACGTAAACTGAAATTCTTAGGATCAAAATTAGGTCGCTTGTCACATTCATCTTTCTGGAGAGCCTGTGTGTTGTCAGATATTTGAGTGTGCTGAGCTGTATATAATTGGACCAGTATACTGAATAGTCCTTTGTAGCTGTCAGTGTGCTGGCTGTGACAAACTCGGAATCAGGATTGTTGCTTGACACCCCATAATAAATCATTAGAAATCATCAAATCACTACCCGGTATATTAAAATGAAGGTCTCCCTGTTTCCCATGGTCTTAATTCTTGGGTTCACTATTTGGAAAACAACTTACAGAATGCACCCAGATGATGGAAATCAGGAGTGCAAGATTACAACTAAGGAGAGTAGTAGTAGAATTTCCCAGTACTTGGCATTTACAAGGAAGAATGGGAACAGAAGGTGTTCGGAGGGCTTGCGAAACTTCAAGTCCTCGCGCGGTACAAACTTGGCTTTACTTCTAATCTTGGCCGGAGACATTGAAACTAACCCCGGCCCAAGGTTTCGCTGCGGACTCTGCAAAAAATATTGCAAAGGTTCCGAGAAATGGATAGAATGTGAGGACTGTAACAAGCACTTTCACTCCTCATGTTCTGATTTGGATAATAGTCAATTGTTAGAAATTGAATCTAGAGCTGGAACTTGGTATTGCAAAGACTGCAAAGCTGACTGTGGTCTTTGCAGTGGTGCTGTCCTTAATGGCCACAAAGCCGTTCAGTGTGATCAATGTGAAATGTGGATACACACTGACTGTTCCTTCATTTCAGATGCAGAATATGGCACTTTGGTAAATTCAAGCTGCCACTGGATATGTCCAAAGTGTGAGGTCTGTAACTTTTCAGACTCCTTCTTTGATGAATATGTAGAACTGAGTAAGCCAAACAGGTTTGAACCTCTGTCAGAGGATAAAAGAGGCAAATCTTCGACTGCTGATGAAACTAAGTCAAATTTTATGAAAGGTTTGAAACTTTGCAGTATAAACATAAATGGAATTAGAGGGAAAATTCTTGAACTTTTAGCTTTCCTCGATACATCTCAACCTCATATTGTTGTAATTCAGGAAACAAAGATTGACAGTTCAATTACTACATCTGAGCTTTTCCCTGAAACTTGTGAGTACTGTGTGTACAGAAAAGATAGGAACTCTCATGGCGGTGGGGTGATGTTGCTCATTCATAGAGACATCCCTCACATGCCTTTCATGGAACTTGAGAATGACACCGAATCGGTCTGGGTTAAGGTTTTTGCAAATAAAACTTCCCACTTCGTAGCAAGTTGGTATCGACCACCAAATGGTACAATCGAAAACTTCCAGTTGTTTAAAGACCAACTGGATTGCATTAAATCGCAGCATAAGGGTAAAAAACTCCCGGCTGTACATGTTCTAGGTGACCTCAACTTCAGAGACATTGCTTGGCCCGACAGGCTCAGCAAACAAGGCACAATGCTGAGTCAGTCGGAAGGACAAATATTAATTGACATTATGAACGATCATGGCCTTGAACAAATTGTTAACTTCCCCACTCGTGATAAGAACACATTGGATCTGATCCTTACGACTTTGCCAGGACAATTCGAAGACATTCATTCCCCAGATAAACTAAGTGACCACGATGTTGTCTCCGGATATTTAAAAATTCACATCCCACCAATAAAGAAACCTCGGAGGAAAGTGTACTCATATCAGAAAGGTGACTATGAAACTATGAGGAAGGATGCACTCAGATTTGCAAAGGAGAATTACTTTAATGGTCATTCAGATGCTCGGTCTGTACAGGAGAATTTTGATTTGATAACTTCTTTCATTCATACTTCGGCCGAAAATCATATCCCCTCAAAAACAAGTAGGGCTGTATCTTCTATTCCCTGGATCACTCCAGATATAAGAAGGAAAATTCGCAGAAGGAATAAGATTCATGCAAAGGCAAAAAAGACGGGAAGTGGTAAACTCCGGACAAAATTTGAAAACTTGAGACGTGAAATCAAGACTGATATAAAAAATCAGCATGATTTGTATGTGAATAACTTGGTAGGTGATGTAAAGGCAAATCCCAGAGACTTCTACAGATATATTAATAGCCAGAAGAAAGACAGGCAAGGTATCCCGCCCCTTAATAAAAGAGGAGGGGACGGGGTTGCTGAATCAGACTCTGAAAGGGCAGAGGAACTAGTTGGTCAATTCAATGATGCATTTAATAAAACTGAGTTCACAGAGGTCCCATTAACTGGAAGATCGGCCCCATTCATGAATAATATTGTTGTGACAGCTGCAGGAGTGATCAAATTACTTCAAGGCTTAAACCCCAGTAAGGCCTTAGGACCTGATGAGCTTCATCCCAGAGTCCTGAAGGAACTAGCAAATGAGTTGGGTCCAGTTTTCGCACACTTGTTTCAACAGTCTCTTGATACGGGTGAAATCCCCAAAGAATGGCTCTTAGCAAACATTTGTCCACTCTTCAAAAAAGGAGATAGGGCTCTTGCCCGCAATTATCGCCCTGTGTCTCTGACTTGTGTTCTGTGTAAATTGCTGGAACATATAGTCTGCTCAAACATCATGGCCCACTTGGACGAACATAAACTTTTGTCAGACAGACAACATGCATTTAGGAAAAGGCACAGTTGTGAAACTCAACTAAGCACAGTTATTAATGACTGGGCAAAAATCTTGGACAAAGGGGGACAGGTGGACACATTTATTCTGGACTTCGAGAAGGCTTTTGACACCCCTCCTCATGAACTACTTAAATCTAAGTTATTTGGTTATGGAATTGGGGGAAAGACCCTAAAATGGATAGATTCCTTTCTTTGCTACAGAAAACAGCGGGTTGTTGTTAATGGTGAATCTTCGGAGTGGGCTCCAGTTTTGTCTGGAGTCCCGCAAGGGACCGTTCTTGGTCCACTTTTGTTCTCCCTGTACATCAATGATATTTCCACTGACATTGACTCAGAAATAAGACTGTTCGCAGATGACTGTGTTTGTTACCGGGAAATTAGAGATACAGATGACTCATTGAAACTTCAGGCTGACATAGATAGATTAGGATGTTGGGCACGTAAATGGGGCATGAGATTTCAGCCAGTTAAATGCAATATTATGCAGATAACTAGGAAGAGATCTAATAAAGTTGAGGCTTCTTACACTTTAGAGGGAACGGTCCTCGAGAATGTGGACTCCATTAAATACCTTGGAGTGACAATCTCACACAACTTGAGATGGAATACTCATATTAGCAACATGTGTACTAAGGCAAATAGAACGCTTGGTTTCCTGAGGCGAAATCTTCATCAGTGCCCTCAGGATGTAAAAGAGGCAGCATATAAAGGTCTTGTTCGCCCAATCTTGGAATATGGTAGTTGTATCTGGGACCCCAGTGGAGTGGTCCTTAACGATGAAATTGAGAAAGTTCAGAATAGAGCTGCTAGATTTGTAACCGGCAATTACTGCTTTGAAACTGGGAGCATGACTGGAATACTTGGAAAATTAAAATGGGAGTCTCTCAAGAAAAGGAGAAAAGACAGTAGGCTAATCCTTTTATACAAAGGTCTAAAGGGTGCTGCCAGCATTCCAACAGATGACCTTGTTCCCCCAGCTAGATACTGTAGAAATCACCATTCGTTGGCGTTTCAGACCCTTAGCGCAAGAACTGACATTTATAAAGAGTCGTTCTTCCCCAGAACCATTAGAGATTGGAATGCCCTTCCCGATTCGATTATTTCGACAGCTGAAGGTGCTGATGATTGTGTAGCTAAATTTACCTCTTTGGTTAGAGCTAGGGACTAACTTCCCACATCACAGGTCCTGGTGTATGAATGTCATTTGACGTGTCACCAGTAACAATTCTGATTCTGATTCTGATGGGTTTTGGAAATGAAGATGGAAACCGCATATTTTAGCAGTGTAAACAGAAACTGAAGATTTGTTGTCACGTGACAAATTTTATAAAAATGAAAAGCAACATTAAAACAGATAAAAACAGCATTTATCGATATATTTTGTAGACCGGATATTTCTTTATTTTAACTGTTTCTGGAAAACTTCTTTTGAAAATTAGCCACGGTTCTTGAACAAGGAAATTTATTATTATGTATGGTGGTTGCATTGTGTCATGGTAAACTGTTATTTTTCTACTGATAATGTGATCGGTCTGTCATCTTTGACCATTACTCGCAACAGATTTACATATACTCCAGGATTGCAGGATGAAAGCGTACACAGTCATGTAATTACAGTAGGGATTGTTTAACCTGCATGGGGGGTCTTGCATAGAGGGCTTCCAGTTAACATTCTGATCCGAAGGACAGTGCACTATGTAGCATTCATCCCTGCTAATGATACCAGTGGAGCATGATCGGACACGAAAATTACCGCTTTTGGGGATCAAACCAGGGATGGGGGTTTCTTGCACCAGAGGCAACATCCTAATTCCTTCAGATGGGGGACGTTAACTTTTTCTGAGCTGGCTTGTACATAAGCTGTTAGTCAGTGCAAAGTAATTTTATGTAAGAAAATGGCAACTGCCCTTCTTGAATCAGATGAATTGATAGAATGAGAGTAGAAAAAATTTCACAGTCAGTCTCCATGAAAGTTTGTTTTTGATCCACAGATAAAGTCAGTAACAATGTGGAAACTCACATCACATAAAAGAAGGAGAGCATAATGCAGCATCTGATCAGGGCCTACACTGTTTGCATAAAGTTCAGCCATTTTTTTAAATACATTTTGAAGAGAAACACAACCTGGCATTCCTAAATTTTAAAAAATAGACTTGAGCTATTATATAAAGTGGAACACAGGCACTTGTTTCATAGAGGAAAAAAATCTACCCTCTACCGTGCCTGTGAAGTGGAAGATTCAATTTTGTACACAATAGGTAAAGAATGAAAACAGTACATTTTTTACTCTCCAGAGGTTGGGGCCCCGACGATCAGGGCTTGGAGTAATACAGCAGGCTGCATGGTGCTTCCACGCAGAGCTGATGCTGACCACACATTGTACGATTACTGGTATACCACTTAGAAGAACAAAGCCTGCACAGGCAAAGTGGTGTCAGTCAAACCCTCCAATGAATAGAACATTTTGGTTTCATTGGGTGGCAGGGCTTGAGATGTCATTTCATCTCAAATGTCGGGTAAACTCCCACAAAATTGGAAGCATCATCGCCAGAATAACCTCAATAGTGCGGATGGGGCATTAAACCTCAGTTCAAACAAACTCTCAAGAGGTTATGACCAATTCAGACCACAGTAAATAGAAGGAACTACTTTCTTTTTGTTTACATGTTTTCACCATGTGCTCAAGAGCAGCCATGTTTCTTCAACTTCAAGTGCATGGAGGTGGCAAGATGAAAATTTGGTCAATTTTGTAATGGGAAAGAATTTTTGAAAATCATTGGTAGGTTTTGTTAGGAGAGGTTATACAAAGGACTGATTTGTGCTGAAAAGAAACATTGGATGAAATGACAGCTCTGCAGTGATGTTTGAAATTTGACAATTTTCATCCTTATTGTTTTTGCCTTTTGAAAACTAAATGTTATTAGCAATAGAGCTACATAAAGCCAAAATGTTATGCTTTCATGGAATTAATCACCAAAAAACTCATATTAGTCATAATTTCTTTGTAAAACAATTTTCATCTTCACACTTGTCAAATTTTCAATACAGGTTGTCAGCCATTTTGTATAGTCCTTAAAGACTTTTTAGTCTGTAAATTTAAAGACTGACACAAATAAAATAATGAAAATGGTGTAAAACGGAAAAATCGCACTTTGCTGTTTATAGTAATATGGTCGTTATCTATGGAATATTTAATTATGTGTAACTGCAAATTATATAGTTGTCTCTATTTAATTAAATTCCTTCCACCATTATTGAAGAGTTCTCAGAAAAACAGGTTTTGTATTAAGATTCATTGGTAAAATGAACTCAGGAATGAATGTGTACGATTTTATCATTTTGTCAATATACCGACCACTCGCTTCGACAGACAACTAAAAATGATGAAAGTTTCAGACGGACTTTAACATTAAAATGTCCGAAAACGAAATGACGTCAGTACTAAACTCCTCTTATGTCCGACCTT
This sequence comes from Lucinisca nassula, assembly GCA_963580285.1. Lineage (NCBI taxonomy): Eukaryota > Metazoa > Mollusca > Bivalvia > Lucinida > Lucinidae > Lucinisca > Lucinisca nassula. The sequence continues at coordinate 64,446,971 of OY757026.1, read as the reverse complement.
AAAGACAGTCTTTAACTAAAACGCTTTCTTCTACCTGTTTATTGCCATTCGGTTCGGTAAAGCAGTCAAAATCAGAATTGTTACTGGTGACAAGTCAAATAACATTCATACACCAGGACCTGTGATGTGGGAAGTTAGTCCCTAGCTCTAACCAAAGAGGTAATTTAGCTACACAATCATCAGATCCTTCAGCTGTCGAAATAATCAAATCGGGAAGGGTATTCCAATTTCTAATAGTTCTGGGGAAGAACGACTCTTTATAAATGTCAGTTCTTGCAGTAAGGGTCTGAAACGCCAACGAATGGTGATTTCTACAGTGTCTAGCGGGGGGAACAAGGTCATCTGTTGGAATGCTGGCAGCACCCTTTAGACCTTTGTTTAAAAAGATAAGCCTACTGTCTTTTCTCGAGAGACTCCCGTTTTAATTTTCCAAGTATTCCAGTGATGCTCCCAGTTTCAAAACAGTAATTGCCTGTTACAAATCTAGCAGCTCTATTCTGAACTTTCTCAATTTCATCGTTAAGGACCACTCCACTGGGGTCCCAGTTACAACTACCATATTCCAAGATTGGGCGAACAAGACCTTTATATGCTGCCTCTTTTACTTCCTGAGGGCACTGATGAAGATTTCGTCTCAGGAAACCAAGCATTCTATTTGCCTTAGTACACATGTTGCTAATATGTGTATTCCATCTCAAGTTTTGTGAGATTGTCACTCCAAGGTATTTAATGGAGTCCACATTCTTGAGGACCATTCCCTCTAAGGTGTAATAAGCCTCAACTTTATAAGATCTCTTCCTAGTTATCTGCATAATATTGCATTTAACTGGCTGAAATCTCATGCCCCATTTTCGGGCCCAACATCCTAATGTATGTCAGCCTGAAGTTTCAATGAGTCATCTGTATCTCTAATTTCCCGGTAACAAACACAGTCATCTGGGAACAGTCTTATTTCCGAGTCGATGTCAGTGGAAATATCATTGATGTACAGGGAGAACAAAAGTGGACCAAAAACTGTCCCTTGCGGGACTCCAGACAAAACCGGAGCCCACTCTAAAGATTCACCAGTCTCTTATACCGGAACAAGATAAGAGTTACCGTACTTGGCTTACTCTCGTGACGAAATGAAAAGTTTAATTTCGTTGGGTAACAGTAGGTAAGGCATCCAATCACAGCTCATTTAACAAATAATGTTTGGTATCAGCGGCAAGATGGATGCCGCTGCGAAGGAAAATCACATGGGAAAAAGAAAAGCTGCATTGGTTTGAAGTATAACAATAAACGTAATTGTATGTTAACTTATTTTGACCATGCATCAAATTCAATACCTTGAAACCTTTACGAATAAAAGTATATCTTATTTTTTTCGTGGGATCTTACTTTTTTCTGTCTCGAGGGGTAGGCAAGTCTAGTTTGAATTTGTCAATTGCTGGGCGTCTCGTTCCTGAGTCGTTTCGGCCTAATTTTGGGGGTAGGTCGTTTTGGTCAAATTGATGGGTCGTTTCGACCTAATTTTTTTTCTCAACATGTCAAAGTATTGCTTTGTAATATTGCATATCAGAGATCAGCCTGTGCTATTGCTATCTTCGCTCATTCCGTAATAAATAGTGCAGAAGCCATAGAGCCTAGAGAGCTCCTTTGAACAGCAAAGACTCTGATCACAATGACAGGTGCATGCTGATCATATACCATTGTTGGAGCAGATTTGCCTTTTTCGCAAATAACAAAAAAGTTGTTAGTCAGCACATGTTCAACACATTGCTTGAATAATGATATGTTAAGCAAACAGTTTGGGAGCAAATTCTTTCCTTTAAGAGTTTGACCCCTAGTGAAATGGTCACATGGAAGACAAAAACACTTTTGCAGGAATTGTCTCCCCTGAAGGTGTTCCCATTCCCCATAAAATTAAGTACCGGTAAACTGAAGTATAGTAATCTGTAAGGTCTTTGTATAATAGATACATTGTAGACCCCAGAAAACAATTCACATGTGATGTCAAGTCTTGTTTTCTCTGAAAAATGCTTTTCCTGCACCAGTAATGATTAAAGATGATTCTTACATGAGTGTTCATATATCATTGAATTTAATTTTATTAAAGGAGTTGAGGAAAAGGGATGAAATGCGAGGCTTTGCCAATCTTTTTATCCCTTTTCCTCAACAAGTTTAATAATTGTAATAATACATGAGCACAAATGCAAGATTCCATTTGTACATGTATATGACATTTAAAATGCATTTCATTCAAGATTTGTTAAAAAATGTCAATGTTCCTAGCTCCATTAGTAAATTCAACATTGTTGAGGTGCCATACATGTAACGTTACAGTGCGTATCTAACAAATTTGCATATTTAATCCACCAGTGGATTACGGAATTAATTACATGGGGTTATTACACTCCCTGACAGGACATCATATGGGCCCCAGTGAAGCGATTTTGGTACTTATCGCCTATGCGAGCAGCGAAGGTTCAGGCGAGCCTGCGCATCCGCACAGTCTCGGCAGAACCATCGCTGCTCGCTCATACAAGCAGTGAATCAAGAGGAACCTTCAGACAGAAAGCCATATCCCTTGTCCCTCTGAATGGCTGGGCATGCGCAGTTAAAATTTGTCATGACGGAATGCTCGAAGACACCAATTCGCTTGGCCGGGCTCATATAATAAAGAATTTAATACAAAGTTTGAATTCTTTTCGTTTTCTGTTTCAGTCGCCTAATGGCCTTAAAGAGAATGGGAATAGTGGAGAACTATGAGGTAAATAGTGAAAAATGGTACCCAAATATACCACATAAAAGCTTGGGGCAAGTCCCTTACCACTTTCAAGGTGCATTATTGAGCTACCGGGTCTCAATTTTTTTTTCTGGTTTTTATCTTCAATGCATACTCCTTTGTCATGTGTACACTTTTGGAGCCAAATACCGCTTCAGAACTTTGTGAAAATGGTCGTTTTCATTCGTGTTTACCCTTCGATCTGAACATGTGTTCGGAATTTCTGTTCTAAAAATAAATCTGTCACTTTACACATTCATGGCGATAGTATCATCTCTGAGTGTCGTTGCTTATGGCATGGTATTCAGCTTCATATTTTTTTCCGATTCAGGCATGGCCTAAGCAAACAAGACCAAAAATGAACGTCGCATAACGTCTATATGGGGATTCTATTTTTGTCACAAAGTAAAAATAGATCTAACTAGTGTTAGAAACCTAGTTAGGGAATCCCTCTCAAACTCGTTTACCTGTCATCATAATTTTTCGCATTTTTGCATAAAATGCATTCATTTGTATTGTTTTAAAGAAAAATACCGGCTATATGTATTTTATTTTTGGAAGCATTTTTTCAGATAGCTCAATAATGCACCTTTAAAGTGTGTCTGATAAAATACATTCGTTGTAAGTTTTGTAAAACTTAACTCTTGTCCTGCTGAGCCCGCATAGGTCTGATCTTTCAAACAATGCAGATCCAGATCAGATGGCTTCTGAAGAAGCCATCTGATCAGGATCTTCATTGTTTGCCATTCAGTTTACGTATTTGTTGCAATGATTTGCATCAAGTAATCTGATTGTTTGATAATCAGTAGTGGGTGTGGCATATATGAATATTCAGCAGGACAAGGGTTAATACAATTAACCCTTCAAGCGCTGAAGAAAAAACGATAAGAAAACATGCTTATTCCAATATACTTGAAAATTTTCCACCAGAAACATGAACTTTTTCAGATAAAAATCCTGATGTTTTTCATGTTTTTGCTCTAAACATAGATTGTGAGTACTCATTAGAACTGCCTCAGCTTTTGAGCAGAAATAGGAAAAATAATGAAAACCCCTGTAAACCCAAGTTTTACTACATTAAAATTGGGTGTATGGGGGTCAAATTATATAGGCTTGTTTTCATGATGTATAGCCAGCAATTTGATTTTTGTTGCACCTGCAACAGGCAATGGGCAATATAGGAGTCAAGTAAAACTATAAGAGCTTCATTGATCCTTTCTTTACCTCCTTATACATAGTCAGAGTCCATTTTTAAAATTTAGGGGTGTCAGGTTGTGTTTTATTCAAAATTTAAAAATAGCTGAACTTTTTGCAAATATTGATCTTGACCAACATTTTAAGAAAATGTTGCTTTGGTGACCTTCTTCCAAAATAGCTAAATACAGTCGAACTTCATTGGCTCGAACACCTTTGGGACCACGAAATCCGTTCGAGACACTGAGGCTTACTGCCAGGAGGCATAACGGGGTACTTTTCGACATATTTTCGGTGCTCTGTAATGAAAATGTATGCTGTGTGTACTCATTAGAATAGCCTCATCGAGGCGATTCTAATTAGTACACACAGCATGCATTTGCAAGATAAAAGATGAAAATCTAAATTATCTCGCACCAATTCTTATGTAGAGGACTTCCCTAGGGGCTCAAGAACGGGTTCGACTCAGCCATGGTAAACGAGCCACCGGTGTTCGAGCCATCGAAGTTCTACTGTAGTTCCACTCTGTCTGGTGAATGAGATGGCCTCCAGAGCATACATGTATAATAGAAAAAGTTTTAAACGACAACTCCTCCTACATGTATATCCATGGGCCAAGTTCAGTCGAACTTCATAGGAATGTTTCTTAGTTAACCTCTAACAAAATAGCTAAAACAGTGCAGCTCTGATAACTAAAATGGCACTCAGAGCTAAAGCTAACAAAAATCATTAAAATCATTTATTTGCTTTAGTTGCCAACTCCTCCTCACCCTTGGGCCAATTTCAGTCAGTCTTCATAGGAATGTTACTTAGGTGACCCATTGCAAAATAGCAAAAATCGTTTTGCTCTGATGAACAAGAGTTAAAAATAGAAAAATCTTTTAATAGCACCTCCTCCTATACCCTTGGGTCAGTTTCATTCAAACTTAATAGGAATGTTGCTTAGGTGACCCTCTACCAAATTAGCTAAAATTATTTGGCTTGGATGAACCAAATGGCCACCAGAGCTAAAAAAGAAAATCATCAACAATTTGCTTTAGTTGCCAACTCCTCAACCCTTGGGCCAATTTCAGTCAGTCTTCATAGGAATATTACTTAGGTGACCCATTGCAAAATAGCATAAATTGGTTCGCTCTAATGAACAAGAGCTAAAAAAAGAAACATCTTTTAATAGCAGCTCCTCCTAAACCCTTGGGCAAATTTCAAGCAAACTTCAAAGGAGTGTTGCCTAGATTACCCTCTTCTAAAAATAAAAATAAAATCGGATGACCAAACTGGTCACCAGATCTAAAAATAGAAAAAAATCAACAATTTGTTTATTAATGTTGCTTAGGTCAACCTCTACCAAATTAGCTAAAAATGTTCTGCTCTGATGAACAAGATGGCTGCCAGAACTTTAAGAAATTATTAACATCTTTGAAATCAGGTGAGCGATCCTGAGGGCCATCTTGGCCCTCTTGTTTTTGTAGGTGTATACTAAGATGGGAAATCTTTTCTACGGTCATTCTCTCCCTTCCGCTGATTCAAGAAGGGCAGTTGTCAGTTTCTGGCGAAAGAATGTGCACTGAACTGGTTAACCGCTTACGTATAAGCCTGCCCAGGAAAGTGTTGATAGGTAAACTGACCGGCTCAAAAATGACCTAAATAGTGTTGACTGGGCCGTAAAACTCCAATACAAACAAACAAACAAAACTAAGATGGGATTTTGCATGTGTGTGTACATGTACATGTACGTTATAAATTAACCCATTGCATGAGAGAAACCCCTAAAGGGGTACCATGACAAACAGTGCAGGCCACGATGCTGCAGAATGTGACGTCAGATCAAGGCCAGCACTACCGTATTTGCTAACAGAATTTTCTGTCAAAAATTGCATTAAAGGAAAACAACCACAAAAATTAACATTCACTTCAGAACAAAGGTTTTGAGGAGACAATAATTTTGGTACAAATTTTATAAAAATTGACTGAGTGGTTTAGAAGTTATGACCTTTTGAATATTTCGCAAATTCTGGTTTTGTTAGTCCAGAACGAGGCTGTGAGTAAATGACGTCATAAACTCACAATTGGAAAACTTTGAATTACAGCGATTCTCGTGCAATAAAACAGCAATAAATAGTTCAGTATGCATTCCATTTATTCAATGTGATGATAATTCACTGTTTTTAAGTACAAAATCTGAAAAGTATGCTGTAAATTATTATTTTTCTATTTTGGTCACGTGACTAGATTAACAAAATGGCGGCCCTCATAGACAGCAATTGTAAAATGTTCAAATGGTCATAATTTCAAAACCACTCAACGGATTTTCATAAAGTTTTTACCAAAATGTTCGCCTCATCAAAGACAATATTTTAAAGTCACAGTTTATTTTTGTGGGTCTTTCCCTTTAATATGAAAAATAGGACTGACACCCATTGTATGACAAATGGACTTGTCCAACATATAGCTATGGAAGAGTCCACCAGTATACAATGGGTAAAGTTTATATTTCCAGCGAATTCGGGACTATGCTATAGCAGTTGTTGGAATTGGAGGGGTGGGCAGTGTTGCTGCTGAGATGTTAACAAGATGTGGCATTGGGAAGGTAAGCAGAAAACTTTGAATACCGTAAAAATCTTAACCCTTATCTTGCTGAATATTCATTTAAGCCACACCCATTCCTGACTTTGAACCAATCAAATTACTTGATGTAATTTATTGCTACAAATTCATAAACTAAATGCCAAACAGTGTAGATCCTGATCAGATGGCTTCTTCAGAAGCCATCTGATCTGGATCTACACTGTTTGCAAAGATAGGGGTTGTCGTGAACAGCAAGATAAGGGTTAAACATTCTATCACCTTGAGGACTTAGTGTAATTCTCCTAAAATTTTACCAAATTGGTTTCATGATGCAGCAAGGAGTCCAAAAGGTGTAGACAGAAGGACAAACAGTGTAGACCCTGATCAGACTGCTCCTTCAGGAGCAGTCTGATCTGGGTCTGCACTTTTTGTTTAGGCTTATCCGTCCCAATACTTACGATCATTACGGTAAATGTATAAATCTGCAGTCCAAATGCCTGCCCGGAATGGTGTGGTTAAGTAATCTGACCAGATCAGGCCATCCTTAAAAAATTCTTGGTTTGCTGTGCTCCTACATGTACCTACCCACACAGATTGCCCCTACCCAAAAAATTTTATTACCATCCTGAGAAAAAGATTTTTTTTTTTTTGAAATCCTGATTAAACTCAAATTTAACAAACTAAGCCAAATTTCAATAAGATGACATTTTTGTTTTTTGTTCTTGTTTTTTTTTTGCTGTTTTATTTTTTTTTTTTCAGAGAAAATCAGGCTGAAAAATCAGACAATAAGTATTTGAAATGATGTCTCAGGTTGTTGTAGGGTGCTTTAAGGGTCAAATATCTTTTCAGATCTAAAAAAAAAAAAGACCTACCTTCCTACCCACCTCACATATGATGGGTAGGAGCACAGCAAACAAAAAAAATTAAGGTTGGCCTCAGTATGACCTATTTAATACTTACTGGGTCTTTAAACTCTAACCAAACAAACTTTATTGGTAGTCTACAATGGACATAAGAGGCATTTTTTCTGAAGCAGTTATCTTCCCGGATTTGTTACCCTGATGTTACTTTGTTTAGATATATTTACACCACAGCCTCTTTATAAAACAAACTCAGCCCCTGCCCATCAGCACTTGGTGAAATAGATGGGCTGCATAATGCTTCCACACGGAGCTGAAACCGACCACACATTAGTACAGGTAAACCTGTTAGAGGATCTACGCCTGTACAGGCAAAGTGGTGTGAGTAGGACCATCCATGCTAATAAACCCTATTGGTTTCATTGGGCGGCAGGACTTGAGATGTCATTTCATCTCAGTGTCGGGTAAAAGTCCCACAAAATTGGAAGCAATGTCTCTAAAACGACCTTTTCAGTGTTGACGGGGACGTTAAACCTCAAATCAAACAAATCTTTATAAAAATATTCAATATATTGTATGCTCTTTATAAATCACATTTTTTTTCTAATGTACAGTGTGGTTAACTAGTATGTTTACACTCTTTACAGGCCTCATATTTTTCAGGCATGTGCAGGATTTCAGGCTTTTAGAGCTTGATTTTCCTTCCCATATTCTGTTTAAAATGATTATTTAATCCTTATCCTGCTGAAAACAGTTTTTTAGCCACACCCATTTCTGACTATTCACCAATCAAATTATTTGATATAATGTACTTTTTCAATTCACAAACTGCATTACAGAGTAGATCCTGATCGATTGCTTCTTCAGAAGCTATCTGACATGGATCTACAATGTTTGCAAAGGTATTGTTTGTTTGATTTGAGGGTTAATGTCCCCGTCAACACTGCAAAGGTCATTTTGGAGACATTGCTTCCAATTTTGTGGGACTTTTATCCAGCATTGAGCAGAAATGACATCTCAAGCCCTGCCACTCAATGAAGCCAATGGGTTTATAAGCATGGGTGGTCCGACTAGCACTGCATTGCCTGGGCAGGCTTAGATCCTCTAAGCAGTTTACCAGTATTCCTGTGCGGGTCAGTTTTAGCTCTGCATCGAAATCATGGACCCCGTCTATTTCTTCAAGCCCCGATGGGAGGGGGCTAGTTGGCAAAGGTACTGGTTGTTGTGTTCAGCAGGACAAGAGATGATAAAGTTGCAAAATCGGGCCTTTCAGGCAAGAAAAAGCTAGGTCAGTATAAGACCTGGTAGGACAACGACTTGTTCAGAATCAGAATTGTTACTGGTGACACGTCAAATGACATTCATACACCAGGAGCATTTTGTGTTTCATAAAATCCTTTCTTGATTTTTAAGTTGAGTAGACCCTAATCATTCTGCTCTTATTTGTACAGTCGAACTTCAATGATTCGAGCACGTTTGGGACCTCGAAAATCTGTTCGAGACAGGGGTAGTTCGAGCCACTGAGGTTACTGTCAGGAGGCATAAAGAAATACTTTTAGACATCTTTTCTGTGTTCTATAATGAAAATGCATGCTGTGTGTACTCATTAGAATCGCCTCATCGAGGCAATTCTAATGAGTACACACAGCATACATTTGCAAGATAAAAGACTAAAATCTCTTTAATTATCCCCCACTATTTCTTATGTAGAGGATTTCGCTAGGGGCTCAAGAATGGGTTTGACACATCCATGGTAAACGAGCCATCAGTGTTTGAGCCTTTGAAGTTCTACTGTAGTTCCTTTTATGCTCTTTTTGTATAAAAAGCTCAACAGCCTGCCCATTTGCACAATCTGATAAGCACCTCTATGTGCCCTGCTTGGATAGTATAAAACCTCTACTTTCTCTTTATATTGCCCCCGCCCATAGGGGCTTGAAGAAATATATTGGCTGCATGATGCTTCCACGCAGAGCTGAATCCGGCCTGCACACTAGTACTGGTAAACCGCTTAGAGTATCTAACTCTAAGCCTGTCCTGGAACAGCTGTGCGAGGCAGACAGTCCATGCTAATAAACCCTATTGGTTTCATTGGGCGGCAGGGCTTGAGATGTCATTTCATCTCAATGTCGGGTAAAAGTCCCACAAAATTGGAAGCAACGTCTCCAAAATGACCTTTACAGTGTTGATGGGTACGTTAAACCTCAAATCAAACAAACAAATTGTCTTTATAAAATTTCAAGCCTCACGCAACTCTCTGTAGCCAAGCATATAAAATTTCAAGACTCACACAACTCTGTGTAGCCAGGCAAGTAAGTTTGTGTCTTTCCATGTTGTCTTGAGGTTGGTTGTTCAAAACTATTGTTAAAACTTTGATCATTTATAATAAAATTATTAATGGGACATATGCTTTTTTGGGGGCTGAAAAAAATGTGAGTAGCTTTTGCATTTAGCTTTTGTACATTTTTCCAGTAAAAATAACAAAATTCATTTATATAATGTAATTGCTGGAGCAACTAAAACACTTTTATAGCACTATCATTGGGGGCGAGTGCAGAAACTCTAGTGCTCAAATAACCATGTAATATCCAATCAAAAAGCAATGGTTATGTAAAGAAAGTTGTTTTTCTATGTAAGTCTGATTCTTTGGGGTGGGAGGTGGGGAATCTTTCTTGCTTCAAGCTATATGTTGTCTAAAACCAAGCTATAATAATCAGTGTTTACCCATTTAGTACCAGAAACCCCAAAACGGGTACCCTGGCAAACAGTTCAGGCCCAGATCAGATGCCGCTGAATGCAGCGTCTGATCAGGGCCTCCACTGTTTGCTAATAGTTCATTCGTTTTCCAAATAAATTTTGTAGAAAACGGAACCTGACATCCCTAAGTTTTGAAATGGACTTCTGCTATATATAAGGAGGAAGATTGCTACAAAAACTGTTAACTCTTATCATGCTGTTCACAACAATCCCTATCTATGGAAACAGTGTAGATCCAGATCAGATGGCTTCTGAAGAAGCCATCTGATCAGGATGTACACTGTTTGACATTAAGTTTATGGCTCTGTAAGAATAAATTGTATCAAGTAATTTGATTGGTTCAAAGTCAGGAATTGGTGTGGCTAAACTGAATATTCAGCAGGATAAGGGTTAAGCATGGCCAATGGATGTGGGTTTCTGGTTTCTTACAAAGATAAAGAACTCCTCCTTGACTTTATTTCTACACATACACATGTTACCTCCCTTATAACTTGGCAGCTGTGAAGCACCTTGCCAATAGATTTTGATATGAAAGTAAAGCATTTTATAGTGACTTGATTTAGCCCCTGCCCATCCGGGCTTGGAGAAATAGATTGGGCTGCATGGTGCTTCCACGCAGAGCTGAAACTGACCACATGAGTACTGATAAACCGCTTAGGACTACGTCTGCCCAGGCAAAGTGTTGTGAGTAAGACCTCTCAGTGCTAAAAGCCATTTGGTTTCATTTGTCCGCAGGGCTTCAGATGTCATTTCATCTCTGTGTCCTGTAAAAGTCCCACTAAATTGGAAGCAACATCTCCAAAATTACCTAAATAGTGTTAACGGGGACATTAAACCTCAAATAAAACAAAGCAAACTTATAACTCATCAGCCAAATCAATGTGTTTGTTTGTTTGGTTTGAGATTTAACGTCCCCGCTTACACTGTAAAGGTCATTTTGGAGACGTTGCTTCCAATTTTGTGGGACTTTTACCCGACATTGAGTTGAAATGACATCTCAAGCCCTGTCCCCCAGTGAAACCAACAGGGTTTATTAGCATGGACGGTCCGCCTCGCACCCAAATCAGTGTGAAGCCCCTTTCCGAAGAAAGGTTTTTATAGTGACTAAATCATCGATTAGCCAGTCTAAACAGTGTTATAAATAGAGGATCTTACATGTACATTAAAATTCCTATATTGAGACCACCTTTGAGACTGTTCAATAGTGGTCTTTAGACCACTTTCAAACAGTCCCAAAGGTAATCCTGACCAGAGGATATTGTGTACAGAAAACACGAAGACAGAATCAGTGTTCTCTTCTTATTAAGCTTTTTAAAGCAGAATTGGTCTTAATTTTAGGTGGTCTTAACTCTTATGGTGCTGTTCACGACAACCCATGTCTTTGGAAACAGTGTAGATCCAGATCAGATGGCTTCTGAAGAAGCCATCTGATCAGGATCTACACTGTTTGACATTCAGTTTATGAATTTGTAGGAAGAAATTGCATGAAGAAATCTGATTGGTTCAAAGTCAGAAATCGGTATGGCTTAACTGAATACATGTAGGAAGTGTTTCCTGACAACATTGACATACATGTAGCCCAAGATAAGAGGTGGTTTTCTCATTTCAGCACGAAAACATATGTTGTTGGTGTCCATGAGGCACTTCTAATGAGTATTCATACAGAACTAGTGATAAGGAAATATATGAAATGACAGATTATGCAGCTTGCAGTGTTGAGGAACTTTGTACAGATATGTCTAATATGCTATATACAACATACATTTTATGTTTGATAACACCTACCATGGTATCAGAAAAAGTTGGTATTTGTTGATAATCATGATCTGTACTTCTGCATTGTAGTAAATGTTGGTATTCATTAAAATACCAAAGAAGACAAAAAATATTAAACATGTACCAAGAAACTTAAAATACTTGGTCAAGTAACCAAAATAATGCCAATATAGCAGGCTTTTATTGGAAAAATATTGCTGGTTGTCAGGAGCATTTTTGACAGGAAAAATGCTCCTGACAACCAGTTACCGGTTGTCAGGAGCATTTTACATAGCAAAAATGCCCCTGACAACCTGTTGTTAGAAGACGCAGCCATACATGTATTCAGCAAGAGAAGGGTTAATGGCGGAATTTCACTGTACATGCATGGTAATTACCAATCAAATTTATGAAATGAGCCTTCATTTTACATGAAATGGCAATGGGTATAAGATTTTGTTTATCATAATGATTTTTTAAGGATTTTATTTTCAAAAAATTCAAAACAAATTTCAGTGGAAAAAAGGGTTGTCATAGACACCATCATATGACCTTACATGCCATTAACCTTTATCTTGCTGTTCATGACAACCCCTATCTTTGGAAACAGTGTAGATCCAGATCAGATGGCTTCTGAAGAAGCCATCTGATCAGGATCTACTTTGTTTGACATTCAGTTTATGAATTTGTAGCAATAAATGACATCAAGTAATTTGATTGGTTGATAGACAGAAATGGGTGTGGCTTAAATGAATATTCAGCAAGATGTGTTATTATTGCATGTACTAGTTAACTAAATGTGTTACTATTATTATCATCATTGTTATTTCTTTATGGATATAGAGAATACCAGATTCATGTCTTTTAAGATCAAATTTATCAGGCAGGGCTTCGAGGACCCATGTAGAATCGCGAGGCTTGCAGAGCTTTCTTGAAGCCAAGCCTAATAAACTTGATATCAGATGGCACAAATCTGGTATTCTGTTTATCCCCTTCTACACTCTTAAATTGGCAATTAGGATCACTTATGAATTGTCCTCAGTGCCTCCCAACATTCCGGCATGCAATAATCAGTCAGTAGCCGACCATATTTTTTCGGTGATATCTTGTGAAAGTATTTTTTTCATTTTTTTGCCATTTTTTTAGTAGTTCAGTTCATTCATAAAAGTGTAATTTCAAATTGACTTGATAAAGCTCACTTGGCTTAAGATAGCAAATCTTTATCAGGTCATTGTGTTACAATGCAATTAATATAGGGGGTAACTGATAAATATGTATATGGAGCTTATGAAACAATTCCATAGGGCCTAAAATATGAATCTAAAAATATTCATCACGAAAACACTCCTTAATAATTTTGACCCCCTTGAACCCGACTTTTATGTAGTAAAATTGGGGTTTACAGGTGTGAACATTATTTTTCTTATTTCTGCTCTAAAATATAGATTGTGGGTATTCGTTAGAACCACCTCGATGAGGCGGTTCTAACGAATACCCACAAACTATATTTTTAGCAGAAATAAGAAAAATGTCACAATTTTTCATCTGAAATTTTGCGTTTTTTCGTCGGTAAAGTTCACAATGTATTTGTAAAGGCATGTTTTCGTAATGGATGTAAACAAGACATTGGTTTTCAAGCCATTGAAGATTCACTATAATTTCAGTTATTATTGTTTGACTATGATAAAGTGGAGCTGGCCAACATGAACAGATTATTTTACCAACCCCACCAAGCAGGTCTCAGTAAAGTAGAAGCTGCAGAGAAAACACTCAAGTAGGTAGCATCAGTCATTTGCCGATCATTAGATAAAAAGTTCAAACATATTGAAAATTTTTCCACCAAAGATGAAAATTTTCAGAAAAAAATATATTTTTTTAGCTCACCTGTCACGTAGTGACAAGGTGAGCTTTTGGGATCACTTTTCGTCCGTCGTCAGTGCGTGTGTGTGTGCGTGCGTGCGTGTGTGTGTGCGTAAACTTTTTCTTCAAATGACATCTCCTCCTAAACCACTGATCGGATTTTGACCAAACTTCACAGGAATGATCCTTAGGTGGTCCCCTTTCAAAGTTGTTCAAATGGTTCCGGTCCATTGCACATCTAGGTCACAGGAGCTAAAAATAGTTTTTTTAAACGAAAACTTTAAAAATCTTCTTCTCTGAAACTGCAAGGCCCAGGTCTTCGATATTTGGTATGAAGCTTCATCTAGTGGACCTCTACCAAGATTGTTCAAATTATAGCCCTGGGGGCCAAAATGCCCCCGCCCCGGGGGCCTTTGGTTTTACATGGGCTTATATAGGGAAAATCATTAAAAAGTCTTCTTCTCTGAAACCACAAGTCTTTAATATTTGGTGTGAAGCTTTACCTGGTGGACCTCTACTAAGATTGTTCAAATTATAGCCTTGGGGCCAAAAATGCCCCCGCCCCGAGGGCCTTTGGTTTTACATAGGCTTATACAGGGAAAATCTTTAAAAAATCTTCTTCTCTGAAACCGCAAGGCCCAGATCTTTGATATTTGGTGTGAAGCTTCATCGAGTGGACCTCTTTCAAGATTGTTCAAATTATAGCCCTGGGGGCCAAAATACCCCCGCCCTGGGGGCCTATGGTTTTACATAGGCTTATATAGGGAAAATCATTAAAAAATCTTCTTCTCTGAAACCACAAGGCTCAGGTCTTTAATATTTGGTGTGAAGCTTTACCTGGTGGACCTCTACTAAGATTGTTCAAATTATAGCCTTTGGGCCAAAAATGCCCCCGCCCCGGGGGCCTTTGGTTTTACATAGGCTTATACAGGGAAAATCTTTAAAAATCTTCTTCTCTGAAACCGCAAGGCCCAGATCTTTGGTATTTGGTGTGAAGCTTCATCTTGTGGACCTCTACCAAGATTGTTCAAATTACAGCACTGGGGGCCACAATGCCCCCGCACCAGGGGCCTATGGTTTTACATAGGCTTATATAGGGAAAATCATTAAAAAGTCTTCTTCTCTGAAACCACAAGGCCCACGTCTTTAATTTTTTGTGTGAAGCTTTACCTGGTGGACCTCTACTAAGATTGTTCAAATTATAGCCTTTGGGCCAAAAATGCCCCCGCCACGGGGGCCTTTGGTTTTACATAGGCTTATACAGGGAAAATCTTTAAAAATCTTCTTCTCTGAAACCGCAAGGCCCAGATCTTTGATATTGAGTGTGAAATTTCATCTAGTGGACCTCTACCAAGATTGTTCAAATTATAGCCCTGGGGGCCAAAATGCCCCCGCCCCGGGGGGCCTATGGTTTAACATAGGCTTATATAGGGAAAATCATTAAAAAATCTTCTTCTCTGAAACCACAAGGCCCAGGTCTTTAATATTTGGTGGTAAGCTTTACTTGGTGGACCTTTACTAAGATTGTTCAAATAATACCCTTGGGGCTAAAAATGCCCCGCCCCGGGGGCCTGTGCTTTTACATAGGCTGATACAGGGAAAATCTTTAAAAATCTTCTTCTCTGAAACCGCAAGGCCCAGATCTTTGGTATTTTGTTGTGAAGCTTCATCTAGTGGACCTCTTTCAAGGTTGTTCAAATTATAGCCCTGGGGCCAAAAATGCCCCCACCCCGGGACCCTTTGGTTTTTCATAGGCTTATATAGGGAAAACCTTTAAAAATCTTCTTGTCTGAAACCAGAAGGCCAAGGTCTTTGATATTTGGTATGAAGCTTCATCTAGTGGACCATTCCCGAATTTGTTCAAATTAAAGCCCTTGGGCCTAGAATGTACTGGAGACACTAATTCTCAGGTGAGCGATTCAGGGCCCTCTGGGCCCTCTTGTTTCATATTTCTGTGCAAAACATAGTTATGGGAACTCATTAGAACCGCCGGCAGAGTTTGACATTAACCCAGGACAGATGGACATTGTCTGGTCTTGAAAATCTTCTGCCACATTTATTATAATCCATATTTTTAATCCGTTTCCAATAAAAATTGTTGTTTTCAGTTTGTTGCTCAAGTTTAACTATGTAAATATATAAATAATAATCGAAATAATCTGATGACTGTAGAACTAACCTATCTTTTTAGTATGTTAATGTTGAACCCTGTAGTTACTGCCTCATTGACAGCCCCTGCCCATCAGGGCTTGAAGAAATATATGGGCTGCATGATGCTTCCACGCAGAGCTAAATCCGACCCGCACACAAGTACTGGTAAACTGCTTAGGTGATCTAAGCCTGCCCAGGCAAAGCGGTGCGCAAGAGTTGGACCGTCCATGCTTATAAACCTTATTGGTTTCATTGGGCGACAGGGCTTGAGATGTCATTTCATCTCAATGTCGAGTAACATTCTCACAAAATTGGAAGCAAAGTGTCCAAAATGACCTTTAAAGTGTTGACGGGGACGTTAAACCTCAAATCAAACAAACAATTACTGCCTCATTGAGGTGCTTCTAAAGAGTGCCCACAACCTATGTCTTGGGGCAGAAATAAGAAAAAATTATGTATGTCCCTGTAAGCCCCAGTTTACTCTATATTAACCCTTATCTTGCTGTTCACGACAACCCCTATCTTTGGAAACTGTGTAGATCCAGATCAGATGGCTTCTGAAGAAGCCATCTGATCAGGATCTACACTGTTTGACATTCAGTTTATGAATCTGTAGGAATAAATTACATCAAGTAATTTGATTGGTTGATAGACAGAAATGGGTGTGGCTTAGATGAATATTCAGCAAGATAAGGGTTAAGTGGGGTTTAGAGAGGTATTCATTCCAAGGACTTGTTATCAGGATGTGTGGCTCTTTGGTGTGCCTGTGACTTGTGATCAGGAGGTTTTATATTCAATCCCCCATGGGGTCCCTCAACATTCTTTGGTAGAGTTTGATTATGAAATGTGTTCTGCTGTCAATCTCTCCCTTCCACTAATTCTTGAAGGGTAGTTGTCTGTTTCTGGCAAAAGAATGTGGCCTTAGCCACTTAGTTCATGTATTAGCATAGATTAAGCTAATGAGGCTCGAACTCCCCCGGTCTCAAAAATGTTTTCAAGATCTCGAAGAGGAGTTGGGCCCATCCCAGTCTATCTGATGGTCTTCTTTTGCTCCAGCATTTCAGTGGTTTCTTGCTGTCGAGCCCTCCATGTTGTTTCATCTCTGTGGTTGTTTGACTTTTGTGTTCAGGGAGATGTTGCACTAATGAGTTAGGAATCCTTCATGCAAACTGAACAAATTATTTGTCTAAATCACGACTGAAATAAGGGCGAGGATTGTGGCCAGGTAAAATCAATTTAAACCCCCCAGTGGATTTCGTTTCACTGGCCATTCCAAGGTGGTTCTTCTGTCACAGTTTATTGTGTGTGTGTATCGCTTATATGATTTTGGTTTGAATAGCCAATTTGCCATTTTGTGGGAAAGTAGCTGCCCTTTTGATGTAGCTGCTATTGATGTTTCCATTATGGTCTAGTACATGTGTAGTTTCATATTTGTGCTTCTTTCCCTTTGGTGTCTCTGATGGGAGCTGTGGGTTAATTGTATCGAGGGAAGTCCAAGTCGGATCTGACAAGCTGGAGGTTGTAGCTTCCTTTTGCTACCTAGGTGATATGCTCTCAGCAGCGGGTGGTTGCGACCTTTCAACCACATCACGTGTGAAAACAGCCTGGAAGAAATTCAAGGAGTTGCTACCAGTTCTCTCTTCCCCCCACCTCTCGTTCAAGACACGTGGCCGTGTGTACAGCTCTTGTGTGCGAAGTGCAATGCTCCAAGCCAGTGAGACATGGCCATGGACAAAGCAAAACCTCCATCGTCTTCAGTGGAATGACAAGGCAATGATCAGACAGATCTGCAATGTCAAGCCACAGGACACTGTCACCATCAGGTCCAGTGAGTTCATTGAGCGCCTTTGCATTGAGGACCTGGACTCATCCTGAAAGAGAGAAGGCAGACATATGGACCGCTCCAACAGTGCAGTCAAGACTGCCTGTGACATACAGGTAGGTGGAAAGCAGGGGCCTGGAAGGCCGAAGATGACCTGGAAGCAGCTGACAGAAAGAGATTGCAGAGATTGGAAGCTCTCTGCTATCAATTCTCATGAAAGACAAACCTGGAGATCTGGTGTAAGATCTGCCATGCGTATAGTAAGCCAGCTACCTGGAAGTGGACATTGCCCCTGTACCTGCACTTTAATCAAAAATTGGTTGATGATGATGATGTTGATGATGATGATGGTCCCTGATCATTTCCTCCACTTCTATTTTGAAAACATGGACTGAGCTCATGTGCTGGGTCACTGACAAACAGTGTAGACCCAGATCAGATGCTGCAAGACTGCCTGTGACATACAGGTAGGTGGAAAGCAGGGGCTGAAGATGACCTGGAAACAGCTGACAGAAAGAGATTGCAGAGATTGGAAGCTCTCTGCTATCAATTCTCATGATAGACAAGCCTGGAGATCTGGTGTAAGATCTGCCATGCTTATAGTAAGCCAGCTACCTGGAAGTGGACATTGCCCCTGTACCTGCACTTTAATCAAAAATTGGTTGATGATGATGATGATGATGACTATGATTCCTGATCATTTCCTCCACTTCTATTTTGAAAACATGGACTGAGCTCATATGCTGGGTCACTGACAAACAGTGTAGACCCAGATCAGATGCTGCAGAATGCAGAATCTGATCAGGGTCTACACACTTTACTCAAAAACAGCTACAGTAGAACTTCGATGGCTCGAACACCGATGGCTCGTTTACCATGGATGTGTCGAACCCATTCTTGAGCCCCTTGCGAAATCCTCTACATAAGAAATAGTGGGGGATAATTAAGGATATTTTAGTCTTTTATCTTTTATGCTGTGTGTACTCATTAGAATCGCCTCGATGAGACGATTCTAATGAGTACACACAGCATACATTTTCCTTATTGAACACCGAAAAGATGTCTGAAAGTATCTCGTTATGCCTCCTTACAGTAACCCTCAGGGGCTCGAACTACCCCTGTCTCGAACAGATTTTCGAGGTCCCAAAGGTTTTCGAGCCATTGAAGTTCGACTCTATTTAAAGATTAAACAATAATGCCCAAGTCCCTTGAGGACAATTTTCCCAGCCTACACTCAGACTATGAACCCACCAGTGTAGTTCGTGCTTTGATTTTGTGTTTTTCAGAGAAATCAATCCAGATGTACAGTTTGAAGCCTACAACTATAATATTACAACAATGGACAACTTTAATCATTTTGTCTCTAGAATTACGTAAGTACTGAAATCATTACAGTTATGTCCGCTCTAAAACCAACAGAATTTAGACCCTTTTCAGTGTTTGTTTGTTTGTATTGGAGTTTAACGGCCCAGTCAACACTGTTTTAGGTCATTTTTGAGCCGGTCGGTTAACCTATCCACACTTTTCCTAGGCAGACTAATACGTAAGCGGTTAACCAGTTCAGTGCACATTCTTTCGCCAGAAACTGACAATTGCCCTTCTTGAATCATCTGAAGGGAGAGTATGACCATAGAAAAGGTTTCATGATCAATCTCCACAAAAGAACTTTGCCGACCCAGCAGGTATAGAACCCGCATCCTCCTGATCACAAGTCAGACCCGCATCTGACTGGGCTACCGAGGCCGGCTCACTTCTCCGTGGGACAGGGCTTATAGAAAAGCAAACAGGCAGTCCAAAAAGGTGTCTCCCTTTGAAAATGGCAGACAAATATGCAAATCTGCCAGGTGTTCCCATTCTTCTTAAATGGAGCAAGAACTCATGATGGGTTTGTGTTTTACACCATACATGTACACAAAACCTTGGTCTTTAATTTTTGAATTTCTGAATGATAAAAATAGTAGAATAAGAGTACAAAAAGTGCAGAGCAGGGGAGCTATGCTGTCCAATGACAGCTCTTGTTTTTTGGCTTTATATTTTGAATGATTATTTTGTTCGTTTGAATTGAGGCTTTACGTCCCCGTCAACATTATTTGGGTCAATTTTGAGAAGTTGTTTCCAATTTTGTGAGACCCAACATTGAGATGAAATGACATCTCAAGGCCTGCGGCCCAAACAAACCAGAAGGGTTTATATGTAGGGATGGTCTGACTAACACCACTTTGCCTGGGCAGGCTAAAACCTTCATAGCTCCAGATATGACAATTTTTTTCTTCTGAAAAGAACTGATACTTTTCTTATTTCTGCACGAAAACATAGGTCGTGGGGTTGTGGGTATACATTAAAAGCCTTCGGTGAGGCGCTGCTAATGAGTACCCACAACATATGTTTTCTTGCAGAAATAAGAAAACTAAAATGTGGATACCCCCTCTTAACCCATTGCATGCGGGAAACCCCTGTAGGGGTACTTTGGCAAACAGTAAAGGCCCAGATCAGGGTCTGCACTATTTGCTAATAGTGTGTGTGTGTGTGTGAATTCGGGTTTAACGTCGCTTTCAACAATTTTTCAGTTATATCACGACAGTGTCTGGTTGCGACAGGGAGCTCAATGCTCACTTTTATAGTGCTGCCTCACTTAAGTATCATGTACCAGACACATTACATGATACCACACCCAGTCACATTATCCTGACACTGGGTCGACCAGTCCTAGCTCTACCCCGTAAATCTGAGTGCCAAGGGAGGAGCAGCTAGTACCATTTTTAACGGCTTTGGTATGTCGCGGCCCGGGATCGAACCCGTGACTTCCCGTTCCCCGGAGCTATTTGCTAATAGAATTTTCTGTCAAAAATATATTAAAAAGAAAAAGTAGGCCTGACACCCCTTATATGACAAATGGACTTGTCCATCATATAGCAATAGAAGAGTCCACTAGTATACAATAGGTTAACTGGTGTAATGTTATGTCCTTCGATATCTCAGCTCGGGACAATTTTCAACAGTATTTGTGCAATAACCCTTGTTTGTTTCTCTTTACAGGAAAGGTGGGTTGAAACAAGACACTCGGGTTGACCTGGTTCTTAGCTGTGTTGATAACTTTGAAGCTAGGATGGCAATAAATACAGTAAGAATGTTAACGCTTAAGATGCCAGTCACAACAGTTGTAGTCTGCTTTATTGTCAATTAGTCACTTTAAAATTAATTGTTTACAAACAGTGTGGACCTAGATCAGACTGCTCCTCTAGGAGCAGTCTGATCTCGGTCCACATCTGATTGCCTACATGCAAAAATGTGTTTGAAAAGTTTGAAAGAAGATGCCACAGATGCTATAAACAGACAACATTTACCAAGGCATATTTTCTTCGCATCTTATTGGTTACTTTTTAACCTTGTAGACCAATATAGGTAGTCAGTCATGCTTTCTGACTCACTTGTATATGAGTCTAACTGGTAATTGGGAGACTGCAGCTTAAACTCTGTTTTGTTTGTTGAGATTGATCAAAAAATACTTTAATACATCACACAAAAATGCCAATATAATTTTGTTCCCCCTATAACCCACTTTTATATAGTAAAACTGGTGTTTACAGGGGTAAGCCCTTTTTTTCTTATTTCTGTTCTAAAATATAGATTGTGGGTACTCCTTAGAACGCCTCGATGAGGCGGTGCTAAAGAGTACCCATAATCTATATTTTGTGCAGAAATAAGAAAAATATCACAATTTTTCATCTTAAAATTTTTGCTTTTTCCGCGGTAAAGTTTACAATATATTTGTATAGGCATGTTTTCGTAATGGTCTTTCTCACCCTTCCACTGATTCAAGAATGTCTGTTGTCAGTTTCTGATGAAAGAATGTGCACTGCATTGATTAACTACATATGTATAAACCTGCCCAAGGTAAATTGGCTGGTTCTACATGACCATAGTGTTGAGTGGGTCATTAAACTTCAAACCAAACCAAGAGACCAATACAGGTGACTGTTCAAACTGATTATATCCCGCCATTTTTGTAAGGGTAACAACTTTTGTGGCTTCCTGTCTGTAAACCATACCTTAACCGGGATTAGAACAGCAGACAACATTTTTTTTTTATTATTTTTCAAAGAATTCAGGATTTGACATCTCATGCAAATTGTCTCGTCTTCATGGGAGACAATTTGCATGAAATGTAAAATCCTATTTTCTGGGAAAAATAAGAAGCGTATGAATCTTCCTTCTCATATATGGTAGGAGTCCATTTGAAAATTTAGGGGTGTCAGGTTGTTTTCTTTAAAATTTATTCGAAAAATAGCTTAATTTTTGCAAACAGTGTAGGCCCTGATCAGATGTCACATTCTGCGGCGTCTGATCTGGGCCATCACTGTTTGTCAGGATACCGAATTGGGGGTTTCCAGTACAAAACGGGTTAACGAACTCGTAAATGGTCAAATTATTACCTATTCTAGCGAATAGAATATCAAGAACTCTTTGCTGGAAAATTGTGAGCAGCTTATATCAAGTACTCTGGCATTTTTACTAATTGTGTGCATCTTTTGTAAGTGCAAAAGCTACTCACATTTTTTCAGCACAAATATGAGCATCTTAGTGATATTAAATGATCAAAGATTTAACAATACATGTTAACAATACATGTTAAACTAATGACATAGTTAGTTTTAAAACAAGTGCACCCAGGTTTCATTTTTTGCCAAAATGATCTCCCTTTGAATTTACAGATTCTTATGTATTCATGCTCCCCTTGTTAGAAAGAACTCATTCTTCAAGAGAAAATATTTTCCTTGCAGTGTAAATAATCAAGAATTCAGTAAGAAAAGGTTCACTGCTTGGATGCAAATTAATTTCTTTCATAATTTTCAAATAATTTTAACCCCTGTTATGACATACAGAATTGGAGTTTAGAAAACTGAACGGCAAAAATAAGGAAAGGTCAAGAAATTTGTCATCCTTTTAACCCATTTTGTAGCAGAAACCCCTTAACAGGTAATTGGCAAACAGTGCAGGCCCAGATCAGATGCCACATCTGAATGCAACATCTGACCAGGGCCTACACTGTTTGCAAAAATTTAAGCCATTTTCAAAATGAACTTTGTAGAAAACACAGCCTGACACACGTTTATTTTGAAATGGACTCCTGGTATATATAAGGAGGAAGATTCAATTTGGTACAAAAAAGGTTAAAGAGATCCGAAAATATGCAGAGTTAATCCATTTACCATATTTGAGAAATTATTTCACTTTTTTTTTTCAATGATTTTTATAAGGGAGACAACTTTTGTGATTGTCTGTCTGCTTTAAAATGAGCCAATAGGGAAAAAAAGAGGTCTACTCATAAATGAAAGAATTTCTCCAGGACCACATCCCTAAAGAGTTGGTCCCTCTCAAGTCCAGAGACATAAAAAATCTCCATGTCATGAAGATGGGCCCTGTCAAGCGATTTTGGTACTTATCGCCTAGGCGAGCAGCGAAGGTTCAGGCGAGCCTGCACATCCGCGCAGTCTCGCCAGAACCTTCGCTGCTCGCTCATACAAGCAGTGAATCAAGAGGAACCTTCAGACAGAAAGCCATATCCCTGGCCCCTCTGAATGGCTGGGCATGCGCAGTTAAAATTCGTCATGACGGAATGCTCGAAGACACAAAAATTCTCTTGGCGGGGCTCAGATAATGTTTTATGTTAAACAGGCATGTAATGAAGTTGGACAGATCTGGATAGAGTCTGGGGTCAGTGAGAATGCTGTTTCCGGTCATATACAGTTTGTGATTCCTGGGGAGACAGCCTGCTTTGCAGTAAGTGAGACATGTTTAATCCTTATCTTGCTGAATATTCATTTAAGCCACCCACCAATCAAATTACTTGATGAAATTTATTGCTGCAAATTCAGAAAATGAATGCCAAACATTGTAGATCCTGATCAGATGGCTTCTGAAGAAAAATTAACAGTGGGGTGCAAATGTCCAGGTTGTATTTTCAACTGGGGGGGCAAATATGTCCGTTAATTTTTCATTGTGAGGCAAATGTCCTGGAATCATCCCCTCCATAAGATGGACAAAATTCCCTTCAGACAAAATGCCTGTTGCTGATTACTGCCATAGGAATGGTACTCAAATGGGCTTAAGTTTCCCTGGTTTTTGAAGAAATCAAATATTTGCAGCATCCTCCATACCTTTAATTTCAAAATTACTTGATCATCAATATTTTTAAAGAGGGTGATTAAAGAAAATCAAAGAAAATTAAGGACTGTGCTTGATAATTATGTTTGAAAACAAACTGATTAATTTCACCTCAAGTGATAAAAATATGTAGATACTCTTTTATAATTATTAAATTATTCAATATGCTAATTATCAAAAATGTTTGATTACATGTACCATCCGGCATACAAACTTCATATTCACTGACAAATAAATTTCACATTGCCGTAATCCAATGGAAATAAAATAGCAAATACTGAAGATCCTGTTCATTACGAAAACACGCCTGTACAAATACATTGTAAATTTTACCGCCGATGATCGAAAATTTTAAGATGAAAAATTATATTATTTTTTAGCTCACCATCACGTAGTGACGAGGTGAGCTTTTGGGATCACTTTTTGTCCGTCGTGCTTATGTCCGTCCGTGCGTGCGTCCGTGCGTAAACAATTTCTTCAAACGACATCTGCTCCTAAACCAATGATCGGATTTTGCCCAAACTTCACAGGATTGATCCTTAGGTGGTCCCCTTTCAAAGTTGTTCAAATGGTTCCGGTCCGTTGCACATGTCGGTCACAGGAGCCAAAAATAGATTTTTTTCACCGAAAATCTTCTTCTCTGAAACTGCAAGGCCAAGGTCTTTGATATTTGGTATGAAGCTTCATCTAGTGGACCCCTACCAGGATTGTTCAAATTATAGTGCTGTGGCAAAAAATGCCCCCGCCCCGGGGCCCTTTGGTTTTACATGGGCTTATATAGGGAAAATCTTTAAAAATATTCTCTGAAACCGCAAGGCCCAGGTCTTTGATATTTGGTGTGTAGCTTCATCTAGTGGACCTTTGCCAAGATTGTTCAAATTATAGCCTTTGTTGATATTTGGTATGAAGCTTCACCTTTTTAGACCTCCTCTAACATTATGCACATTATAACCCTGAGGTAAATAATGGCCCTCCCCGAGGTCCACTTGTTACTCTATGGATCAGGTGAGCGATCCAGGGCCATCATGGCCCTCTTGTTCTTATTTCTGCTCAAAATATAGATTGTGAGTACACGATAGAACCGCTGTTCTAACGAGTACCCACAATCTACATTTTAGAGCAGAAATAAGAAAAATAAGGTTTACCCCTGAAACCCCAGTTTTACTATATAAATGTATATAAATTTATGGATGGAATAAATAAAAGAAAATATTCTTTGTTTTAATTCTCAGCATCATATCATTCCTGTAGAAGATAATGGGCAGTGGTCTGTTTTAAATGGTTTTGGATAAAACACAATTTAAAGAAAAAATGTATAGATTTTATACAAAAATGATTATTTTAAATTTATTCTATCAGTGAGTGGGTGAGTGTGTGAGTTTTTCATCCCACCAACAGCTAAGGTCATATGGAGACAGGACCTCTGTTTAAAGACTCATCCGGAAGTTTGGAGAAGACCGGGATCGATCCTGCGACCCCTGGTTTACAAGGCGAGTAGCATAACCACTACACCATGGAGGCTTCTTTATTCTATCAGTCTTCAGGGAACAGAGTGTATGACCGATTAACACTGTCTCATCTACCATTTGAGTACCATTCCTATGGCAGTAATCAGCAAGGGGCATTTTGTCTGAAGGGGATTTTGTTCCAAAGGGATTTTGTCCATCTTATGGAGCAGATTTTGTCGACCTTGTAAAAGTCAAGAGGGGGATTATGTCCACCCTGTAAAAAGTTGTGAAGGGGATTATGTCCACCTTGTTAAAAACACGAAGGGGATTTTGTCCACCTATGTAAAAATGAGCAGAGGGGATTTTGTCCGGAGGGGATATTGTCCTACACTCTTGGATCCATCTTTAATCGATGTTAAATCCAAAACTGTGTTTTAATGGACAGAGTTATGAAAAGGCTGCCAATTACCGTAAAAATCTTAAAGAATTCGGATACCGCTGTAATTCTCCTAAAATTTTAACAAATTTGTTTCATGATCCAGGAAGGAGTCCAAAAGGTACAGAGAGAATGGCAAACAGTGTAGACCCTGATCAGACTGCTCCTTTAGGAGCAGTCTGATCTGGGTCTTCGCTGTTTGCTTAAACCTATCTGTCTCATTACTTAGGATCGTTACAGTATATCCAGAAATAGGCTTTTCTGGTTTGAAAGTTTATACACGTGTTTGTTCTGAAAGTTTTGCTTTCTTTGACATAATTAAAAAGCAAATGTAACAAAATAGACTGTATTTACATTTCTCCTCTAATCTTTTCTGACCTATACGAGCAATGACAAACAAAAAGGGTTCTCCAAGCATGTTTGCTCAGTGAAGACTCAAAACTAGGCTGCAAAGTTATGAAACTTTTTTTTCATGCTGAGCTCACTTGAGCATGAATTTCATCTTGCTCATAAATTTTAAAATGCCAACAAGTGTTGGCATTTTAAAATTTATGAGCAGGATAAATGACATTCTGTGCTGCTCTAAGTGGGAAAAATGTCCTGATTTGTTTTTATTTTTAATAGTTATGAGCAATACAAATATCATGCTCAGTTAAGTCGAGCATGAAAAAAGTTTTTTGTCATATGACGTTGTTGATAAACTGTTGATAACGTCGTGTAATAAAAATCATAAGACTACACGTGAAATAGCACTTTGGCGAGATTAAGTAACGTCATGACGACCTCCATGTCATCCATGCATTTTTTGTGGAAAAAATTTCAAACATAAAGGAGATAAAATCAAATTTAAAGTGGTCATATGATAAACAGAATCTTACACTCGTGGTCATTTCATATGAAATTTATGAAACTTGCCAAAGGCTCGTTACATAAATATCATATGAAATGACCACTTGTGTAAGATCCTCTATATAACCTTGGGGCCAGCCTACGTACCCAGTCAATCACTAAATAGAGGATCTTACACAAGTGTTCATTTCATATGAAAATGATTAAACGAGCCCTTGGTGGAGTTCATAAATTTCATATGAAATGAGTGGTCATTTTATATCAAATTTATGAAACAAGCCTTTCTTATGTAATGTTCATGAACATAAGATTCTGTTTATCATATGGGCCCCGTCAAGTGATTTTGGTACTTATCGCCTATGCGAGCAGCGAAGGTTCAGGCAAGCCTGCACAGACTCGCCAGAACCTTCTCTGCTCGCTCATACAAGCAGTGAATCAAGAGGAACCTTCAGACAGAAAGCCATATCCCTGGCCCCTCTGAATGGCTGCGCATGCGCAGTTAAAATTTGTCATGATGGAATGCTCGAAGACACAAATTCGCTTGGCGAGGCTCATATAACAAGTATAAATTGGATTTTATTGCAGACAAAGTTCAAAAGAAAACATAGCATTGTCACATACACCATACACCATCATGACATTACAAGCCAGTAACTGTGTGTTATGCCATTGACATGTCTGTTCTTGCACACCAGACAAGAAAATCCGCGATTTTACCCTGGGATAGAAATTTATGTTCTGACCCTGGTGTTCCGACCCCAAATCGAATATAATCGCGTGTTTGTTAAATGCACTGGTTGATTACGACCTTGTGCACGTAGTATTTAAGGTTGACGTCATGCACGATCCGTGACATCACTTTACATTCCTGCAGTGTCAACACAATATGGCGGACGTTGGTAACCGAAGTGACTGCAGCATTGAAATTCGGCGCTAAGAAATGGAAGGTATGCAAGAAAAAGAATCCAATATGGATGTGAGGTGTGGATAGAAAAATCTGTCCCTCGGGATCACTGTCCGGCATCAGTCGGCAAGCCTCGTGATGCCAGACAGTGACCCTTGGGACGCATTTTTCTATCCACCCCTCACACCCATATAAGATTCTTATTTTCTACTGTTACTCTGTAAACACAAGCCTGTGGTGCTATCAATAAGCCTACAATGTTGCTTTGAAAATAAGGTAAAGTTATGTCTCTAATTTGCATTTATCGTCAATCATAAAATTTAAACCACAATCAGTGTGAAAATATTTAATCACTCCTTAGCTATATGTAACAGTAGATGTATGCATAATAAAAACGGACTATTCTACCATCTCCTGAATCGTTTGGCACCTTGGCAGGAAAAGTCCAATGCTTTAATTTGTGTAAACACATCTGGCACGGCACTTCTGGGGATAATTAAGTCAGGAGTTGTGCAGGGCCCATTTCTCTATCCACCTCTATCTAAGACTATTTAACTATTGAGAAAATATTCTTTACTGGTTCCAAACATTTTATTTACAAAAGAAATGCGCCCCGTTAAAATAAAACAATGACATTAAACGTGCGTGGAGTAGCTGGGGTCGGATGACGTCATCTACCGATCGCGTGCAAAAAATGGTAGCTGTGGTTTGTGGAAGGTGGATTTTTTTGGCAATTTGGGTGGTGGAAAACTTTGATGTTTGCCTTGAACTTGCTTGTTGCAGTGTTGGTGTGAAAGTTTGGGCTTGTTTTGGATGGAGGGGTCCTCGTCTCGTGGCTGGATCATTAAACTGTTAACTAAACTGCATTCTTTAATTTCTTATCTTGCTAAGCTGACACTTTTCATCTTTTGAATATATCGGCTGCATCTTGTGTTTATTATGCGTGTCAAGCTAAATGAGTTTAAATAACTGTATCTTTAATTGCTAAATTGGATAAGCTGTTATGACATGTCTGCAATTAACTTGAAAAAGTACCATTACTTACCATGACAACTACAGTAATTTCTTCCCATATTGCTGCACTTAACTCTTATCATGCTGAATATTCATGTAAGCCACACCCATTTCTGTCTATCAACCAATCAAATTACTCGATGTAATTTATTGCTACAAATTCATAAACTGAATGCCAAACAGTGTAGATCCTGATCAGATGGCTTCTTCAGAAGCCATCTGATCTGCATCTACACTGTTTCCAAAGATAGGGGTTGTCGTGAACAGCAAGATAAGGGTTAAAAGTCAGAGAGAAATAAAGTTGTTGTGGTTGAAACTTTATAGAAACCTTGGATTATATAATTTATAAATGTTGGCTTGGGAAAATTTGGGGTCCAAAGCATAACCGTGCTATATCCGAATTGTGCTGTATCGAAGGTCCGGGTGTACTATTGATGGAGAATCCTGTAGACTCTGGTAAGACACGGCTTTATGCGGAGTCTGATCCAGGTGTACAATTTTTGCCCTTTTGCCTATGTTCCTTTTAGGGGTTTCCAGGCTATCCCTACTTGCCAAAAAAGTAGTGTCCAAATTCATACAGTAGAACTTCGATGGCTCGAACACCGATGGCTCGTTCACCATGGATGTGTTTAACACATTCTTGAGCCCCAAGTGAAATCCTTTACATCAGAAATAGTTGGGGATAATTCAGGAGATTTTAGTCTTTTATCTTGCAAATGTATGCTGTGTGTACTCATTAGAATCATTAGATGAGGCGATTCTAATGAGTACACACAGCATGCATTTTCATTATAGATCACCGAAAGGATGTCTAAAAGTATCTCGTTATGCCTCCTGACAGTAACCTCAGTGGCTTGAACTTCCCCTGTCTCAAACATATTTTCGAGGTCCCAAAGGTGTTTGAGCCATTGAAGTTCGACTGTAGGTGAAAAAATCCATTTTAGAAACTCAGGCACAAAAGTGTTGTAGAAACAATTAGTGTCAGGTGGTTCTTGTCTGCAATGATTAAAAGAGATGGAATAATTTAAGATTATTACTTACGTTCATGCCTAAGATAATGGTTTGAAATTTAATACGGCTCTCATTTTGTTGAAAGCTCAGAACAGAAATAAATTTTTTTCTGGCAGTTGCTAATGAATATGACATGAAATGGAGCCATATCACACTGAGGCCATGTCACACACTTAAGTGCTTTATACAGCCAAGTAAAAAAATCGTAACATCCTAAAAATTCTGACACCTTGAGGACTTGCTGTAATTCTCCTAAAATGTGTTTCATGGTCCAGCAAGGAGTCCAAAAGGTGCAGATGGAATGGCAAACAGTGTAGACCCTGATCAGACTTCAGAAGCAGTCTGATATGGATCTGCACTGTTGGCTCAGGCCTGTCTGTCCCAATACTTTAGATCATTACAGTATACTGTCAAACCTGTATTAAGCAAGCACCTAAGGACTAAACCAAAATGTGCTTGCTTAAGACAGATGCTTGCTTAATACAGGTGGAATTTAACACATTTGCCTTTTGGGGGGGGTACTGAATGCCTGCTTGCTTAAGACAGGTTGCTTGCTTAATAGAGGTGGCCACAAAGACAAGTTCTAGTAACTTCTACTGTAGTTGGTGAAACCTAGAAAATGTTTTTCATGCTGATAAAAAGTTTGAAAATTTATAATTTGTTTTGTACATTTTTGGCATTTTTATGTCCCCACATTGGAGATGCCGGGGGCATATAGTTTTTCTGTTTTCTGTACATGCGTTCATAGGTACGTGTGTACGACTGTACGTCCATCTGTACGAATGTGTGTACATACATACATACGTAATCCTGTTAGACTCGGGTTAAGGCAGTTGTACCAGGTAGAATCTGAACTCATATTTTCCAAACCATGTGTTGGATTTGGTTCATATTTGGTATGATGATAGATATAGGTACAAAGTTTTATTCAGCAGTACCCCCACCCATGCTCATGACCTCAGGTCAAGGTTAGGGACTTGGATTTTTTAGCTCACCTGAGCCTTTAGGCTCATAGGTGAGCTTATAGTATAGCCATGGTCCGCCGTCCGTCCATCCGAGCGCATCCGTGGGCACATGTTGGGTAGACATAAGTTGGGTACTTGCCGTTTATTCCGTTGTTGTCCAAGAAAAGTAGCCAGTAGCCTGTTGGGTATTTTGTTGCTTGTTGGGTATTTTTGAATGGGAAAATTAACACTGTAGTACCCAACAAATGTCCATCTGTAAGAACGTGCGTCCGTCGTCCGTCCACCATTTTCAAAGATCTTCTTCTCCTATACTGCAGGGCCAATCAAAGCCAAATTTCATATGGAGCCTCAGTGGGATGGGGGAACGAAAGTTTGTTCGCGGGGTCTGGGTCACATGACCAAGATGGCCACCATGCCCATATATGGTAAAAAGCCTTCAAAAATCTTCTTCTCCAGAACCATAAGGCCAGTGGCCTTGAAACTTGGCATGTAGCATATGGTACTCGGGCCCATCATGGTTTGTACAAATGGTGACCCTGGGTTGACCTTGACCTATTTTACAGCAATGTCAAATTTGTCGACTTAGGCTTTTGCATGGGGCAAAGTGAAAATAATGGATTTATAGGAAACCATTGAAGACAGTGTCAACAAAATTTGTAGATAAGGTAAAGTAACTGAATACATGAATGTATATGGATCAGAAAGGTCAAGGTCATTCATTGGCCTTGTTCGCGGGTCTGGATCACATGACCAAGATGGCCGCCATGCCCATATATGGTAAAAAGCCTTCAAAAATCTTCTTCTCCAGAACCATAAGGCCAGTGGCTTTAAAACTTGGCATGTAGCATATGGTACTCGGGCCCATTATGGTTTGTACAAATGGGGACCCTGGGTTGACCTTGACCTATTTTACAGCAATGTCAAATTTTCCGACTTAGGCTTTTGCATGGGGCAAAGTGAAAATAATGGATTTATAGGAAACCATTGAAGACAGTGTCTACAAAATTTGTAGATCAGGTAAAGTAATTGATTACATGAAGATCTATGGGTCAGAAAGGTCAAGGTCATTCATTGGCCTTAGACAAAGGTCATTCAGGATCCATATTTCAAACAATGGCCTTGAAGCTTGGCATGTAGCATATGGTACTCGGGCCTATCATAATTTGTTCAAATGGTGACCCTGGGTTGAACTTGACCTATTTTACAGTAATGTCAAATATGCTGACTTAGGCTTTTGCATCGGAAAAAGTGAAAATAATGGATTTTTAGCTCACCTGAGCCTTTAGGCTCATAGGTGAGCTTATAGTATAGCCATGGTCTGTAGTCCGTCCGAGTTGGAACAAGTTTTCTTTTTGTTTCATTTGCTTCTGTATACAGTATACCATTTATGTCCAATGGACAGTTCCTCATATTTTCCCTTTCTGTGAGCCAGGCACCGAGGTTATAAAACTTTTTTCACGCTCAACTCACTTCAGCATGAAATTTACCCTGCTCATAAGTTTTAAAATGCCAACAAATATTGAGATGGCATTTTAAAATTTATGAGCAGGGTAAATGACATTTTCTGCTGATCTAAGTAGGAAAATTGTCACCAGACAGGTGAGCGGTTCAGGACCACTGGTCCTCTGGTTTTTACTCAGGTTAAGGTATTTGTACCGGGTAAGACCTTATTATTTAAGAGCTCATATCTTCCAAACCATTTGATGGCTTTGGTTCATTGATGGTATAATGCTAGATATAGGTCAAAAGTTTTATTCAGCAATACCCCCACACATACCCATGACCTCAAGGTCAAGGTGATAGATTCTAAAATTTTTTATGTTGAAAACTCAGGTTAAAGTATTTGTACCAGGTAGAATCTGAACTTTTACAATTGATTTGGTTCATGTTTGGCTTGATGATAGATATATGTCCAAAGTTTTATTCAGCTATACCCCCGCTCATATTTTCCAAACCATATATGATGGATTAAGTTTAAGACTGCTATGGTGATAAATACGGATCCAAAGGTTTATTTGGCACTACCCCCACCCATGCCTAAGACTTCAAGGTCAAGGTCACAGACTTACAAATTTTTAACATTAATTTAATAGTTCATATTTGCCAAACCATATATTGGATTGTGTTTATATTTGGTACGGTGATAGATGCAGATCCATAGCGATATTCAACAATACCCCACCCATGTATATGACTTCAAGGTCAAGGCCAGAGACTCTGAAAGTTTTATTGTTAAAGACTTAGGTTAAGATATTTGTACATGGCAGAACCTGACCGTTTATGATTGATTTGTGATTTGGTTCATGTTTGGCATGATAATAGATATAGATCCAAAGTTTTATTAAGCTATAACTCCCTCCCCCACACCAGATCCCCCCCACCTCGCCGAGTGTACATGGCCTCAAAGTCAAGGTCACAGACTTAGATTTTAATTTCAAAAGTTTTGAAGAGCTCATATTTTCCAAACCATATGATTGATTAAGTTTTAAAAAATGCTATGGTGATAGATACAGGTCCAAAAGTTTGCTGGGCAATACCCCCACCCATGTCTAAGACTTAAGGTCAAGGTCACAGACTTGGAAGTTTTGAATGTTAATTTACTAGTTCATATTTGCCAAACCGTATGATGGATTGTGTTTATATTTGGTATGATGATAGATACAGGTCCAAAGTGATATTCAACAATACCCCGCCCATCACATGACCTCAAGGTGAAGGTCACAGACATAAACAGTTTTAAATTTAAAGTATGTTAATATGTTGATATTTTCCAAACCATATAATGGATTTGCTTCATATTTGGTATGATGAAAGTTACATGTCCCAAGATTAATTCAGCTGTACGCCTGCCCCTGACCACTTTTTTCAGGGGAGTTATGCTGTCTGATGACAGCTGTTGTTGCAGCATATTTTTACAGGGTGAGATAGGCCCCTGGGCGGGGCATCCGTGTCGTATTGACACATTTCTAGTTTTGCTGTAAAATTTGTATATTTCTACACAGCGCTAACAAACCCTATTGGTTTCATTGGGTGACAGGGCTTGAGATGTCATTTCATCTTAATGTCAGGTAAAAGTCCCACAAAATTGGAAGCAACGTCTCCAAAATGACCTTTACAGTGTTGACGGGGACGTTAAACCTCAAATCAAACAAAAACAAAGCTCGAGATAAGGATAATTTGAGACTATTTTTTATTTATCTATCAAAACATAAGTTGTGGGTACTTGTTTGAAAGCCTCAATAAGAAAAGTAACAAGTATCCACAATAAACTGTCCTTTTAATTTTCCACTTGTGATGTTTTCATTAAAGTTTAGTTATTTTATGTATGTGTTTGTTTCCCTTCAATGTCTTGGCTAGGAGGTGTGAGGAAATGGTTTATCTTCCTGGTCATTGCCTTCACTTCTATTTCACATTGACAAGCAGTTTGAACAGTCAATTGTTTGATTTGAGGTTTAACGTCCCCGTCAACACTGTAAAGGTCATTTTGGGAGACTTTGCTTCCAATTTTTAGTGACTTTTACCCGACATTGACTGATTGAGATGAAATGACTTCTCAAGCCCTGTCGCCCAATGTAAAAACAGTCAAGTAAAGTTCGGGTCACGTGTGAGACGCCAAGTTCTGCATCGGAAGGTCAGGTGGTTTTTCTCCGGGTACTCCGGTTTTCGCCCACCTATGATTAACGATCGGCTCGATATGAGTGAAATAATCTTGAAAGGGCCGTAAAACCCCCCCCCCCCCAAAAAAAAAAAAAAGTCAAGTAAAGTACAGTGAAATTACGCTTACAAGACCACCTAAAAGTAAGCCTTTTTCTGCTTTAAAAAGCTTATTTAGTAGGTTGCAGTTATTCTCTCTTTGAGTTGTTCTCCATACAGTGTCCACTGGTCAAAGACCACCTTTTGGACTGTTCAAAAGTGGTCTTAAGACCACTTTTGAACAGTCCCAAAGGTAGTCTTAATATATGAATTTTACTGTATTTCTAGTCTGAAATTGTAAGCTATGTCTTTCAAGTTCAAGGTTTCACAGTAGGGTCGGCTAGTGGAGAATATTTTTCAGTGAGAAATATATTCACCTGGGAAATATCATTTTTAATTTGCCTTGTCCTTTGAGTACATGTATTTCCTTTGGAGGAATGTAAAAAAAAAAGCTTATCATGAGCATGAAATTTTTCCTGCTTATAGATTTTAAAATGCCGAAATTGTTTAGGTATTACCCTGAACCGGTTGATGAATTCCAACCTGATGTACCATAATATATAAGTTCAATATGTCGGACACCATTTGTTATTTGTTATGAATTTCAAAACTACAGTCTAGTGTTACTGGTAGCAAAAAATTTTAAATGTTTTATGCTTGTGCGTCACAGATGGTAATAAAATATTTAATATATAGTTTTGAATTGTATAAATAAATACTTAACCCATTTAATCTGAATGGGTTCTTCCTCACTATACATACCCACATGTATATTTAGGGGTGTCGGTTTGAGCTATTTATAGAAATTTATTTTCAGAATGGCTAAACTTTTTGGCAAACAGTGAAGGCCCTGATCAGATGCCACGTTCCGTGGCATCTGATCTGGGCCTGCACTGTTTGCCAATTACCCATTTTAGGGCTTTCTGTCTAAAAATGGGTTTAAATTATTTCAGGGGAAAATGCACACAACTAACATTATTTATGACACATTTACGTAGCTTGTTAATTTGAAAGTGCAGAAAGAGATTTTGCAGTCAGGCAGAGGTTGACACATGTTTTGTAGGAGTTGGGGTTTGGGATCTTTGTGTAAGTCTGCAGCAATAATTTTGGCTGAAGTTTGGTTGAAGAGGGCAAAGAATTGGAATTTTGAAGAGAGAATACATGTAGTATCAAAAGAAGGAGTTTGCTCCCCTCAACCATTGTCCTTCTGAATAAATTAATTGTGCCACGTCCATTTCTGACTATTTACCATTACTTGATATAATGTATACATTCAACCTCAGAGACTGCATGACACACACTGTAGATCCTGATCAGATGGCTGCTTTAGATGTTGATTTACACTGTTTGAAAAGGTAGCAAATACACTGGCACCTTTTGTCAGTGAATACACTGGCATATTTTGTCAGTGAATACCCTGGTATATTTTGTCAGTGAATACACTGGCATTTTTGTCAGTGAATACCCTGGTATATTTTGTCAGTGAATACACTGGCATATTTTGTCAGTGAATACCCTGGAATATTTTGTCAGTGAATACAATGGCATATTTTGTCAGTGGGTACACTGGCACATTTTGCCAGTGAATACCCTGGTATATGTTGTCAGTGAATACACTGGCATATTTTGTCAGTGAAAACCCTGGTATATTTTGTCTGTGAATACACTGGCAATATTATGTCAGTGAATACACTGGCATATTTCATCTGTGAATACATTGGCTTATTTTGTTCATTGAATACACTGGCATATTTGTTCAGGTGGTAATTATTTACTTGTATATTTTGTCAGTGAACACACTGGCATATTTTGCCATTGAATACACTGGCACATTTTTCAGTGAACACATTAGCATATTTTTTCATTCAATACACTGGCATATTATGCCAGTGACTGGCATATTTGGTAGTGAATACACTGGCATGTTTTGTTAGTGAATACCCTGGCATATTTTATTTAGTGAATACACTGGCACATTCTTGTCAGTGAATTGAATCTATATTCACTGGCATATTTTGTCAGTAAATACACTGGCATATTTTGTCAATGAATACATTGGCATATTTTATTCAGTGAATACACTTGCATATTTTTGTCAGTGTATTGAATCTGTATTCACAGGCATATTTTGTCAGTGAATACACTTGCATATTTTATTCAGTGAATACACTGGCATTTTGTCATTGAATACCCTTGCATTTTTAACTCACCTGTCACGTAGTGACAAGGTGAGCTTTAGTGATCACATTTTGTCCGTCGTGTGTGCGTGCGTCCATGGGTGCATCCGTAAACAATTTCAAATGAGTATATCTCTAATACCCCATGGCCAATTTTGATCAAATTTCATGAGAAGCATCATCAGGTATTGGGAAAGGCTGCATAAGGTTTTTGGGCTGATCAGATTGGAATTCTGGTTGCCATGGAAACAAAAAGGTTCCATAGACTTATAATGAGGAAAACGACGTCTCCACTTTTTCTCGGCCATTTCTGATCCGATCTTCATCAAACTTGCAGATAACCAGGAGGGGCTTACAGTCTACGTCGAGTTCGAATTTGGGCTGCTCGGGACAAACAGGTTTGGAGTTACCTGCCCTTGAGCATAAATATAAGTGAAAAATGGTGTCTTCAGCTTTTCTCAGCTGTTTATGATCTGATCTTTTTGTAACTTTTCATAAACGAAGACAAGCATAAAATCTCGGACGAGTTCGAATTTGGTTTGAATCTGACCAGCGGTTTTCCAGTTACATCCCCTTGAGCGTGAAAAATTTTCCCATAGACTTATAATGGGGAAAACGACGTCTCCACTTTTTCTCCGCCATTTCTGATCTGATCTTCATCAAACTTGCAGATAACCAGAAGGGACATACAGTCTACAAAGAGTTCGAATTTCGGCTGCATGAGACAAACAACTTTGGAGTTACCTGCCCTTGTTATTGATTTGAGGTTATACATCCCTGCCGGCACAGTGTAGGTCATTTTGGAGACATTGCTTCTAGTTTTGTGGGACTTTTGCCCGACATCGAGACGAAATTATATCTTAAGCCCTTTCCACCCAATGAAACCAATAGGGTCATTATGCATGAAAGATCCAACTGGCACCACTTTTCCTGGGCAGGCTTAGAACCTGTTTACCAGTACTCATGTGTGGTTGGTTCCAGCTCTGCATAGAAGCACCATGTAGCCCAGTCTATTTCTTCAAGCGCCGATGGGCATTCTTAAAACATCATTAATGATTTTCTGGTACACAGGTGAGCGATATAGGGCCATTTGGCCCTCTTGTTTGTCATTGAATTCACTGGCATATTTTAGTGAACATGCTGGCATATTTTTCAGTGAATTCACTGGAACATTTTGTATGCGAGTATACTGGCATGTTTTATTCAGTGAATACACTGTCACATTTTATTCAGTGAATACACTGTCACATTTTATTCAGTGAATACACTGTCACATTTTATTCAGTGAATACACTGGCATATTTTATTCAGTGAATAGATTGGCATATTTTATTCAGTGAATACACTGGCATATTTTATCGGTAAATACATTGGCATATTTTTGCAAGGGAGACAACTTTAGGGGCCTTCTTTTGCTCACCTGTACACTATGGATTACAGAAAAAAAAAACGAAAAAAAAAACATGGGATGTATTTTTAAAAGAAAGAATTTGCTCCCCTGAAGCAAATTCTTTTCTGCTATTGTCAAAAGAACTTGCTCCAGAGGAGGGGATTCTTTTTGTTTATCATACAAACAGTTAAGGTTCGTATTTTGTGAAAATTGAAGAATAGATTTTGTCAAATTTCCATAAAACATGTTGTGGGTTTTCATTAGGTCCACCTTGGTGAGGTGGTTCTAATGAATACCAGCGGCACAGGTTTATATGGAGAAATAAGGAAAACTATTCTTCAGCTATTACAAAATATCACCCTTATCTCATAATCTATCGCCATGCTTTTATACTATATCCATTTTGACAAGGAGACATAGCAAGTCTTGGTAACTCAGTTGGATGCACCACTGACTGCTGATCAGGGGGGTTGTATGTTTGATACCTGCTCGGTCAGCAACATTCTTTTGTAAAGATTGATCGCGAAATCTTTTCTATGTTTATTCTCTCCCTGCTGCTGATTCAAGAAGGGCAGTTGTCAGTTTCTGCAGAAAGGATGTGCACTGTACTGGTTTACCGCTTATGTATAAGCCTGCCCAGGAAATGTTGTTAGAGTAACTGACCAGCTCAATATCACTTTAATTGTGTTTACAGGGCCATTACTTAAACTCCGAAATAAACATGGAAACAAATAATTTTGAAGGGGTTGCCTCTCCTGAAGGTATATCCATGTCTCTTTTTTATTTCTTTCAGTGTGCACCACCTCTGGTAGTAGCGACAAATACAGATGAGAAGACGTTGAAGCGGGAAGGAGTGTGTGCAGCGAGTTTACCGACCACCATGGCTATAGTGGCAGGATTTCTTGTACAGAATACACTCAAGTGAGGACCGTTTTGTCATTTATGTCAGGTCATGGGAAAACCTGTTTTTTTTGCCATCTGATCTGCACCTTTGTGTTTGCTGCTTGGACCATGCACAGTGCAGTGCCTCTGGTTTCTAAAGTCAACCCTCTTTATACCGACATTCATTTGAATGGCAATATAGGGATCAACCATGGTTTTTCATGCATTAACATTTGCTGTGACCAGAGGAAGCTGTTGGAACATGAGGCAGCTAGGCCGAATGTTCAAATATCATTGAGGGATCTGGAAAATGTTATTCTTGCACACCAGACAAGGAAATCCGTGATTTTACCCTGGGATAGAAATTTTTGTTCTGACCCTGGTGTTCCGACCCCAAATCGAATATAATCGCGTGTTTGATAAATGCACTGGTTGATTACAACCTCATGCGCGGCGGCCTCATGCGTGACGTCACTAAACATTCCTATTGTGTCATCACAAAATGGCGGACATCGGTAACCGAAGTGACAGCAGCATTATAAATTCCCAATAGAAATGGAAGGTATGCAAGAAAAAGAATCCAATATTGGTGTGAGGGGTGGATAGAAAAATCCGTCCCTCGGGATCACTGTTCGGCATCACTCGGCAAGCCTCGTGATGCCGGACAGTGTCCCTCGGGGCGGATTTTTCCATCCACCCCTCACACCAATATAAGATTCTTATAATACACCACAACCTCTTTATAGCACTATTAATGGGGTCCAAAACAGAAACCGTGTTAGTTTTAAACAACCGTGTTATATCCAAACAAAAATGTATAGATTATATAGAAAAATGACCATTTATGGTCATTTTTCTATATAATCTATACATTTTTGGGATCCATCTTGAAACCGTGTTATATCCAAAACCGTGTTATAACCAGGTTGTGGTGTAGTTGAAAAACCATGGATGATCATTGTTCTTGCGTAACTTAAATTATGATTCCGACAGCAAATTTCGAAGAAAATGCCCAAAGGCTGCATATAAACTCCATATAAACTCTTCAACTGCAACGGACCAACCAACATGGCAGCTTGTTCTAAATGTTGTTTACAGTGACGTCGTTACATAGTAACCCTCTGACATCATTATAGAACTCTAAAATGCTATGTTCAGGGTGATAGCACATGGCTCAACGTAATGTAAACAAAGCAAGACCCATCTTGTCATATCAAAAGGTCAGAATGCATGTTCAAACAGCAAGTGAATTTCATGATTTGAACATGTTTTTTGTTGTTTGAGCACGGCTTCCGATCCATTGGACAATGGCTTCAAACAGCCATGTGCATAGGTATTTATGCAAGAATGTGCATTCGTACAGTCTGATCAGCTTTGTTTGTGTTTGCTGCTAGTATAGTGCAGTGCCTGTAGCTTCTACAGGCAACCCTCCTTATACCGACATTTGTTTCCATGACAACACACGTTATGCCTTGATTCTGATCATAGCAGCCATTCCTGGGGTTTGAAACGCCTAAATCAAATCCATATTTTTATGAAACATTCTTGCGCTCTAATACTCCAAGAAACAAATGTTGTGGATATTTGTTAGAATCACCTCAGCAAGGAACAAATGTTGTGGATATTTGTTAGAATCACCTCAGCGAGAAACAAACGTTGTGGATATTTGTTAGAATCACCTCAGCAAGAAACAAATGTTTTGGATATTTGTTAGAATCACCTCAGCGAGAAACAAATGTTGTGCATATTTGTTAGAATCACCGCAGCGAGAAACAAATGTTGTGGATATTTGTTAGAATCACCTCAGCAAGAAACAAATTTTGTGGATATTTGTTAGAATCACCTCAGCGATAATCGAATGTTGTGGATATTTGTTAGAATCGCCTCAGCGATTCTAACAAATGTCCACAACATTTGTTTCTTGGAGTAATTAAAGGTGAAAAAGCCAATTATTCCTTATTTATCATATGATGTCGCGTCTGAGAGTGTAATAACGCCATGTAATATTTTCGATAATCCACTAGTGGATTAAATATGCAAATTGGCTAGATACGTCCTGTAACGTTACATGTACGACGTCTCTAATGAGTAATGTTTACTAACGGCGGAATATTGACATTTTTGTTAACAATCGTGAATGAAATGCGCTTTAAATGTCAAATGATAAATAAAATCTTGCATTCGTGCTCATGTATTATTGAATTTATTAAACGAGTTGAGGAAAAGGGATAAAATGCGAGGCTATTAAACGAGTTGAGGAAAAGGGATAAAATGCGAGGCATAGCCTCGCATTTTATCCCTTTTCCTCAACTTGTTTAATAAATTCAATAATACATGAATACTCATGGAAGATCCTTTGTTGATTTCTTGTTATTGGGCTTCTTTACAGTGGCAAATTCTTTATAATGGTTAAATTCAATGGAACAAATTTTTGGGCCTCCGTGGCCTAGTGGTTAAGAGTGCTGACTCCTGATCATCAGGTCTCTCACCACTGTGGTTCGAGCCTCGCTTGCGTCACATGTGGGACGCCAAGTTCTGCAATGGATGGTTGGGTTGTTTTTCTCTGGGTATTCGGGTTTACGCCCACCTCTGATTTACGATCTGCTCGATATGAGTGAAAAATCTTGAATCAATACCAAAACCAAAAAAAAAAAAAAAATGCAACAAATTCTGTCGTTATAATGAGGGTTCACTTTATATGTAAAATATCTCACCTCTGCCCATCGGGGTAAAAAGAAATAGATTGGGCTGCATGGTGCTTCCACATAGAGCTGAAACTGACTGCACATGAGTAGTGAGTACTGGTAAACTGCTACGGTCTAAGCCTGCACAGGCAAAGTGGGGCAAGTCAAATTTTCATGCATATAAACTCGGTGGCAGGGCTTGAGGTATCAATTCATTTCATTTCACCTGTATCACGAGCTACGTCAGTCGGTGTGTGCTCGAAGGGGGATGTGCTGTGTTTGCAGGGTCTTGTCCATCATCCGTTTCAGTTTCAGAACTTTTGGGTTGAGACACACTGATGAAGATTAAATATCAGAAAGGCCTCTGTGTCACTTAATTTGGTATAGTTACGCCTTAATTCAAAAGTCCCACAAAATAGGAAGCAATGTCTCCAAAATTACTTATACAGTTTAAGTGTTGAGGGAGACATTAAACCTCATTTCCAACAAACAAAAACCGGTAGTAACCTCTAAATACAGATTTTCTCATGATGGGACTATTTATGAAAGGATTATAGTAGATGCAAGTTGACACTTATGCTGCTGAATAAATTAACTTAGCCACACCCATTTATGACTATCCACCAATCAAATTTCTAGATATACAGTCGAACTTCGATGGCTCGAACCCCTTTGGGACCATGGAAATTTGTTAGAGACAGCGGTAGTTCGAGTCACTGTTGTATACTTCCAAAAAACATAACGGGGGTATTTTCGGACTTCTTTTCGGTGTTCTGTAACATAAATGAATGCTGTGTGTATTCATTAGAATCGCCTCATTGAGGCGATTCTAATGAGTACACACAGCATTCACACGTTTTCTTATGCAGAGGAATTCCCTAGGGACTCAAAAACGTGTTCGACTCAGCCATGGTAAACAAGCCATGGGTGTTCGAGCCATTGAAGTTCGACTGTATATGGCAGGATTTCAGAATTATGTGGATGTTGCCCATGTACCTGTACGGTAATAAAAATTCTGCACTGTTTGCCAAGGTATACCTTTAGGTGTTCCCCGAATGCAATTGAATACCTGGTAATCTAAACTGAAAATTTCACGGATATAATTTATGCAGTTTCTTTGAGTTGCTTTGCATTACATTAATTTATGCAGATATAGTCGAACTTTGATGGCTCGAACACCGATGGCTCGTTTACCATGGCTGAGTCGAACCCATTTTTGAGCTCTAGGGAATTCCTCTGCATAAGGAAAAGTGTGGGATAATTAAGGAGATTTTCGACTTTTATCTTGCAAATGTATGCTGTGTGTACTCATTAGAA
Source organism: Lucinisca nassula (assembly GCA_963580285.1). Lineage (NCBI taxonomy): Eukaryota > Metazoa > Mollusca > Bivalvia > Lucinida > Lucinidae > Lucinisca > Lucinisca nassula. The sequence goes on along the minus strand of OY757026.1, from coordinate 64,404,308 downwards.
TTGCCTCATTGAGGCGATTCTAATGAGTTCACACAGCATACATTTATGTTACAGAACACCGAAAGGAAGTCCAAAAATACCCCCGTTATGTTTTCTGGAAGTATGCAACAGTGGCTCGAACTTCCGCTGTCTCAAACAAATTTCCATGGTCCCAAAGGGGTTCGAGCCATCGAAGTTCGACTGTACTTTGAGCTATATCAGTTTACACAACTTCCAACAGTTCAATTTTACATTTATTTCACAAGTGTTCTGTTGATTTGTTTTGATTCTCTTTTGCTCTCTTTCTCTCTCAGCAGGTAGTTTGACACCAGAAATCAATTCATATACGTGTACAATTTTTGTACAGGCAGTATTCCTATACATTCCTTAAGACCACCTTTGGGACTTTTGATAAGTGGTCACTAAGACCACTTTTAAATAGAGCTAACGATGGTCTCTTACTAGAGGACACAGGGTATAGTAAATACAGTAGAACTTCGATGACTCGAACACCGATGGCTCGTTTACCATGGATGTGTCGAACCCATTCTTGAGCCCCTAGCGAAATCCTCTACATAAGAAATAGTGGGGGATAATTAAGGAGATTTTAGTCTTTTATCTTGCAAATGATTTTAGTCTTTTGTCTTGCAAATGTATGCTGTGTGTTCTCATTAGAATCGCCTCGATGAGGCGATTCTAATGAGTGCACACAGCATATATTTTCATTAAAGAACACCTAAAAGATGTTTAAAAGTATCACGTTATGCCTCCTGACAGTAACCTTCAGTGGCTTGAACTACCCCTGTCTCGAACAGATTTTCGAGGTTCCAAAGGTGTTCGAGCCAATGAAGTTCGACTGTACAAAGAAAGGATAAATGAAATATTTTAAGGGGAATGGATACACCTGGCAGATTTTTCCGCCATTTTTCAAAGGGAGACAACTCCTGTTTGCTTTTCTATAAACTTTGTCACACTGAAAAAGGGGTCTACTCTTAAAGGAAAGAATTTGCTCCTAAGGAGCAAATTCTTTCCTTTAAGAGTTGATCACTATTTTCATGGGAGACAAAAATCCTTTTACATCAGTTGCCTCCCCTGAATGTGTATCCATTTCCCATAAACCTTATCTTCCTGTTCACGACAACCCCTATCTTTGCAAACAGTACAGATCCAGATCAGATGGCTTTTGAAGAAGCCATCTGATCAGGATCTACACTGTTTGGCATTTAATTTATGAATTTGTAGCAATAAATTACATCAAGTAATTTGATTGGTTGATAGACAGAAATGGGTGTGAAGTAAATGAATATTCAGCAAGATAAGGGTTAAATATGCCTTCTAACGAGAATTAATTTTTATTTTTAGCTGGTCCTAAGGGGAATGGAACACCTTCAGTGGAGGCAACTGATGGGCAAATTCTTTCCTTCAAGAGTTGGCCCCTTTTTACAGTGGGACAGAGCTTATAGAAAAGTGAACAGGAAGTTCTGGAAGTTGTCTCCCTTTGAAAAATGGTGGAAAAATCTGCCAGGTGTTCCCAATTCCCCTTAATAGCAGAATTTAACCATATATTTCTTTTCCAGGTTTTTATTAGGTTTTGGAAATGTAACTCACTATTTAGGATATAATTCATTACAAGATTTCTTCCCGACCATGTCAATGAAGCCAAATCCACAGTGTGATGACAGTCATTGTATGAAACAGCAGGAAGACTACAAGGTAGGTTATAATATACATGTACAGTTATTTCATGGCAGTTTGGAGTATACATTACGCAAACACATCTATACAAATACATTGCAACCTTTATCGCCGAAAAAATGAAAATTTTAAGATGAAAAATTTTGATATTTTTCTTATTTCTGCTCAAAATATAGATTGTAGCACTCGTTAGAACCGCCTCATTGAGGCGGTTCTAACGAGTACCCACAATCTATATTTTAAAGCAGAAATAAGGTTTACCCCTGTAAACCCCAGTTTTACAATATAAAAGTGGGGTTCAAGGGGGTCAGAATTGTATAGGCGTGTTTTTGTGATGGTTTAAACTATTTCCCTAAGCTGCTGTGGACAACCTGATGCACTAGTGAGGCCAAAGTGCTCCTTTTATCTTGGGCTTTATTCGAAAAAAACTAGCCTCGTCCTTGAATGAATTTTCATGGCCCCAAAGGTTTGGAGTGTCAAGTAGCCACCTACATAAATCCTGCCAATTATGCCCATGGGATCCAAACTTGCCGCATCCCGGGGCTTTTTAGCTTCCATAGACTTACAATTGGAAAAACTTCAAAAATCTTATATGAAACTACAGGGCCCAGAGCTTATATATATAGCATATAGCAACGTCAAGTGGTCACCTATATAAATCCTGCCAACCATGCTCCTGGGGTCAAAATTGGTCACGCCCATGGGCCCATTATCTCCCATAGACTTATAATGAAAAAAAAAAATAAAAAATCTTCTCCTCTGAAACCATAAGTCCAGGAGCTTAGATATTAACTATGTAGCAACATGAAATGGTCAGCTTAATAAATCCTGCCAACCATGTCCCTTGGGTCCAAATTGACCATGCCCAGATTTCTTCCCGACCATGTCAATGAAGCCAAATCCACATTGTGATGACATTCATTGTATGAAACAGCAGGAAGAGTACAAGGTAGGTTATAGTATACAGTAAAACCTGTCATAGTGGCCACCTCTATTAAGCAAGCAACCTGTCTGAAGCAAGCAGGCATTCAGTTCCCAAATAAGGAAAATGCATAAAAAATCACCTGTATTAAGCAAGCACCTGTCTTAAGCAAGCACATATAGGTTATCTCTTAGGTGCTTGCTTAATACAGGTTGGACTTTACAGTTATTTTTTGGCAGTTTGGAGTATAGTAAAAACCGTTGCCCTGAAATGCTGTGGACAACCTGATGCATTATTGTCTGAGGTCGAAGTGATCTTTTTATCCTCGCGCTTTTTCATCACACGAACAAGTCCGTGAAATGAAGTTAATGAACACCCCCTAAACTCCACTTTATATAGATAAAACAGGGGTTAACGGGGGCATACAATATTTTTCTGATTTCTGCTCCAAGACAAAGGTTGTAGGTACTCGTTAGAACCGCCTCGATGAGGCGGTTCTAACGAGCACCCAAAACCTATGTTTGCAGTTTAAATAAGAAAAATATCACGGATTTACATCAGAAAATCAACCGTTTTACAGATCTGAAAGAACGCACTGTGTGTTACTGTAATGAAAAAAAAACTTCCTCTACTTTGATGGCCCTCGCCCATCGGGGCTTGAAGAAATAGATGGGCTGCATGATGCTTCCACGCAGAGCTGAATCCGACCACACACAAGTACTGGTAAACCGCTTAGAGGATATAAGCCTGTCCAGGCAAAATGGTGCGAGTCAGACTGTCCATGCTTATAAACCCTATTGGTTTCATTGGGTGACAGGGTGTGAGGTCATTTTTTCTTAATGTCGGGTAAAATTCCCACAAAATTGGAAGCAATATCTCCAGAATGACCTTTACAGTGTTGACGGGGATGTTAAACCTCAAATCAAACAAACAAACAAAACAAAGCCTGTACCTTGAACAAATTTTCATGGCCCCAAAGGTGTGGAGTCATTAAAGTTCAGCTGTATATATTTTATAGAGGATCTTTCACGAGTGCTCATGTATTACTGAATTTATTAAACAAATTGAGGAAAAGGGATAAAATGTGAGGCTGAGATTCCATTTATCATATCACATTTTAAAACACATATTATTCACATTTTTTTTTTCTTCAGAAATGTCATTACTCTACCATAGGTAAACACGACATCGTTTAGGACGTCTTATATGTAATGATACAGGTTGTATCTAACTAATTTGCATATTTAATCCACTAGTGGAGTACTGATTAATACATGGCATTATTACATTCTGAGATTCAACAACATTTGATAAATGGTGGATATAACATGGTTTCATCATAACAGTGTATTTTATATGACTTCCAACATAAGCATTTTAAAGAGACTATGCCATGTATGCTTCTTAAATTGGATAAACGGTTCCTATAATACCTAATACAGTAAAATTCCTATATTAAGACCACTTTTGAACACTCCCAAATGTGGTTTCTGACCAAGGGACAAGGTATGCAGAAAACACAAAGAAAGAATAACTGCAAACTACTAAATAAGCTTTTTAAAGCAGAATTAGACTTAATGTTAGGTGGTCTTAACCCTTATCTTGCTGTTCACGACAACCCTTATCTTTGCAAACAGTGTAGATCCAGACCAGATGGCTTCTGAAGATCAGGATCTACACTGTTTGGCATTCAGTTTATGAATTTGTAGCAATAAATTACATTAAGTAATTTGATTGGTTGATATAACGAAATGGGTGTGGCTTAAATGAATATTCAGCAAGATAAGAGTTAAAAGCCGAATTTTACTGTATTCTTCAGAAACGGGAAGCTTCCAAACCAAAAACAGCGGTAGAAGAAATCAAAGAGGAGGAGAAGATTGTCCACGAGGAAGATTGGGGTATGTACAGTTTCATTATTTTTTTCTTCAGAGAAATGGGTATACATTGGAGGGAAGTACCTCCTGCTTGTTAAAATCATGTTGCTTTCCTTGCAACCAGGGTCCACTCAGCGTATACTATAGGAATGAATTTTATTTTGGGGGATTTTATAGCTATGTATTTCCGGCAAATCACTCAGAAACAGCATAGTTGGTGAGTATTTAATCAGAGTTTACCACCCATAGGGGCTTGAAGAAATATATGGGCTGTATGATGCTTCCACGCAGAGCTGAATCCAACCCGCACACGAGTACTGGTAAACTGCTTAGAGGATCTAAGCCTGCCCAAGCAAAGCGGTGCGCACGAGTTGGACCGTCCATGCTTATAAATCTTATTGGTTTCATTGGGCGACAGGGCTTGAGATGTCATTTCATCTCAGTGTCGGGTAAAAAGCCCACAAAATTGGAAGCAACATCTCCAAAATGACCTTTACAGTGTTGACGGGGACATTAAACATCAAATCAAACAAACAAAACTATAGGAATTAATTTCATTTTTGTGGATTTTATCCATGTGTAAACTCTGGCAAATCACTCACAAACTGTATAAGACTCATAGGTCTTTATGCTAAGTTTGTGAGTGCTTTGCCAGAGCTTACACATCAATAATGATAATTCATTCCTTATAATTCCAACTTTGTCATTGAAATGTTAAAAATGCCACCAAAAATGTTAAACTTTAGGAATGTAAGAATGAACTTAACCACAGCCATGGAGGACGATTATTCAATTAGAAGCTGCCATCTTTGAAAGGAACCAAAGCAAAAAAACAAAACATAGAGTCTTTAAATTCATTTTATTTGTCTTCTATTGTTTATGTTTTCAATAGTTTCCAAACTTTAAATTAAAAGCTGTTGACGTCAGTTCATATACAATGACGTAATGCATGGGTTTTGTGTAACATTATATTACTACCTGTCTCTGTGTGAAATTGCTATGAGATTCTTGCTCATGGAATTTATGGAAGTATAAGACATTTCAACCAATCAATTCACTCGAAATGTATATAATGATGGAGAATTGGAATTACATAGAGGATCTTACATGAGTGTGCATGTATTATTGAATTTATTAAACGAGTTGAGGAAAAGGGATAAAATGCGAGGCTGTGCCGAGCATTTTATCCCTTTTTCTCAACGAGTTTAATAAATTTAATAATACATGAGCACGAATGCAAGATTCTATTTATCATATGACATTAAAAGCGTATTTTATTCACGATTGTTTACAAAAATGTCAACATTCCGCCGTTAGTAAACGTGACGTAATTAAGGACGTCATACATGTAACGTTACGGGACGTATCTAGCTAATTTGCATATTTATTCCACTAGTGGATTATCGAAAATAATACATGACGTTATTACACTCTCAGACGCGACGTCATATGATAAAGTCACAAAAAGAATGATGATACATTGTATTTGGATGGCCTTCACCCATCGAGGCTTGGAGAAATAGATTGGACTGCATCATGCTTTTACACAGAGCTGAAACCGATTGCACATGAGTGCTGGTAAACTGCTTAGAGGCTCTAAGCCTGCTCAGGCAAAGTAGTGTGAGCAGGACCATCTCTGTCTTTTGGGTGGCCCGACTTCAGATGTCATTTCATCTCAATGTTGGGTAAAAGTCTCATAAAGCAACATCTCCAAAATGACCTTAATACATAAAAACCTCACTTCAAATATTGTATTTGAAAAAAAAAAAATATGGAACCAAGATATATTAAAAACAGTTGAATATACAAGATATGTAATGTGTGGAATCTGGCAGAACTCCTTGCAGAAGCTAAAGTACAATCAAAGCCCTGACAGCACTCTTGGGTCAAATGTCTCTCAGTATAGGCTTGGAAAATTATCTCAACCCTTTTTGAGCTAACAGTGTAGTCCCTGATCAGATGCCGCAGAAGCCATCTGATCTGGGTCTATACTGTTTGCCAGTGTTGCAGTACATGAACCCAGTCCACATTTTACAGATAACCAACTCTTTTTACACAGCACTCTGACACTTCATAGGAATGTTATTTAGGTGACCGTCTACCAATATAGCTAAAATCATTCCACTTCGATGAACAAGATGGCCACCAGATAGAGGAACTTATGGCCATTTCATATAAACTTTATGAACAAGCCTGTGGAGAGTTTCATAAATTTCATATGAACTGACCATGACACTTGATTGTTTCATGAATTTTATATGTAATGACCATGAGTGAAAGATTCTATTTGTCATATAACAATTTTAACTCAAATTTAAGGGGAATGGATACACATTCAAGGGAGGCAACTCCTGCAAAAGAATTATTATCTCCCATGTCAATAGGAGTCAACTCTTAAAGGAAAATTTTGCTCCTGATTCTTTCCTTTTAAGAGTAGACCTCTTTTTTCAGTGGGACAGGGTTAAAGTAAAGCAAACAGGAAGTTCTGAAAGTCTCCCTTTGAAAAATTTGCCAGGTGTTCCCATTCCCCTTAATTGCCAAAGAAGTTCAAAATAATTCAACAGAAAACATGGACAGAATCATGAAGTTATGTGCCAAATATCAAGTGTTATTAAATGTGTGGTCATATCATTAAATTTTCTTGCGCCTGCTATTAGCATGGCCCGATATAGGCGTCCGGTTTTCCATCCATTTTGTCCGTCCGTTTGTCAAGGCATCAACATTTGCGACCACCCTAGAGTTCACCATAATGGTCAAGTTTATTTCTCAAGAACTATAAGAGCTTCATTAATGATATTTGGTACAAACTTGTATCTGGGGATGGCAACATAAATGCAAGCATCCATATTTGACCTTGACATACATTTTATGGTTCACTGACTTTGTAAAATATTGCGATCACCCTAGCGTTCACCCTAATGGTCAAGTTTATCTCTCAAGAACTATAAGAGCTTCATTAATGATACTTGGTACAAACTTGTATCTGGGAATGGCAACTTAAATGCAAGCATCCATATTTGACCTTGACCTACATTTCATGGTTCACTGACTTTGTAAAATATTGTGACCACCCTATTCACCCTAATGGTCAAGTTTATTTCTCAAGAACTAAAAGAGCTTCATTAATGATTTTTGGTACAAACTTGTATCTGGGAATGGCAACTTAAATGCAAGCATCCATATTTGACCTTGACCTACATTTTATGGTTCACTGACTTTGTAAAATATTGCAACCACCCTAGCGTTCACCCTAATGGTTAAGTTCATTTCTCAAGAATTATTAGAGCTTCATTTATGATACGTAGTACAAGCTTGCATTTAAGGATGGCAACTTTTATGCAAGCATTTATGTTTGACCTTGGCCTAGATGTCATGTTTCGGTGACTTTGCACTCCCACAGGCGCAACTTAGCCTTCGGCGGAATTCTTGTTATAACATGACATTATCTGCGAAATAACATAGACATTATATGATAAGACCCTTTATGTTTCTTATATATATATATATAATATGTTATGTTATAGGTATAAGTGTAGTGTCAGAAACAACAGAAGAGGAATTAAAATTAGCTGAAGGAGAGAAACCAACATTAACAGAAGGAGTCACTGTAGCTTATACTAAACCAGCTCCTACAGCACAGGTACGTATGGGGTTAGAAAGAATGGTCAAGTAGAATAGGGAGAACCCTGGGGTAATCAGATATTTGGCTGAAAGATAGTGAGTGAGTGTTTGAATTTTACGTCTCACCAACAACTTGGGTCATATTGAGACAGGACCTAAGTTTAAAGACTCATCCAAAAGTCTGGAGAAACCCAGGATCAATCCTGTGACCCCTGGTTTACAAGGCAAGAAGCAGAACCACTACACCATGGAGAATTCGGAGTGAAGGAGAGAAAGCAACATTAACAGAAGGGGTTACTTTAGCTTATACTAAACCAGCACCTACAGTACAGGTATGTTTCAGATAGGGAAGGGAGAATGATGAAGGGGAGTGGGGAGGACCTGGGTCTAGTCTTTGACTTAGCTGAGGGAGAGAAAGCAACATTAACAGAAGGGGTTACTTTAGCTTATACTAAACCAGCACCAACGGCAGAGATGTTTCAAATAGGGAAGGGAGAATGATGAAGGGGAGTGGGGAGGACCTGGATATAGTCTTTGACTTAGCTGAGGGAGAGAAACCAACATTAACAGAAGGGGTTACTTTAGCTGATACTTAAATATGCCACACCCACTACTGATTATCAACCAATCAGATCACTTGATGCAAATTATTTACACAAATTCACATTCTGAATGACAAACAATGTAGATTCTGATCAGATGGCTTCTTCAGAAGCCATCAGATCTGGATCTTCATTGTTTCAAAGATAAGACATATCTTGGCTCAGTAGTACAAGGGTTAACTGAAGAGGTCACTGTAGCTTATACTACAACAGCACCTTCAGCACATGTATGTTACTAATGGGGATGGGAAGACAATTCTGGTGGAGGGGCTTGGGTCAGCCAGATACTTTCAGGAGTGGAGTATGGATTAACCAAAACCAGCCATGATGAGCCACTGTAGCTTTGACAAAACCAGCACCTACAACACACATATAATACTAGAGGGGATGGACCAGGTCAGGTAGTGGGCAGCAGGACCTGTTAGGACAGGCAGATTCTACCAGATAGAAACAAGGCTGACAGAGAAAATCAGAAATAAAATCAAAGCCCTGAAGGGATTGCAGTTGATTATTATGACTGAAAATTCTGGCAGTGGTGTATTGGAAATGTTGCTACCTGTTGATATTTGAACTCTTATCCTGCTCTTCACAACAACCCTTTTCTTTGCAAACAGTGTAGATCCAGATCAGATGGCTTCTGAAGAAGCCATCTGATCAGGATCTACACTGTTTGACATTCAGTTTATGAATTTGTAGGAATAAATTACATCAAGTAATCTGATTGGTTCAAAGTCAGAAATGGGTGTGGCTAAACTGAATATTCAGCAAGAGAATGGTTAACTTCCATGCTACTTATTTTTACTTGAATGTATAAGAGGGTGGTTAGAGAAGCAAAGGTGTTTAGTATCTTGCGTCACTTGGGCATCCAATTTATATTGGCTAACAGTTGGGCATGGCCTGCTGTCCTTGCAGCAGGTAAGATTTGTGAGAAATATATGTTATTTCTTCTATTTCTATCCTTCGTTTCTTTCATCTCTTCCGCCACTGTCCCTCAGTTTCATTTAAACTACCTCTTCTCTTTTCTACCTTCCTTTGGGAGACAACACAAATTCACAAAATGACCTACAGGGATTGTTGTCTTGTTCAACCCCAATCAAACAATCAGTTGAATGTATGGTTTAGTTAGTGCAACTTAATTGAGACGGTTCTCATGACTACCCACAACTGAAATAAGCAAAATAATGTATACCCCTGTAAACCCAAGTTTTCTCTATATAAAGTGCAATTTAGTTCACAGACTTGTTTACGTGATGTGTCACTGGAGCTTATACTTATACTAAATCATAACTGTGTTGTAGAAAAAAAATGTGAAAAAAAAAACATGTACCTTTCTCATGCTGACATAAATTCATCATGCTATGGGTTACTCAACAAAATCTTCCTACATATATATATAGCAGGAGTCCATTTGAATTATAGGAGGGCTTAGAAATAAATTTAGGAAATGGCTAAATGAAAACAGTGAAGGCCCTGATCAGATGTTGCAGAATGCAGCATCTCATCAGGGCCTGCACTGTTTCAAAGTGTCCAGTTTTAAGATTTACCATTATTTAGAACAGAATTTATTCAGACTTCAGCATGCACCCGTACACAAGCTCACCATCTATAAACATATGGGATAAGCATTAGCATACATGTGATATTTTCTTGGACCCAAATAGGGAGATTTTGATTTTCAGATAGGGAGATCGGGGTCCCAAATCGGGAGATTTTTCCGCGGTAAAAAGTGATGTTATTTTTGGTTAAAATTTACCTCTGAAGCACTTTTTCACCCATAACATGCCAACACGACAATTGTTGTCTGCTTTGTCATCTGCATAAAAAATTTTTTTTGAAAACAGTGTGGGCCCAGATCAGACTGCAGAGCATTCTGATGATGGTCCACACTGTTTGCCTTTCTGCAAAAATATGTTATAAAAGCTTGGAAAAAGAAAGCACCAGACGACAAACTTCCATTTTGTATTTTAATAGAGAGACAATTTCTCGGAAGAACGATCAAAGAACAAGCACTGACCAATAGATCGGTGTTAAATACCCACCTAGCACCTGGTAGAAAAAAAAACAACGTTCAGAATACCCGCATAGCAAAAAATTACTCATACTCTTACACCCCTTCTCTTATCATCCCCAAAACGTGCCTCGGAACTTAGTCGGAACTAATAAGCATGCATGATTTTTATTGATTTAACTTGGGGGCATATTTTTTTTCATAAAAGATCCATTAAAAACAGGGCAAAAATATTTTTCTCGCAAGCTAAAAATGAAACAGGTTTGAATAGAAAATTTCACCCTATAAAACTCCGGTTCTGTGTTTATTAATAAATGAAAAACTACATACAGATGTTTAGAAAATACCAGCGTCTGCTCTGCTTTGGCGGGAAAAATATTTAGCGCGTTCACCTGTCAAAGGCCAAAAAGCATGCACGAATTTTCATTGGTGTCACGTGGGGCATATTTCTTTCTTCCGTTAAAAACGGCAAAAATATTTTTCTCGGGTTTAAATAGAAAATGTCACTAAGTAATTACCCAGCTCTATGATTAATAAAAAGAATAACGGTTTACAGACGCGTAGAAAAAACACACACAAAAAAAACAGCGTCTGCTTTGCTCTGTTTTGGCGGGAATAATATTTAGCGTCTACACGTGTCAATTACAAAGGGATTAAATAAGCTATAACTGGTATATCTTGATTGACTAGTTTTCACACCTTGTCACATTGTTTATTGTCGGCTTATCAATAAGGCCCGCCTCGGGTGTAAATGGTTTAATAGCGTTGACAACTTGAGCAAATCGGTGATCAGTAATAAATGTATGCAAACATCACATTTCTTCCTTATTGAATTTCTCGCTTTTTATCACATTGTTTGCGGCTTGTTTGCAGGTTGCATTTTAATAATTGTATTTACCGGTACGTTCTTTTCATATCGCGATATTATACTTGTGCAGGTGTGTATTGCAATTTACCTGTATTTTACAGTGGTTAACACTAAATTGGTCGGTCGGCGGAAAACTACTATAGGAAAATTGTCGTGTCGGGAGATTAGGGCCGTCGGACGGGAGACCGGGAGATGGGGTTCGAAATCGGGATATCCCGACGAAATCGGGAGATATCACATGTATGCATTAGACATGTATACAAATGCATGTGTTACATTTATTCCAGAATGAGGGTGCAGAGGAGACAGTGGAGGGTGACAGTCAAGATCTAGAAGAATTAATGAAACAGTTGAAAGGTTTATGATGATAGTTTGCTGCTAATGGAAAACACTAAACTTGTTTATGAATTCTAGTCAGTTGATCTGATAAAGGAATAAAAGCCAACCCATGGAGAAGTAAAACTCAACAGTGCTATGTTCTTAAATTGGGCTGGATAAGGATCTAGGCTGGGCCTGAATTTTTATGAAATTATGTAACTTTCATGTTCTTTTTGCACATGAAAAATCTGATTAGAGATTTTATTGATGCATGATAGAAGCTTTCCAATATGTAAGCAGTACAATGTTTGGGGCTAAACATACTGCATAGAGTAGAGGACATATAACAATGACACATTCGTAGCCCCCGCCCATAGGGGCTTGAAGAAATATATGGGCTGCATGATGCTTCCACGCAGAGCTGAATCCATCCCGCACACTAGTACTGGTAAACCGCTAAGAGGATCTAAGCCTGTCCAGGAATCGCGGTGGGAGGCGGACCGTCCACGCTAATAAACCCTATTGGTTTCATTGGGCGACAGGGCTTGAGATGTCATTTCATCTCATTGTCGGGTAAAGGTCCCACAAAATTGGAAGCAACGTTTCCAAAATGACCTTTACAGTGTTAACGGGGACGTTAAACCTCAAATCAAACAAACAAACAAATTTCCTAAAATGATGTCTATCCTATGTCTATTTCTAGTCAAAACATAGATTCTGAGTTCTGATTCGAACAACCTCATTGAGGCAGTTCTCACAAGTACCCACAAGCTATGTTTTGTGCAAAAATAAGGTAAATAATGTAAACCTCTGTAAACTTCACTTTTCTCTATATATAAAGTGGGGTTTAGAGGGTGTTCATCACATGACTTGTTAACCAGATGTATAAAGAGTTTATCTCCGACTGAAACTTTTTATTTGTTGTATTGGAGTTTAACAGCCCAATCAACATTATTTAGGTCATTTTAGAGTCGGACAGTTTACCTATCCACACTGTTGCTGAGCAGACTTATATGTAAGGGGATAACCAGGAAAGTGGACATTCTTACGCCAGAAACTGACAACCGCTCTTCTTGAATCAGTGGAAGGGAGCAAATGACCATAGAAAAGATACCATGATCAATCTCCACTTAAGAATTTACAGACCCTGGCAGGTATCGAAACTGAAACATTTTACAACATTTAGAAACAGTTAATTTTTGGTGTATCCTTCTTCAGAAGCCATCTGATCTGGATCTACACTATTTGCAAAGATAGGGGTTGTCGTGAACAGCAGGATAAGAGTTAACTATAAGGTTTTGGATACAATGAACTTGAAGCCTAGTTTGATAATGTATAGGTTGTATAGAAAAATTATCACATTGTAATGTTCAAGTGCAGGGCAAATTCCATGCCAGCAATTGTTGGCATTTAAATCTTCAAGAGGGAGACAATTTCCATGCCAACAAGTGTTTTGCATTTCAATCTTTAAAAGCAGGACAAATACCACTAAAGCAATTGTTAGCATTTTAAATTTCAAGAGCAGGACAAATTCCACATCAGCAATTGTTGGCATTTAAATCTTCAAGACCGAGACAGTTTCCATGCCAGCAATTGTTTGGCATTTTAAATTTCAAAAACAGGACAAATTCCACTAAAGCAATTGTTGGCATGTTAAATCTTCAAGAGCAAGGCAATTACGTACCTTGCCAGCAATCATTTGGCATTTTAATCTTTAAAAGCAGGACAAGTTCCACACCAGCAATTGTTTGGCATTTTAATCTTTAAAAGCAGGGCAGATTCCACACCGGCAATTTTTGGCATTTTAGTCTTGATGAGCACACCAATGCATTCCATGCCGGCAGTTGTTTGCATTTTAATGTTCATGAGGACAGATTTTATGCTTGCTTTAAGTTTAGCACAAACTTGGGGCAAGTTAAATTTGTTTCTTTGAAGAGATTAACCATGTATGTAACAATCAAAGTTTATTTATTACAAATACAGTCAAATTTCAATAACTCAAAAACCTCTAGGACCGTAAAACTTGTTTGAGATAGGGGTAGTTCAAATTACCGAGGTTTACTCATAGTGCCAGGTAATGAGGCATAATAGAGATCAGTTAAGGAAATCTATACAATCTTCTATGAAAAGGTATGTTGTGTGTACTCATTAGAATCGCCCCATTGAGGCAATTCTAATGTGTACACACAGCATACCTTTTCAAGATACATTCAGAAAAAATCCATATATTATGCTAAATATATGGGTATCTATAGCTTTGGGAAATTTTGTCAAGGGACTCCAGAACTAGTTCGAATTAGCCGTGGTAAACGAAATATCCGCATTCGAGTTATCGAAGTTTAACTGTATGTATGAAATGGTGAAAGATTAAAAAACTATACAAACTACTGTTTTTTGTTGCTTAATCAGTACCCTGTCTTAAATCAGGTAAATTGACCTTAAAAGAATCACCTGGGCAGCAGTGCAGCTGCAGATCAGACTGTTCCTCATGAGCAGTCTGATCAGGATCTGTAATTTCCAAAGCAATTATCAACGTCGGGTTTGGTTTTCGAGATATTACGGAGCAATTTGCTGATCTAAACATTATCAAGCAGTAGGAGGGAGTCCCAACAGAAAGCGCAAAATTCTTACATGTCTTCTAAGAATCTAAATATAAATCAGCCCTATTGTGTGAATTGTTAGTAATAAATCACATTTGTAAGTAGACAAATCACTCGTTTTACGCACTTGTCATTTGATCTACTTTACAACAGTACTGACCTCTAAACTGTGGTTTATTACTTAAAATTCACTGCTAGAGTTGATGTATTTCTATTTGATAAAAATGTTCCTTTGGTGACCCTCTAAAGGTTCTGCTCGACTGAACAAAACGGCTGCCAGAGCTGAGAATTGATAAAACATTTAAATGACATCTCCTCCCAGGCCAATGACCCAATTTCTTAACTGATTTCACAGAAATGTTCCTTGGAAATGTACCAAAATTGCTAAAATGGTTCTGCTTGGCTGAACAAAATGGCCGTCTGAGTTAAATATCGAAAAACATTTAAATGACATCATCTAGGTGATTGGACTGGTTCCAATATAATTTCATAGAAATGTTTCTTGGGTGCCCTCTACCAGAATGGATAAAATGGTTCCTCTCGGCTGAACATAGTGGTGGCCAGAGCTGAAAATAGATAAAACCTTTATACGACATCTTCTCCTTGGCCAAGGAAGATTTCAAAATAATTTCACAGAATTGTTCCTAGGGTGACTCTCTACTGTAATTGCTAAAATGGTTCCCCTCCGCTGAACAAACTGGCTGCCAAAGCTAAAAATAGAAAAACAGTTAAATGACATCTCCTTCGAGGCCAACTGCCCGATTTCAAAATAATTTTGCAGAAATTTTCCTTGGGTGACCATCTACCAAAATTGCTAAAATGGTTCTGCATGGCTGAACAAAATGTTTGCCAGAGCTGCAAATAGAAAAACTCTAAATGACATACTGCCCGATTTCCAGATTTCAAAATTTCACTGAACTGTTCCTTGATCTTCTACTTAAATTGCTAAAATGTGTCCGCTCAGCAGAACAAAATGGACGCAGTGCTAAAAAACAGAAAAACCTATCTCTTCTTAGGCCAATGGCCTGAATTCAAAATAAGTCTGCAGAAATGTTTCTTTTATGTCCTGTTACCAAAATTGCTAAAATAGTTCCATTCGGCAGAGCTAAAAAATGAAGAAAAAAATTAACCCACAAGATGCCTAAGACAACAATGGTTGTCTGCTTTGTCGTCTGCTGGTAAATTTAAAAATCATTTTTGCAAAGTGTGGAACCAGATCAGAGAAAAAGCATTTCAGCAATTTTGGTAGAGGTCACCCAAGGAACATTTCTATTAAATAATTTAAAATTAGGGCCAGCAGTCTAGGAGGAGATGTCATTTTAAGTTTTTTTCTATTTTTAGCTCTAGTAGCCATTTTGTTTAGCGGACCAGAACATTTTAGCAATGTTGGTAGTGGGTCACCCAAGGAATATTCCTGTAAAATTATTTCAAAATCCATTCACTGGTTAAGGAGGAGATGTCTTTTAAGTTAATTGTTGACAGACGCACGACTGACAATGCACATTAGACAACAGACATCGACCAGTCACAAAAGCTGACCTTGAGTCTTTGGCTCAGGTGAGCAAAAAGCATGTTAGAGGGATATTCAGGTTCTCACACAAGTGGTCATTTCATATGAAATTTATGAAACAAGACTTTGCGAGTTTCATAAAATGCATATGAAATAACTTTATGTACTCATGTGAGATTCGTTATATTAAATGGTCATTCGTCTTTACATTTTTCCCTTTAAAGTTAGCAGAAGCTTCTGCAGAAACATTTTGTCATGGCCGTAGATCTTTTTTGCGATGCTGGCATCTGACATTATGCTTTACATATGAAAAATAGGATAACTATGACTCTGTTGAGATTTTATGTCCCCATCTACACTTTTTAAGTCATTTTGGAGATGTTGCTTCCAATTCTGTGGGTCTTCTACCTCACATTGAGAGGAAATGACATCTCCAGTCCTGCCGCCCAAAGAAACCACTAGGGTTTATCGGCAGGGACAGTCTGACCCACACCATTTTGCCTGGGCAGGCTTAGACTTTCTAAGCAGTTTACCAGTACTTATGTTTATGTTGTTATTTACAATGATACTAGCTGCTCCTCGCTTGGCACTCAGATTTACGGGGTAGAGCTAGGACTGGTTGACCCAGTGTCAGGATAATGTGACTGGGTCTGGTATCATGTAATGTGTCTGGGACATGATACTTCAGTGAGGCAGCACTATAAAAGTGAGCATTGAGCTCCCTGTCGCAACCAGACACTGTCGTTATATGACTGAAAAATTGTTGAAAGCGACGTTAAACCCAAATTCACACAACACACAAATGATATACAAAGCTAAGATATGTGCCTTCATGGCTGTGTTTAAAAGTGTTGGCTCTTAAGGGGAATAGTTACACCTTAATTCAGGGGAGGCAACTGCTTCAAAGATATTTTTTTATCACCCATGTCCATAGGGGTCAACTCTTAAAGGAAAGAATTTGCTCCTGAGGAGCAAATTCTTTCCTTTAAGAGTAGACCCCTTTTTCAGTCCTACAGGGGTTATAGAAAAGTCAACAGGAAGTCCCAAAAGTTGTCTCCCTCTAAAAAATGGCAGAAAAATCTGCCAGGTGTTCCCATTTTCCATTAACATTTGTGAGTTTGCGCCTTATTCAAGTCATATGTGAGATATGGAAGGTCAAGTGTTTTTACTCTCGTTTTCATTCACCGCTTTCTAATGGCTGGCTCAGAATAAGTGAAATGATCTTGAAAGAGCAGTAAAACCAAAATTAAATATAAGTAACATATAACTAAAATACCCATTCTGTATCTGTCTGATAGGAGATATAGAAGCCTCTGTGGCACAGTGGTTACGCTACTTGCCTTGTAAACCAGGAGTCGCAGGATCGATCCAGGACTTCTCCAGACTTTCGGATAAGTCTTTAAACCGAGGTCCCGTCTCTGTATGACCTTAGCTGTTAGTGAGATGTAAAACTCAAACACTCACTCTGATAGGAGATATACCCATTCTGTATGTCAGACAGGATCCTAGTTACAAGGGAAAAGAAAATAAAATAAGACAAAGAATAAATTTCAGCAATTTTTATTGCTCATTAAAACTGTTTTTTTTTTCTCTCTTTTTCAATGTATCAAATTCTCAACAAAACAATAAATAAAGCACTTTGTGTTGGTCAAATACAATATTACAAACATGACTATAATCATGTAACTACATGTATATTCATGTAAACATGGACTGATGAAAACATTTTTTCCACAAAACAAAATCTGCCATTATTCAATGCAATCACAAATACAATATAGTCACTCAAGGAGCTGAGAGACACAACCCTTATAGTACTAAATGGAATCTTCCACCCTATATATAGCAGGAGTCCATTTTCAAAATTTAGGGGAGTCCAGTTTTGTTTTCTTCAAAATCTATTTGCAAAATGCCTGAACTGTTTTGCAAACCGCGTAGGCCCCCGATCAGATGCCGCGTTCTGCGGCGTCTGATCTAGGCCTGCACTGTTTGCCAATTACCCGTTTTGGGGTTTCAATTTCAAAATGAGTTATCATTCATAATATTTGCAGACATCTTTTCTGATAAAATAGGGCTTGACATTACATGTGAATTATCTTTCCAGCAGATGATTCACATGAAATATCAGCTTCCCTTTCATTGAAAAATGATTTAAAAAAACAAAACTGTTGTCTGCCCCTTGGATATAAAATAGGAAGGAAATCCTTGTTTGGTAATGGCAAGATGCCAAGAAAAACTACATCTGAAAACTGTTGTCTGCTTTTGTCATCTGCTGAATCTTTTTGCATTTTTTTTTTTTTAATATTTTTGCATACAGGCAAACTGTGGATCCAGATCAGACTGCTCCTAGAGGAGCAGTCTGATCTGGGTCCACACTGTTTGCAAAAATGACTTTTGAAGTAATTGGCAGACGACAAAACCGGCGACAATTGTCATGAATGGCATCTTATGGGTTAATAGTGAGTGGTCTGAATATTAGGTGGTCTTAACAGTAGAATTTTACTATACAGCAATTTGGATGTTTGCTTGGTCCCCACATGAAATTGCTATCAAAAATATTTTCTTAAAAAGGTATGGCAAGCCATAAACATTTAAAACTTTGAGAAAAAATAGTTCCCTCATGGTTTCATAAGTGTCAATATAGGTAGTCATAAGTTTCATAAGTGTCATGGTTTCAAAAGTGTCATGGTTTGATAAGTCTCAATATCGGTCATCATAAGTTTTATAAGTGTCATGGGTTCACAAGTATCATGGTTTGATAAGTGTCGATATCGGTAGTCATTAGTTTCATAAGTGTCATGGGTTCACAAGTATCGTGGTTTGATAAGAGTCAATATCCGTAGTCATTAGTTTCATAAGTGTCCTGGTTTCATAAGTATCAGGGTTTGATAAGTGTCAATATCAGTAGTCATAAGTATCATGGTTTCATAAGTGTCAATATCAGTAATATCATGAAACAAGAGGCCCATGGGCCACTATGCTCACCAGAGCTCAGGTGGGCACTGCCAAATTGCAGCCATGTATTTTAACATGATATCATTTTAATCTGCCAAATGAACCCCCATATCCAAATGAGCATCCATGTGGACTCAGTATATGAAACATTAGGCCTTTTATGAAGTAGAGGGGGTGGGGCATGGACCCAATGGAGCCCTGGTTGGTATCACTAAATGTGTCTTATCACAAAGAACAAGAATATATATGGTTTAGCAGTGGGGATCTGCATGACTGGAGATATAAGTGGAGGGGTTGGAGCATGCCCTGTCGTTCCCAGGAAAGCCCAAGATTGTTATCCCTAAATGTGTCTCATCATAAGGACCAAGTATATATATGGTTTAGGGGTGGGAATCTGAACGGTTTCCAAGATATCCTTTCATGAAGTGGAAAGGAGAGGACTGGCCCCTGCGGACACACCTACAGTAGGTGTGCTAATAATAAGGAACAAGAACATATATGAATATGGGGTGGGGATTTAATGGTTTCTGAAATATATGGCCTTTTATGAAGTGGAAGGGCGGGGCACATTGCCTCAGCACAAAGAGACCCCCAAGTTGGTGTGACTGAATGAGTCTTATCATAAGGAACAAGAATATATATGGTTTAGGGGTGGGGATCTGAACTATTTCTGAGATATGTGGCTTTTAATGAAGTCAAGGGGTGGAGCAAGGCCCGGGCATGCCCTGGGGACTCACAAGCTGGTGTCAATGAATGTGCCTTATCATAAGGAAGATGAATATATGTGGTTTAGGGGTGGGGCTCTGAACAGTTTCTGAGATATAAGGCCTTTTGTGAAGTGCAGGGGTGGGGCAAGGCCCAGGGAGACCCCCAGGTTGGTGTCAATGAAAGTGTCTTATCATAAGGTACAAGAATATATATGGTTTAGGGGTGGGGATCTGTAAGGTTTCCGAGATATTGTGATATTATGAAATGGAGGGGGTGGGGCATGGCCCCAGCACATCCCTGGGGACCCCCAGGTTGGTGTCACTGAATGTGTCTCAACATAATGAACAAGAACATATATGGTTTAGGGGTGGGGATCTGAACAGTTTCTGAGATATATGGCCTTTTGTGAAGTGAAGGGGTGGGGCATGGCTCCGGCGCACCCCGGAAGACTCCCAATTTGGGGTCAATGAATGCGTCTTATCATAAGGAGCAAGAATATATATGGTTTAGGGGTGGGGATCTGTAAGGTTTCCGAGATATTGGGCCTTTTATGAAATGGAGGGGCAGGACATGGCCCCGGCGCATCCCGAGGGACCCCCAGTTTGATGTCACTGAATGCGTCTTATCATAAGGAACAAGAGTATATAGGGTTCAGGGGTGGGGATCTGAATGGTTTCCGAGATATTGGGCCTTTTATGAAGTGGAGGGGGTGGGGCATGGCCTTGGCACATCCCTGAGGACCTCCAGGTTGGTGTCACTGAATGCGTCTTATCAATAGGAACAAGAATATATATGGTTTAGGGGTGGGGATCTGTAAGGTTTCTGAGATATAAGTCATTTTATGAAGTACTGGGGGTGGGGCATGGCCCCGGCACAACCTACTGGACCCCCAGGTTGACATAACAGCATATGGCTGAGAGAAGTTTACTAAAGGAACATTTCTATGAAAGTTTTGTCAAAATATCTGCAAAGGCTTTGTAGTTAATGCCATTTTTCAATTTTCCCCATTATAAGTCTATGGAAAATCTAAGTTGCCATAGCAACCAAACTAAAGAGCCGAATTTCATAAAAAACACAAAACCTGTAAAGGCAAATATGGTGAATATTTCCATAAACTTTCAGCCTCATAGAGCATATGGTTTCTGAGGAGATGATTTTTTAAGTATTTTTTTTTCTATTTTTTCATTTTGGTTTCCATGGCAACCAATACAAATGAGCAGTAGGCCTAAAATCATATGGCAGATAGTAGATTGCCTAAGGAATATTTCTATGAAAGTTTTGTCAAAATATCTGCAGTGGCTTGGCAGTAAATGCCATTTTTCAATTTTCCCCATTATAAGTCTATGGGAGCTCTAAGTTGCTATAGCAACCAAACTAATGGGCCAATTTTCATAAAAAACACAAACTTTCAATCCCCCAGCCCAAGGATGCTACAGATAAAATTTGGGCTGAATCGGTCCAGTGGCTTCAGAGAAGAAGATGTTTGAAAGTGTTGACGTCAGACGACGACAACGACGACGACGACAACGCCGGACAACTGCCTATCCTATAAGCTCCCCCGGAGCCTTCGGCTCTGGTGAGCTAAAAACCTGGAAAAGGAACATGAGTACAGCAAATTTTAATGGAATGGTATAAAATTGGTCTTAGAATTCATAATAAATGTTAAAAATCTAAAAATATGAAAAAAGAAAAATCTGATATATTAACATGAAAGGATACACCTTCAGGGGAAGCAACTCTCTCAAAAATATTTTTGTCCCTTTATCATTAGGGGTCTATTCTTTTAGGAAAGAGTTTATAAAGGTTTACTCTTAAAGGAAAGAATTTGATAAGGGTCCACACATAAAGGAAAGAATTTGCTCCTATGGAGCAAATTCTTTCCTTTCAGAGTAGACCCTTTTTTCAGAAAGGTTCAGCTTATAAGTAAGATAAAAGGAAGTCTTACATTAGTGGTCTCCCTTGCAAAAGAAAATTGACAAAATGTTCGATGTATTGCCTCCCTTTAAGGTGCTTTCTGTGATTAAAAGGATAGTAGAAAAGGTATGGCAAGAATGAATTTTCTTAGGAAATATTTAAAAGTACACCTAAACCTCTTTATAACATTATCCATGTTCATTATGACACTGTTCATTATAACAGTTTTGTATATAACATGGTTAAAGATGAATTCCAAAAATATATAGATCATATGGAAAAATGACCATCAATCGGCATTTTCTGCATAATTAGTGGGTCAGAGCGCTGACTCCTAATTGAGCCTCGTTCTGGTCACATGTGAGACACCAAGTTCTGCAACGGAAAGTCAGGCAGTTTTTCTCCCGGTGCTCCAGTTTTTGTGAGTGAGTGTTTGAGTTTTACGTCCCACCAACAGCTAAAGTCATACGGAGACGGGACCTCGGTTTAAAGACTCATCCGAAAGTCTGGAGAAGCCCGGGATCGATCCTGCGATCGCTAGTTAACAAGGCGAGTAGCGTAACCACTGCACTGGAGGCTTCCAGTTTTGGTCCATTTCTGATAAACTATCTGCTCAAAAAAGTGAAATAATCTTTTGTTTGTTTGATTTGAGGTTTAACGTCCCCGTCAACACTGTAAAGGTCATTTTGAAGACGTTGCTTCCAATTTTGTGGGACTTTTACCTGACACTGAGATGAATTGACATCTCAAGCCCTGTCGCCCAATGAAACCAATAGGGTTTATAAGCATGAACAGTCCGACACACCGCTTTTCCTGGGCAGGCTTTGATCCTCTAAGCAGTTTACCAGTACTCGTGTGTGGGTCAGATTCAGCTCTACGTGGAAGCATCATGCAGCCCATATATTTCTTCAAGCCCTGATGGGCGGGGGCCGGTGTAATAATCTTGAAAGGGCCATAAAACCAAACCCAAAAACAAAATAACACAGTGCATGTAGTTTTACTAAAAATATGCTTTCTGGTTTGGACCCCAACAACAGTGTTACAAAGAGGTTATGGTGTATCAACAATATGCAATAAAATATGAGTTTTTGTAAAAACTGGACAAGTTCTGAAAAAAAAAAAGCTGTTTTTCCACTAACATGTCGAATAAAGTAGGGTTGGTAGGTTGATAAAACTTTTCATTTTTTGTCAACTTTTTATGATGGATAAAAGAACAAAAATTTTTGAAAGGGTCTAAATTTGAACCACATTACCAGGAAAAATTCAAAAAATGAGGTTTAGAGCATCATGGAAGCAAAATAACAAAGTTTTAACCCTTATCTTGCTGTTCACGGCAACCCCTATCTTTGCAAACAGTGTAGATCCAGATCAGATGGCTTCTGAAGAAGCCATCTGATCAGGATCTACACTGTTTGGCATTCAGTTTATGAATTTGTAGCAACAAGCAAATTCCTTGAATTGATATCCCCCGCCGAATGGGTTTTTTGTGTAGAATGGCAAGAAAATATATCTGACCAAAATTGAGAAAAAAAAATTGCGCGTGCATCACGGCAGCATAATAATACATATTTATTTCAAGTTTCATTTTATTCCATGCAAAAGTTGCTGAGAAGCGGTTCCAGACAAAGTGAGACGACGAAAAATCCAGAATTTTAATCATTTAAGGGGCCATAACTCTGGGTGTAAAAAGTCAATCCGAAAAAAATTTGTGCGTGCATCACCACAGCATAATAATACATATTTATTTCAAGTTTCATTTAATTCCATGCAATAGTTGCTGAGAAACAGTTCCCGACAAAAAAGTGAGATGACGAAAAATCCAGAATTTCAATCATTTAAGGGGCCATAACTCTGGATGTAAAAAGTAAATCCGGAAAAAAAATGCGCGTGCATCACCACAGCATAATAATACATATTTATTTCAAGTTTCATTTCATTCCATGCAATAGTTGCTGAGAAACGGTTCTGGACAAAGTGAGACGATGAAAAATCCAGAATTTCGATCATTTAAGGGGCCATAACTCTGGATGTAAAAAGTCAATCCAGAAAAAAATTGCGCGTGCATCACCGCAGCATAATAATACATATTTATTTCACGTTTCATTTAATTCCATGCAATAGTTGCTGAGAAACAGTTCCGGACAAAGTGAGATGACGAAAAAATCCAGAATTTCAATCATTTAAGGGGCCATAACTCTGGATGTAAAAAGTCAATCCGAAAAAAAATCGCGCGTGCATCACTGCAGCATAATAATACATATTTATTTCAATTTTCATTTAATTCCATGCAATAGTTGCTGAGAAACGGTTCCGGACAGAGTGAGACGACGAAAAATCCAGAATTTCAATCATTCAAGGGGCCATAACTCTGGATGTAAAGAGTCAATCCGAAAAAAAAATGCGCGTGCATCACCACAGCATAATAATACATATTTATTTCAAGTTTCATTTAATTCCATGCAATAGTTGCTGAGAAACGGTTCCGGACAAAGTGTGACGGAAGGACGGACGGAAGGAGGGAAGGACGGACGGAAGGATGGACGGACGGATGGACAGACAACGCCAAAACTATATCCCTCCACCTTCGGCGGGGGATAATAAATTCAATCAAGTAATTTGATTGGTTGATAGACAAATGGGTGTGGCTTAAATGAATATTCAGCAAGATAAGGGTTAAGTATTAGTTTTGCTATTATGACAGTGTCATGATTTTTTTTATTATCAAATGTCAAAGAAAAAAATATATCAACAGCCGCAGAAAAAAATGGTAGGTAAGAAAATCTTTTTTTTCTGGATTGCCATAAAAACTGCAGGGTTGGTATAAAAAATCAGGGTTGATTGGGTTAGCGGAAACACAGCTATATTTTTTAGGCCAATCAATACAGATGATAAATTCCCCTCCCACTGCCATTTGTAATGTCCTAGGCTGTTGTATGTCCAAAATATGTAAATACAGTAAAACTCCTGTATTAAGACCACCTTTGGGACTGTTCAAAAGTGGTCTTTAAGACCACTTTTGAAAAGTCCCAAAGGTGGTCCCTGATCAGAGAACATTGCAGAATTGTGGAAGAAAGAATAACTGCACCCATTTAAATATTTTTAAATTTGAATTCATTACGATAACACACCCGTGCGACAAAGTGCATATTTCTCAACTCCAAAATGGCTACTTTTCTGATGAAAATCTGTGATATTTTTCTTATAAATACTGCAAACACAGGTCGTGGGTGCTCGTTAGAACCGCCTCTTGAGGCGGTTCTAACGAGTACCCACAACCTATGTCTTGGAGCAGAAATAAGAAAAACAGTGTAGACCCCCGTAAACCACAGTTTTCTCTATATACAATGGGGTTTAAGGGGTGTTCATTTTACAGACTTGTACACGTGATGTCTCATTTTTGGTGGTCTTAATAGCGGAATTTCATTGTATATCCAACATGTGTAGATTAAATAGAAAAATGACCATAGCAGGTCATAAATTATTCAATCTATACATTTTTTGAATGAAAAGATGATACAGAAAATGCCATAAATGGCCATATTCCCTATAATCTATACATTTTTGAATTAATAGATTACATAGAAAAATAACCATAAATGAACATTAACTATGTAATCTAAACAATTTTGAATTAACAGATAATATATATAGAAAGAATGACCACAAATGGCCATATTTTATGTTTTATTTATTCAAGGGAATAAATATGGTTTATATGAGGTTTGTAGGTTTGCAGTCTTGCAAACAATATCCGTGAGAAAAGTGAGAACCAGGTCACTGCCCTCTGGATTCCCAGGAACCAGCTAATATTACATATGCTTTATGCAAATTAGGCAGCACCTTCCCTTTTTATCCGGGCCAGAGAGACAGCATCAGTTTCCAGCTCTGGTTCTTGTTGATAACAGCTCTTTCAATTAGAATAAACCCACCTCCACCCCTGTCACCACCTAAAGAATGACCACAAATGGCCATATTTTTTATATAATCTTAAGTCTTGTCCTGCTGAGCCCGGATATGCCTTATCTTTCAAACAATGTAGATCCAGATCAGATGGCTTCTGAAGATGCCATCTGATCAGGATCTTCATTGTTTGCCATTCAGTTTATTAATTTGTTGCAATAATTTGCAGCAAGTAATCTGATTGGTTGATAATCAGTAGTGGGTGTGGCATATTTAAATATCTAGCATGTCAAAGGTTAACATTTTTGAATGAATAGATTATATCGAAAACATAACCATAAAAGATCATATTTCATATAATCAGGAGCATATAATTTCACTCACGTGAGTGAAATTATATGCTCCTGATATAATCTAGTATACATTTTTGAATGAATAGATTATATAGAAAAAATGACCAGCATTTTTCTATATAATCTAAAATTTTTTGTTGTGATACCACATAACTGTTTAGCTTACACAACTTCAGCTTTCGATCCAAATTTCCAAATTCATTTTCAAGTCTCACAAAGGCATACACGCACACAAGCACATACAACTTTAGTGTTAAAATAAGGCTTGTGTGTGTTTTACAATTCAGGAGGGAGTTTACAGGGGATCTTATTACATTAGTTGTCAACAGAAATGTATGAACAATAATTTACACAAAGCGGGCCTCCGTGGCCTAGTGGATAGGAGTGCTAACTTTTACTCATTAGGTGTCTCACCGCTGTGGTTCGAGCCTGGCTGGGGTCATGTGTGAGATGCCAAGTTCTACAATGGAAGGTCAGGTTGTTTTTTTTCTCAGGATGCTCTGGTTTATGCCCACCTCTGATTAGCAATCAGCTCAATATAAGTGAAATAATCTTGAAAGAGCCTTAAAACCAAAGCAAAAAATAAAGAAAAAAACTTTCTCACAACAATTAATGGCTCTGGATGACAATAAAAGCAAAATGATTAACCTTTATCTTGCTGAACAAAACAACTCTTACCCATGCAAAACAGTGAAGATCCAGATCAGATGGCTTCTGAAAAAGCAAACAGTGTAGATCCAGATCAGATGGCTTCTTCAGAAGCCATCTGATCTGGATCTACTCTGTTTGTCATTCAGTTTGTGAACTGACTGAATACATCAAGTAATTTCATTGGTTGATAGTCAAAATTTTTTTTTTTTTTTTTTTTTTTTTTGGTTTGGGTTTTACGGCCCTTTCAAGATTATTTCACTCATATCGAGCCGATCGTTAATCAGAGGTGGGCGAAAACCGGAGTACCCGGAGAAAAACCACCTGACCTTCCGTTGCAGAACTTGGCGTCTCACACGTGGCCCGAGCGAGGCTCGAACCTACGGCGGTGAGAGACCTAATGACTAAGAGTCAGCGCTCTTATCCACTAGGCCACGGAGGCCCGTAAATGATAGTCAAAAATGGGTGTGACACTATTAATTTATTCAGCAGGACAAGGGTTAAGGATTTCAAACAGTAAAAAGGTGAATCCTGTCACAATATTTAACAATAATATCACAGAAATGTTTTCCAATCATAGTCTATGCATATATGTACAAATATAACACAAATGTAACAATAAGTATAATATGATAATGATATGATAATTGACATGTATAATATATAAGAATATGCACTCACTGTGTTCCAATATACTGTCAAACCTGAATTGGAAATTAGGATTTTTTTTCCAGACATGGGCAGTTCAACTAGAGCTGTCAGTGAAACTGACAAGGGCCCCGGCAGCGCTATCAGAGGAGTAAAAATTTGTGGACGGACAGACAGACAGACGGACGGACAGAGTGATTACTATAGGGCACCCACACTTTCAGTGTGGGGCCCTAATAACAGCTACAGATGATCTTAATTATAACATATGTCGATATGTTCCCTTACATTTTGATGTTAACCCTTAAGCTGCCGAGAAAAACAACATCTGAAAATGTCTGCTTATGCCGTCTGCTGAATCTTCTTGCAAACCTTTTTAAAAGTACCTGTATTTCTATATAAAGGCAAACAGTATGGGCCCATATCAGACTGCTCCTACAGGATATGGGTCCACACTGTTTGCAAAATTGACTTTTAAGGTTACCAGCAGGTGGCAAAGCAGACGACAATGGTCGTGATTGGCATTTTATGGGTTAAAAAGAAATGGCTGCTTTAAAGAATCCCAAACAAGAGTAGTATTACAGATAAAAATAGTCTTTTCCCTTTATTAGTCAAAGAAACAAATGTTGTTGTGGACATCTGTTAGTGAGTGTTAGACTTTTACGTCCCACCAACAGCTAAGGTCATACGGAGACGGGACCTCGGCTTAAAGACCCATCAGAAAGTCTGGAGAAGCCCGGGATTGATCCTGCGATCCCTGGTTTAAAAAATGAAGAGCATAACCACTACACCACGGAGGCTTCCGGACATCTGTAAGATTCCCCTTTCTAACAATCATCCACAACAACATTAGAATCTCCCAGTGAGGCAATTCTAACAAATGTCCACAACATCACTTGTTTCTTTGTTGTGGATATTTGTAAAAATTGCCTCAGTGAGGTGATTCTCTGCCAGAGGCAATTCTAACAAATATCAGCAACATTGGTTTCTTGGAGTTTTGTTTGTTTGTGTGTGTTGGATTTTAACGGCCCAGTCAACACTATTTAGGTCATTTTTGAGTTGATCAGTTAACCTATCCACTTTTCCTGGGCAGGCTTATACGTAAGCAGCTAACCAGTACAGTGCACATTCTTTCGCCAGAAACTGACAACTGCCTTCTTGAATCAGCGGAAGGGGAGAATGACTGTAGAAAAGATTTCATGATCAATCTCCACGAAAGAATGCTGCAGACCCCGGCAGATATCGAACCGAGACGTGCATCTGACTGAGCTACTGAGGCCAGCGTTTCTTGGAGTATAAAGTAAAATGCTCATGAATAATTATTAATCCATCTCATCAAGAGCGAGGAATGCATACTGTTGAAACTGTTGTCAAAAATAGAATAAAATAAAAAAAATAGGCCTGACACACATTAAATGACAAATGGACTTGCCCAATATATAGCAATGGAAGAGTCCACTAGTATACAATGGGTTAAAGAATGTTCTATGTCACACGGCTGTGTTATCGTAAAGCTACATGAATATGATTTACAAGAGGATTCATATCAAAGACATCCCAATGTTAAAGAAAACTGTTGTACAAAATGTTATCACAGAAACTTTGCAAATATGTTACAATATTTATGGACCATACGACCATTTTTCCTTGTGTTTTCTATGTCTATAATATCATCACCAAAAACAGTTACAGTCAAACTTCAATAACTCGAATACCTCCGGGACCATGAAATTTGTTTGAGATAGGGGAAGTTTGAACTACTGAAGTTTACTTAGAGTGTCAGGCTATGAAGCAAAATAGGGATCACTTAGGGATATTTTACAGTATATTGTGTGTACTCATTAGAATCGCCTCAATGAGGCGATTCTAATGAATACACACAATATATCTTTTCAAGACAAATAAAGATAAATAGAGATTATCATATGGCATTTTTCATATCATACCCCATATCAGCCCGAGACTCCCATATCAGCTCGAGGGCCGAAGGCCCGAGGGCTGATATGGTTCGAGGGCTGATATGGGGTATGATATGAAAATGCCATATCATAATCTATTTATCATACACTTCACTTTTAACAAATTTAGCTGTGTCAATCTCGCCGACAACGTTCGTCGCTGCATTCACGTTTCCATTGTTTATCGAATCACTAGAACTCCTTTGGTCGATAATATTATCCAGATCCAAAAGTCTGTCAGCAATCCCCTGCGTCGTTCTTTCGCCCATTTTCCTCTCGTATTCGCTGCGCCGTGCCATGTGTGTGTGTGTGTTTTTTTTTTTTTTTTATTTTTGCCAAACAGTTCGAACCGACGAAAATATTGCAAATTGCAAATGGCGTCCTGAACAACAAATGCGAAATGCCGCAAAAGGAAGAACGCCGCGTGTTCCGAATAGGGTGACGTCAGAGGTATGATAAAGGGTTGTGATATGGATTTTTGGGGTATGATAAAGCCCATGCGATATGGCAGCACGTGCAAGCGTGATACGTGCATTGGTGTCGCGTTCGTATCGCATATTCAAAAACTAAGTATTTTATACTAAATGAATGATAAATACATATACAGTCGAACTTCAATGGCTCGAACACCTTTGGGCCCTCGAAAATCTGTTCGAGACAGGGGTAGTTCGAGCCACTGAGGTTACTGTCAAGAGGCATAACGAGATACTTTTGGACATCTTTTCGGGGTTCTATAATGAAAATGTATGCTGTGTGTACTCATTAGAATCGCCTCATCGAGGCAATTCTAATGAGTACACACAGCATGCATTTGCAAGATAAAAGAATAAAATCTCCTAAATTATCTCCCACTTTAGAGTAGAGGATTTCCCTAGGGGCTCAAGAATGAGTTCGACTCAGCCATGGTAAACGAGCCATCGGTGTTCGAGCCATCGAAGTTCTACTGTATTACCTAATTTATATGGATATCTAGATCTTTGGGAAATATTCTGAAGGTAATCCGGGATAGTTCGAATTAGCCGTGGTAAATGACTATCCATGTTCGAGTTATCGAAGTTCCACCATACTAACTGTTAGGGAAAATAGTACATTATCATGGATAACATGATAATGTTTCAACAGTTCCTTACAGTACAAACTCATTAGAATGAAAATTTTAACATGATTGCAAAATACAAATGATGAAAAATGCCTCAAAGTACAAGGAGATTCTATGTTAAAAATAATAGACCCTGCTGAGACACTTACAAATTCAAATACAAAGTATGAATTACTCCAACAATACAAATTACTTGCTGAAAAGTGTTTTTGTCTTCTAAATTTACCGAAGAAATACAAACATGTCAAATACGAATTATATATAAGAATAAAATGAAAACATCAATATTTTTAGCTCACCAGAGTCGAAGGCTCTGGGGGAGCATATTTTGTTTTCGTGGCAAGAATATAAGGTCTTCAGACACCTTGAACAAATCATTTAAGGTCACAGTGCACTTCAAACAAACACTTTATCATCAAGCCTTCATTACCATATAAATATATTATTTCGTATTGCGTAAAACTTAGTTTCTACTGACTGTCCTAATATAGGACAATTTACAGAAAAATTTACCAAGTTGTAAACAACAACTTTTTTTTATCAGTATGTCCATCTAGCGCGCTCACAGTATGTACTCCTACTAGGCTGTAGTCTTGACTACTCGAGATGCTTTTTTCAATTCCCTTCAATCGTGTAGACAGTATAAACAGTGTAGATCCAGATGAGGCGAGGCGGCTCGTAATGAGCCGTCTCATCTGAATCTACACTTTGCTTTCTCGTTAATGATTTTGACTGACCCGCTATTTAAAACAATGTCTAAATAAGGTTGGAAAAGTCCACTTATTAATCTCAGGGGTGAAAGGGTCGGTTCTTTTGTCACTTTACTTGCAATTTCTAAACTTTAACTATTCATCTAAGCCTATCCAATTCAAAATCCTACTGAGTACCATTTCCAGCACCAAGCGCAACCTGCTACATTTTTACAATCAAAACCAATCTTTTCTTTATCTCGTTTGACATGTTTTTCTGTGATAACTTGTTTATTTTTGGTTTTTGAGAAAAACATTCAGCAAGAAAGTTGCAGAGAAGCTCTGTCAACATTTCATAAAGGAACAAGTCTTCAGGCTTACATATTTTTTTTTCTCAAATCAGATAGACTTTTCTAATTTGAAATTTTTCTGATACAAACTAAGTGACCAATTCTGTCACCCACACTACTGAAATGTCAACAAATGACCAGCCTATTCGAAACAATATCTATATATGGATAAATCCCATGCCAAATTTTGATTACCCATCTGATTACATCTGTTCTATCTGATTACATCTGTAATATCTGATTACATTTCTACTATCTGATTACACCGCTACTTGGACAACTTAGGCTTATTCACGTTATTTGCATTATTTGCTGGATCCCAGCTTGCACATTGTCAGTAATGGAAAAACAGGTAACCAGACCCCCTGACCTTGAAAGGTCAGGAGGGTCTGGTTACGTGTTTTTCCAATACTGATAACCTACAGACTAGGAACCAGCAGATAATGCAAAAAAGGTGAATGTAAAGTTGACAAAGCTTCTGAATCTCCTCTTCAACTTTCTTGGCTGAAAATGTTACTCAAAAATCAAAAATGAAAAAGCTATTGCCAAAAAACGTGGCAAAAAGACAAAAAAAAATGACTGTAGTAGAAAGCATGAGGGTAAATTGACTTCCACTCTTCAAGCACAATCTTTTACTTCTAGATCTTTTTTGACTAGCCCTGGGCAACCTTATGGGGAAATGAGACCCCTTCAGGGAACATAACTCTTCGAAACTATTTTTGTCTCTCTTATCAATAGGGGTGTACTCTTAAAGGAAAGAATTTGCTCCTGAGGAGCAAATTCTTTCCTTTAAGAGTAGATCCCTTTTTCAGAGGGATACAATTTCCCAAAACACATACAGGAAGTGATAAAAAAGTTCTCTCCCTTGCAAAACTGACAGAAAAGGTGGCAGGTGCATCACATAAAGTGTATCCCATGAATACTTGCTGTCTGTCACATGACAGATTCTAGCCTCTCTCTGAGTGTAAACTTAATAATCTGCTTTCTGTTGGTTGCAATATGTTCTATTGTCTAAAACCATCGTCTTTCTATCATCCATTACATCTAAACCCACAAGGGGGACGTGAGACCGGTTCCGGGGAACCAGCTTTTCCCTTCCACAAAACTATCACCATCAATAATACTGTTTTTCTTGTGCCTTCGTTAGTATCTTTAGAAACCTTCATACATGTATATAAGTGTCTATTTACAACTTAAGTTCTGTCTGCTGCTTCCTACTGGGCTGCCTTTTGCCTATCATACGGTCACACTGCTATTCTGTTGTTTCCCGTTTCAAAATGAAAACAGTTACTTAGCAAGAGTTCCAAGCCACTATATGCTGTTCTTTCCTGTTTCAAAATGAAAACAGTTACTTGGCAAGAGTTCCAAGCAACTATAAAGCTCTAATTCGGGCAATTTTCTGTAGCCGAATACATCGGCCATGAGCATTATTCAGTACCAGTTTCTCGCGGGGTGGGGGTTCACTGCGAAAGGTGGTTTAGAAGAATATTCGGCAGTGCATTTCGCCGTTTTCTCCAACATCCAAGCTGTTGCATTTGTTGCCGTAGATATACCACCCACTGATTGGTCTCGTTCTGACTGTCTGCCTGCAAAGACACAAGAAAATCATGTCCAGTCTGAGCATATTATAAAATATCTACATTTTCAGTGCATTTACAGAAATAAACCTTATAGTAACCTATTGGGACATAGTATAGTTGAATCAGCAAAGGGACAGAATGACCGTAGAAATGACTTCATGGGTGTGAAAAAGGTGTTGTGTATCCTGCGTAACTGGGGCCAGACTGCTGGGACCTCCAACTCATATTGGCTTACAGTTGGTTCTTGCAGCCGGTAAGGGTAGAGGGGAATGTTTTTCCTTCTGTTTCTACACTTCTAATCATTTTCCGCTTTCTCCCACTGCTCACTTTCATCTACACTACTATCTCTTCTGTTCCTATTCTCCCTTTCTATGGGAGATGACACAAAATAACCCACAAGGGTTGAGTTGCCGTTAAACCCAAAACAATCAATCAATCAATGTAAGAATGCTGCCAAACTGGTCGGCATCAAATCCACGACCTTCTCATAACCAGTCAGATGCACATCCGACTGAGCTACCAAGCAGTCCCACAAAAAGGAAGATAAAAAAGCAAGAAGAGACTTTATAAAAAGTAAGTACCTTAATAAGGAGAGATTCTTTGTTCCACTCTAGCACCTCAAAGACCTCGGTAAAATCTGGATCCTGACTAACAACACACTTCTCTAACATCAGTGGTTCCTATAGAGAAGAAATAACAAATTTGTCTCTAATACAATATTTGAAGAAATTTTCAAATTTTGAAATCAACTTAACCATTATCCCTCTGAACACTGCAACCATTTCCTCTGCAAACAGTGTAGATCCAGATCAGATGGCTTCTGAAGAAGCCATCTGATCAGGATCTATGCTGTTTGTCATTCAGTTTACAAATTTGAATGCATACATTATATCAAGTAATTTGATTTGGCTAACAGTCATAAATGGGTATCGCTAAACTAATTTATTTAGCAGGAGAAGGGTTACTGGTAATAACATAAACAATTTGATCATTTTTAAACATATTTAGAATGTGTAATGTAAGCACCTTAGCATTTACTGAAAAAAAACTGGGTTTGCAGGGGTAAACCATATTTTCTTATTTCTGCTCTAAAATATAGATTGTGGGTACTCATTAGAACCACCTCGATCTAAAATATAGATTGTGGGTACTCATTAGAACCGCCTCATCGAGGCGGTTCTAACCAGTACCCACAATCTATATTTTGAGCAGAAATATGAAAAATATCACAATTTTTTATCTGAAAATTTTCATTTTTTGATGGTAAATTTTACAATGTATTTGCATAGGTGTGTTTTCGTAATGAATTCAGAAAAACTAAACACCTAAAAAAATGTCAATTTTCTTTGATAATAATAACTTGCTTCTCTGATATTGTATGATCCAGATCAGATGGTTTTTCATTGAATTTGAATTTGACAAGTCTCCCTGTGCTTCATCATAGTGCAGATTATATTTTCTTTTCCTTTGGGATCATTGAGCCTATTCTGGTTACATTGAAAATCGAATTCCACTTAAGCTGGTGCTAGGGGGCATATATAGCCTTGCAAACTACATTGCTATGTACGAAGAGACTCAATTAAACCGAGTCTCCGATTTTCGTTCTTTTATGTGTTCTTTGTTTTAAAAAGGAAATCTTTGAGCTTTTTATTTTACCCATAAAGTTATAAATACTAACCCTAAGAACTTGATATTTTCCGTTCTTCTCTCGTATCAACACCACGGCAGCACTCCTCACAGACGAGTTGTTTGGAAAGACTAGATTCTTATCTGACTGCTCGAAGGATGGCTGAAAAATAAAATCACATGTACTGGTTAACCCTTCTCGTACCAAATGGAATCTTCCTCCTTATAAATAGCAGGAGTCCATTTCTAAATTTAGGGGTGTCATGTTGTGTTTTCTTGAAAATTTATTTGGAAAATGGCTGAACTTTTAACAAACAGTGGAGGCCCTGATCAGACGCCGCATTCTGCGACGTCTGATCTGGGCCTGCACTGTTTGCTAGGGTACCCGTTTTGGGGTTTCCGGTACTTAATGGTTAACACATTGTATACTAGTGGACTCTTCCATTGCTATATGTTGGACAAGTCCATTTGTCATTTAAGGGGTGTCAGGCCTATTTTCTTTGGTTTTATTCTATTTTCCACGGAAAATCTGTTAGCAAATAGTGCAGGCCCAGATCAGACGCTGTGTTCTGCGGCATCTGATCTCGGTCTGCACTGTTTGTCAAGGTAGCTCTTTAGGGGTTTCCCACATACAGTGGGTTAACTGTGTCAATATTAAATGTGTAAGATATCTGGACAGCAAATCTAATGCTATCTTTCAATGCTGTATCAACTGCATTTTTTCGGATAAAAAAAGGAAATTGTGATATTTTTGAAAACTGAATGACAAACAATTAAGATCCTGATCAGGTGCCTTCTTCTGAGGCCGTTTGCAAAGATAGGGCTGTCATGTTCAGGATTAGGGTTAATGGAAAGGATTTGCTCCTGCAGAGTAAATTCTTTCCATTAAGATTAGACACATGGGTCCGGCCCCTGCCCATTGGAGATGGGCTACATGATGCTTCCATGCAGAGCTAAAACCGACGGCACATGAGTACTGGTTAACTGCTTAGAGTATCTATTCTTGCACACCAGACAAGTAAATCCGCGATTTTACCCTGGGATAGAAATTTATGTTCTGACCCTGGTGTTCCGACCCCGAATCGAATATAATCGCGTGCTTGATAAATGCACTGGTTGATTACGACCTTGTGTGCCCGTCGTTAAGGTTGACGTCATGCACGGATCCGTGACGTCACTTTACATTCTGCAGTGTCAACAAAATATGGCGGACGTTGGTAACCGAAGTGACTGCAGCATTGAAATTCTGCGCTAAGAAATGGAAGGTATGCAAGAAAAAGAATCCAATATGGGTGTGAGGGGTGGATAGAAAAATCCGTCCCAAGGGTCACTGTCCGGCATCACTCGGCAAGCCTCGTGATGCCGGACAGTGACCCTTGGGACGGATTTTTCAATCCACCCCTCACACCCATATAAGATTCTTATAAGCCGGCCCAGGCAAAGCAGTGCAACTTTGACCATTCATGGTTATAAAACCTTTTGGTTTCATTTGGCAACAGGGCTTGAGATGTCATTTCATCTCAATGTCGAGTAAAAGTCTCACAAAATTGGAAGCAACGTCTCCAAAATGACCTATATAGTGTTGACAGGGACGATAAACCTCATTTCAAACAAAACAAATAGACCCATGGGTTTATTTGAAGCAAGTCCAAAAGTTGTCGCCCTTCTTAGAATCAAAGCACTGAGAGTATTGGTGTGTTGACTGTCTCTCGGTGTAGGCTGGAAAAAGATTCCTGGACTGAGACTTAAACTGTTTCATTAAACCATTAACCCTTACTGTACCAAATGGAATCTTCAACTTTATATACAGCAGGAGTCCATTTCAAAATTTAGGGGTGTCAGGTTGTGTTTTTCTTCAAATTCTATGTGGAAAATGACTGAACTTTTAGCAAACAGTGGAGGCCCTGATCAGACGCCGCATTCTGCGGCGTCTGATCTGGGCCTGCACTGTTTGCCAAGGTACCCCTTTAGGGGTTTCTGGTACTGAATGGGTTCAATTACAGTCTTTTTGTAAGCAAATTATGTAGACCCTGATCAGCTATGCGTTCTGCAGAGTCTGATCTTTGTCTACACTGTTTGTCAAGCCCAACCCATGATTCCACATGAGATTCTATAGCTCACCCTTTTTCGCAACTCTCTGACATCACATCTATAAGAATAGCATGGCTTTTTTTCTATAAATAACCTTTACCTGGTAGTGATAGTCACATGGACTTCAGCATTGGAAAGCTTTCTGCGCTTTGTAACTTTGGGTCAATTGATAAAGAATCAACCCAAGAATGGCAGAAAATATGCCAGGCATATTTGCTCCCCTCAAAACAAGCTTCTACACTCACCTCCCCAAGGGTCAGTAGAACACCCAGAGCTGGCG
This sequence comes from Lucinisca nassula, assembly GCA_963580285.1. Taxonomy (NCBI): domain Eukaryota; kingdom Metazoa; phylum Mollusca; class Bivalvia; order Lucinida; family Lucinidae; genus Lucinisca; species Lucinisca nassula. The sequence continues at coordinate 64,367,512 of OY757026.1, read as the reverse complement.
TAAACTTCAGACTTTTACATTTCTTTGCTGCCCAAAGATGATCAACCGGGACCGCCAAATGGAGTCGACTAGTTATGACATCACAAACATCTTTTCTGCTCCATCCCAGTGACTCCAGGGCCACGCGTAGCACTTCAATCTTTTCCGTCACGCTGCAGTGGCGTTCAGACAATTTTCGTTTCTGGCTTTGCTTTATACTTCCAGTGATTGATACTTTTGACTTCTGAAATGGACATCACAGAATTATGAAAATCAATGATAAATGAGCCAGCGCATGACAAAATCTACAAGGAGTCTTGAGTGACCAGCAAAGACTCAGATCAGCCTGCGCATTCGCGCAGTCTGATCAGAGTCTTCGCTGATCGCATGTACCTACTACAGGCTAATATCTATGCAAAGAGACATAAGCAAAAGGTCTTGTCACAGTGGATGGGTACGCAGGTTGATTTGAGTCTCTGCTGGTCGCACTGGTTTTATTGTAGGGTTTGTCATACGCCGGCTCGTCTGACTGGTGATCAAGAGGTCGCAGGTTTGATACATGCCATGTCGAGAACATTCTTTTGTGGACAGTTTTTGTTTGATTGATTTGAGGTTTAACGTCCCCATAAACACTGTAAAGGTCATTTTGGAGACGTTGCTTCCAATTTTGTGGGACTTTTACCCGACATTGAGATGAAATGACATCTCAAGCCCCGTTGCCCAATGTAACCAAAAGGGTTTATTAGCATGGACGGTTCGCCTCAAACCGCGGTTCCTGGACAGGCTTAGATCCTCTAAGCGGTTTACCACTACTAGTGTGGGGGCCGGATTAAGCTCTGCATGGAAGCATCGTTCAGCCCATATATTTCTTCAAGCCCCTATGGACGGGGGCCGTTTTGTGGACAGTGACAATGAAATCTTTTCTTTTGTCATTTTCTCCCTTCCACTGATTCAAAAAGGACAGCTTTTAGTTTCTGGGGAGAGAATGTGCACTGTATTGGTAAACCACTTATGTATAAGCCTACCCCGGAAAAGTGTGCATAGGTAAACTGAGCAGCTTATTATGACCTAAATAATGTTGACTGGGCCATTTAACTGGCCTATGCTGAACAATCAAAACATAATTAGTTTTTACAAATCATCCTGTCGGCATATCATTAAGAAAATACACCCATGTGACACAGTGCATTTTTTCAACCCTCCCCACTCCCAACCAAATGGCTACTTTTATGATGAAAATCTGTGATATTGTTCTGAAAACATTGGTTGTGGGTGCTTGTTAGAACTTCCTCATTGAGGTGGTTCTAACCAGGACCCACAACTTATGTTTTAGGTTGTGGGTGCTTGTTAGAACTGCCTCATTAAGGCAGTTCTAACGAGTACCAACAACCTATGTTTTGGAGCTGAAATAAGAAAAATAATGTACACCCCGAAATCCCAAATCCTCTCTGTATAACGTTGAGTTTAGGTGGGGAGGGGGAGGAGGTTCTTCTCACTGACTTGTTCATGTGATGTTAAATGGATTAATGAATGAGTGTGTTCTCCTTATGATTTACAACGACACTGAAATAAAGGGAGACAACTTACTGCATTAATATGTCCGAGGATATCTTCGATCTTCTCTTTGGCTTCTTTGATAGCTTCCTTATCGTCATTCTTGGATGGCGTAGCTTTGTACAGTCTATCTAACAACATTGGGTACCTGAAAAATGATCAAAGCACTGTTATGACAGATCTGGTGGGTTGATTTGTCTCTTGAGTGCAGACTGGGAAATAGTCCCGAAACCCTTTTTTTAAGCAAACAGTGTAGACTCCTGCCATATCTAAGGAGGAAGTTTCCATTTGGTACAAAAAGGATTAATGAGAGTGGACTGGAATGTTCGTTTCACAAAAGCTGCTGACATGAAGAAATGTGACCCAGAATAAATGTCCATGTCATCAGGTAACAAATGAGTGAGTGTTTGGATTTTACGTCTTACCAACAGCTTAGGTCATACAGAGACGGGATCTCAGTTTAAAGACTCATCCAAAAGTCTGGAGAAGCCCTGGATCAAACCTACGACCCCTGGTTTACAAGGCGAGTAGCATAACCACTACACCTGCTCAGTATCTATGGAGCATCTCTAATCTATATTTCGGCCTTCGCCCATCAGGGCTTGAAGAAATAGATGGGCTGCATGATGCTTCCACGCAGAGCTGAAACTGACCCTCAAACGAGTACTGGTAAACCGCTTTGAGGATCTAAGCCTGCCCTGAGGATCTAAGCCTGCCCAGGCTTAGCGGTGCGAGTTGGACCGTCCATGCATATAAACCCTATTGGTTTCATTGGGCGGCAGGGCTTGAGACGTTATTTCATCTCAATGTCGGGTAAAAGTCCCACAAAATTGGAAGCAATGTCTCCAAAATGACCTTTACAATGTTGACGGGGATGTTAAACCATAAATCAAACAAACAAAACAAAACAATCTATATTTGTGATAGAAAAAAGAAAAACATAAAAAAATTCACCTAGAAAATGCTAGTTTTTTTAGATAGGAGAGACACCATTTTAGCACATGGGTTCATTATCATAATGTAATTACATCCTCACAGTTTCTTTCTTTTTTTTTGTCTTGATAGAAAAGCTGCTGTTTGTCACGTAGTTTTATGATATTACGTGATTAACAATCATTTCATTTCTGAGAAGTGACAAACAAATTTCATAGCAGACTACATCAGAATGTGTTTGTCAGTTTTCTCAGAAAATAAGGCTTGAGCATGATTTTCTAGGAAAAAATTAAAATCAGGCTTGATTTTTCAAATAAAAATAAAAATATCTCAAAATGCTGTCTGCTATGTTGTGGTTTGAGTTTAAGGGTTAACTTAAACCCTTAAAGCCCCACAGAAATTTTTAGACGTGATGGCAATTTTAATTTTTTAATTATTTTTCAGTGAAAATAAGGCTTGAAATTTCATGTGAATCATTTACTTAGACCTTCTTGGCAGTTCATTACGAAAACATGCCTATACCAAAACATTGTAACCTTTATCGCCTTAAAAATGAAAATTTTGAGATGAAAAATTGTGATATTTTTCTTATTTCAGCTCAAAATAAAGATTGTAGGTTCTCGTTAGAACCGCCTCAATGAGGCGGTTCTAACGGGTACCCACAATCTATATCTTAGAGTAGAAATAAGAAAAATAAGGTTTACCCTCTTCAAACCCCAGTTTTACTATATAAAAGCGGGGTTCGAGGGGGTCAAAATTATATAGGCGTGTTTTCGTGATGATACCAGTACCCATGTTTGGTTGGTTTCAGTCCTGCGTGGAAGTGCCATACAGCCCAATCTGTCCCTCCAGGCCCCCGATGGGTGGGGGTGGATACTGTATGTTTAAGGATTAATTAAAACTGCTATGTGGGAGGAATTGTAACATAAGAATGGATACACCATCAGGGGAAGCGCCAAAAACTTTTGTTTTCCATAAGAACAGACATCTTTTAAAAGGAAGAATTTGCTCCACAATCTGTAGAAAGGCAAATTAGTTTTGAAACCAGTCAAGTTCAGATTTAGTTCAAATATAACAATGTGAGAACCATTCTAATTCAAGCCATGTTACCTGACTGAATTGTAATGGAAGAAGTTTTCACAGACAAGAGGTTCCCACTCACCTCCCCCCCCCCCCCCCCCCATACACACACACACACACACACAGCCACAAACACACCCTCACACCCTAAAAGAAAGGTTTCCCTTAAAGACAAGAATTTAGTTCATGGGTGAAGTTTTATTTTGACTTTTAATTTACAATATACATACAAATTATTATAACACCATAACCTCTTTATAACACATAATTGTAACTCTGGGCCGATTGATAAACAATTGACCCAAAAAGGGACAGAAATGGTAGCGAAAATACTTACTTCATTATTCTTTGTACAGGTACCATGAGAAATGATTTTAAATGCATTCTTCGTAGAAGATGATTGTCGTTTTGCGAAACATGAAGAAATATGCGTAGAAGTTCTTTTTCTCTCTCTAACTGCTCCAGAAGAACTGGGGCTTGAGCCTGAAAATAAACAGGAAATGACATCATGAAAACAAAAAGTGACATCATTAAAACAGGAAGAGTCATCATTACAACAAGAAAACTGACAGCATCAAAACAAGAAATAACATCATTAAAGAACAACAATTTTAAGGTATAAGGAATAAAAAAAGAAGTAGACTGATCTGGGTCTGCTCTGTTTGCTTAGATATTAATGCACCAGTATTGAAATGTTTAGTACAAACACACTCAAAATTTCTCTTTATTTACATTAACGCTTAAAATGTCGAGAAAATCTGCATCTGAAAATGTCGTCTGATTATGTCGTCTGCTGAATCTTCTTGCAAACTTTTTAAAAATGTTTTTACATACAAGCAAACAGTGTAAACCCAGATCAGACTGCTTCTAGAGGAGCAGTCTGATCTGGATTCACACTGTTCACAAAAATGAGTTTTAAAGTAACCAGCAGACGACAAGCAGACGACAATTGCCGTGGCTGGCGTCTTATGGCTTAAAAAGTTCCTGCAGATAGCTTAAAGACAGTGTGTCAAGTTACTGCAAGGTCACAAATTCCTTTAAATGCAAGGACCACACGCAAGTTGGTTAGTGAGTAGGATTTTATCAGATATAAATTTCATCCTTAAAATCCCATGACATAACGTTTCATTAGACATTAATTTTGTTTACTAACTTCAAACATTGAAAGGTTCTATTTAGAGAACCTACAGACATGCACAAAAAGCATAGCATTTTCCAATTTCTAAGAACTCTCTCTTTCTGCCCACTTATAATCCAATTTATTTTAAGGCAAATGACATTTTTTCATGTCATTTTGTTTTATTGTTGATATTAAATTCAATGCACTTTTCTAAGTTATGTCTGAGAAATTCGAAGTACAAAAGGACAAATAATATTTTCAAATGACCTTAAAATTTTTTTTAAGATTTCCGTATTTTTAACCCTTTCAAACCCGTAGACTGGTACAGATATCTATGCAAACAGTGTAGATCCAGATGAGACGGCTCATATTGATCCATCTCATCAAGATCTACACTGTCTGCCCAGCCCCCACCCAGTGGGGCTTGAAGAAATAAATGGGTTGCATGATGCTTCCACACAGAGCTGAATCCGACCCACACAAGAGTACTGGTAAACCATTTAGAAGATCTAAGTCTGCCAAGGCAAAGTGGTGCTAGTCAGACCGTCCATGCTTATAAACCCTATTGGTTTTATTGGGCGACAGAGCTTGAGATATCATTTCATCTCAAAGTCAGGTAAAAGTTCCACAAAATTGGAAGCAACCTCTCCAAAATGACCTATATAGTGTTGACCGGGACATTAAGCATCAAATCAAACAAACAAATACACTGTTTGCCATCCTGTCAATGATTGCAAACTACAAATTCACAAGAAAGTATATGTCCAAATTCAAATCAAAGCACCTACAGCTCTGGTGGGTTAATTATTTTTGGAGGGAGGGGGGGGGGATAGTTATGGCCCTTTCAAGATCTAGCTGTTCATAAAGCAGAGTTACTGGTGGGTTGATTGGCTCTGAGTGCATGCTGGAACAAATGGTCCTAAACTGTCTGTATCTTAACCCTTAAATTCCTGTACTGCAAGCAAGCAGTGCAGACCCTGATCAGATGCTGCATTCTGCAGCATCTGATCTGGGTCTACACTGTTTGCCAACCCCAACACATGATTTCAGTCCAGATTCTATAGATAACCCTATTATGCAACACTTTGACCTCACTGCGATAAGAAAAGTGTGGCTATTTTCTATAAATAGCCATAACCTGGTTTTCCTACAAATTAGTGATAGTCATGTGGCCATCAGCACTTAAGAGCTTCTGCGCTACTTCAGAAAACCCAAGAATGAAATGTTTAATTTTACTAAAGTAACAGAGCAATGTCACGAACACCCTGTTGCAAAACTGACTTCCTTGTTTTCATGACAAAGCAGTTTTAACATTCTCTTTTTTTTCCTTCAATTATCAAAATCCAAACAAAAAGGAATAATTAATCTAAGACACGAAATAAAAATGTAGTGAAAAAACTACTTCCTTCTAGCGCTTTTCATTTTCAACACATCATTTTCAAAGTATTTTTGTCTGAGTTTTCTTTGAGAGAATAAGAGTCAGTGCCCTTTATTTACAGTACAGCTCAGGTATAAGAACCAAAAAAGTCTTCATTCCAAATCTCGGCGTTTCCAGCTCTTTCCAAAACACTCAGAATCGTTCCGAGTAGATGTATATATTCGGAGGACACTCCTCGAAAACACTCGCATAGTCCGCGCTAAGTATGCGGTACGCGAAGTTTCGCGAAATTATTCCGAGTTGTAATATGGTACCTGGAGGCAATATTTTCTCGTGAAGTTATGTGGAAATACTCGGAGGAATTTGACGAAATACCTGGGCATTTTTTTTTGTTCATTTAATGTTCTTTTACCATCATATAAATTAATCACCACTCGCAAATACTCGCAAACACTCCGAATATCACAGGTAAGCTCTGAGGTCCAAGGTTTTTCCTCATAATACCGAGCACATAATTTGGAGTAAAATATTTTCACTCGGAATCGTTTACTTCAAACCATTCAGCGGAAAAACGCGGATTTAAAAAGTTATCCACGGAATGAAAAAGAAAAACAGTTCAAATACCTGAGATGTACTGTAGTTGGACTTTAGCCTTCAAGGCTTCAAATTACATGTGAATCGCCCGCAGTCTGATCAGCACCCTTGCGTCCACGGTTTTGATAGCACCTAATCTTTAGTTTCTATATCTCAACCAACACACTACTTGCTAGTCTATGTCCATCTGTGTAACGAACATCCCTCAATACCCCATAATATACAAGGAAAAGTGGGGTTTACAGGGTGTATATATAATTTTCCTTATTTCTGCTCCAAGTCATAGGTTGTAGGTACTCGATAGAACCACCTCATCTAACGAGTGCCCACAAACTATGTCTTGGAGCATAAGTAAGAAAAATAATGTATACCCATGTAAATCCCAATTTTCTCTATATAAATTGGGATTTTTGGGATGTTAACCCATATCTTGCTAAATATTCAGTTTAGCCATACTTATTTCTTACTTTAAACCAATCAGATAACTTCGTGTAATTTATTCTTACAAATCCATAAACTTCATATCAAACAGTGTAGATCCTGATCAGATGGCTTCTTCAGAAGCTATAAGCTTACCTGATTAACACAGTAGCTTTCAAAGGTGAGAAACATGGATGAGGATTCCAGGAAAAGACTCCCTATTCTAACATCTTGAAGATCCTAGAATTGTAAAAGATACAAAAATTGCAATTTTCATTACGTAAACACGCCTATACAAATACATTGAAAACTTTACCGCCGAAAAAAAACAAAATTTTTATTAAGATGAAAAATTGTGATATTTTTCTTATTTCCGCTCAAAATATAGACTGTGGGTACTCGTTAGAACCGCCTCATCGAGGCGGTTCTAACGAGTACCCACAAGCTATATTTTAGAGCAGAAATAATAAAAATAAGGTTTACCAGTTTTACTATACAAAAGTGGGCTGTTTTACTGTAATATGTTTCAGATTATGCTTTCTTCGGACAGTAAACATTTAAATAACAAGAGGAAAGGGAAATGATATAAAAGTGCCAAATTAGGTTGACATAGGCAGGGTACTTTAACAGTTATTAATTCTACAAATTGTAGAAATAACAGCTACAGTTAATAGTTGTACCTTGTGAATCATTATCTAAAGTACTTATTATTGCGTGCTCCCATCCATTGAGGCTTGGAGAAATAGACTGGGTTGCATGGTGCTTCTACACAGCGCTGAAACTGAACAAACATTTAAGTACTGGTAAATTGCTTAGAAGGTCTAAGCCTGCACAGGCAAAGTGATGCTAGTGGGACCCTCCAAGAAAACTAGCGGTTCTTTTTGGTAGTACGGTTTGAGATGTCATTTCATCTCAATGTCAATGAAAAGCCTGACACAATGGGAACCAACATCTCCAAAATGACCTAAACAGTGATGATGGGGACATAAATCCTCAACACAAGCAAACAGATTATCTCAAACTATTGGTTTAAATCAAACTAAATTTTGGGCAATGTTGTAATTAAGTTTGTTACAGATTCCTTAGATCTGGGGCCAGTTGTTCAAAGCATTGTTAGCTTAACAAGCTCAATGGTCAAATCGTTAACTGTTCTAGCAAACGAAATATCTGAAATTATTGCATTTTTGTTGAAAAAATGTGAGCAGCTTTTGCTTTTGCAAAAGCTGCTCACATTTTTCAGCAAAAATATTAGCATATAAATTTTGCCATATGAAATGATTGAAGTTTTAACGATATGTTAACTAACGACTTTGTTAGCTTTGAACAACTGGCCCCAGAACTCCTTCAATCTCTCACTAGTTATTTCAGCCTAAAAACTCCAGGGGCAAGTTTTTCAAAGCTAACAATGTCCTTAATGTATTGTTAAAACTTATATCAGTGAACTTGACAAATATACTAATATACAAAACAAATGGTGGATTTAGAGGGGGTTCTGTTGAACCATCCTTCATGTCTGAAGTTTTTTATGGAATATAGTTTTTTATGGGTATAGTTTTTATGGGTATAGTATTTTATGGATATTTTTTTGAATTAACTCTATACAAATTTATCAAAAGTTGCAGGGGGATAATGCTTGAGTAAAAAGGGAAAGTCCCCCACCTCTTAATGAAAACCCCTGGATGTCATGGGTGTTTGTTTCAAGGACATATTTACATCAGAAGACGTCATACCTCATCATTAGAATGATTGGCAGTGTTGATGGCGGCTCTGAGCTTGCCGAGGAAATATGTGTTGACATGGATCAGCTCGTCCAGGTTCAGAAAAATGCTGTCCAGCTGGTCCTTATTCAGAAGGCACGTCTTTTTCATTGGCTCGTAAAACTCCTGAAAAACAGGTGAAATGTAATTTTAAACTATCCTTCTATTAAGGGGAATGGATACACCTTCAGGGGAGACAACTCCTGCAAAAGTATTTTTGTCTCCCATGTCAATAGGGGTCAACTCTTAAAGGAAAGAATTTGCTCCAGAGGAGCAAATTCTTTCCTTAAAGAGTAGACCCCTTTTTCAGTAGGACAGGGCTTATAGAAAAGCGAACAGGAAGACCCGAAAGTTGTCTCCATTTCAAAAAAGGGGGGGCAAATCTTCCAGGTGTTACCATTTCCCTTAAATGCATGCCTAGGTACAACTGAATCAGAATGGATCCCCAAACATGTCCACAGTTGGCATAAGTAGCAATAATACACGCTAACAAAACATTATATTCTTTAACCCATTTTGTACTACCTTATATATAGCACAAGTCCATTACAAAATTTTTTGGTGTTTGGTTGTTTTTTCTTCAAAATCTATTTGAAAAAATTGCTGAACTTTTCGCAAACAGTGAAGTCCCTGATCAGATGCCACTTTCTGCAGCATCTGATTTGGGTCCAGCACTGTTTGCCAATTACCCCCCCCCCCCCCCCTAAAATTTGTTAATAAACAAAAGTCAGATATTTATCCTTCTTTATACCAACTGATATGTTTAGCTAAGCACCATTACACCTTCAGGAGACTGCAAAATCTAAAATCTTGCACTCTAAATTGGTGCAACAAATATTGGTGTGCATGTGGACAAATTGTAGTAATGAGCACTTTGCCTGTAAAATATTGTTCTTAATTTTTTTTTTTTTTTTGGGTTTTACGGCCCTTTCAAGATTATTTCACTTGTATCTAGGAAAATGGTTAATCAGAGATGGGCAAAAACAGGAGTACCCGGAGAAAAAACACCAGACCTTCCGTTGCAGAACTAGGCATCTCACATGATTGTGACCCAAGCCAGGCTCAAACCACAGCGATGAGAGACCCAGTGCTCTTATCCACAAGGCCAAAGAGGCCTGTTTGTTCTTATGTTACCTAGTTATCTTATGTTACCTAGTTAACTTACATAACCTAGTTATCTTATGTTACCTAGTTAACTTATGTAACCTAGTTATCTTATGTTACCTAGTTAACTGTTCTTATGTTACCTAGTTATCTTATGTTACCTATACTTATCCTATGTTACCTAGTTAACAAGTTAAAATCACAGGAGACAATTTTTTTTTTAATATGTCATGTCTGCCACATTCATTCTGGAAGCATCGAAAACCACAAAATGATGTCATACTGTCTAGTCATGCTCTCAAAGTGTGCACTATATTTTCAGGCCTCTAAAGAAAGCAGCAGACGTGCAAGTTGAACATTATTAACACTCAGAAAACTTACAGTGTATCAATGCACTCTCAAGGAAAGCAACTCTTTAACCATTACCACTCTCTAGAGATTAGCAGACGGCAAATTGTTGGTATTTTTCTTATTTTTTTTCCAGAAAACAGAATTTGTCATCTCATGCAAATTGTCTCCATAGGAGACAATTTGCATGAAATGTCAAATCCTGTTTTATAGGAAAAAAATAAGAAATATATTTTTCAGCAGAAATACCCAGCATGCTGAGCATTAAAAAGTATTTTTGTCTCCCTAATCAATAGGGGTTGGCCCTTAAAGGAAAGAATTGGGACATCAACAACTGTGCTTAGTAACTTAATTCTGATGACTTTGAATTTATGTCAGACTGAAACTAGGCCCTATGAGGTAATTTCTGATAGGCGAGTCTGAAATCACCCCACAGGGCCTAGTTCCATGCTCATTTGACATAAATTCAAAGTCCTGTGGGTTGAGTGATAAACAATTAACACAGAAAGACAGCTAGAGATAAACAAACCTCTTTCAGAATATTCAGATCCCGACCATAGTTGACCTCAGTCTCGATAATCTCTTGAAATGTCTTTTTCCTTTCCACACGTCGCTGGTAGCATCGGGAACAAATCTGTAACACAGTCTGAATGTCGAGTTTTTTGACGTGACCACAGTCGAGGCAACCTTCCATCTGAAAACAGGAGGAAAAACAATAAGTTTCTGATTGCAGTACACAATGATCATTTTTCTATATAAATCTATAAATTTTGGATACAACATAGTTGTTAATCATTTTTGTACCAAACGGAATCTTCCTCTTTATAAAGCAGGAGTCCATTTCAAAATTTAGGGGTGTCAGGTTGTGTTTTCTTCAAAATTGATTTGGAAAATGGCTGAACTTTTTGCAAATAGTGTAGGCCCTGAACAGACGCCGCACTTTGATCTGGGCCTGCTCTGTTTGCAAGGGTACCCGTTTTGGCGTTTCTGGTACAGAATGGGTTACACTAACATGGTTTCTGCTTTGCATCATCACCCCAAAAATGTGATAAAAAGAGATTGTGGTGCACCCTGTACAAAGCTTTTTAGACCAAGAGGTCTTGTTTATTACTCCTCGTAAGTATTGGGACAAGAACGACTGAGCAAACTGTGCAGACCCAGATCAGACTGCTCCTGATGGAGCAGTCTGATCAGGGTCTACACTGTTTGCCAATCCGTATGCACTTTTTGGACACCTTACCAAGTTGGTAAACAAACTGGTTAAAATTTTAGATGAATTACAGCTGGTCCTAAAGGTGTCTGAATTTTTAGGATTTTATATGGTACATGTTGAATCACCGGCAAAGACTGTGATCAGCTGGTGCACCCATCACAGAACCCAGATCAATCTCTTTGCTGTGGGCAGGCTGATTTGAGGCATTGCTGTCACAGGGGACAACTCAGTGTGGGTAACAGCCCCCACAATTAACCAATATCCTGCTAAATAAATTAATTTAGCTACACCCACTGCTGACTATCAACCAATCAAATTACTTGACACAATGTTTTCATTCTATTCACAAATTGCATGACAAACAGTGTAGATCCTGATCAGATGGCTTCTTCAGAAGCCATCTGATCTGGATCTACACTGTTTGCAAATGTAGGAGTTGTTGTGTTCAGCAGGATAAGGGTTATAATCATAAGGTCTCTCATCACTGTGGGTTCCAGCCTCTCTTAGATCACATGTTTGTTGCAAGTTCTGCAACATAAGGTCACGTGTTTTTTCTCTGGTAATAAAGTTTGTGTGCAATTCTGATTGGCTTAAAATTAGCTTGATTTTATTTGATTTGGCGTTTAACATCCCCGCCAACACTATTTAGGTCATTTCAGAGATGCTTCCAATTTTGTGGGACTTTTACCCGACATTGAGATGAAATGACATCTCAAGCCCTGCCACCCAATGAACCCAAAAGGGTTTATATGTATGGACAGTCCGACTAGCACCACTTTGCCTTGGCAGGCTTAGAATCTCTAAGCAGTTTACCAGTACTCTTGTGCGTGGTCGGTTATCAGCTCTGCATGGAAGCACCATGTAGCCCAATCTATTTTTTCAAACCATGATGGGCGTGGGCATTGAGTGAAATAATTTCGAAAAGGCTGTAAAACGAACACCCCCCACCCCGAAAAAAAATGCTGAGTGCACAGGCTCAAAGAAAATCATTTTACACTTCATGTGTGTATAACTTCTATTTATGGCATAAATTCAAAAGCTATAGCAATTATACCAGAAAAGGATGCTGGAAGAAACTGATACCATTGATCAAATGAACAAAGCACGTCAGACTTAAAAAACAAAGAAGTACTGCCTATGGTTAAAACATTTTTGCTAAACAAATATGGGTCATTTTGCTAGACTTTATTAATACAATATATCCAAATAAGGTGTCTTTTTAAATGCACCAAAATTAAGCCCCTAATATTGTTGGGGTCCAAGGTAAAATCATGTATTTAATGAAGTTAAACAACAATGTTAAGCATGTTATGGTCTGATTGACAGTATAGATCCTGATCAGACTGCAGTCTGATCACTTTCTACACTGTTTGCTCAAGCTTTCTGTCATGCTTTATTCACAGTAATGACAAATCTGATGTCTTAAGCATTGGTTCAGTTATGTTTCATGGATCAGATAAGGTCTTTCTTTTCCCTGCTGTTTTGTCCATACAATCTGAAATCAATCAGTGTTAACTGAAGGCTTAAGCGTCAGTAGACAGCGCCTTCCAGTATCAATTCCACGATCAAGAGAATTAGCTGCTTTCAAGCACCTTCAGACAAATAAATGACCCAATTATGGAAATAGTCGAAGATTTACAACAAGAAACTAGGACACTGGGGCAATTACGGAAAAAAAAAGAAATCTGTGGGTATGATGCAGTCCATGCATTTTTTCAGTACTGTAGTACCTTCAAAGAGTGACCAAATTTTGAAAATATTTGAGCCCGCACATGATAAGGAGAACTTAGAAAGAAAAAAATATAAATTACCGTAATTGCCCTAGTTACCACACCCTTAGATTTTCAAAACTGCACCAAAAAATTGTGGTGAAAACTCTGCCTATAATAAGCACATACTCGATACGAAAAAATTTCGGTTAACTATCTTAGCCGCTGAACTGCCTTCTTCCTCTGCAAATTTTGTGAGGAAAAGATCTATACTTTTGTAAAAACCCACGTACGCTTCATGCATGATGGCACTACATGTTTCTATAATGGCACTATGATGGATTCGGCAGTGTGAATTCTTATGAATATATGTCAGTTATCTGTGTATTTCATGTGTATCAAAAGGTTTGGGAACAACATTTAAATGAGGAATTAAACTGTTTATTAGAGCGGTCGATGATTTCTTCTTATGGGTTGGCTCATTTTTTTTTACACTGGAAAACTCATTTTACACTGGAAGACTCTTCCATTGTTATATGTGGGATAGGTCTATTTGGCATTTAAGGGGTGTCAGATCTTTTTCTTTTTCATTTTGACAGAAACTCATGTGGTGTCTGATCCAGGTCTGTACTATTTCCCTATGACTATTTTACAGGTTTCGAGGTAACCCCAAAAGGGGTACCCTGGCAAACAGTGCAGGCCCAGATCAGATGCTGCAGAATGCGGCGTCTGATCAGGGCCTACACTGTTTGGAAAAAGTTCAGCCATTTTCCAAATAAAATTTGAAGAAAAACACAACCTGTCACCTCTATATTTTGAAATGGACTCCTGCTAAGTATAAGGAGGAAGATACCATTTGGTACAAAAAGGGTTAAACAAAGAAATAGGGGAAATATATTATAATTAACAATAAATCAGGGACTCCCAGGGCTGGAAAAAGAGACAGCCATGCATGTATTACATTGTTCAGCAGAATTTTGTGGCAAATCTTACATTAACAAAGATCTGATACAGAAAACATGTGTATTTGAAGTCACGTGCGAATCATTCTGTAGCATTCTGTCTGCGTGACATCTATCGCACATTCATCTCAATAGAAAGAAGGAAAATATGACAGCAGCACTTAAAATCACAGAAATAAGATTGAGACTGATATGAAATTCATACGTTAAATAGTCTATAAGTGAAAAGCGGAAATATCGGAAAATATATGATTCAGGAAACAAGTCCATCAGGCGGCTACAATAGCGCCATTAGCAGTATTATGAACTTGAACGAAATCACCCCACCAAGCTCAAGAATCTGATACTTTTACTGCACAAATCTTGATAAAAGCATGAACTTTCACAGCATAGCAAGATACAGTGTGTGATGTCAGCCTGAAATGCACACGCTATCGAGTAGAATGGCCATGAAAAAAGCTGTTAGATACATTGAGTAGCTCATGTCATCTTCACCCCTATATCTCTGGTACCCAGCTGAGCAAGTACAGAAAAATGTGACTGTATGGGAAATGTCATGCAGTTCACTCATAAAATGCCAATCACGACAACTGTTGTCTGCTTGCCGTCTGCGGGTTAGCTTAAAAGTCATTTTTTGCAAACAGTGTGGACCCAGATCAGACTGCTCCTGTAGGAGCAGTCTGATCTGGGCCCAAACTGTTTGCCTGTGTCCAATAATATTTTTAAAAAGTTTGCAAGAAAATTCAGTAGACTACATTAGCAGACGACATTTTCAGATGTACTTTTTCTTGGCGTCTTATAAATTTTGGGTTAATCAGTTTTTTATATGGGAAACCCCAGAACGGGTACAATGGCAAATAGTGCAGGTGACATGCCATCTGATTTTAATAGCTTTCCTATGTATGTATATGCGTTTGAGTTTCATGTCCCACTAACAGCTAAGGTCATATGGAGACGGGACCTTGGTTTAAAGACTCATCCGAAAGTCTGCATATGGAGAAGCCTGGAATGGATCCCAAGGCCCCCTGGTTTGTATCTATTGACCCCAAGTATCTGTGCTACACCATGGAGGCTTCTGAATAGTTTTCCTGCATACATATTATGTAGTATGACTTTTAGTGGGTGGTTCGGTGAGGCAAAGGCGACGTCTATCTTGAGTCGGACAAGGCCTTCTGTCCTTGCAGCAGGTAAGGGTAAAGGCTGATGATTTTACGTCTTCTGTATCAACACTTCCATTCACTTTCATCTTCCTCCTCTGTCCCTCACTTACACATCTACTTTCTCTTCTATATCTCTCCCTTTCTCTGGGAGATGATGCAAAATAACCTACAAGGGTTGACATGTCGTTAAAACCAAAACAATCAATCAATTAATCTGTATGACTTATAACACATGTCTCTTAAATTATGCACGTGGCTCACGACTCCGAGACATGTGAATTCAAAAACTTATACCAGAATATCCTGGGATCAAAAGGTAGGTATCACGCAATTAAATGCCAGTATAAAAATTTCATTATCCGTTTTACAACAGATGACATGCTATGATAAGTAATTTGTAGTGTACGAGTAAAAATGTACAGTGAGTGGGCAAATGTTTGCCAGACTTCACTCTCCAGAAATGCAGATTCCTTCTGGCTCAATCTATTAACCCATTGTATACTAGTGGACTCTTCCATTGCCCCCGCCCATCAGGGCTTGAAGAAATAGATGGGCTGCATGATGCTTCCACGCAGAGCTGAAACTGACCCGCACACAAGTACTGGTAAACCGCTTAGAGGTTCTAAACCTGCCCATGCAAAGTGGTGCAAGTCGGACCGTCCATGCTTATAAACCCTATTGGTTTCATTGGGCGGCAAGGCTTGAGATGTCATTTCATCTCAGTGTCGGGTAAAAGTCCATCAAAATTGGAAACGACGTCTCCAAAATGACCTTTACAGCATTGACGGGGACGTTAAACCTCAAATAAACAAACAAACCATTCAAAACAGTGAAGCTCCAGATCAGAAATTGCCTTTGGATCTGGATTTTCACTGTTTGTCATTCAAATGGTGAATGTACAGGAATAAATTACATCAAGTTAGGTTCACTGGTTGATATGACAGCATGGGACATAGTATGGTTTAACCCTTAAAATGCCAATCACAACAATTGCCATCTGCTTTGCCATCTGCCAGTTACCTTAAAAGTAATTTTTTGCAAACAGTGTGGACCCAGATCAGACTGCTCCTACACAGTCTGATCGGGGCCCACACTATTTGCCTGAATGCAAAAAAAGTTTGCAAAAAAAATTCAGCAGACAACATAAGCAGACGACATTTTCAGATGTAGATTTTTTCGGCATCTTAAGGGTTATTTTGGAAACATTTTAAATGTATTTCAAATTTTTTAATTTTGAAACTTTTTAAATGTCTTTCAAACTTTTTAAATTTTGAAACTTTTTGAATGTATTTCAAACTTTTTAATTTTGAAACTTTTTAAATGTATTTCAAACTTTTTAATTTTGAAACTTTTTAAATGTATTTCAAACTTTTCAATTTTGAAACTTTTTGTAAATGTATTTTGACATTTGGCATGCACCTGTATCTGCTAACAGCTGTATATGATACACATGTGACTACAATGAATGTGTGAAGAATCGGATAAATAGCTTACGCGTGTACTATAAGTACCTAATAAGTACCTAAAAACAATAATTAATGTGAGTTGCAGCAGACAGTTAACGTACAATTAATAAGAATCGGGAATCTCGTACTATAAGTCACATGCACATATTAAGAAATATATCAATTACTTCTATATGACTGGAAGCACGTTTGTTAAATACAAGCACAATTCTCTGGGAACGTGAGTGACCGGCTCCCTGTATGGTCCATGCACAATTCTCTAGGAACGTGAGTGAATGGCTCACTGTATGGTCCATGCACTAACAGATATTCTTTCATCCATACCCAACCGTAATTACCGTAAAAGTCCTAAAAATTCGAACATCCAGTGAGCTTGCTGAAATGTTCCTAAAATTTTAACAAATTTGTTTCATGATCAAGCAAGGAGACCAAAATGTGCAGACAGAATGACAAACAGCTTAGACACTGATCAGACTGCTCCTTCAGGAGCAGTCTGATCTGGGTCAGCACAGTTTGCTTAGGTCTGTCTGTCCCAATACTTACGATGATTACGGTAACTATTAAATCATGCCCTGTTGAATAAATTAATTTGGCTACTCCAATTTCTGACCAGCAATCATTCAAATTTACTTGATATTTTTGTTTGATTTGAGGTTTAACGTCCTCGTCAACACTGTAAAGGTCATTTTGGAAACATTGCTTCGAATTTGTGGGACTTTTACCTTGAGATGAAATGACATCTCCAGCCCTGCCGCCCAATGAACCAATAGGGTTTATTAACATGGATGGGCTAACTTGCACTGCTTTGCCTGGGCAGGCTTAGATCCTTTAAGCAGTTTACCAGTTATCATGTGCGGGTAGGTTTCAGCTCTGGGTGGAAGCATCATGCAGCCCATCTATTTCTTCAAGCCCTGATGGATGGGGGCCGTGCTTCCCTTGTAAAAAAGCTTAAGTCTTGGAAAATAGGTAATATGGAATCATTCTCCTCCTTGCACATGAAACAATGGCACGTGGATTCTTATTTACTATAATATGTCTTTCATCAATTTAATCCGACAAAATCCTATTATACTTACTTACCAGTACTATATCGTAAATTAAAGAGTTACGCTATCATGCTTTATATAGCAACAGTCACACAGTGCCACAGACTGTGGTTGTCTATATTCTTAGCTACACGAAAACGTGTCTCTTCTGCTAGTACTCGTATGTTGATTGAATCACATCTTAGGATTTTACGCATAAAGATAAGGCGTTTCTCACGTTACTTATTATTTACCTCCAACCCCACATGTGATGAACATACGCGCTACTAACATGTGACGGCCCCATGACTTGATCATGCACACACAATGGACTCTTATCCTGCTGAACATGACGACCCCTACCTTTGAAAAGAGTGAAGATCCAGATCAGAAGCCAAAACATTATTTCAAGTATGTTGATTAATTAACCCTTAAGATACCAAGAAAACTTCATCTGAGAATGTCGTCTGCAAATATGTCGTCTGCTGAATCTTCTTGCAAACGTTTTTAGAAATATTTTTGAATACAGGCGAATAGTGTGGACCATATCAGACAGCTCCTGAAGGAGCAGTCTGATTTTGGTCCACACTGTTTGCAAAAAATGACTTTTAAAGTAACCGGCAAACCACAAAACAGATAACAATTGTCATGATTGACATTTTATGGGCTAAGGTTATACACATTATGTTGTTTTTGCCTCTGATTGGCTCAACCTTTTCTGCATGAAGCATACTGAGCAGACGGTATTTTCAAAGTACAGTCAAACTTCAATGGCTCGAACACCTTTGGGACCATGAAAATCTGTTCCAGACAGGGGTAGTTCGAGCCACTGAGGGCTAATGCCAGGAGGCATAACGACATACTTTAGGACATTTTTTTCTGGGTTCTATAATGAAAAATGTATGCTGTGTGTACTCATTAGAATCGCCTCATCGAGGCGATTCTAATGAGTACACACAGCATACATTTGCAAGATAAAAGACGAAAATATCCTAATTTTTACTCTCCCTATTTCTTACGTACAGAAATTCCCTAGGGACTCAAGAACGGGTTCGACTCAGCCATGGTAAACGAGCCATCGGTGTTCGAGCCATCGAAGTTCTACTGTATTCTTTTATATTATTTCATTGACAAGGTCTGATGGTCAGAAGATTCACATGAAATGTCAAGCCTAATTTTTGCTGAAAAAAAAAGAAAAGATTGTTTTCTGCTCTTGAATATTTTCTGCAGTGATGGAAGGGTTAAAGGAAAGCAGCAATGAAATTCTTTCTTTTATTTCTTCACTGTTTTCTTTTCTTTCATTCTTCCTTCTCCCTCCCTTTCGCTCTTTATTCTTTTTTCTTTCTTTCTTTCTTCCAGTATTCTTAACCTCACATCACAAAAACACACCTATATAACGTTGACCCCCGTAAGCCACTTTTTCATATAATTAAACTGGGGTTGAGAGGGGTATACATTATTTTTTTATTACTGAAGAGGAAGTTCTAACGAGTATCCACAATCTAAGTTTTAATTAAGCAGAAATATGAATACTATCAGAATTTTTTATCAGAAAATGTTCATTTTTTGGAGGTAAACTTTTCAATATATTTGAATATAGGCATGTTTTTTAATGAGTGGAGGACATTCACTCCTTCAAAGTACCCTCCTACACCTATGCTGTTCTTCAGGGTTTTCTTCCTTAGGTTAATTTCAACGTTGAATAATCTTGGCAAGTAATTTACGATATTTTCTAGAGTTTTTAAGGTGAACTGTTTCACCATCACGTAAGGCAGCTCTTTCAAAAGTACTGTTACATTACGATAACATACCCGTGCCGCATAGTGCATTTCTTTTAATCTCCAAAATGACTACTTTTCTGATGAAAATCTGTTATATTTTTGTTATTTTTACTTCAAACATAGGTTGTGGGTGCTCGTTAGAACCGCCTCAATAAGACGGTTCTAACAAGTACCCACAACCTATGTCTTGCAGCGACAAAAGAAAAATAATGTTTACCCCCATAAACCCCAGTTTTCTCTATATAAAGTTGGGTTTAGAGGGGTGTTCATTTCACGGATGTGTTCAAGTGATGTCTCCCTTAGCAACAGGGGTCTGTATAATCTAAATCTTTATGATGCTGAATAAATTAATTTAGCCACATCCATTTCTGGCTATCAACAAATCAAAGTACCTGGTATTACTTTCTTTCAATTCACAAACTGCATGACAAACAGTGTAGATCCTGATCAGATGGCTTCTTCAGAAGCCATCTGATCTGGATCTACACTGTTTGCAAAGGTATTGGTTGTTGTGTTAATCAGGATAAGGGTTGAAGACATGGATTTGCTCCTGAGGTCTTAAAGGTAATTAAGGTTTTGGTCTTGAGGAGCCAATTCCTTCCTTTAAGAGCAGACCCCATTGTTAGATTTTTGGCTGGCGTAGTTGGGTAAGGCAAAGGTGATGTGTATCTTGTGTCACTGGGGCATCCAACTGATACTGTCTTACACTCGGGAAAGAAAGACAGAAAGAAGAAAAAGAAAGAAAGAAAAGGTAGCAAGGAGTAATTGGTTGTCTTCCTTGCAGATAATTAAAGGTGAAAAATATGTCAAATGTATCTGTCATCCTGAATTGCAATTTGCATACAAGAAGTCTTACAAGTGGTCTGAAACCCACGTTTTCACATAAAAATGAAGATTAAAATTGCCCAACCTCTGTGCATACCTGTAAACAACATTTTTTTTTCTTTTTTCATTTTTGTTTAAAAGGAAATTACTTCAAAAAAAGTAAACTATAATTTATAAAATAAAATTGTTTGTTTGAGTTTAATGTACAACAACAACCAAGTTCATATGGAGATAGGACCTCAGAGTGGGTTATCTGCAAAATTCTTCAAAATACAGTAAAATTCTTCAAAACACAGTAAAATTCTGCTATTAAGACCAATTCTGCTTAAAAAGCTTATTTAGAAGGGTGCAGTAACTGTTATTCATTTTTTGCGTTTTCTGCACACAATGACTGTGCTCTGTTTAAGGACCACCTTTGGGACTGTTCAAAAGTGGTCTTAAAGAGCACTTCTGAACAGTCCCAATGGTGGTCTTAATATAGGAATTTAACTGTATAGCAGACCCTCATTATCCAAGGGAGCAAAATATTTGGCTTTGAGATAACAGTAGTTTACGATAAAAAAAAGTTAAAAAGCAAGAAACACAAACAAATTGATTCATTACAAATTATTTTGAGATATCAGTGTTTGGGATAACTTTGAAATATTGGTGTTTGAGATAACAAGTACAAAATCTTTATAAGTCAAACTTTCAATCTTGATAGTTTGAAGTTATTATCAGGCATTCTTTGACATCAGATCAGGATCTACACTGTTAATTTAAGGAAAAGCAGTTTATGTAAAACTTACAAAAAATGAAAGTAAGCAGACACCCATTAAATTGGAAATGGCCCTACCGGTACCTCTTCACCCTTGTACTGCTGAATAAATTGATTTTATAACACCCATTTTTGATTATCAACCAATCAAATTACTTGATGTATTTAATACCTAAAAATTCATCAACTGCATAACAAACAATG
The DNA here is from genome assembly GCA_963580285.1 of Lucinisca nassula. Classification (NCBI taxonomy): domain Eukaryota; kingdom Metazoa; phylum Mollusca; class Bivalvia; order Lucinida; family Lucinidae; genus Lucinisca; species Lucinisca nassula. The sequence continues at coordinate 64,346,143 of OY757026.1, read as the reverse complement.
AAGATCCAGATCAGATGGCTTCTGAAGAAGCCATCTGATCAGGATCTTCACTGTTTGCAAAAGCAAGGCATATCCTGGTTCAAACAGACAAGAAGATTCCATGATAAACTGCATCAGAAAATGTCGTCTGTTAATGCCGTCTGCTCCTGCCGTCTGCTCCATCTTCTTGCAAACTTTTTAAACATATCTTTGCTTATACGCAAACAGTGTGGACCCTGAGCAGACTGCTCCTAGAGGAGCAGTCTGATCTGGGTCCACACTGTTTGCAACAATGACTTTTTAAGTTACCAGCAGACGAAAAAGCAGACGGCAATTATTGTGATCAGCATTTTACCTTTATTCTTATCAACATTTTGTAAAAGTTATCAGGCAAGCAAACAATGAATCAACATAGCTTTTATTAACAATATTAACAGGAATCTCTGCAAAGTCAACAAGACTTTAATAACGACTGGTGACGCCATTTATAAATGAGCCAATGAGAATACTGGAATTCTTATGGCAATTAGAGAACAATTAGAAATTGAAATGAGTTATGCTTTCAAGATAGTCCTAAAAGTGCAAAGCATTAGTGCACAACAGAATATTTTCAAGACGCATATATAGTTGTTGCAAGTATTTGCACTCCGATTGCTGGAAGATCACTCTAAAAATATGTTATTGAGCTTTAGTGACATAGAGGGAGAAATGAACAGTCGTACAGTGAAACTTCGATGGCCCAAAACGTGGATGGTTCGGTTACCACTGCTCTTTATAACTTGCTTCCACGCAGAGCTGAAACCTAAAGACCCGTCTCTAGATATGCCATGGATACCAGCGGAATTCCATGGAATGAATTCCATGAATACTGGTAGCTAAACAGTGGAGATGAAATGATGTAAAAACATGGCATTCTACGGAAATGTGCCGCCAAATTCCATCAACTTACATGGATTCTATGGAACTGATAGAATTCCATGGATTTCTACAGGTTCCACAGAATCTCATGACATTACTATACATTCTATGGAGTATGCATATTTTGAATTTCACCACAATTCTATTGAAATAGAAAATCAAGAAAAGGCATGGTATTTTTAGAGACGGGGTACTGGTAAGCCACTTAGAGGGTCTATTTTAGCCTGCTCAGGCAAAGTGGTACGAGTCAGAACGTCTGTACATATAAACCCTTTTGGTTTGTTTGGGCGGCAGGGCTTGAGATGTCATTTCGTCTCAATGTTGGGTAAAAGCTGACAAAAAGTGCCTAAGTTGGCACCTGATGGTGCCATTATACCATAAAAGTCCTAAAAATCTGAACACCTTCAGGACTTGCAGTAATTCTCCTAAAGTTTTAACAATATGTTTTCTGGGCCAGACTAACCAATTAGGCCTCATCAGTGACCCTCAAATATTTTCAAAATTCCACAATGGAATCAATGATCCCAAAGGACAAGAAAATATAAACTACACTATGATGTAGGGCAGGGAGACTTTTTACAGCCACCAGACATACCCAAACACCAGCAAAGTTTGTTTCACTGTGCAGCAAGGAGTTGAAAAGGTGCAGGAGCAGTCTGATCTGGTTCTGCACTGTTTGCTCAGGCCTGTCTGTCCCAATACTTAGGATCATAAGGGTAGGGTTTCCCAAGGCTTGGTTTAAAATTTCATGATAATAATAAAATTTCTTAGTGCATTGTGCGTGTATTATAATGAAAACCTTTCTTCATGTGCTAATAATTTTAAGCAATCATTATTTGAAACTCATCTAATTTTCTAAGAATATTAGTAGAGATTCCATCTTTGCTAGAATCTTGTTCAAACCAGCTTCCTTCTAAAAAGGAAATCAAAAAATAAATTTCAATTACAGGAAGCTAAGTCGAGTCTTCTTGCTCAATTAATAACAGCAATTAACCTACTTTCAATGGGGAAACTTCAAAAGTAGTGTATTAAAATGCATGTATTCAGCAAATTAACTTCCCTGAAGGAATAGAACGACTGTAGAATCAAGCCATCATGGAATACCAGACCAAGGTCGGGTTGGAATCAAACTGTGACGTGGTAATGCGGCATCGATGTCAGTCCAATGTTGGCCTGATGTTTTGTGCTTTGTTTGTTTGTTTGTATTGGAATTTAACAGCCCAGTCAACACTATTTAAGTAATTTTTGAGCCGGTCAGTTTTCTGCACTTTTCCTGAGCAGGCTTATACATAAGCGATTTACCAGTACAGTGCACATTCTTTCGCCAGAAACTCATAACTGCCCTTCTTGAATCAGTGGAAGGGAGAGAATGACCGTAGAAAAGATTTCATGATCAATCTCAACAAAAGAATGTTGCCGACCCCAGCAGGTATCGAACCCGCATCCTCCTGATCACCATACAGACGCGCATTCGATTGAGCTGCCGTGGCCGGCGATGGGAAGATAATGGAAGATGTTTCATGACTACTGTAGTCATGGTCCTTAGTATTCAGGGACAGATAGGCCTAAGCAAACTGTGCAGACCCAGATTAGACTGCTCCTTATCCCTTTCAGTACCACATGGAATCTTCCTCCTTATATATAGCAGGAGTCCATTCCAAAATTTAGGGGTGACAGGTTGTGTTTTCATCAAAATTTATTTGGAAAATGACTGAACTTTTAGCAAACCGTGGAGGCCCTGATCAGATGACGCGTTCTGCGGCGTCTGATCTGGGCCTGCACTGTTTGCCAGGGTACCCGTTTTGGGGTTTCTAGTACTAAATGGGTTAATTGATAAACAATCGACTCAAAAAGTATGTAGGGCTTAGTTTTCTCATTCTCATTACACTAGACTTCAATGCTCAGAGAATTAGATTAAAGATAATCTCAGAATCTGATAAGCTACATAGCACCGCCAGTATTCCTTTGTTATATTACCAAATAAGTCAATTTTTCTGACGATTAAAATATTTATTTTCCACTTAAGGTTGAATGCCTGATAGCTAGTTAATTAAGTTGAACACAGCTGCTGAATGCAATCATCATACCGGTATATATAATGAAAGAAAGCATAACAACAGCAAAACAACAAAAAAAAAAAACAAGAGGGCCATGATGGCCCTGGATCGCTCACCTGATCCATAGTGTAACAAGTGGGCCCCAGAGAGGGCCATTATTGGCCCCAGGGCTTTAATGTACATAATGTTGAGGGAGGTCTTAAAGGTGAAGCTTCATACCAAACATCAACAAAGGCTAAAATTTGAACAATCTTGTCAAAGGTCCACTAGATGAAGCTACACATCAAATATCAAAGACCTGGGCCTAGCGGTTTCAGAGAAGAAGATTTTTAAAGATTTTGCCTATATAAGCCTATGTAAAATCAAAGGGCCCCGGGACAGGGGCATTTTTTGCCCCAGCACTATAGTTTGAACAATCTTGGTAGGGGTCCACTAGATGAAGCTTCATACCAAATATCAAAGTTCTGGGCCTTGTGGTTTCAGAGAAGAAGATTTTTAAAGATTTTCCCTATATAAGCCTATGTAAAACCAAAGGGCCCCGTGGCAGGGGGGGATTTTTTGTCCCAGCACTATAATTTGAACAATCTTGGTAGGGGTCCACTAGACGAAGCTTCATACCAAATATCAAAGTCCTGGGCCTTGTGGTTTCAGAGAAGAAGATTTTTAAAGATTTTCCCTATATAAGCCTATGTAAAACCAAAGGGCCCCGTGGCGGGGGCATTTTTGGCCCCAGCACTATAATTTGAACAATCTTGGTAGGGGTCCACTAGATGAAGCTTCATACCAAATAACAAAGACCTGGGCCTTGTGGTTTCAGAGAAGAAGATTTTTTAAGTTCATACCAAACATCAACAAAGGCTAAAATTTGAACAATCTTGTCAAAGGTCCACTAGATGAAGCTACACATCAAATATCAAAGACCTGGGCCTAGCGGTTTCAGAGAAGAAGATTTTTAAAGATTTTGCCTATATAAGCCTATGTAAAATCAAAGGGCCCCGGGACAGGGGCATTTTTTGCCCCAGCACTATAGTTTGAACAATCTTGGTAGGGGTCCACTAGATGAAGCTTCATACCAAATATCAAAGTTCTGGGCCTTGTGGTTTCAGAGAAGAAGATTTTTAAAGATTTTCCCTATATAAGCCTATGTAAAACCAAAGGGCCCCGTGGCAGGGGGGGATTTTTTGTCCCAGCACTAAAATTGGAACAATCTTGGTAGGGGTCCACTAGATGAAGCTTCATACCAAATATCAAAGTCCTGGGCCTTGTGGTTTTAGAGAAGAAAATTTTTAAAGATTTTCCCTATATAAGCCTATGTAAAACCAAAGGGCCCCGTGGCGGGGGCATTTTTGGCCCCAGCACTATAATTTGAACAATCTTGGTAGGGGTCCACTAGATGAAGCTTCATACCAAATATATAAGACCTGGGCCTTGTGGTTTCAGAGAAGAAGATTTTTAAAAATTTTCCCTATATAAGCCAATGTAAAAGCAAAGGGCCCCGTGGCGGGGGCATTTTTGTCCCAGCACTAAAATTTGAACAATCTTGGTAGGGGTCCACTAGATGAAGCTTCATACCAAATATCAAAGTCCTGGGCCTTGTGGTTTCAGAAAAGAAAATTTTTAAAGATTTTCCCTATATAAGCCCATGTAAAACCAAAGGGCCCCGTGGCGGGGGCATTTTTTGTCCCAGCACTAAAATTTGAACAATCTTGGTAGGGGTCCACTAGATGAAGCTTCATACCAAATATCAAAGACCTGGGCCTTGTGGTTTCAGAAAAGAAGATTTTTTAAGATTTTCCCTATATAAGCCTATGTAAAACCAAAGGGCCCCGGGGCGGGGGCATTTTTGGCCCCAGCACTGTAATTTGAACAATCTTGGTAGGGGTCAACTAGATGAAGCTTCATACCAAATATCAAAGACCTGGGCCTTGTGGTTTCAGAGAAGAAGATTTTTAAAGATTTTCCCTATATAAGCCAATGTAAAACCAAAGGGCCCCGTGGCGGGGGCATTTTTTGTCCCAGCACTATAATTTGAACAATCTTGGTAGGGGTCCACTAGATGAAGCTTCATACCAAATATCAAAGTCCTGGGCCTTGTGGTTTCAGAGTAGAAGATTTTTGAAGATTTTCCCTATATAAGCCTATGTAAAACCAAAGGGCCCTGGGGCGGGGGCATTTTTGGCCCCAGCACTATAATTTGAACAATCTTGGTAGGGGTCCACTAGATGAAGCTTCATACCAAATATCAAAGACCTGGGCCTTGTGGTTTCAGAGAAGAAGATTTTTAAAGATTTTCCCTATATAAGCCAATGTAAAACCAAAGGGCCCCGTGGCGGGGGCATTTTTCGTCCCAGCACTCAAATTTGAACAATCTTGGTAGGGGTCCACTAGATGAAGCTTCATACCAAATATCAAAGTCCTGGGCCTTGTGGTTTCAGAGAAGAAGATTTTTAAAGATTTTCCCTATATAAGCCTATGTAAAACCAAAGGGCCCCCGTGCGGGGGCATTTTTGGCCCCAGCACTATAATTTGAACAATCTTGGTAGGGGTCCACTAGATGAAGCTTCATACCAAATAACAAAGACCTGGGCCTTGTGGTTTCAGAGAAGAAGATTTTTTAAGTTTTTGGTGAAAAAAATCTGTTTTTGGCTCCTGTGACCTAGATGTGCAACGGACCGGAACCATTTGACCCATATTCAAACTTGACCGAGATATTGTCATGATGATCATTCTGAGCAAGTTTGATTAAGATTGGACCAAAATTGTGGCCCCTAGGGTGTTCACAAGGTTTTTATATGATTTGACCCGCTGACCTACTTTTTAACCCGATATGACCCATATTCGAACTGGACTGAAATATTGTCACAATGGTCATTCTGAGCAAGTTTCATGATAATTGGACCAAAACAGTGGCCTTCAGTGTTCACAAGGTTTTTCTATGATTTGACCTACTGACCTACTTTTTGACCGGACATGACCCATATTCGAACTTGACCAAGATATTGTCATGATGATCATTCTGAGCAAGTTTGATTATGATTGGACCAAAATTGTGGCCTCTAGGGTGTTCACAAGGTTTTTCTATGATTTGACCCGCTGACCTACTTTTTAAGCCGACATGATCCATATTCAAACTTCACTAAAATATTGTCACAATGATCATTCTGAGCAAGTTTGATGATGATTGGACCAAAATTGTGGCCTCTCGAGTGTTCACAAGGTTTTTCTATGATTTGACCTACTGACCTACTTTTTTACCCGACATGACCCAAATTCGAACTTGACCGAGATATTGTCATGATTATCATTCTGAGCAAGTTTGATGATAATTGGACCAAAACTGTGGCCTCTAGTGTGTTCACAAGAAAAAGTTTACGCACGACGGACGACGGACGACGGACGACGCACGACGACGCCGGACATCTTACTGTCACAAAAGCTCACCATGACCTTCGGTCAGGTGAGCTAAAAAAAAAAATTTTCAACTGGTTTTTCAGCCCTTCCATAAGTATATTACATGTATTTGTATATACATACATATCTTTTGTTTGCTTTGAGGTTTTATGTCCCCATCAACACTATTTAGGTCATTTTGAAGACGTTGCTTCAAGTTTTGTGGGACTTTTACCTGACATAAAGATTAAAAGACACCAATGAGCCCTTCTGCCAAAGCAAACCAATATGGTTTATATACATAGACTGTCTCGAAACACTTTACCAGGGCAGGATCAGACCTTCTAAGAGGTTAACCAGTACTCAGGTTCAGTCAGTTTCAGCTCTGTGCGGAAGCAACATGCAGCCGAGTCTATTTCTCCAAGCCTTGATGGGCACGGCTCAGGCCGGCTGTATATTATTTGTACATATAATACCTCATGATTCATTAAGGGTGACTGTAAAAAATAAGTACAGGGAGAAAACTACAAGGACCTAGCTGTTCAAATCTAACAATGTTATTGGTTAACCCACCTGTAAAAAAGGACACAGGCAAACAGAACAGACCCAGATAAGATGCTAACAGGATTTTCTGTCAATAAGTGTCCACCTGTATACAAAGAGTTGAAAAAATTGCAATAATTCAATATGGCACAAACTCATATTTTTGTTTAAGAAATATGAGTATATGGTTCTAACAAGCACCTCAAACTATGTTTAAACTCTAATCCTGCTGAGAGAATTAATTTAGCTACAATCATTTCTGACTATCAACCAGTCAAATTACTTGATAAGATGTACGTATTCTTTCAATTCACAAAATGCATGACATGCCACAAACTGTGTAGATCCTGATCAGATGGCTTCTTCAGAAGCCATCTGATCTGGATCTACACTGTTTTCAAACGTAGGCCTGGGTTGTTGAGTTTGGTAGGATAAAAGTTAAAGCAGAAATAGGAAAAAGAGCAAAAATAATAAAAAGAGTAGAAATAAGAATAATCACATATACATGTATTTTCATAAACAGAGTGTCCTTTTTGTAGACAGGAAAGAACGCATCTTCTCAACTAATGAATGCAATACAATAAAAGTACAAATGTATAAATTTAAACCATCAAAATTTACCGTTAAATCTGGAATGTCCAAGTCTGGCATCTTACGAATTGGAAAGCACAGTCTTGTGTAAAGTCTTGTATTATTCAAATGCTAGGAATTGATGTCCAGCTCTCCAAGAAATGTACCACAGTTCAAGTCAATTTCCAGTTGAGTTTACGCAATAAGACGTAGATTATACTATTGTTAAAGTTCATGAAACTTAATATGAAATGCATCACATTCAATGTTATCAAATCAAATAAATATCTTCGTCAAATACTCAAATACGCAGCCCAAACCTTAGGACAAGTGTACAAATCAACAGAAGTCCACAAGCTTAAGTATTTTATTCGCTGCAACAGTCTAATTGAATCTGATTACGAAGCCTTTGTCTTAACAAATGATGGTAGTCAATAGCGCTAAATGCTCTTATAAAGGACAAGTGCAGTATTGGGAATTCATTAGTTGTTACCAGTGTGACATCAACGATTCCCGAACAGTCAGTTTACCAATAATTAACCGCCCAGCTTGTCTTAGTGAAGGATTAATTGATTGTGTTTAGGTTTAACGACACGACAACCCTTGTGGGTCATTCCGTGTCGTCTCCCTGAGAAAGGGAGATAGAAGAAATAGTAGAGAATAGAAAGAGACATCACGTGAACAAGTCCGTGAAATGAACACTCCCCCTATATCCCACTTTATAAAGAGAAAATTGGGGTTTACAGGGGTATACATTATTTTTCTTATTTTTGCTCCAAGACATAGGTTGTGGGTACTTGTTAGAACTGCCTCAATGAGGCGGTTCTAACGAGCACCCACAACCTATGTCTTGGAATAAAAATAAGAAAAATATCACATTGAGGTGGTTCTAACGAGTACCCACAACCTATGTCTTGGAATAAAAATAAGAAAAATATCACATTGAGACGGTTCTATCGAGTACCCACAACCTATCTCTTGGAATAAAAATAAGAAAAATATCATGAGGTGGTTCTAACAAATACCCACAATCTATGTCTTGGAATAAAAATAAGAAAAATATCATGGATTTTCATCAGAAAAAAATGCCCATTTTGGAGATGTGAAAAAATGCACTATGTCGCATAGTTGTGTTATCGTAATGTATGAACGAGAGTGAGTGAGTGTTTGAGTTTTACGTCTCACCAACAGCTAAGGTCATACGGAGACGGGACCTCGGTTTAAAGACTCATCCGAAAGTCTGGAGAAGCCCGGGATCGATCTGGCGATCCCTGGTTTACAAGGCGAGTAGCACAACCACTACACCACGGAGGCTTCTGTGTATGAACGAGAGGGATGGGAAAGAAAGAGAAAAAGGAAAGAATGTATTGTAAAGAAAACTCAAACACTCACTCATTCACTCAGTGATGTAAGATACACAACACCTTTGCCATACCCAACCACCCCTCTCTTAGCAATGAAAAACAGTGACAATAAAATGGGGAATCTTGTGGAACGGTAACCGTGACCTTCAGTGGGGTAGGGGATGGGGGTTGGGGCAACTCTTTCTTCAAATATTTTTGTCTTACAAATTCATGGGGGTCGACTCTTAAAGGAAAGAATTCTTTCCTTAAAGAGTAAACCCCTGTTTTCAGAGGGTTCAGCTTATAAGCAATTTGGAAAGCCTTTTCTCCCATGTACAAAACTGTAGAAAACCTGCTATGTCTAATATTGCATTCTCCTTAACTCTTATCTTGCTGTTCACGACAACCCCTATCTTTGGAAACAGTGTAGATCCAGATCAGGTGGCTTCTGGCTTCTGAAGAAGCCATCTGATCAGGATCTACACTGTTTGACATTCAGTTATGGATTTGTAAGAATAAATTACATCAAGTAATCTGATTGGTTCAAAATCAGAAATGGGTGTGGCTAAACAGAATATTCAGCAGGATAAGGGTTATACCATTATCCTGTTGAATAAATTAATTTTGCCACACCCATTTCTGACTATCCACCAATTAATTTACTTGATATATAATGTATTTGTTCAAACTACACAAAATGCATGACAAACAGTGTAGATCCAGATCAGATGGCTTCTTCGTGTTTAGCAGGATATATGGGTTATGACAAAAGACAATTCCAAGTTCACATGCCACACACAAATTGATCCAAATTGTACTAATAAATTATGCATAGCACGCAATGATTGCATTTTGTACTATTTGTACCAGTATTTCACAATGTATTAGAACTGCTTTAAAAAGAGAAACGTGACATTGAAACATCAATAATTTAAGTGACCAAAAAAAAAATTCCTGTTCAAAGCCCTGTCACCTTAACATTAGCTCGTTAGCAGTAAAATTGTTAACTGTTCTAGCAACTGTTTTGTTATTTTTGCTGAAAAAATGCAAAAGCTACTCACATTTTTTCACTAAAAATATAAGTACATGTATATTCTCCATATTAAATACTACATCATTAACTAACTACAGTAGAATGTCAATGGCTTGAACACCTTTGGGACCATAAAAATCTGTTCGAGACAGGGATAGTTCGAGCCACTGAGGGTTACTGCCAGGAGGCATAACAGCCTTATTTTTAGGACATCTTTTCAGTGTTCTATAACAAAAATGCATGCTGTGTGTACTCATTAGAGTCGCCTCATAGAGGGGATTCTAATGAGTACACACAGCATACATTTACAAGAGAATAGGAAAAAAATCCTTCATTACCCTCCCTTTTTCTTATGTGGAGAAATTCCCTAGGGACTCAAAAACGTGTTCGACTCAGCCATGGTAAACGAGCCATCAGTATTCGAGCCATCGAAGTTCTACTGTATGCTGTTGGTTAACGTATTGTTAAAACTTTGATCACTGAATATGGCAAATATATCAATATTTTTGCTGAAAAAAAGCGAGCCGAAACGGCTCACATTTTTTCAGCAAAAATACCATTGTATTACATATTTAATTACTAGGATAGTTAACATTTTGCCCACTAATGAGCTTGTTAAGGTAACCATGCTTTGTTTGTTTTATTTGAGGTTTAACATCCCCGTCAACACTGTAAAGGTCATTTTGGAGACATTGCTTCCAATTTTGTGGGACTTTTACCCGACATTGATGTGAAATGACATCTCAAGCCCTGTCGCCCAATGAAACCAATAGGGTTTATAAGCATGGACGGACTGACTCGCACTGCTTTGCCTGGGTAAGCTTAGATCCTCTAAGCGGTTTACCAGTATTCGTGTGCAGGTCGGTTTCAGCTCTGTGTGGAAGCATCATGCAGCCCATCTATTTCTTCAAGCCCCGATGGGTGGGGGCCTAACCATGCTTTGAACACCATGGCCCAGTTGTTCAAAGCATTGTTAGCTTAACAAGCTCGTTAGTGGTAAAATTGTTAAAAGCTCTGGCAAGTATAATATCTAGTACAAAGATATTTTTCTGAAAAAATCTGAGCAGATTTTGCATCTGCAAAAGCTGCTCACATTTTTTCATATGATCAAAGTTTGAATAATACTTTAACTAACAACATTGTCCAGTTGTTCAAAACTAATGACGTCTTTAGTTAACGTATCATTAAAACTTTGATCATTTATTATGGCAAATATGCTAATATTTTTGCTGAAAAAATGTGAGCAGCTTTTGCAAATATGCTCACATTTTTTCAGCAAAAATACCAAAATTGTAGATATTGAACTGGCTAGAACAGTTTACAATATGACCACTAACAAGCTCGTTAAGCTAACAATGCTATGAACAACTGGTCCCAGGCCCATGGCATCAAACTGAAACTTCAATTATTCAAACACCACTGGCTCATTTACTACTGCTGAGTCAAGCATTCCAGTCATGGATCCAGATTGATTGATATAAGGTTTAACGTCCCCCTCAACACAGTATATGTCATTTTGGAGACATAATTTTGCTTCCAATTTTGTGGGACTTTTACCTGAAACTGAGGTGAAACGACATCTCAATTTAAGACCTGCCACCCAATGAAACCTATAGGGTTTATATGCATACGCACCACTTTGACTGGGCAGGCTTGGAGTTGTTTACCAGTACTCATGTACAGTCTGTTACAGCTCTTCATGGAAGCATTATGCTTGTTTGTTTGATTTGAGGTTTAACGTCCCCGTCAGCACTGTAAAGGTCATTTTGGAGACATTGCTTCCAATTTTGTGGGACTTTTACCCGACGTTGACATGAAATGACATCTCAAGCCCTGTCGCTCAATGAAACCAATAGGGTTTATAAGCATGGACGGTCTGACTCGCACCGCTTTCCTGGGCAGGCTTAGATCCTCTAAGGGGTTTACCAGTAATTGTGTGTGGATTGGATGAAGCTCTGCCTGGAAGCATCGTACAGCCCATATATTTCTTCAAGCCCAGATGGGTGGGGGCTGGAAGCATCATGCACACAACATACACAGGGGTGTAGTATCCTTTATGCAGATACGCAAATGTAAACAAGAGCACCGCATGCGGGTGCCAACACTCAGCTGCAAAAAATTCTAAGTCGAAAAAGATGCATAACTGTGCCAAAAATATTTTGAGGGTTACCTCACCTATTGGTATGAATTCCCCTTTTCATAATGAACAACTAGTCCGAGTTTCAAGTAAATATGTTCAGTAATGACAGAGATATTACAAAATGTCAAAGCTTTTGCACGACGACGCAGACGACGCCAGAGCTATGATAATACCTCGTCGTTTTCTTCGAAAACAGCCGAGCTAAAAATAAGACAATGAAGAAGATGAAGAACCACTGCTTAGATGCTCTAAGCCTGCCCAGGAAAAGTGGTGTAAGTCGTACAGTTGCATAAACCTTGACAGTTTCTTTGGGCAGCAGAGCTTGAGATGTAATTTCATCTCAGTGTTGTGTAAAAGTCCCACTAAATTGAAAGCAACATCTCCAAAATGACCTAAGTAGTGCTGATGGTTTATTTGTTTGATTTGAGGTTTAACGTCCCTGTCAACACTGTAAAGGTCATTTTGGAGACATTGCTTCCAATTTTGTGGGACTTTTACCCGACATTGAGATGAAATGACATCTCAAGCCCTGTCGCCCAATGAAACCAATAGGGTTTATAAGCATGGGCGTTCCTTGGTAGGCTTAGATCCTCTAAGGGGTTTACCAGTAATTGTGTGCGGGTCAGATTTAGCTCTGCGTGGAAGTATCGTGCAGCTCATATATTTCTTCAAGCCCAGATGGGCGGGGGCTGGAAGCATCATGCACACAACATACACAGGGGTGTAGAATCCTTTATGCAGATACGCACTTGTGTACACATTACAAACGTAAGCAAGAGCACCGCATGCGGGTGCCAACGCCCAGCGGCAAAAATTCTAAGTCGAAAAAGGAGCATAACTGTGCGAAAAATATTTTGAGGGTTACCTCACCTATTGGTATGAGTTTCCCTTTTCATAGTGAACAATTAATCCGAGTTTCAAGTAAATATGTTCAGTAATGACAGAGATATTACAGCACGACGACGCATAGAACGCCAGTGCTATGACAATACCTCGTCGTTTTCTTTGAAAACAGCCGAGTTAAAAATTAAAAGATGGTGAAGAAGATGAAGAACCACTACTTAGATGCTCTAAGCCTGCCCAGGAAAAGTGGTGCAAGTCGTACAGTTGCATAAACCTTGACAATTTCTTTGGGCAGCAGAGCTTGAGATGTAATTTCAGTCCCACTAAATTGGAAGCAACATCTCCAAAAAGACCTAAATAGTGTTGATGGGGATGTAAAACCTCAAATCAAACAAACATAAACAATCTCATGTTTTTCTGTTCTGCTATGTATTCTTTGCTTCAAACGGGTAGAAATATATTTAACCTTGTTCTGCTAAAGAAATTAATTTTGCAACACCCAATTTTGACTATCAACCAATCAAACTTGAGAAAGCGACCAGTGGGTCACGTATACCCCCAGCCAGGGCCATACTGTGATATATCTTTCAAGCTTGTATGTAATATGAATGAAGATGTGAAGAAGCTATAAGAATTTATAAATGTGCTTGTAAAAGCTAAACCAAACATAAAATTTCTAAATGGACCAAAGGAGTGAGGGCATCAAAGTTATTGAAGGGGTAGAGGATATCAATGTTACTGAAGCAGCAGGGTGGGGTATGCATCATTATCAATGAAATCTTTGGACTGGTATTCAACTTCAATGCAAGCATCAATTGAATTTGTCTTAGAGTTAAGAACATGACAGGCATCTATAAACTTTGTCATAAAACTTGAACCAAATGTAAAATTTCTAAGTCCGTGACCTTGAGGTCAAGGTCACCGTGGGTGGAGGAAGGGACATACATCAAGAAATGTTTGGACTGGTACATTGATGCAAGTATCAACTGAATTTGTCTTACAGTTAAGAACATACCGGCATCTATAAACTTTGTCATAAAACTTTAACCAAATGTAAACTTTCTCAGTCTGTGACCTTGACCTAAAACCACTGTGGGGCTGGGACATGCATCAATGAAATCTTTAGACCAGTATGCAACTTCAGTGTAAGTATCAACTACATCTATCAAAGGGTTCAGAAGATACAATCTCTTAGAAACTTTGACGCATAACTTTAACCAAATGTAAAATTTCCAAGTCTGTGACCTTGACCTCAAGGTCACTGTGGGGAGTGGGACATGCATCAATGAAATTTTTAGACCAGTATATAACTTCAGTGTAAGTATCAACTAAATCTATCAAAAGGTTCAGAAGATACAATCTCTTAGAAACTTTGACGCAAAACTTTAACCAAATGTAAAATTTCCAAGTCTGTGACCTTGACCTCAAGGTCACTGTGGGGGGTGGGACATGCATCAATGAAATTTTTAGACCAGTATGTAACTTCAGTGTAAGTATCAACTAAATCTATCAAAGGGCTCAGAAGGTACAATCTCTTTGAAACTTTGACGCAAAACTTTAACCAAAATGTTAACAGACGGACATTCCAACATGTTGGTTTAATGGCTATTTATTTTGTTATTTTCTTTTGTTTGGTTTAGGGGCTAACCTCCTAAATCTTTTATTTACGGAATAAATCTATTATTTACCAATCATTTTCAATCATTTTCTATTGTTTTCCAATCCGGACACTAGCCCCTAACCTGACGTTCGCCCGGATGGATGGACGGACGGAAAGATGGACGGACGAACGAACGGCAAGACGAAAACTATATGCCCCCATATGCCGGATTCCAAGGGTATAATTACTAGATGGAACGAATTCCCTTGGCAAACAATGAAGATACAGATCAGATGGTTTCTCCAGAAGCCATCTGATCTGGATCTTCAATGTTTGCAACGGTAGATTATATCCTGGCTCAGCGGGACAATAGAGTTAAAATCGTTTATTCAAAACAAACTTTTTTGTTTATGTTGTTGTTTTTTTTATCTGATTCTATCATCATCCACCCTGCTGGTGCCTGCAGTGATAGCTAGTGCAATATCCTTTTGAACTGTCATACATGTACATACTTTCATACAAACCGAAATGGTCAAACAATGTGTGATTCTGCGTTCTTCCCACTGAGAGGATAATTAGTACAAGTCAACCCTCTTAAATATGTTCTATAAACGGGTTATCCTTTGAAAGCAAGAAAAACACCACAGAACTGGAAAGTATAAACTGTACATGTTTTCTGGGCCAGACAGGCTAGTTTCAGCCAATTAGGCCTCATCAGTGACCTCGAATATTTTCAAAATTCCACAATGGAATCAATGATCCTAAAGGACAAGAAAATATAAACTACACTATGGTGTAGGGCAGGGAGACTTTTTACGGCCACCACACTTTCCCAGACACCAGCTGTAGTGACGTTAAATATGTTCTATAAAAGGGTTATCCTTTGGGAGCAAGAAATACACCACAGAACTGGAAAATATGAAGTGTACATGTTTTCTGGGCCAGACTAGCTAGTTTCGGCCAATTAGGTCAATTAACTCGTATCCTGCTGACTATATTAATATAGCCACAACCATTTCTGACTATCAGCCAATCAGAATACATGATATTATCTTTTTGTTCAAATTCACAAACTGAATGACAAACAGTGTAGATCCTGATCATATGGCTTCTACAGAAGCCATCTGATCTGGATCTACACTGTTTGCAAATGTAGGGTTGTTGTGAACACCAGGATATGGGTTAATACCTGCAAAAATCTTTTAACGATAATTTCAGTTGTCTGAATCCTAAGCTACAGTAAATCCGGAGAGACTAGTTGATAGTTTTCTATGCTTGGTTGAAATTTTACAGCCCAGTCAACAGAATTAGGGTCATATAGACCCAGTCAGGTTACCTGACCACACTTTTTCTGGACAATAATGTTTGTTTGAGATAGTCAAGAATATTGTATTTGAGAGGAATGGACACACCTGGCAGATTTTCCCCACCATTTTTCAAAGGGAGACAACTTTCAGGACTTCCTGTTCGCTTTTCTATAAAATCTGTCCTATAGAAAAAGAGTTCTACTCTTTAAGAAGAATTTGCTCCTCTGCAGCAAATTCTTTCCTTTAAGCAATGACCCCTGCCCCCGCCCATAGGGGCTTGAAGAAATATATGGGCTGCATGATGCTTCCACGCAGAGCTGAATCCAGCCTGCACACTAGTACTGGTAAACAGCTTGGAGGATCTAAGCCTGTCCAGGAACTGCGGTGCGAGGCGTACCGTCCATGCTAATAAACCCTATTGGTTTCATTGGGCGACAGGGCTTGAGATGTCACTTCATCTCAATGTCGGGTAAAAGTCCCACAAAATGGAAGCAACGTCTCCAAAATGATCTTCACAGTGTTGACGGGGACGTTAAACCTCAAATCAAACAAATAAGCAATGACCCCTATTGACATGGTAGACAAAAATAATTTTAAGGAGTTGCCTCCCATGAAGGTGTATCTGTTAAGAGTCACAACATGTGTTTCTTTGAGTAATTAAGGGGAATGTGAACACCTTCAGGGGAGGCAACTCCTGCAAAAGTATTTTTGTCTCCCATGTCAATAGGGGTCAACTCTTAAAGGAAAGAATTTGCTCCTGAGGAACAAATTCTTTCCTTTAAGAGTAGACCCCTTTTTCAGTGGGACTGGGCTTATAGAAAAGTGAACAGTAAATCCCGAAAGTTGTCTCCCTTCGAAAAATGGCGGAAAAATCTACCAGGTGATGCCATTCCCCTTAAAGGGCAAAAGCCACTTTATTTCCTGTTATACTGCTCCTTTGAGATTCTTTACAGCGGCAAATTCTTTTTAATGGTAAAATATAAGAGAACAGAACATTGTGTCACAAAAAATTGGTCATTACCATAACACACACATATGAAGTAGTGCATTTTTTTTCAGATCTCCAAAATGGCTACTTTTCTGATGAAATTCCGTGATATTTTTCTGATTTATACTGCAAACATAGGTTTTGGGTGCTCGTTAGAACCGCCTCATTGAGGCGGTATAACGAGTACCCACACCCAATGTCTTGGAGCAGAAATAAACCAGTTTTCTCCATATAAAGTGGGGTTTAGTGGGTGTTCATTTCACAGACTTGTTCACGTGATGATAAACTTTGTACAAACATGCCTTTATATATTTGGTTGATGGTTTGTCAAGCAACCGAAAGTTACTAAGCAGAGCTAGTAGCTTTTCATTGTTTTTTGTTTGTTTGATTTGAGGTTTAACGTCCCAGTCAACACTGTATAGGTCATTTTGGAGGCGGTGCTTCCAATTTGTGGGACTTTTACCCGCCAAATAGATGAAATGACATCTCAAGCCCTGTCACCCAATGAAACCAACAGGGTTTATAAGCATGGACGGTCCGACTCGCACCACTTTACCTGGGCAGGTTTAGATCCTCTAAGTGGTTTACCCATACTCATGTGCTGGTCGGATTTCAGCTCTGTGTGGAAAGCTTTTCATTGTTGATGCCCATGTGACTATCACTGATAATCCAGGTAATAGTTATTTATAAACAAGAGGCCCATGGTCCACTCTGCTCACCAGAAGACAAGTGTGAAAAACTTGCCCAGCCCCTGCAGGCAACCATTTTTTCACCAAACCAAGGTGGCTTGAAAAATCTATCCTTTCAGTTCCTGCTGTCCTTACCCCTTGTCCTGCTGAGCCCGAATTGTCTTATCTTTCAATTAGCCCGAATTGTCTTATCTTTCAAGAGCCCGAATTGTCTTATCTTTCAAACAATGTACATCCAGATCAGATGGCTTCTTCAGAGATGGCTTCTGAAGAAGCCATCTGATCAGGATGTTCATTGTTTGCCATTCAGTTTAATAATATGTTGCAATAATTTGCATCATGTAATCTGATTGGTTGATAATCAGCAGTGGGTGTGGCATATTTAAATATTCAGCAGGTCATTGGTTAAATGCTGTATATACTTTGGAAATTATCTGAACAATACAGAAATTTTAAATGTCATATGAGAAAAAGAATCTTGCATTCATACTCAAGTATTATTGAATTTATTAACTTCGTTGAGGAAAAGGGATAAAAGCCTTGCATTTTATCCCTTTTCCTCAACTCGCTTAATAAATTCAATCATACACGAACAATCATGTAAGATCCTCTATTCATGTCACTGACCCTTTTCCTTCCTTTGGCAGTGCCAGTCTTGGTGGCTGATAGTGGGATGAACATTACAACAAGAGGGCCCAATGGCCCTATATCGCTCACCTGTGTACCAGAAAATCATTAGTGTAGGAGACCACTTGACATTGCAACATACTAAATATCTAAACTAAGGCAAAGCGGTGTCCATGCTTATAAACCCTATTGGTTTCATTGGGTGACAGGGCTTGAGATGTAATTTCATCTCAATGTCGGGTAAAAGTCCCACAAAATTGGTAGAGACATCTCCAAAATGACCTATACAGTGTTGATGGGGATGTAAAACCTCAAATCAAACAAAATCTGTGCCTTATGGTTTTGGAGAAGAAGAATTTTTCAAGTTTTTCCAGTATAAGTCTATATGAGCTAATGAGCCCTGGGGCTTGGCCAATTTTGACCCAAAGGGCATAGTTGGCAGGATTTATGTAGGCGACCATTTTGTGTTGCTATATAGTAAATATCTAAGGTCTGTACTTCATGGTTTCAAAGAAGATGTTTGAAGCTTTTTTTCATTATAAGTTTAAAGTTTGTTTGAGTTAAGGGGCCACAGGATTTGGCCAATTTGGACCCCAGGGGCATGATTGGCAGGATTCATGTAGGCGACCACTCAACATTGCTACATGCTAAATACCTAAGCTCTGGGACTTATAGTTTCAGAGAAGAAGATTTTTGAAGATTTTTTTCCCCATTTTAAGTTTTTTTTTTTTTTTTTTTTTTTTCAATATAAGGACCCTGTGGTTTCAGAGAAGAAGATTTTTGAAGTTTTTCCAATTGTAAGTCTATGGAATGCAAAGAGCCCTGGGGTGTGGCCAATTTGGATCCCAGGGGCATAACTGGCAGGATTTATGTAGGTGGCCACTTGACGTTGCTACATACTAAAAATCTAAGCACTGGGCCTTATGGTTTCATAGCAGAAGATTTTTCAAGATTTTTTCCATTATAAGTCTATTGGAGCTGATGATCTCGGGCGTGGCCAATTTGACCCTAGGGGCAGGGTTAGCAGGATTTATGTAGCTGGTTATTTTATTTTGCTACACACTAAATATCTAAGTTCTGTGCTTCACAGTTTCTGAGAAGAAGATTTTTGAAGCTTTTTTCCAATATGAGTCTATGTGAGCAAAGGGGCCCCGGGCCGTGGCCCATTTGGACCCCAGGGGCATGATTAGCAGGAAATATGTAGGTGACCACTTGCCGTTGCTACATGCTAAATATCTAAGCTCTGGGCCCTGTGGTTTCAGAGAAGAAGATTTTTGAAGCTTTTTTCCATTATGAGTCTATGGGAGATAAGGGGGTCCCAGGGTGTGGCCCATTTGGACCCCAGGGGTATGATTGGCAGGATTTATGTAGGTGACCACTTGTCATTGCCACATGCTAAATATCTAAGCTCTTGGCCCTGTGGTTTCAGAGAAGAAGATTTTTGAAGCTTTTTCCATTTTGAGTCTATGGGAGCTAAGGGGCTCCGGGGTGTGGCCTGTTTGGACCCCTGGGGCATGATTGGTAGGATTTATGTAGGTGACCACTTGCCATTAATACATGCTAAATATATAAGCTCTGGGCCCTGTGGTTTCAGAGAAAAAGTCTATAGGAGCTAAGGGGCCCCGGGGCATTGCCCGTTTGGACCCCAGGGGTATGATTAGCAGCAATTATGTAGGTGACCACTTGCCCTTGCTACATGCTAAATTTCTAAGCTCTGGGCCCTGTAGTTTCAGAGAAGAAGATTTTTTGAAGCTTTTTCTATTATGAGTTTATGGGAGCAAAGGGGCCCCGGGGCATGGCCCATTTGGAACCCAGGTGCATAATTGGCAGGTATTATGTAGGTGACCACTTGCCATTGCTACCTGCTAAATATCTAAGCTCTGGGCCCTGTGGTTTCAGAGAAGAAAATTTTTGAAGCTTTTTTTTTTCCATTATGAGTCTATGGGGCATGGCCCATTCGGAACCCAGGTGCATAATTGCCAGGAATTATGAGGTGACCACTTGCCATTGCTACATGCTAAATATCTAAGCTCTGGGCCCTGTGGTTTCAGAGAAGAAAATTTTTGAAGCTTTTTTTTCCATTATGAGTCTATGGGAGCTAAGGGGCCCCGGGGCATGGCCCAATTGGACCCCAGGGGTATGATTGGCAGAATTTATGTAGGTGACCACTTGCCGTTGCTACATGCTTAATATCTCAGCTCTGGGCCCTGTGGTTTCAGAGAAGAAGCGTTTTGAAGCTTTTTTCCATTATGAGTCTATAGGAGCTAAGGAGTCCCGGGGCGTGGCCGGTTTGGACCCCAGGGGCATGATTGGCAGGAATTATGTAGGTGACCACTTGTTGTTGCTACATGCTACATATCTAAGCTCTGGGCCCTGTGGTTTCAGAGAAGAAGATTTTTGAAGCTTTTTTCCATTATGAGTCTATGGGAGCGAAGGGGCCCTGGGGCGTGGCCCATTTGGAACCCAGGGGCATGATTGGCAGGAATTATGAAGGCGACCACTGGCCGTTGCTACATCCTAAATATCTAAGCTCTGGGCCCTGTGGTTTCAGAGAAGAAGATTTTTGAAGCTTTCTTTTCCATTATGAGTCTATGGCAGCTAAGGGGCCACGGGTTGTGGCCCATTTGGACCCCAGGGGCATGATTGGCAGGAATTATGTAGGTGACCACTTGCCATTGCTACATGCTAAAAACCTAAGCTCTGAGCCCTATGGTTTCAGAGAAGAAGATTTTGAAGCTTTTTTTCCATTATGAGTCTATGGGAGCGAAGGGGCCCCGGGGCATGGCCCATTTGTAACCTAGGGGCATGATTGGCAGGAATTATGTAGGTGACCACTTGCCGTTGATACATGCTTAATATCTAAGCTCTGGGCCCTGTGGTTTCAGAGAAGAAGATTTTTGAAGCTTTTTTTTTCCAATATGAGTCTATAGGAGCAAAGGGGCCCGGGGTGTGGCCAATTTGGACCAGAGGGGCATGATTAGCAGGATTTATGTAGGTGACCACTTGACATTGTTACAAGCTAAATATCTAAGCAAGGGCCCAGTGGTTTCAGAGAAGAAGATATTTTAATTTTTTCCCATTGTAAGTCTATGGGAGCTATATGTTGCCATGGCAACCAGAATTCCAATCTGATCAGCCCAAAAACCTTATGCAGCCTTTCCCCCTACCTGATGATGCTTCTCATGAAATTTGATCAAGATTGACCATGGGGTATTTGAGATATACTTATTTGAAATTGTTTACGGACGCACGACGGACGACGTACAAAAAGTGATCACAAAAGCTCACCTCGTCACTACGTGACAGGTGAACTAAAAACACACCTGTACAAATGTATTGAAAATTTAACCACCTAAAATTAGGCTTGTTTTTGTGATGACGTCTGACTGGAGATAGAGGTCATGGGTACGGCCCCAGCTGGTCACCAACATCATCATAAAATCTTTTCTACAGTTTTAAAACTTTCGTTTTAGGGCAGATAACTCAAACAAGAACAGAGTTGTCATTCCTGAGGTAAGCCAGAGAGTTGTCATTATAACTGGCACGTACAATGCTACAATGATTCAGAAGCCAAAAAAATCATTCAAGCCATAAAATAATGTATACATACAAAACATGCCTGAAAATGTGAGCAGAAATGTTGTCAGGTGCTGAACAATTGAGACAAAATGCCCATTATCCCTTTTTGTACCAAATGGAATCTTCCTCCTTATAAATAGCATGAGTCCATTTCAAAATTTAGGGATGTCAGATTGTGTTTTCTCCAAAATCTACTTGGAAATTGGCTGAATATTTTGCAAACAGTGTAGGCCCTGATCAGATGCCGCATTCTGCGGCGTCTGATCTGGGCCAACACTGTTTGCCAACAACCCGTTCTGGGGTTTCCGGTACTTAATGGGTTAAAATGGCTTCTTATTCTCATTCGCAGACAAGCACTTCAATTTTCTGCTGTGAAAAGGTGACAATAATTGTTTTTAGACATGTGCACAGGAAAGACTCAAATCCATCTGCACACCTGGTCAGTCTTCTCACAGTTTTTGCTGTGGGCTGTATGGGTGCCCCCCACACCCCACACCCCACCCCCCAACCCCACATCACAAAAACAGCCGAGTTTGGATTTCAGCCCAGTGGGTGTGCTAGCTGATTGAAATCTATGACTGCACAGGTCTAAAACCACATTTGGGCTTGACCCGGCTCATCTGCGCCCCGGTACGAGACAATCTGTCTTCGGATTTGTGGCCTGGTATGACACAAATTCACCTGCTAAGCTACACAGACAAGCCACAGTCGTGAATTTTCAGATAAAGAAGCTCGACATATTGTAGCATTTAAGCCTCATGAACACAAAAGCACTGATCAGACTGCGCGGAAGCGCAGTCTGATCAGTGCCTTTGTTGTTCTAAAAAGGCCGTTTAAACGGGTTTTCTCAAAGCGCCAATTATCAGAAGTTGACATTTTACAGTTATAGGTTTTCAATTTCATTTGAAACAATAAATATCAGGCCGCGTGCAATGTGACAAGAAAAAGTCAAGGATTTTACAGACACAGCAATCAAAGTCAATACCAGTGTGAATTATTAATAGGAAACTCCGCAGATGATACAATACTTAAACACCTGAAACTACCTAATATGTGTTGCACGGGCCTTTGTTTGCACTTTGTATTGGAGTTTAACAACCCAGCCGACACTATTTTAGGTCATTTTTGAGCCGGTCAGTTTACCTATCCACACTTTTTCTGGGCAAGCTTAATACTATTACGTAAGCAGTTAATCAATATAGTGCACATTCTTTTGCCAGACCGCCCCTGCCCATCGGGGCTTGAAGAAATAGATGGGCTGCATGATGCTTCCACGCAGAGCTGAAACTGACTGCACACGAGTACTGGTAAACCGCTTAGAGGATCTAAGCCTGCCCAGGCAAAGCGGTTTGTGTTGGCCCGTCCATCCTTATAAACCCCATTGGTTTCATTGGGCGGCAGGGCTTGAGATGTCATTTCATCTCAGTGTCGGGTAAAAGTCCCACAAAATAGGAAGCAATGTCTCCAAAATGACCTTTACAGTGTTGACGGGGACGTTAAACCTCAAATCAAACAAAACTAAAACCTAATATATGTTGCAAGGGCCTTTTTTTGTGGCCAAATGGTTTAGACCACTGACTCTTAACTCTTATCCTGCTGTTCACGACAACCCCTACTTTTGTAAACAGTGTAGATCCAGATCAGATGGCTTCTGAAGAAGTCATCTGATCAGGATCTACACTGTTTAACAATTAGTTTATGGATTTGTAAGAATAAATTACATCAAGTAATCTGATTGGTTTAAAGTCAGAGATGGGTGTGGCTAAAATTAATATACAGCAGAATAAGGGTTAATCGTTAAGAGACTCTCACCATTGCAGGTTTGAGCCTCACATTGGGCCACATGACTGTGAGACACCAAGTTCTGCAATGAAAAGTTGGGTGATTTTTTTTCTGGGTACTCCAGTTTTTATCCATTTGATTTACAATTTGCAGGAGCAGTCTGATCTGAGTCTATACTGTTTGCTTAGGCCTGTTTGTACCAATACCTAGAATCATAACGGTTCTTGTTCTAATTTTTTAATAAATATGTTAATTAAGGAGTTCATAGGGGCTTGAAGAAATATATGGGCTGCATGATGCTTCCACGCAGAGCTGAATCCGGCCCGCACACTAGTACTGGTAAACCGCTTAGAGAATCTAAGCCTCCCAGGAACCGCGGTGCGAGGCGGACCGCCCATGCTAATAAACCCTATTGGTTTCATTGGGCACGGGCCTTTGTTTGCACTTTGTTTCTATTGGAGTTTAACAACCCAGCCAACACTATTTTAGGTCATTTTTGAGCCGGTCAGTTTATCTATCCACACTTTTTCTGGGCAAGCTTAATACTATTACGTAAGCAGTTAATCAATATAGTGCACATTCTTTTGCCAGACCGCCCCCGCCCATCGGGGCTTGAAGAAATAGATGGGCTGCATGATGCTTCCACGCTGAAACCGACTGCACACGAGTACTGGTAAACCGCTTAGAGGATCTAAGCCTGCCCAGGCAAAGCGGTTTGTGTCGGCCCGTCCATCCTTATAAACCCCATTGTTTCATTGGGCGACAGGGCTTGAGATGTCATTTCATCTCAATGTCGGGTAAAAGTCCCACAAAATTGGAAGCAACGTCTCCAAAATGACCTTTAAAGTGTTGACGGGGACTTTAAACCTCAAATCAAACAAACAAATTAAGGAGTTGATGTGTCAGAATACTTTGGATAAATATACGGTCAGCACAATATTAGAATCGCCTCCATGAGGCAATTCTAATGAGTACACACAATATGACTTTATCTTATAAAAGATGAAAAAAAAAATAACTCAAAAGTAATCCTCATTACACCTCATGTCCTGGCATTTTGATTATCTTAAACAAATTTCCATGATCCAAACAATACTTGAGCTTTGAGTTTAACGCCCCAGTCAACACTATTCAGCCAGTAAGATAACTTATCCACACTTCTCCTGGGCAGGTTAACCAGTACAGTGCACATTCTTTTGCCAGAAACTGACAACTGCCCTTCTTGAATCAGCGGAAGGAGAGAATGACCGTAGAAAAGATTTCATAATCAATCTTCACGAAAGAATGTTGCCGACCTTGGTAGGTATCGAACCAGTGTCCGCCTGATCACCAGTCAGATGCACATCCGAGGCCAGCACAGTACTTGAGCTATTGGAGTTTGACGGATCCAAGTTTTGATCCAAGCTTGATTGGATGGAAAATGTAGGAGTTGTCTTGAAATGATGTCAAATTGACAAATCTCTATGAGGGAATACGCTACTGATATTTGGTGGTATAGTAAGCACTGCTCCATTCCATTTTCTTCTTACTACAGATATAATCTATATTTTTCTATGTAATCTATACATTTTTGGGATCCATCTTTAAAGGTGCATTATTGAGCTACCGGGTCTCAAATTTTTTTTCTGGTCTTTATCTTCAATGCATACTCCTTTGTCATGTGTATGTATACACTTTTGGAGCCAAATACAGCTTCAGAACTTTGTGAAAATGGTCGATTTCATTCGTGTTTACCCTTCGCTCTGAACATGTGTTCGGAATTTCTGTTCTAAAAATAAATCTGTCACTTTACACATACATGGCGACAGTATCGGCTCTGAGTGTCGTTACTTATGGCATGGTATTCAGCGTCATATTTTTTTCCGATTCAGGCATGGCCTAAGCAAGCAAGGCCAAAAATGAACGTCGCATAACGTCATATATGGGATTCTTTTTTTGTCACGAACTAAAAATAGATCTAACTAGTGTTCGAAACCTAGTTAGGGAATCCCTCTCAAACTCGTTTACCTGTCATCATGATTGTTCGCAATTTTGCATAAAATGGATTCATTTGTATTGTTTTAAAGAAAATTATATAAATACCGGCTATATGTATTTTATTTTTGGAAGCATTTTTTCCAGATAGCTCAATAATGCACCTTTAAGGAGAATGGGAACACCTGGCAGATGTTTCCGCCATTTTTCAAAGAGAGACAACTTTTGTGACACCTTTAAACCGTGATTATTTTCTGTTGCATGTATATTCAAAATCGTGTTACAACAAACAGTATTATAAAGAGGTTTTGGTGTACTGTGGGTGACATTAACCCATTTTGTACCAAAACCCCAAAACGGGTACACTGGCAAACAGTGCAGGCCTAGATCAGACGCCGCAGAATGCGGCGTCTGATCAGGGCCTACACTGTTTGCAAAAAGTTCAGCAACCATTTTCCAAAAGAAATTTGAAGAAAACACAACCTGACACCCCTAAATTTTGAAATGGACTCCTGCTATATATAAGGAGGAAGATTCCATTTGGTACAAAAAGGGTTAATCTGTAAGCGCTTCTTTTTTTGTGAGGTTTCATTTTTAGTACAAATATGACAGATTCTGTGTTTGTATAGACAGGTCCAATGTTTTGACATGTGATGTTGTTTACATTTCAATGGCCATGACTGTGTGAATTTATTTGCATTCCCCGTCAAAATTACCTGACATAGAAATGAAATGGCATCTCAAGCCCTACCATCCAAAACTGCTAGGAATACTTGCACACGTTTCTCGGGCAGACCTTGAATACTCATGTAGTTTAATTAACTCATTTAGCTAACTGCATCTACCAATTTTCAGATCACTGGCTACAATGGTTTCTGAACAAGAGCTGTCATTATAGGTGACCAATGTTCCCCCGTGGGAGCCTATTTCTGAGTTTTTGCAAAATTTCAAGGCAAGAGTTATGGTCCTTGGTCAGAATGTAGCCCTTGTGATGGTGAATAAGTGTGTGAAGTTTCATGGGGCTAGGTCAAATACTTTTGAAGTTGGAGCCAATTTCTGAGTTTTTGCAAAATTTCAAGGGGAGATAATTCAGCCAAAAATGACAACAGAGTTATGGCCCTTGGTCAGAATGTAGCCCTTGTGATGGTGAATAAGTGCGTGAAGTTTATTGAGGCTAGGTCAAATACTTTTGAAGTTATGATCAAGGTTAATGTTTTTGTGATGGACAGACAGACAAACAAACAAACAAACAGACAGACAGGGCAAATACTATATATAGCAGGGCTCGAGAAACTGAAGAATCCAAATCGGTCCAGCCAGATTTCGCCAAAAAATTACGGAAATTGCCGATCGGTTTCGGTAATTTCCGTAAACTCAGTTGGCGATTTTCAATTTCAAAATGTGTTATTAGCGTAACGAATGACATACCGATGTTGCTCTTACACTTGTCAACGGATATGAGCACCAGTATCTCGATTATAAACAGCAATTATTGCTCACATCGTTCAGATTTCATCTACTTTCATTTTCTACGCCAGATTTCATCTACCTTCGTTTTCCCAATATCCGGGTCACTCAGAACCTGAAGACCGCTAAAGGGAAACAACTGACTTGGGGCAGTAAAAGACCAGTTCGATGGTCACTATATTTTTCCCCCTTTTTAAAACCTTTAAAATATTTCTCTTATTTCACGCATTTTATTTTGCCCAAATTGCTTTGTTTACAAATGGCGACAACGTGCAGCAACGTGGTCGGAAAATGACGTCATACGGTTTCCGTTTACACAATACACATTAATGCAGTCAAGGACGTCACCCACACACCTGTTTTAAGTGATTGATTTTAATAGAGCGTATTTCTAAAAAATTGTTTTGAACGGGTTAAAAAATCGAAAACCATTTCTTTACTCTCGAAACAAAACATGGCCGAACGAGAGTCATTGAAAATCTTACATGGCCGAACCGTGTTTAAAAGAATATAAATACATATTTCACGATTACACAAGCCTGAAACAAATCGCTTTGTCTACAAATGACGTGGTTTATGTTATTGGTTTCAATGGAGCGTATTCTTAAATAAAAATATCGTTTAGAATGGGTGAAATAAAGCATTTTCCCTTGAAGGCATAACACGCAATGTTCAGACATGACAGGTGTGTATTGAAAATTGCGCCCTGTGAAAAAAAAATTATATTCAAATACCGGTTCTATAGTAAGCCATAAATTAATGACTTGTCTAAACAAACTAGCGTATGTCCTGCACTTATTGACCTTATTTTCTCACCTTGCCAGCTTGCCGATAACGCCTCAGGCCAGTTTTCACGGATTAATAATTTTGACACACAGGTCAAATTGCGCTCACCCAAGTGGACAGATCAGATTACATGATTTTGACACACGGATCAAATTTCGCTGTGATAAGATCAAAGACCCCGACGTGGACTTGTCCGATTTTCACCTAGTTAGATAATGAACCAGTCTAACACCTTGCGCTTCAGGCATTTTTGTGTACTTGCTTGGATTGTCAATGGAAAAAGGTCAGTTTGTTTTTACAAAATAACGGCTTGGCGAAAATTTTCGAACCGATTTTTTTTGAAAATTTTAATAAATTATGGACCGATTTTTTAGTCTTCTTTTTCAGTTAAAATCGGTTCAGTAAGCCCAAAATCGGTCCAGGACCGGGAAACCGGCATTTTCTCGAGCCCTGATATATAGTATATGTATTGACTTTTTCCCATTCAAAAGCCTATGTGACCAAATATGACCTTGGCATAAAATAGGTCAAGGTCATCCAGGGGTCGTCATTTGTACAAAGTATGACTGGCTCAAGTCACGAGTGCAACATAACAAGTTTCACAATAATCGCCCATTATATGGGCATGGTGGCCATATTGGTCATGTGATCAAACTCATAATTTTCATTTCCTTGTTCCTAAAAGCTTTCATATGAAATTTGGTCACAAATGGCCCAGTGGTTTCTGAATAAAATAATTTTAATTCTCATATCTGAAAGACCTTGGGCAAAAGTCAAACAATGACCTTGACCTTGAATGCTCATGTAGGTTCATCCACTAATTTAGCTAACTGCATCTACCAATTTTCAGATAACAGGCTGCTATAGTTTCCGAAAAAAATACACGGTTTTGAATATTTCCCATACAAAGGCTAAGGGACCAAATTTGACCTTGGCCTTAAATAGGTCAAGGTCATCTGAGGGTCACCATTTGAATAAACTATGATGTGCTTGAGTCCCCCATCCCATGGATGCTCCACATGAAATTTGACTTCAATTGACACAGTGGTCACAAATTTAGAGAAGAAGATATTTGAAAATGTTGACAGACAGACGACGGACAGGCAGCGGACCCTTGCCACTATAAGCTCACCGCTGAGCCTTCTGCTCAGATGAGCTAAAAAGACTTTTAAAATTACTAACAGATATGAAACCAGATGACAAATGTTGTGACTGACACATTATGGGTTAAGAGTTAAGTCCAGTCACAGACCAATGAAAACAAGAAAATACCTTCTATTTATTTTCCCTGACAAAAATTTTAAGTTTACATGAACCTTTTTAATCAATGTGAAGGTTGTATCTTTTTTCATACCTGCCTTAAACTTGTGCAGTCAAACAGTAATAAAAAGCTGTGGAATTGCAAATTAAATTTTCTAATTACAAAATTTAAGCCCTTTTGGAGATAACATTTATAAGCCGATTGAGAAAAACCCAAGATTTTGCTGCAGAATAAAAAAGAATATTACTGATTCAAGACAACCTCACTGTCCTTACCTATTTCAGATGCCAGCCTCAGTAGCTCAGTCGGATGTGCGTCTGACTGGTGATCAGGAGGACGCGGGTTTGATACCTGCCGAAGTCTGCAGCATTCTTTTGTGGAGATTGATCATGAAATCTTTTCTACGGTCATTCTCTCCCTTCCACAGATTCAAGAAGGGCAGTTGTCAGTTTCTGACGAAAGAATATGCACTGTACTGGTTAACCGCTTACTTATAAGCCTGCCCATGAAGGATAGGTAAACTGACCGGCTCAAAAATGACCTAAATACATGTAGCGTTGACTGGGCCGTTAAACTCCAATACAAACAAACAAAAAAAAACATTTCAGACGAGGAACTCCAAAATGGGTCATTGGAAAACAGTGCAGGCCCAGATCAGACGCCACAAATAGCGGCGTCTGATCTGGTCTTTCACTGTTTGCAAAAACTTAGGGGATTTTCTCAATAAATTTCTATAAATAACTCAACCCGACAGCCATACATTTTGAAATAGACCCTAATTATACACAGTGAGGAAAATTCTTCTCAGCTGATAGTGGGTCAATCATTTCAAAGTCATGTTCAAAGTGCCCCGCCCATCGGGGCTTGAAGAAATAGATGGGCTGCATGATGCTTCCACGCAGAGCTGAAATCGACCCGCACATGAGTACTAGTAAACTGCTCTGAGGATCTAAGCCTGCCCAGGCAAAGCGATCCGAGTCGGTCCGTCCATGCTTATAAACCCTATTGGTTTCATTGGATGACAGGGCTTGAGATGTCATTTCATCACAATGTCGGGTAAAAGTCCCACAAAATTGGAAGCAACGTTTCCAAAATGACCTTTACAGTGTTGACAGGGACTTTAAACCTCAAATCAAACAAACAAACAAAGGACTTGTCAAAGAAGTACTGTATTGCAGTACCGTTTCAAAACTAATGATAACATATGGTTAAAACTTTGATCATTTAATATGGCAAATTTTACTTATATTTTTGCAGAAAAAAAATGTGAGAAGCTTAGCAAATGCAAAAGCTGCTCACTTTTTTTCTCCAACAATACCAGAGCATCAGAATGGTATTCTACTTACTAGGACAGTTAACGATTTGACCACTAACGAGCTCGTTAAGCTAACGGTGCTTTGAACAACAGGACCCTGATGTGGTTTAAGCCTTATCTTGTTGAACATGACAATCCCTACCTCTGCAAACAGCTTAGATCCAGATCTTGACCTACACTATTTGTCAAGCAGTTTGTGAACTGAATTTATCATATGATGTGGCGTCTGAGAGTGTAATAACGCCATGTAATATTTTCGATAATCAACTAGTGAATTAAATATGCAAATTAGGTGGATACGTCCCGTAACGTTACATGTACGACGTCCTTAACGACGTCCCGTTTACTAACGGCGGAATATTGAAATATTTGTGAACAATTGTGAATAAAATATGGGTTTTAAATGTCATATGATAAATAGAATCTTGCATTCGTGCTCATGTATTATTGAATTTTTTAAACTCGTTGAGGAAAAGGGATAAAATGCTCGGCAAAGCCTCGCATTTTATCCCTTTTCCTCAACTTGTTTAATAAATTCAATAATACATGAACACTCATGTAAGATCCTCTATGAATACAGTAGATGAAGTACATGTAATTTGAATAGTTGATAGTCAGCAATGAGCGTTGCTAAATTAATCTATTCAGCAGGATAATGGTTAAATAACTACCCTTCCCGATCATTTTCATGTTACACCACAATCCCTTTAAAATACTATTGTTGGGATCTGCAGCAGAAACTGTGTTAGTTCAACTATTGCAACAAAAATGTAAAGATTATATTGAAAAATGACCATTCCTATAAAATCTATACATTTTTGGGATCCACCTTTAAACTGTGTTATTTCCATTTCGTATTCTTTCATATCCCCAAAATGGTTATTTTTCTGATGAAAATTTGTGATATTTTTCTTACTTTACTCCAAACATAGGTTGTGGGTGCTCGTTAGAACCACCTCAATGAGGCGATTCTAACAAGTATGCACAACCTATGTAGAAAAAAGAAAAATTATGTATACCCTAGCCTAACCAAAAGGCATTAGTCTCTGTGTTTCAATTTTAATGCTGATAATCCTGATGTTGGAGACTCTACCAAATAGAGTTACAATTAGAACTAGAGCTGTCAGTGAAACTGACTAAGGCCCCGGCAGCGCTATCAGAAATTTGTGGACGGACAGACGGACAGATGGACAGACAGACAGACAGATGGACGGACAGAGTGATTACTATAGGGCACCCACACTTTCAGTGCGGGGCCCTAATAATTAGAATAGAAATAGAATTACTGACAAGTTGATAAATTTTTATTAAAAAAAAAAAACCAAAATACAGTCGACTCTCGTTATCTCGAACCCCACGGGACCGGATAAAAAAGTTCGAGTTATCCGTAGTACGAGATAACCAAAGTGAGACGTCACATGTATGTCAGAACACATTGTTTGCCGTGATATGCTTGGTATTCTTGGCAATTCTTACATGAACGGTTTACTGAGTTTTTAAAACTTGTTTATGAAAGTACTGGAGCTTGTCAGAGTATAGCGTTTATGAACAAATTAATAAATAAATAAAACTGATAGATTTCTCACGCATTTTGTTGTCTTTTAAATTCTTATGAATCCGGGTTTCCAAATACGCTAAATATAGTTAGATACTAAACAGACAGGTTCCCGCTTGTGAATGCAACGCTTATATTTCTTCGGAAAGCAGTACATGCTATAAGTCATACAGTAGTTTGACTCATCTCCCCTCTAACTGATTAATCGTCACTACGGCAAACAGTTTAGGTCCTGCCACGAAAGCTCGTTATGAGCCATCCCTTTTGGATCTAAACTGTTTGTACATGG
Source organism: Lucinisca nassula (assembly GCA_963580285.1). Lineage (NCBI taxonomy): Eukaryota > Metazoa > Mollusca > Bivalvia > Lucinida > Lucinidae > Lucinisca > Lucinisca nassula. The sequence goes on along the minus strand of OY757026.1, from coordinate 64,314,108 downwards.
ATTTGCATCGGTTAAGAAACAGACGGGTTAACAACCATACACGCGAGTTGTTCTGAACAACTTCGTTTTTATCACGCCGAGATTATCACAACTTTAGTCACTTTCTTGGAGATTCAAATCAACGCCGCCTTTTATCCCGGAAATCTTGCAAATCATTGACACGAGACAGTGTAAGAGAAAAGGTCGAGCACCGTGTGTACGCACATGATTTTTTAGTAGCCGAAAAGGTATTGTGATATGCTAATTTTAATTGCAAACGCACCTGGACAAATTGGATAATTAACAACATTGTGAGTGTTGATGAACTGTTTTCTATACGCCATTTACAAAATTGAAGTTACGTCATGAATCCCGGTTCGAGGTACGCAGTAGTAAAAACAGTGAAAAATACATTCAGGGACTGAAAATGATGGGTGAGATAGCCGAAGTGTCGACTTAAAAGTAGTTCGACACATGCGAAGTTGAAATACAATAAATATATAGGGGAAATGTACGGGACTTAGAAATCGGTTCGATATAAGCGATAGGGTCGAGATAAGCGGGGTCGAGATAACGAGAGTCAACTGTATATTCAGAATTTTTACTATCAGACTAGCAGCTAGTCTATGTATGCATTTGTCTAAACCCCAGTTTTTTCTCTATATAAGGTGCAGATAACAAGAGGGTACATCACTCGTTAATGTGATTGCAGCTTGGATAACACATTAATACCAATACTTTCTGTCTAAATTTTCAAAATTCTTGTCAGTCTGTTCATTTGAAAAGACTGGTTTATATCTAACCTAGATTTCAGGACCGGGCTTGAAGAAATAGATGGACTGCACGATGCTTACTTGCAGAGCTGAAACCGACCCGCACATGAATACTGGAAAACCGCTTAGAGGATCTAAGCCTGCCCAGGCAAAGCGGTGTGAGTCAGGCCGTCCATGCTGCTTATAAACCCTTTTGGTTTCATTGGGGGGCAGGGCTTGTGATGTCATTTCATCTCAATGTCGGGTAAAAGTTCCACAAAATTGGAAGCAACTTCTCCTAAATGACCTTGTCAGTGTTGACGGGGCCGTTAAACCTCAAATCAAACAAACAAAGTTCTTAGGACCAGGCTCAATTATAAATACGTAATTAACCCTCAAAATGCCAATCAGAACAAATGTCATCTCCTTCGTTGTCTGCTGGCTACTTACAAGTCATTGTTGCAAACAGTGTGGACCCAGATCAGACTGCTCCTCTAGGAGCAGTCTGATCTGGGTACACACTGCTTGCCTGTATGCAAGAATGTGTGTGAAAAAGATGCAGCAGACGACACAAACAGACAAGATTTTAGGACGTATTTTTTCCCTGACATCATATGAGTTACTGTAACTGTATGTATTTCAAACATACAGGCCTATATAGGCCTGAGCAAACAGTGCAGACCCAGATGAGACAGTAAGGAAATCGGGCTGGCCTCGGTAGCTCTGTCAGATGCGGGTCTGATCAGGAGGACACGGGTTCGATACCTGCCGGGGTCGGCAGCATTCTTTCGTGTAGATTGATCATGAAATCTTTTCTACGGTCATTCTCTCCCTTCCGCTGATTCAAGAAGGGCAGATGTCAGTTTCTGGACTAAAGAATGTGCACTGTACTGGTTAACCGCTTACATATTAGCCTGCCCAGGACAAGTGTGGAAATGTAAACTGACCAGCTCAAAAATGGCCCAAATAGTGTTGACTGGGCTGATAAACTCGAATTCAAACAAACAAAGTTGGCAAATGAGGTGTCAAAGTACTTAGCAGATGACAATCAACCTTTTTCTTTCTTATGTTTTCACAGAAAATGTTGGTTGACATTTCATGTGAATCCTGATTTTCTCTGAAAAAAAAAAGTGTTTAACCCTTCTCTTGCTGAATATTCATTTAAGCCACACCCATTTCTGTCTATCAACCAATCAAATTACTTGATGTAATTCATTGCTACAAATTCATAAACTGAATGCCAAACAGTGTAGATCCTGATCAGATGGCTTCTTCAGAAGCCATCTGATCTGGATCTCCACTGTTTGCAAAGATAGGGGTTGTCGTGAACAGCAAGATAAGGGTTAAAACAAAAAAAGAAATACTTTGCAAATGCTGTCTGCCTATCATAATTAGATCTTAAAGGATTAAATTTTCTTGCATGGAATAAAAATGGCATAATAAGATCATACAGGATTAAATTTTCTTGCACGGAATAAAAAATGGCCTGGGTTTAATGTCAGCTGACAATGGCCAAGAAAAAACAGTCAATACAATAATTGACCCATTTGGTACTTAATGGAATCTTCTGCCTTAAATATGACAACAGTCTGGGTTTTCAAGTTAAATTATTTTAAAAAAAAACAAACAATCAATACAATAATTAACCCGTTTGGTACTTAATGGAATATGGCAAGAGTCCATTTTGAAATTTAGGTGTTTCAAGTTAAGTTATTTTCAAAAATCTATTTAGAAAATGATTAAACTATTTGCAAACAGAAAAGACATTCTGCAGCGTCTGATCTGGGCCAGCACTGTATGCCAGTATTATGTGTTTGGGTTTCACTTAAAAATGGTTGTTTAACCCATTTTGTACTGAAGCCTCCGTGGTGTAGTGGTTACGTTACTCGCCTTGTAATCCAGGGGTCGCAGGATCGATCCCGGGCTCTCCAGACTTTCAGATAAGTCTTTAAACCGAGGTCCCATCTCCGTATGACCTCAGCTTTTTTTGGTGGGATGTAAAACTCAAACACTCACTCACTCACTGAATGGAACCTTCCTTCTTACATATAGCACAAGTCCATTTTAAAATTTAGGTGTGTCAGATTGTTTTCTTCAAAATTAATTTGAAAAAAGGTTGAACTTTTTTGCGAACAGTGTAGGCCCTGATCAGACGCCGCGTTCTGCGGCGTCTGATCAGGGACTGCACTTTTTGCCAATTACCTGTTTCGCGGTTTCCAGTACAAAATGGATTATACCATCTATTCACGTTTACTTAACAGCAGTTGGTAATACCAGACTCCTTAAAAAGCGACTGACTGATTTGATATTATAATCATAATGAGAACGACAGATGTGACAAGCTAAAAGATCTGACATTGTTCAGATATCTGCACCCAGTCGAAAACACAGATCAGACTGTGTGTTTGTACAGTCTGATCATAGTTTTCACTGGGTGCTCTTGGCCCCCGCCCAACGGAGCTTGAAGAAATAGATGGCATGCACGATGCTTCCACGCAGAGCTCAAACCGACCGCACACGAGTACTGGAAAACCGCTTAGAGGATCTAAGCCTGCCCAGGCAAAGCAGTGCGAGTCGGCCTGCCCATGGTTTAAAACCCTATTGGTTTCATTGGGTAGCAGGGCTTGAGATGTCATTTCATCTCAATGTCGGGTAAAAGTCCCATAAAATTGGAAGCAACGTCTCCAAAATGACCTATACAGTGTTGACTGGGATGTTAAACCTCAAATTAACCCTTATCTTGCTGAATTTTCATTTAAGCCACACCCATTTCTGTCTATCAACCAATCAAATCACTTAATATAATTTATTGCTACAAATTCATAAATTGAATGCCAAACAGTATAGATCCTGATCAGATGGCTCCTTCAGAAGCCATCTGATCTGGATCTACACTGTTTGCAAAGATAGGGGTTGTCATGAACAGCAAGATAAGGGTTAAACAAAACAAACAAAAAAAACTGGGTGCTCTATAGTTGCCAACTGACCTTGGGCTTCAAACAGACAGACAGGACTGCACACGGCGTGGGTATGTATGCTTAGCTGAGTCTTCAGTATATGTGTCTGTCCAAAGATATGTTTTGGTTGAAGCGGCTCAAGTAAACCTGAAGTAAGACCAGCTCTGCATGGAAGCACCATACAGCCCAATCTATTTTTCCAAGCTCGGACGGGCGGGGCTAGTTTGGTTCAAGTACATGAAGTTTTGTAAAACTCACAATAAATTAGTTTACCGGTAACCAGACACACCCAATATTGGGAATGGACATGTCCCAAGGTATTAGGTGGAAGGTTCCATATAGCAAAAATGGGTTAATTACCGTATTCACCATTCTAAGGGCACAGTGTGCTTAGACTCTAAGCCTTAGAGTCTTTACATAACAATCATGAAAACAAGCCCCAGAAAGTCCTTCAATGAAGGAGAATGGGAACACCTGGCAGATTTTTCTGCCATTTTTCAAAGGGAGACAACTTTGGAGACTTCCTGTTCGCTTTTCTATAAGCCCTGTCCCATTGAAAAAGGGGTCTACTCTTAAAGGAAAGAATTTGCTCCTCAGGAGCAAATTCTTTTCTTCAAGATTTGACTCCTTTTGTCATGGGAGACAAAAATACTTTTGCAGGAATTGCCTCCCCTTAAGTGTATGGTCGGGTGCAATCCTCTGCTCCTTATGCCAACTTTGGTAATGGTTGGGTCAACCAGACATGTCCAAAATAGAAGTGAAGGCAATGATCAGCAATCCATACAATTAACCCTCAACTCCCATCAGAGACACCAAAGGGAAAGGAATACAAACATGAAACAACAAGCCTATGAGATCCTGTGCACACTCAAAGAGCATTGGGAACAGCAGACTCAGATCTTTGCAATGCACATATATAAAAACCCACTTGTGCTTGACAAACCTCGTAACTATGAGATCCTGTGCACACTCAAAGAGCTGTGGGACTAGCAGACTCAGATCTTTGTGCTGCACACATATAAAGACCCACTTGTGCTTGACAAACTCGTAACTATGAGATCCTGTGCACACTCAAAGAGCTGTGGTTCTAGCAGACTCAGATCTTTGCAATGCACACATATAAAGACCATCTTGTGCTTGACAGACCTTGTAACTATGAGATCCAGTGCACAGAAAGAGCTGTAAGTTGACATGTGGAAACAGTAGACTCAGATCAGCCTATTCATCTGCTCTGTCTGATCAGAATCTTAGCTGGTCACAAAAATCATCATAATTCTGTGGATCCTGACACATTCATGTCCGAGATAGTGAAATTGCATAATTGCAAACGCACTGGTGCACCATTCATGGGTGCACAGTGCACCATTGCAAAGGCTGATTTCAATCCAAATTGATTGCATATGCCAAACCATACCGTTTCAAGTGCACACACTCATATGGGTTGAGACTAGCAAAAAACAATTTTGAGCATGTGCACACAATGAAGTGACACAAAATGGTGTGCACTCAAGCAAAGTCAGAATTCAGCCTTCCTTGTCAGTTTGTTTGAACTGAGGTTTTACATCCCCATCAACACTATTTAGGTCATGCGTTTCAGAGACGTCACTTCCAATTTTGTGGGTCTGCAAGCCCTGCAAAGCCCCCCAAACAAACCAAAAGTGTTTATATGTAGAGCGGTCTGACTTTCACCACTTTGCCTAGGCAGGCTAAGACCCTCTAAGTGGTTTACCAGTACTCATGTGCAGTCTATTTCAGCTCTGTGTGGAAGCATCAGGCAGCCCAATCTATTCCTCCACGCCCCAATGGGTGGGGCCCTTCTTTGTTAGTCTGCAAGAGGAAGCTCTATGCCAATGATCACCAATATAGGGCACAGGGAAGACGCTGATCAGACTGCGCATATGCGCATGGCTGATCTGCATCTTTGCTGTATGTGTACATGCTTGCAGAACCCAATTTTTGCTTGCCGCAACCAATGTAATAGGAGCTGTATTTATTATCAGTATGCAATAACTTTCAGCCAGAGATGACAGCAACATTTCTTTAAGATCCCAGTAGTGACGTAAACAAGACATAAATTTCTTCCATATAGAATTATTACTATTTTTCAGTCCAGAGTGCATGCTAAAATCTTGAAGAAGACAAGAAGGCGGATGCTTAAGATTTTAACCCCTGTCCTGCTGAGCCCAATTATGTCTTATCTTTCAAACAATGTAGATCCAGATCAGATGGCTTCTGAAGAAGCCATCTGATCAGGATCTCCATTGTTTGTCATTCAGTTTATGAATTTATTGCAATGATTTGCATCAAGAAATCTGATTGGTTGATAATCAGTGGTGGGTGTGGCATATTTAAATACTCAGCTGGTCAAGGGTTAAGATAGTGAGAGGGTGACAATTATTTTCTTCTTATTTTTCAGAGAAAAAAAGGCATGACTTTTCATGTAAATCTTATGCCCAGCAGACGATTTACATGCATTGTCAAGTCTTATTTTCCCTAAACAATAAAAAAAATTCAACTAAAATGCTGTCTATTAGTCCAGATTAGCACTCGAAGGGTCTAGAAGGGAAGCTTAACCCTTAATGCTTTGCATGCCTGAAACCCCTAAAGGGGTACCTTGGCAAACAGTGCAGGCCCAGATCAGACGCCGCAGAATTTGCTAACAGAATTTTCCGTCAAAAATAGAATAACAAGAATTCCGCCTAAGGCTATGTCACGCCTGTGGGGGCCCAAAGTCATCAAACCATGATATGTAGGTCAAGGTCAAACATAGATGCTTGTACAAAAGATTCCATTCTCAAATGCAAGCTTGTACTAAGTATCATTCATGAAGCTCTAATAATTCTTGAGAAATGAACTTAACCATTCGGGTGAACGCTAGGGTGGTCGCAATATTTCACGAAGTCAGTGAACCATGAAATTTAGGTCAAGGTCAAATATGGATGCTTGCATTTAAGTTGCCATCCCCAGATTCAAGTTTGCACCAAATATCATTAATGAAGCTCTTATAGTTCTTTAGAAATAAACTTGACCATTAGGGTGAACGCTCGGGTGGTCTCAATATTTTACAAAGTCAGTGAACCATGAAATATAGGTCAAGGTCAAATATGGATGCTTGCATTTAAGTTACCATCCCCAGATACAAGTTTGTACCAAGTATCATTAATAAAGCTCTTATAGTTCTTGAGAAAGAAACTTGACCATTAGGGTGAACGCTAGGGTGGTCGCAATATTTTACAAAGTCAGTGAACCATGAAATGTAGGTCAAGGTCAAATATGGATGTCTGTATTTAGGTTGCCATCCACAGATACAAGTTTGTACCACATATCATTAATGAAGCTCTTATAGTTCTTGAGAAATAAACTTGACCATTAGGGTGAACGCTAGGGTGGTCGCAATATTTTACAAAGTCAGTGAACCATGAAATGTAGGTCAAGGTCAAATATGGATGCTTGCATGTAACTTGTCATTCCCAGATACAAGTTTGTACCAAGTATCATTAATAAAGCTCTTATAGTTCTTGAGAAATAAACTTGACCATTAGGGTGAACGCTAGGTTGGTCGCAAATGTTGATGCCTTGACAAATGGACGGACAAACGAACAGATGGAAAACCGGGCGCCTATATCGCGCCATGCTAATAGAGGTGCAAATAAAATGAAAACAGGCCTGCATTATGATAAATGGACTTGTCCAACATATAGCAATGGAAGGGTCAACTAGTATACAAGAATTTCGGCGAAGGCTATGTCGCGCCTGTGGGGGCGCAAAGTCATGGAACCATGATATGTAGGTCAAGGTCAAACATAGATGCTTGCACAAAAGATTCCATTCTCAAATGCAAGCTTGTACTAAGTATTATTCATGAAGCTCTAATAATTCTTGAGAAATGAACTTAACCATTGGGGTGAAAGCTAGGGTGGTCGCAAGATTTTACAAAGTCAGTGAACCATGAAATGTAGGTCAAGATCAAATATGGATGCTTGCATGTAAGTTGTCATCCCCAGATACAAGTTTGTACTAAGTATCATTAATGAAGCTCTTATAGTTCTTGGGAAATAAACTTGACCATTAGGGTGAACGCTAGGGTGGTCGCAAATGTTGACGCCTTGACGAACGAACGAACGAATGGACGGAAAACCGGGCGCCTATACCGCGCCATGCTAAAAGCAGGCGCGACAAAAATGGGTTAAAGATCTACGGGAGACAATAATCTAATCGTTTTTCTAATATTTCAGCGAAAAAAAAAAAGGGTATACATTTTATGAGAAGCTGTACATTTCATGTGAATTGCCTGTCCATGTACCGGTAATGTCAAGACCAAATTTCAATGAAAAATATGAAATCAGAATACTTTGATAATGATGCATTTTAAGGGTTACCAGTAATACTTGCAAACTGAGCCAAACACTGCAGATGCCAATCAGACTGCTACAGAACCAGCTTGACCTTAACCCTTATCCTGCTGAATATTCAGTTGAGCCACACCCATTTCTGACTTTGAACCAATCAGATTACTTGATGTAATTTATTCCTACGAATTCATAAATTGACTGTCAAACAGTGTAGATCCTGATCAGATGGCTTCTTCAGGTGCCATCTGATTGATGAAGCCATCTGATCTGGATCTACACTGTTTGCAAAGAAAAGGGCTGTCATGAACAGCAGGATAAGAGTTAAACCCTAATATGAAATAAATAGGTATTACCTATAAACATGCGTTCCAAGATTTGCATCCCTTATATGCAAATTCTCTCTTTATTGACCAGCGAAAGGCCATGTTATCATCAGGAAAACACGTCTAGAGAATTTTGACCCCCTTGAACCCCACTTTTATATAGTAAAACTGGGGTTTACAGGGGTAAACCTTATTTTTCTTATTTCTGCGCAGAAATAAAAAAATATCACAATTTTTCATCTTAAAATTTTCCTTTTTTCGGCGGTTAAGTTTACAATGTATTTGTACAGGTGTGTTTTCATAATGTAGTGTCCACAAAACGCTTAGTGTTCATGTTAATAATAATATTAATAATAATAATAACAATAATAACAATAATAATCAACCGTATTTGTAGAGGGCAACACATTTAGTAAACTCATACTGATCATCCACGTGGCCCTCTTTTCCTGGGTAGAAACCAGTACTAAGCAATGTGAATAAAGTCTCAGCTCAAGGAAACAACATTTGGGGTTTGGGGGAATCGAACCAACCAGTACTAAGCAATGTGGATAAAGTCTCTTGCTCAAGGAAACAATATTTGGCACTTGCGGGGATCGAACTGGCTACCTCTCTATCTCAAATTTGATGCTTTACCGCTGCACCACAGCGCTCCATGCTGGGCAATAAGCATTGCAATTCAATACTTATTGTCCAACATGAACACTAAACGTTGCAGACGCAAGCCTTAGTGTTCACATGGACACTTAGCGTTGCATCGCGTCTATCCATAAAATATGCGATCCCAACATTAATTGTTCACAATGTCATTTTTACTTAGAAATGATTCAACTTAAAGGTGCCATTTGTTTTTAAAATTTTATATGTTGACCCCTCATCTGAAAGCAATCATATTTAACCCATTTAGTACCAGAAACCCCAAAACGGTACCCTGGCAAACAGTGCAGGCCCAGATCAGACGCCGCAGAAAGCGGAGTCTGATCAGGGCCTACACTGTTTGCAAAAAGTTCAGCTATTTTCCCCAACAAATTTTGAAGAAAACACAACCTGACACCCCTAAATTTTGAAATGGACTCCTGGTATACATAAGGAGGAAGATTCCATTTGGTACAAAAAGGGTTAGACCATCAGTACTCTGGAGGGCCTGCCTTCATGCCACAACTCATGACTCCAGGTTTGATGGCATTTTAAAATTAATGAGCATGACAAACTAACTTCTTGCTTAGCTGAGTTGAGCATGATAAAAAAAGGTCTATAACCTTGGGCCTATACATGACACCTTTCTTCACATTAGCAGGAAACCTGAAAATTTTCAAAAGCATTTCTACATCAGTTCAGAACATTTCATGACTGCATGGTTCTCTGTTTCCAAATATGGAATGATGTATTTTTCGCGATTTGATGACAAACAAAAATGCCAGCATAGTTCAGAGTCTTTGCTTTGCACCATAAGAATGGACACAACAGTACTTGAAGCAGTCAGTGTAGGTTGTAAACTGACTTAGATTGTGCATAACAATATGTCGTCTGCTTTGTTGTCTGCTGGGTACTTTAAAAGTCATTTTAAAAACCATTTTGTTGCAAATAGTTTGGACCCAGATTAGACTGCAGTCTGATCAGGGTCCACACTGTTTGCCTGTATGCAAAAATTAGGTTAAAAAGTTTGCAAGAAAATGCAGCAGACGAAATAAAGAGGCAACATTTCAGATGCAGTTTTTCTTGTCAACTAATGGGTTAACCCTTGACCTGCTGAATATTTATATATGCCACACCCACTACTGATTATCAACCAATCAGATTACTTGATGCAAATTATTGCCACAAATTCATGAGCTGAATGACAAAAAATGAAGATCCTGATTAGATGGCTTCTTCAGAAGCCATCTGATCTGGATCTTCATTGTTTGAAAGATAAGGCATAGACTTGCCCAAGTCCCTACATTAACATTTTTTATTTTTAAATGAAAGTCCCTTTAAACAAAAAAATATGTAAAAGTCTCTTTTGTCTTCATCTCTGAATGTTAATTTCACAATTTTCATAAAAGACTGTAATGCTATTTCATTTACAATGTTTTTTTTTTTTTTTTTTTTTTGGTAAACAATTATTTCTACAATGGACACCTAATTAACAGACTTGGGCAAGTCTAGATAAGGCATATCTGCGCTCAGCAGAACAAGGGTTGGGCAAGTCTAGATAAGGCATATCTGGGCTCAACAAGACAAGGGTTAAGACAGTTGTACCCACATACTCAAAGACCCTTACAATGCCACAAAAACCCACACTGGAAATTGTCGTATGTATATGTCGTCTGCAGCATCTTCTTACAAACTGTTTTTTTTTTTTTTGTTGTTGTTTTTTATTGCATTTTTTGCAAACAGGCAAACATTGTGGACCCTGATCCTAGATGAGCAGTCTGATCTGGGTCTACAGTGTTTGCAAAAATGACTTTTAAAGTAACCAGCAGATGACAAAGCAGACGACAGTTGCTGCAATTGGCATGACACAATGTTTCTTACCTCTGTTTTAGTAAGGTCGCTACAGCTGGCGCTTATATGTGGCTGGTTTCCTGCTTGATGCCGGAACTCTGGCCATGATAATCTCTGTGTCCGTGTAAGAGTATTGCTGGGACTACTTTGTTGTGAGTCCTCTTGACCAATCACACCACTGTCTGTACTCGCAGTGCTGGCACTGCTGGCATTGCGTATCTTTTTGGTGCTGTCAGTTACAACATCAGAAACTGATAAATTCTGTAATAAAACATGCTTTTGTTTGTTTGTTTGTTTGTATTGGAGTCAACACTATTTCGGTCATTTTTGAGCTGGTCAATTTACCTATCCACACTTTTCCTGGCCAGGCTTATGCATAAGCAGTTAACCAGTGCAGTGTATGTTCTTTTGCCAGAAACTGACAACTGCCCTTCTTGAAAACATTATATGCTCTTTGCAAGAAGATGCATCAGACAACATAAACAGGCAACATTTTTAGATGCTTTTTTCGGGTATCTTAAGGGTTAAAGATAGTACAGCACTGATTGAGTTTCAACACTTTAAAGTTTAAACAATACCGTGCCAAGCTAAATTCAAGCAAAAGTCTATTTTTTTTTTCTTAACCCATTTGTACCCGAAACCCCAAAACAGTTACCCTGGCAAACCGGGCAGGCCCAGATTAGACGCTGCAGAATGTGGCATCTGATCAGGGGTCTACACTGTTTGCAACACATATAAGTATATATATGATTTAATTGTCTTCATTGATCTTGAAAAATGAATGCTGTGTGTACTCATAAGAATCGCCTCATCGAGGCGATTCTAATGAGTATACACAGCTTACATTTATTTTTGAGAAAAATGAAAAGATGTCCATATTATGCCCCCTGACCTGGCTCCAAGATCAACGCTCGGTGTCTAGGAGTACCACTGTCTCGAACACTGTCCTGAACAAATTTTCATGGTTCCAAAGGTGTTTGAGTTATTGAAGTTTGACTGTAAACAAAATTGAGTTTGTTTGTTTATTTTGAGGTTTAACATCAACACTATAGGTCATTTTGGGGACGTTGCTTGCAAGTTTGTGGGACTTTTACCGAACATTGAGATGAAATGACATCTCAAGCCTTGTCGCCCAATGAAACCAAAAGGGTTTATAAGCAGAAGACGGTCCAACTCACACCGCTTTACCTGGGCAGGCTTAGATCCTCTGAGTGGTTTACCAGTGCTCGTGTGCGCTCGGTTTCAGCTCAGCGTGGAAGCTTCATGCAGCCCATTAAACAAAATTGAGTTTAATGTACCATGTTCAAATTCTACGAACTTTTAAAAATGAAGTGATTTATAATCAATGTTCCTTTATTCATGTACAGTCAAACCTGTCATAGTGGCCACCTCTATTAAGCAAGCAACTTGTCTTAAGCAAGCATGAATTTAGTTCCCCAAAAAGGCAAATGCATTAAAATTCACCTGTATTAAGCAAGCACCTGTCTTAAGCAAGCACATTTTGATTATCCCTTAGGTGCTCGCTTAATACAGGTTTGACTGTATATTCAGCCAGTTATTGCCTTCAGCCAATAACTGACTTTCTGTGTCCATTTGTTCAAAGCATTGTTAGCTTAACGAGTGCCTCTATAGCATACATGTGATAACTTTGCGATGACCATGCTGGAGATTGGGTTTTCATTTCCTGGAGATTGGGTTCTCCTTCCTGGAGACTATTCGATGACAAGTTTGACACATCAATTTGATGCTTTTTTAGGTAAAATTGAAAAAAAGTAAAAATAACCAAAGAATTAAAGTACAGCTCATTTCAGTTTTGTCTATTTTACTCTTAAATAGAACAAAATTTAAACAAAAGTATACATATTTAAACGCTTATATTAAGACCACCTTCGGGACTTTCAGGTCCTGACTTGCAAGTAAAATATTTTTGCAGTTGCCCAGCTCAAAATCCTACAAAATCTTTCCACTGACCGTTCCAAGGCGGTTCTTCTGTGGCGATTCATTTATGTTTTTGTTTGTTACTTACTGTGTGTATCACTTGTGTCTTTTAATTTTGGATGGCCATATGGCCATTTTGTGGGAAAGTAACTGTCCTTATGGCCTTCCTTTGTTTAGGTTTCCATTATGGTCTGGTCGCTAAATGTTTGTATTTCCTTCCCTTTGGTGTCTTTGGTGGGTGGAGTAAGTTAATTGTATCGATTCCTGATCTTTGTTTTACTTCTACTTTGCCCAGGATTTTGGAATTCAAAGGGGTGGTGGATGCGGGGGGGGGGGGGGGGGGGGGGGGGGGGTGATAATGGTGACGACGATGACAACCAACATTTATAAATGTAATCCAAGGTTTCTATCAAGCACAACAACTTTCCATTAGGGTCTAGTTATTTCATGTTTGTGTTTCCCTTTGGTGTCTCTGATGGGAGCTGTGGGTTAATTGTATCGATTCTTGATCATTCCCATCACTTCTATTTATTTCCCGAGTGCGGTAATACGGTAGAAAATACTGTAGTTGTCACGGACAATAACGGTACTTTTTAAGTTAATTGCTGACATGTCATAACACCTTAATCGATTAACAATTTAAGATACCGTTATATAAACTCATTTAGCTTGACACGCATAATTATCACGAGCTGCAGCCGATATGCATGTAAGTGTCAGGGCAGCGAGATAAGAGATTAAAAAATGCAGTTTAGTTTAAAATTTAATTATCCACCCACAAGACGAAGACACCCTCCATCCAAAACGAGCACAAACTTTCACACCCGCCCTACAAGCAAGTTCAATGCTAACATCAAAGTTTTCCGCCATCCAAATTGCCGTCCACAAACCACAGCTACCATTTTTTCGACTCGCGATCGGTAAATGACGTCATCCGACCCCAGCAACCCCACACATGTTTAATGTCATTGTTTTATTTCAATGGGGCGTTTCTCTTTCTTAAAACGATTGGAACCAGTTAAAATATTTTCCCGAAAGCTAGAGATGGATAGAAAACAGCACTTTGCACACCCCCGGAATTTGCGTGTCATACCAACATCAACATACAGATGCGTTTACACAAATTAAAGCGTTTGACTTTTCCAACCAAGCGTCTGCTATTTGGCGCCAAACATAACCGTTCACGAGATAGTCGAATAGCCCGTTTTTATTATGCATTCATTTTCCGTTTGATGTAGCTAATCGTCTTAGGAGCGATTAAATCATTTTCACATTGATTTTGGATTAAATTTTATTATTCGGGGATAAACGCAAATTGGAGACATAACTTGACCATATTTTCACACCTTTTCATGCGGGACATTGTAGCGCCGGGGGTACACACTACACCAGAAATGAAAGACACGCGCCGCAGATTAGCAGTTATATGGCAGGGATTAACAATAGTGTCATAATTGAACCATTATAAGTACACAAATTGTTTGTCTCTTAACTGCCGACAAAGCAGGGCAGTGCCGCTATTATTGTGATTTACTCGTCTAGTTTTACCGTATTTAAGTACTCGTTGCAGACACGATTCCCGACCGGGCGTCGTTAGGTCAAAGCGCACGTGCCTGGCGCGATTTCGGACTTGTCCCGGGAGACCGCGCAATGGATTTGTCAGCCCCTGGACTGTGTTATATTGATCAGCAATACCCTAAAAAAGATACCTATTCCAGGTGTAATGATCGCTGTAACAGGTACCTTTATTAATGCGTGAATCACTTTCACACCTCAGTGCATCTTATCAGTGAATATACCGTTAATTACCTGCAGACTGACAGCGCCGATAATTGCACCCTGCTGTGAAGTTACCCATTTAAGTTAATCGGTCTCCGGACGTTAGCCCCCCAGGACGTTTGCCCCCCAATGACTTAATCTAAAAATGGACATTTGCCCCCCAGTTGAAAATGTGACCCGGACATTTGCCCCCCAGAGCTTATTTTTGGTATGGACATCTGCCCCCCAGTGCTTATTTTACAGGTGGACAATTGCCCCCCACTGCTTATTTCAGAAAGGGACATTTGCCCCCCAATCTGGCTAGACAAGGATATTCAATACACAGACTTGTATATAGCTACATAATTTACATGTTAACGTTTTACAGCCCATTCAAGATCATGTCAATTTCTTCAAGAATTAACCATCAGTGTATCCAGTGTAAAAACCACTTGGGTATAGGCGTCTGACACTGGACCCTCAGTGAGGCACAAACACAATATATGGATCTGTAGCCGACTTCCTTAACCCTTATCCTGCTGAATAAATTAGGCATCTCCTATTGTTGACTATTAACCATCATTCTTGGTATATTTTTGTTAACTTAACAAATTGCATGATAAAGAGTATAGATCCCCATCGGATATGGCATCTGATCAGGATCTATACTGCTTTCTAACATAGGGTTGTCCATAACAGCAGGTTATTATGGGATTCATATTGTATAGATGGAGTAATTTATTGCTTAACATTTTGTATTTCTGATTATAATAAACCAATAAATACATTGTTTTCCTCTTTTGTGTTGGTCCTGGTCTATCTGGGGGGCAAATGTCCCTTTCTGAAATAAGCAGTGGGGGGAAAATGTCCACCTGTAAAATAAGCACTGGGGGGCAGATGTCCATACCAAAAATAAGCTCTGGGGGGCAAATGTCCGGGTCGCATTTTCAACTGGGGGGCAAATGTCCATTTTTAGATTAATTCATTGGGGGGCAAATGTCCTGGGGGGCAAATGTCCTGGAATCAAGTTAATCTCTTGTCGAGTCATAACAACTTACATCCCGACGGATAAAAAATGGACGGTTCAGAAAAAAAAATGATAGGAAAATTCAGTTTCCGGGAGTTTTTGAGTTCTGTCCGGGAGCCCGGGAGATCGTGTCCATTTCCGGGAGCCTCCCGGATGATCCGGGAGATATCACATGTATGTATAGCTCAGAGGTTAGTGAAGTCGACTAATGATCAAGAGGTTGTGGATTCGAATCCTGCCCTTGGAGGCGAAGTGTGTCCTTGGGCAAGACACATTATGACAATGCCCCACTCCACCCAGGTGTAAATGGGTAGCATTGGTATAAAAACACTACCTCTCTCTCCCACCTTGATAACATCCCAAATGAGTGTTCGAGAGCGATTCAATAAGCTTGGAGCTTCCATCGCAATCGAACTAAAAATAAATTAGTATAAACTAACATGCGCATGAGTAGTCAAACTGTTAACTTTCCTAGCAAATACAGTATCTAATTCTCTGGTATTTTTGCTGGAAAAAAATGTGAGTAGCTTTTGCATTTGCAAAAACAAGTGATGATACATTTGGGATTAGAATGAAAGCTCAAGTACTTATAAAGTTCTTCTCGTCTTTACTTTTTTGAGGTGAAAACTTGTAAAAAAAATGCCAAGCACGTGTGAAATTTCTGATATTTTCAACACACAAGATGAAATATTTTGGTATTTATCAAAAAAATGAAAATTTTCTTTTTATCTTATATGTGTCTTTGGCCAAAAATAGTAGTCTAGCTGCTACTGTGAAAATAACATGGTCATGTTATTTTCCACAATGTGAAAATACCATATCTTTTCACAATGTAAATTAGAAGCCTCCATGGTGTGGTGGTTACGCAACTCACCTTGTAAACCAGGGATTGCAGGATCAATCCCGGGCTTCTCCAGACTTTCGGATGAGTCTTTAAACCAAGGTTCTGGTTCTGTATGACCTTAGCTGTTGGTGGGATGTAAAACTCAAACACTCACTTCACAATGTGAAAATATCATTTTTAATTGTTACAGACACTGCATGATTAGTGTAAAATAAACGTTGACTCAAAATTCAAAGCACTTGCATTTATCTAATGCAACTTCAAACTGGATAACGTTAAAAAATTGCAACAACATATTCTGTGATCATTACACAATGTCACTTTTCCTTGGCTGGCATTTAGTTTTATGCAGATGACTGTGCTTGCAGTTTTGTGCAAATGCACTTTTGTGCAAATAGAACAATGCTTAAACAAATCAAGTCAATAATGCATTAGAATGGGGATAACCACATTGAAAACTGCCATTCTGGCAGGTAAATTGTCTGTTTTATGGTCGCAAACTACGTTTTACGGCTCCGCAAAAGTGTCCCAGTTAAACAACATTTGCCAGCATATGACTGATGATTTAACTCTCCAAACCACAATTTTAAATTACGTTAACACACCCATGCGACCTAGTACATTTTTTCACATCTCCAAAATGGCTACTTTTCTGATGAAAATTTGTGACATTTGTCTTATTCATACTGCTAACATAGATTGTGGGTGCTCGTTAGAACCGCCTCGTTGAGGTGGTTCTAATGAGTACCTACAATGTATGATTGTGGGTGCTCATTAGAACTACCTCATCTAATGAGTACCTGGAGCAGAAATAAGCAAATAATGTATACCCCCATAAAGCCCAGATTTCTCTATATAAAGTGGGGTTTAGGGGGTGGGGTGTTCATTTCAAGGACTTGTTCACGTGATGAATACAGTTAACCCTTAAGCTGCTGAGAAAAACAACATCTGAAAATGTTGTCTGCTCATGTCGTCTGCTGAATCTTCTTGCAAATTTTTTAAAAAGGCAAACAGTGTTGGCCTCTGGGTCCACACTATTTGCAAAAATGACTTTTTAAAGCACTGTGCAGACGACAAAGCAGACGACAATTGTTGCGATTGGCATCTTATCATAATTATTTTTTTTTAATACAGGCAAACAGTGTTTGCCCAGATCAGACTGCTCATACAGAAGCAGTCTGATCTGGGTCCACACTGTTTGCAAAAATGACATTTTAAAGCAATGTGCAGACGACAAAGCGAACAACAATTATCGTGATGGGCATCTTATCGTAAAAAATATTTTTGAATACAGGCAAACAGTGTTGGCCCAGATCAGACTGCTCCTGCTCCAGGAGCAGTCTGATCTGGGTCCACACTGTTTGCAAATTGACATTTTAAAGCAACGTGCAGGCTACAAAGCAGATGATAATAGTCGTGATTGGCATCTTGCCAGGAATAACATTACCTACAGGAGCAGTCTGATCTGGGTCCACACTGTTTGCAAAAATGACTTATTAAAGCAACCGGCAGACGACAATAGTCATGATTGGCATCTTGCCAGGAATTACATTACCTGTTCATCATCTTCATTCAGCTCCTCTAAACTAGGGAAACTGTCTGTTGGCGGCAACTGACCCTGACTGCTGACGTTGCCCAGAAAGTCTAGAATTTCTTCACGAGATGAATTAGCAAAACTGTGATGTTTCCCAAGCCCTGGAAAATATGAAACTTCACACTGAATATAGAATCAGTCTTTCTTTTGTGGTGATTGATCATGAAATCTTTTCTATTCTGTTGATTCAAGATGGGCAGTTGTTAGTTTCAGGCACAGAATGTGCACTGTACTGGTTAACCATTAATGTATAAGCCTGCCCTGGAGAAGTGTGGTTAGGTAAACTAATTGGCTCCATATGATCTAAAGTGTTGACTGGGCCATTCAACTTTAAACAAACAAACAAGTTTTATTTTACTTTATTAACATTCATGAGTTATTCAAGAATTCCTATTGGTTGAGAGCATCCTAGTGCAGGGCAACAATACATCATATCTCCATGTTACATTCCCCTCTGATGTCACTGCTCAAAAGTACAAGTGCATTGGTAGTCACATGCACTGGTAGAATTCTGTTTAATTAAACATCTGTTGCTCTTTTTTGAGGGCAATACAACAATTTGTCCACCTGAGCAGGTAATATTGCCCTCAAGCTTCGCCGTCAGGAAATATTACCTCCCCGGATGAACAAATCGTCATATTACCCTCACACAAGGGCAACAAACAAGCTATATGTGAAATCTGATCAAAATCCATCAATTCCTTTCAAGATTTTGAGGGGTAATAATTTTCTCATGATAATCAAGGGCAGTAACTCTGCTGAAAATAGACAAAAAAATGCTGAATAACAATCAGGGGCCAGTTGTTCAAAACTAACGACTTTGCTAATTAACATATCATTAAAACTTTGATCATCTAATATGGCGTGTGTGTGTGTTTGAGGTTTACGTCACACCAACAGCTAAGGTCACATGGAGACATGACAAAACCGCCCCCACCCATCGGGGCTGGAAGAAATAGATGGGCTGCATGATGCTACCACGCAGAGCTGAAACCGTCTGCACACTAGTACTGGTTTTGATTTTGTTTGATTTGAGGTTTAACGTCCCCGTCAACACTGTAAAGGTCATTTTGGAGACATTGCTTCCAATTTTGTGGGACTTTTACCCGACATTGAGATGAAATGACATCTCAAGCCTTGTCGCCCAATGAAACCAATAGGGTTTATAAGCATGGACGGTCCGCCTCGCACCGCGGTTCCTGGACAGGCTTAGATCCTCTAAGCGGTTTACCAGTACTAGTGTGCGGGCCGGATTCAGCTCTGCGTGAAAGCATCATGCAGCCAATATATTTCTTCAAGCCCCTATGGGCGGGGGCCACACTAGTACTGGTAAACCGCTCAGAGGGTCTAAGCCTGTCCAAGAACCGCGGTGCAAGGCAGACCGTCCATGCTTATAAACCCTATTGGTTTCATTGGGCGACAGGGCTTGAGATGTCATTTCATCCCAATGTCGGGTAAAAGTCCCACAAAATTGGAAGCAATGTCTCCAAAATGACCTATACTGTGTTGACGGGGACATTAAACCTCAAATCAAACAAACAAATGGAGACATGACTTCGGTTTAAAGACTCATCTGAAAGTCCCGAGAAACCCGGGATCAAACCCATGAACCCTAGTTTAATGCTAATATTTTTGCTGAAAAAATGTGAGAAGCTTTTGTGAATGCAAAAGCTGCTCACATTTTTTAGCAAAAATATCACTGTATTAGGTATTGTACTCAACAGAACAGTTAACATATTGATCACTAACAAGGTTGTTAAGCTAACAATGCTTTGAACAACTGGGCCCAGATGTGAGTTATTATCAATATTTACACATTCCATGCATTACTACAGTAACTTGATCAGCTCCATTGTAGTAGATGTTTCTAGATCAATGTATCATGTCCCACAAAATAGGAAGCAACATCTACAAAATGACCTAAAATGTTGATGGGGATCTAAAACATCAACTTAAACAAACAAATCAACTCCTTTTAACACCATTTATGCAAACTACTTGAATCTCAAACAAAACAATCCAGTCTGTTCTCATTTAAGACAATGGGAGTTAAACCTTTCTTATACATACTTGCTCTTTCTTCTCTGATATAATATCGTTTAGATGCCGGAATTATTTCAGTTCCGGAGAAAGGGTCGCTCTTGTATGGCCTCTCTTTCCTTTCACGTCTCTTTTTCAAAGCTTCAGGAGTTGCGTCACAAGCATCTGATGTTGACCGAAATACCGGAGCCTATAGCAAGCAAACAACAACATGGCTTAGTTTAGCATGTAAACTAGAGCTATCACTAAAGGTGATGAATACCCCCACAAAAACTGCCTTGATAGTACAACAGCGCCATTTTGCAATTTTTTCACTTGAAAGGGGCCAAAGCTATGTCGAAAATTGACGAATTGTAGTGGAAATCGAACTTGACCTGTATTTTATGATGTTACATCAGTGTACCAAAAATTATAAAAATCGGTGAAGCGCTTTTTGAGTTATCGTCTGGAAACCAAGTCGACCGACCGACCGACAGACCGACCGACCGACCGACAAGCTCACTCCTATATACCCCCCCAAATTTCATTTGTGGGTTATAATTAATGCCTTGGAATTTCCATATTTAACCCTTATCAGTTTAGCCACACCCATTTCTAACTTTGAACCAATCAGATTACTTGATGTAATTTATTCTTACAAATTCATAAACTGAATGTCAAACAGTGTAGATCCTGATCAGATGGCTTCTTCAGAAGCCATCTGATCTGGATCTACACAGTTTGCAAAGATAGGGGTTGTCCTGAACAGCATGATAAGGGTTAATATATGTATTCAGACAGGCAGGCCTGAGCAAACCGTGTAGACCCAGATGAGATGCCACAGCATGTGGCATCTAATACGGCATCTCATCACGGCCTACACTGTTCACCAATCATACAGCTATTGATGTTTCACTGAACAAGCAATCAGCATCCAAGGCAATTAAGTTTCACTGAGCAAGCAATCAGTTTTCAAGAAATTAATGTTCACTAAACATTTGAAATTGGTGTTCAAGGAATTGAAGTTTCATTGAACAAGCAATCAGTGTTCAAGGTTTTGATATTTCAGTAAACAAGAATCAGTGTTCAAGGTATTGATGTTTCAATGAACAAGCAATCAGTGTTCAAGGGATTGAAGTTTCACTTGAACAAGCAATCAGTGATCAAGGGATTGATATTTCACTTGAACAAGCAATCAGTGTTCAAGGGATTGAAGTTTCACTGAACAAGCAATCAGTGTTGAAGGGATTGATATTTCACTTGAACAAGCAATCAGTGTTCAAGGGATTGAAGTTTCACTTGAACAAGCAATCAGTATTCAATGGATTGAAGTTTCATTGAACAAGCAATCAGTGTTCAAGGGATTAAAGTTTCACTGAACAAGCAAACAGTGTTCAAGGGATTGATATTTCAATAAACAAGCAATCAGTGTTCAATGTATTGAAGTTTCACTGAACAAGCAAACAGTGTTCAAGGGATTGAAGTTTCACTTGAACAAGCAATCAGTGTTCAAGGGATTGATGTTTCAATGAACAAGCAATCAGTGATCAAGACATTGAAGTTTCACTGAACAAACAATCAGTGTTCAAGGGATTCAAGTTTTACTAAACAATCAGTGTTAAAGGGATTGATGTTTCATTGAACAAGCAATCAGTGTTCAAGGAAATGAAGTTTCACAGAGCAAGCAGTCAGTATTCAAGGCATTGAAGTTTCACTGAACAAGCAATCAGTGTTCAAGGCCATGAGGTTTCAATGAACAAGCAATCAGTGTTCAAGGCATTGATGTTTCATTGAACAAGCAATCAGTGTTCAAGGCAATGAAGTTTCACTGAACAAGCCATCAGTATTCAGGCAATGAGGTTTCACTGAACAAGCAATAAGTATTCAAGGCATTGATGTTTCACTGAACAAGCAATAAGTATTCAAGGCATTGAAGTTTCACTGAACAAGCCATCAGTGTTCAATGCATTGATGTTTCACTGAACAGGCAATCAGTTTTCAAGGCAATGAAGTTTCACAGAACAAGCGATCAGTGTTCAAGACATTGAAGTTTCACTGAACAAGAAATCGGTGTTCAAGGCATTGATGTTTCACTGAACAAGCAATCAGTGTTCAAGGCATTGAAGTTTCACTGAACAAGGAATCAGTATTCAAGGCATTGGAGTTTCACTGAACAAGCAATCAGTGGTCAAAGTATTAAAGTTTCACTGAGCAAGCAATCAGTTTTCAAGAAATCAATGTTCACTAAACATTTGCAATTGGTGTTCAAGGAATTGAAGTTTCATTGAACAAGCAATCAGTGTTCAAGGTTTTGATATTTCAGTAAACAAGAAACAGTGTTCAAGGTATTGATGTTTCAATGAACAAGCAATCAGTGTTCAAGGGATTGAAGTTTCACTTGAACAAGCAATCAGTGATCAAGGGATTGATATTTCACTTGAACAAGCAATCAGTGTTCAAGGTATTGAAGTTTCACTGAACAAGCAATCAGTGTTGAAGGGATTGATATTTCACTTGAACAAGCAATCAGTGTTCAAGGGATTGAAGTTTCACTTGAACAAGCAATCAGTATTCAATAGATTGAAGTTTCACTGAACAAGCAATCAGTGTTCAAGGGATTAAAGTTTCACTGAACAAGCAAACAGTGTTCAAGGGATTGATATTTCAATAAACAAGCAATCAGTGTTCAATGTATTGAAGTTTCACCGAACAAGCAAACAGTGTTCAAGGGATTGAAGTTTCACTTGAACAAGCAATCAGTGTTCAAGGGATTGATGTTTCAATGAACAAGCAATCAGTGATCAAGACATTGAAGTTTCACTGAACAAGCAATCAGTGTTCAAGGGATTCAAGTTTTACTAAACAATCAGTGTTAAAGGGATTGATGTTTCATTGAACAAGCAATCAGTGTTCAAGGAAATGAAGTTTCACAGAGCAAGCAGTCAGTATTCAAGGCATTGAAGTTTCACTGAACAAGCAATCAGTGTTCAAGGCCATGAAGTTTCAATGAACAAGCAATCAGTGTTCAAGGCATTGATGTTTCACTGAACAAGCAATCAGTGTTCAAGGCAATGAAGTTTCACTGAACAAGCCATCAGTATTCAAGGCAATGAGGTTTCACTGAACAAGCAATAAGTATTCAAGGCATTGATGTTTCACTGAACAAGCAATAAGTATTCAAGGCATTGAAGTTTCACTGAACAAGCCATCAGTGTTCAATGCATTGATGTTTCACTGAACAGGCAATCAGTGTTCAAGGCAATGAAGTTTCACTGAACAAGTGATCAGTGTTCAAGACATTGAAGTTTCACTGAACAAGAAATCGGTGTTCAAGGCATGCATGTTTCACTGAACAAGCAATCAGTTTTCAAGGCATTGATGTTTCACTGAACAAGCAATCAGTGTTCAAGGCATTGAAGTTTCACTGAACAAGGAATCAGTATTCAAGGCATTGGAGTTTCACTGAACAAGCAATCAGTGTTCAAAGTATTAAAGTTTCACTGAACAAGCAATCAGTGTTCAAGATATTGATGTTTCACTGAACAAACAAACATTGTTCAAGGCACTGAAGTTTCACTGAACAAGCAAACAGTGTTAAAGGCATTGAAATTTTACTGAACAACAATCAGTGTTCCATGCATTGAAGTTTCAATGAACAAGCAAACAGTGTTCAATTGGCACTGATGTTTCACTGAACAAGCAATCAGTGCTCAAGGCACTGATGTTTCACTGAACAAGCAAACACTGCGCCAGGCACTGTAGTTTCACTGAACAAGCAAACAGTGTTCCAGGCATTGACATTTCAACGAACAAGCAAACAGTGTTCAAGGCATTGAAGTTTCACTGAACAAGCAATCAGTGTTCAAGTCACTGATGTTTCACTGAACAAACAATCAGTGTCTAAGGCCATGAAGTTTCACTGAACAAGCCCTCAGTGTTCAAGTCAATGATGTTTCACTGAACAAGCAAACAGTGTTCAAGGCATTGAAGTTTCACTGAACAAGCAATCAGTGTTCAAGGGATTGAAGTTTCACTGAACAAGCAATCAGTGTTCAAGATATTGATGTTTAACTGAACAAGCCAACAGTGTTCAAGGCACTGAATCAGAATCAGAATTGTTACTGGTGACCATACACCAGGACCTGTGATGTGGGAAGTTAGTCCCTAGCTCTAACCAAAGAGGTAAATTTAGAAACACAATCATCAGCACCTTCAGCTGTCGAAATAATTGAATCAGGAAGGGCATTCCAATCTCTAATGGTTCTGGGGAAGAACGACTCTTTATAAATGTCAGTTCTTGCAGTAGGGGTCTGAAACGCAAACGAATGGTGATTTCTACAGTGTCTAGCTGGGGGAACAAGGTCATCTGTTGGAATGCTGGCAGCACCCTTCAGACCTTTGTATAAAAGGATTAGCCTACTGTCTTTTCTCCTTTTCTTGAGAGACTCCCATTTTAATTTTCCAAGTATTCCAGTCATGCTCCCAGTTTCAAAGCAGTGATTGCCTGTTACAAATCTAGCAGCTCTATTCTGAACTTTCTCAATTTCCTCGTTAAGGACCACTCCACTGGGGTCCCAGATACAACTACCATATTCCAAGATTGGGTGAATAAGGCCTTTATATGCTGCCTCTTTTACATGCTGAGGGCAATGATGAAGATTTCGCCTCAGAAAACCAAGCGTTCTATTTGCCTTAGTACACATGTTGCTAATATGAGTATTCCATCTCAAGTTGTGTGAGATTGTCACTCCAAGGTATTTAATGGAGTCCACATTCTCGAGGACTGTTCCCTCTAAGGTGTAAGAAGCCTCAACTTTATTACCGTAGATCTCTTCCTAGTTATCTGCATAATATTGCATTTAACTGGCTGAAATCTCATGCCCCATTTTCGGGCCCAACATCCTAATCTATCTATGTCAGCCTGAAGTTTCAATGAGTCATCTGTATCTCTAATTTCCCGGTAACAAACACAGTCATCTGCAAACAGTCTTATTTCTGAGTCGATGTCAGTGGAAATATCATTGATGTACAGGGAGAACAAAAGTGGACCAAGAACGGTCCCTTGAGGGACTCCAGACAAAACCGGAGCCCACTCTAAAGATTCACCATTAACAACAACCCGCTGTTTTCTGTAGCAAAGAAAGGAATCTATCCATTTGAGGGTCTTTCCCCCAATTCCATAGCCAAATAACTTAGATTTAAGTAGTCCATGAGGAGGGGTGTCAAAAGCCTTCTCGAAGTCCAGAATAAATGTGTCCACCTGTCCCCCTTTGTCCAAGATTTTTGCCCAGTCATTAATAACTTCACTGAATAAGCAAACAGTGTTCAAGGTATTGATATTTCAATAAACAAGCAATCAGTGTTCCAGGTATTGAAGCTTCACTGAATAAACAAACAGTGTTCAAGGCACTGAAGTTTCACTGAACAAGAAATCAGTGTTCAGGGCACTGACATTTCAATGAAATGCTTTCTAGTTTTCTAGACAGTGAAGTTCGCTGAAAAAGGGAGTGTACAAGTATGCTAAATATTTTTCTCATTTCAACATACCGGTACATGTATAAACCAGTCATAATTGTATTAGGCATATATTAGAAATATAGTTTAAGTCATGAAATATAGCATTTTATCATATGACATCATGTCTGAGAGTGTAAATAACCCAATGTAATAAATGTGGCAATCTACTAGTGGATTAAATATACAAATTAGTAAGACTCGCCCTGAAATGGTACAGCATCCTTAACTACGTAGCATTCACTAATTGATGGATATTGATTTTTTTGTAAGAAAATAGTGAATAAAATGCATTTTAAATGTCATATGATAAAAAGATTATTGCCTTCGTGTTCATGTATTATTACATTTATTAAATTTGTTGAGTAAAGGGCATAAAATGGTCAACACAGCCTCACATTTCATCCCTTTTCCTAACAGAGGATCTTACATGAGTGCTCATGTATTATTGAATTTATGAAATGAGTTGAGGAAAAGGGATAAGCATTTTATCCCTTTTCCTCAACGAGTTTAATAAATTCAATTATACATGAGCACGAATGCAAGATTCTATTTATCATATGACATTAAAAACGCATTTTAGTCACGAGTCTTGACAAAAAAATGTTAATTTTCCGCCATTAGTAAATGGGACGTCGTTAAGGACGCCGTACATGTAAGTTATGGGACGTATCTTGCTAATTTGCATATTTAATCCACTAGTGGATTATCAAAATATTACATGTTGTTATTACACTCTCAGACGCGACGTCATATGATAAACTAATTTAATAAATTCAATAATACCTGAACACTCATGTAAGACCCTCTATTTCTTGAACACCCGATAACGAAATTCATAGTTTTAGCTTGGGATAGAAATTATGTTCTAACCCTGGTGTTGTTACCCAAATTCGAATATTCTTACATGTTTGATAAATGCACTGGTTGAATACATCCTCATATGCACCGTGGTTAAGGTTGACATCACAGCACGTTACGTGACATCACTAAACATCAAATGTGTCATCACAATATGGTGGACGTCGCCAAGTGAATTGAATGAAGTATTAAAAATCCAGGCTATGCAAGAAAAAGAATCCAACATGGGTGTGAGGAGTGGATAGAAAAATCTGAGTGGATAGAAAAATCTGTCCCTCGGGATCACTGTCCGGCATCACTCGGCAAGCCCTGTGATGTAGGACAGTGAGCCTCGGGACAGATTTTTCTATCCACCCCTCACACCCATGTAAGAGTTCTTATAATTTCAAATGGATGAGTCATCTCAAAGAAAATACAGGTTTTTTGTGAAAACCAATTTTGATTTCGACAGAGTCACTATTGCAGGAGTCCATTTCAAAAGCAGCAAATGCAATGATCAGGACTTGATACAAATATAATATACTCGGTAAAAAAAGTTTTGTCCCTAGGCAGAGAATGGGCTGTAAAATATCACAGGAACGATCGATTTTCATATAGTATATACCAGCCTCTTCAGCAGCCACAGCCCGTCAATACTGATTAGGTTTGAGTCTTATGAACCTGTCAGAAAATGCTACAGAGGCTGCCAAATGTTGTAAGGGTCAGCTTTCAAAACGTGCAAATCGTAATTTAAGCGTTAATGACTATTGTAAACAACGGGGTCTAACTCAGTAATTGCTGGGCAGATTTTTGTGAAATTTTCATTGTTGATATTGCAAGACTATGCCAAAAAGGGATCAGAAAGGTGTTTTGTCTTTTGGACCTTAACTCCTGATACAGAGGCTGCAGACCCCCAGAAGACGTTGTCAAAAAGGTGAAAAAAATGGCTGTAATTGGGTATAACTCAATAGCTAATGATCAGATTTTTGTGTAATTTGTATCATTTTGATGCACAGTCTGTACTTGAAAAGGGCACGAAACCATTAGCCCCTTTTAGACCTTAACGGCTGGTACAGATGCTGCAAAATGCCGGAGGGGGTTAAAAACGCCGGCAAAAATGACAATCGTTTTGAGAGGCGGCTTGATATTGTTTACCGCATTCATTCATGCGGTATTCGTTCGTTCGTTCGCTCGCTCGCTCGTTCGTTCATTCGTTCGTTCGTTCGTTCGTTCGTTTGTTTGTTTGTTCTTTCGTTCGTCTATTCGTTCGTCCGTTCGTTTGTTCGTTTATTTATTCATTCATTTCTCAAAAAGGTCAGTTTTACCGACAAACTCATTAAAATTTCACTTGCATGCTTTTTGTGATTTTTCAAAATGTTGAGTTCATCAATGTTTTTTTTAATCGTGCACTTTTGTGAGCATCGCTTTAAAAAAGATTTGATAAACTTGTTACCGTAGAAACACCATAGACTTTGATCACGATGCCACCTCGTTACCGAAAACTGTCAAACTTAGACCGGGCTAGGGCACTTGGGCAGCTCCAGGCAGGGCAATCTAGTCGACGTGTTGCCATAGCGTTTAACACAAATCGCAAGACTATCGACAGGATAAGGCAACGCTATGCAGCTTCTGGGGATGTCAAGGACCTCCCGCGCTCAGGAAGACCCAGGGCAACAACCCATGCCGAGGATCGACTGATCACCAACAGCACTCTAAGAAGCCGCTTTACCAATGCCAAAATGACGACTATGCGGATTCGACGACTACGAGGTGCTGGGGGCATAGCCGTCTCTGTTCAAACCATTCGGAACAGAATCCATGCTGCTGGGCTGAAATCACGTGTTCCTGCGAAGAAGCCCATTCTTTTACCGAGGCACAGAGCAGCTCGTCTTCAGTTTGCTCGGAATCATGTGCGATGGAATAGACAGCAGTGGCGAACTGTCGTGTTCTCAGATGAGAGTCGGTTTTGCCTACATCATATTGACGGACGTCTACGTGTCTGGCGTCGGAATGGGGAGCGTCACGCGGAAGCCAACGTGCAGCCACGCCATGCTTACAATGGAGGAAGTGTCATGGTCTGGGCTGGTGTGACGGCAGATAGGCGTACCAACCTCGTTGTGGTTCCAGGAATTCTTACCGGTCAACGCTACATCGACGAGATCCTACGTCCCCATGTTGTGCCTTTCCTTCAGCAAATGGGAAACAACGCCATCTTTCAAGATGATAATGCCAGACCACATCGGGCAAGAATTGTAGACGCCTATCTGCAAGCCAACAACGTCAGACGGTTAGACTGGCCAGCAATGTCGCCTGACTTAAGCTGCATTGAACATGTCTGGGATGTCCTCGGCAGAGCCGTCCAAACGAGGATAACAGAGCACAGCACTATGGCAGATCTTCGGCGCTTCCTTGGAGAGGAATGGCATCCAATCCCTCAAGCCACCATCCGGAAGATGGTCTTCTCTACCAGAAAACGACTGATTGAGTGCAGAGACAATCGCGGAGGTTATACCCACTACTAAAGAAAGACAAAGTTCAAACTTATTGAATAGTGTTTCACATGTCAAATGAATTTCAAATGTCAGAATAGTGAAATAAAGTTGCTGATCTTCTTGCTTTGTTTAAGACCAGTGCCACGTATCAGTATATGCATAAAATGGAATAATGTCGTATCAACGTTGATTCGATATGACAATGTTTCAATCAAAGGATGCGGTGGTCTCGATGAGTCGATATTTCATGTTTGTCGTATGCCGATACGTGGCTAGTCCTTTGTTACGATTTGCACGTTTTGAAAGTTGACCCCAGTCGCACTCCGCAGCCTCTGGAGCATTTACGATCGCGTCCTTCTTACCTAAACCTAATCAGTATTGACGAGCAGTGGCTGCTGAAGAGTTTGGTATATGCCATATGAGAATCGACCGACCCTGTGATATTTTACAGCCGATTGTATACATAGGGACAAAACTTTTTTTACCGAGTATATATACCTCACACCTGAAATCCAAGACAAAAGTTAAATGGAAAGAATATAAGAATCATATATGGGTGTGAGGGGTGGATGGAAAAATCCGTCCCAAGGGTCAATGTCCGGTATCACGAGGCTTGCCGAGTGATGCCGGACGGTGATCCCGCGGGATGGATTTTTCTATCCACCCCTCACAGCCATATTGGATTCTTTTTCTTGAATACCTTCCATTTCTTATTGTGGATTTTTAATGCTGCAGTCACTTCGGTTACCAACATCACCATATTGTGTTGACACTTCAGGAATGTTTAGTGACGTCACGTAAAGTGCTGTGACTGTGCATACGAGGTCGTAATCAACCAGTGCATTTATCAAACACGCAATTATATTCGATTTTGAGTCAGAACACCAGGGTCAGAACATAAATTTCTATCCCAGGGTAAAATCACGGATTTCCTTGTCTGGTGTGCAAGAATATAAGAATCTGATATGGGGTTCTGTTGTAGATGAGTGTTTCCAACCCGAGGAATGACGTGCTGAGCGGAACCGAGGCTACGCCGAGGTTCCGCTCAGCACGGTCAACCCGAGGGTTGGAAACGCCCATCTGCAACAGAACCCCATATTGGATTCTTTTTCTTGCACAACACCTCCGGTAAGTTTTGACAGCTCGCACATGTATATTGCTTACAAAATAAAGGTAGTGTGGAAGTAGTTCCAGCAGTTGAATAGAATTGAAGTGCATTTATGTTAGTTGCCTGGGTCGGAACACCAGGGTCAGAACATAAATTTCTATCCCAGGGTAAAATCACAGATTTCCTTGTCTGGTGTGCAAGAATATAAGAATCTTATCTGGGTGTAAGGGGTGGATGGAAAAATCCGTCCCGAGGATCAGAGGGACGGATTTTTCCATCCGCCCCTCACACGCATATAGGATTCTTTTTCTTGCATACCTTCCATTTCTGAGCGCGGATTTTTAATGCTGCAGTCACTTCGGTTACCAACGTCCGCCATATTGTGTTGACACTGCAGGAATGTTTAGTGAAGTCACGTAACATGCTATGACGTCAACCTTAACGACGGCGCATACGAGGTCCTACTCAACCAGTGCATTTATCAAACACGCAATTATATTCGATTTTGAGTCGGAACACCAGGGTCAGAACATAAATTTCTAGGAAGTGTCTAGAGTGCCGGTACCGGCACCCTAGTCTCTGAGGCTGGAGTACCGGGTCCGGCACTCTAGACTGAGTGGCTAAAGTGACGGACCCGGCAATCTAGCCATTCCCATGTGGACAGGCTAGAGTGCCGGTAATACAATACTTGATACCTATAATCGGCCAGAGAGCATCATACTAA
The DNA here is from genome assembly GCA_963580285.1 of Lucinisca nassula. Taxonomy (NCBI): domain Eukaryota; kingdom Metazoa; phylum Mollusca; class Bivalvia; order Lucinida; family Lucinidae; genus Lucinisca; species Lucinisca nassula. The sequence continues at coordinate 64,283,400 of OY757026.1, read as the reverse complement.
GGACGAATTAAAGAAAAAAACATTTGCTTGACATAATATCTAAAATTATCAACCATATTGGAGGAGAGAATACTCCACATGGTACGTATACAGTACTAAGTATATCAACAACTGCAAAACCGCCTCTAGGGAGAATACTTCACATGATTTCGAAACTCTGTATATCAATGACTGCTAAAATTGGACACTAGCAACTTCCAATGTTATGGTTATTATCATTATTTATTATTATTATTCTTATTATTATTTTTCAAGTATTTGATACTAAATTGTGCGGGCTTTAAAATCACTGATGCATTTGGTAATTATGTTGATTGTTAATATTAATCAATTCAATGATTTCACTTCCCGGTAATTATGGTTTGTTTACTGAAGTGTGTGATGTGTTGGTAATGTAAAACAATATGATATTTCAACTTTAAGATGTCCTTGAGGTCGTTTAACCGCTCAATCAGGTAACAGGTTGTTTGTTGCACACCATCATTAATTTTACAACCGCGACAAACACTGGTTTCAATTTCAATTATTGTTATGTAAAAACAATAATATAGAAGATAATAATGATAAGATAAATTTATTTCCAATTAACCTTATTGCATACTTTCTTTCCATGAAGACATTATAATAATGAGCCGCGTCATGAGAAAACCGGTTAATTGCATATGCGAACAACAGAGGCGCAGATCAGCCTGTGCATCCGTGTATAGTTCACAGACTAACATGCCATGTCAGAGAAATAATGTCCATTTCATCTCGATTCTAGGTGGTAAATGATGGAAATAACAAATAATTGATATCTTAATGGCACTGTAGCCAGCCCAGTTTTAGCGGTTGATGATATACACAGTTTCAAAATAATGTGAAGTAGTGAGGCGGTTTTGCAGTTGTCAATATACTTAGTATACGTACCATGTAGAGTATACTCTCCTCTAATATGGTTGATAATTTTAGATATGTCAGGTAAATGTTTTCTTTCTTTGATTCGTCCTTAGTATGATGCTCTCAGGGTAAAATCACGGATTTCCATGTCTGGTGTGCAAGAAACAACAATATAAAACAACTTCACCAAAATGAAAACATCACAGGCTGAAAGCCACACGAAATTGCCAAACTGCTATCCAAAATAGAAAGATATTAGGAATACATACACACAAAGAAATAAACCACAACAGAAGAACCGACTTGGAACGGTCAGTCTAGGGAGGTCAGGTTGAGTGTGTTCGAGTTATGTTCCGAAATTTCCAGTATTGAAACCCTGATGTGGTATCAAATACTGCAGCCTCTGATCCTGGCCTGCACTGTTTGTCATTATGTTCCCATCATGAAAACATGCCTATATAATTTTGACCACCTTGAACCCCACCTTTATACACTAAAACTGGGGTTTACAGGGGAAAACTTTATTTTTCTTATTTCTGCTCTAAAATATAGATTGTGGGTACTCGTTAGAACCGCCTCGATGAGGTAGTTCTAACGTGTACCCACAATCTATATTTTGAGCAGAAATAAGAAAAATGTCACAATTTTTCGTCTAAAATGTTCGTTTATAGGTGGAAAAATTTATAATGTATTTGTACAGGCGTGTTTTCGTAATGCATTGTGGGATATCCAATACGAAACGGGTCACCATAAACTGAAAAACTAGAAAAAGTGTCCATAGGACAAGGATGCCCCCGCCAAATGCCATTCATGAAACGGTTTACTATATGGAAACTAAATCAAGGGCAGATAATTCAAAAACCAAAATAATGTGAAGTATTGAGGCGGTTTTGCAGTTGTCAATATACTTAGTATACGTACCATGTAGAGTATACACTCCTCTAATATGGTTGATAATTTTAGATATGTCAAGTAAATGTTTTCTTTCTTTGATTCATCCTTAGTATGATGCTCTAAGGGTAAAATCACGGATTTCCTTGTCTGGTGTGCAAGAAACAACAATATAAAACAACTTCACCAAAATGAAAACATCACAGGCTGAAAGCCACACGAAATTGCCAAACTGCTATCCAAAATAGAAAGATATTAGGAATACATACACACAAAGAAATAAACCACAACAGAAGAACCGACTTGGAACGGTCAGTCTAGGGAGGTCAGGTTGAGTGTGTTTGAGTTATGTTCAGAAATTTTCACAATTGAAACTCTGATGTGATATCAAATACTGCAGCCTCTGATCCTGGCCTGCACTACACGCCTATATAATTTTGACCCCCTTGAACCCCACCTTTATACACTAAAACTGGGGTTTACAGGGGAAAACTTTATTTTTCTTATTTCTGCTCTAAAATATAGATTGTGGGTACTCGTTAGAACCGCCTCGATGAGGTGGTTCTAACGTGTACCCACAATCTATATTTTGAGCAGAAATAAGAAAAATATCACAATTTTTCGTCTAAAATGTTCGTTTATAGGTGGAAAAATTTACAATGTATTTGTACAGGCGTGTTTTCGTAATGCATTGTGGGATATGCAATACAAAACGGGTGACCATAAACTGAAAAATAACTTACAACTGTGTCATCCTTGCTGGATTTAAGTCCAACTGCCAGGTCATCTTGTACTTCCAACTCAAATGTCTCGCTGAAGACGCCACCCTCATCATCAAGCATACCACTCACCTAAAATATTGAAGAAAAACAAATACCAAATTATTCTCCAAAGGGTGTCAGATGTGGAAGAAAATATCATCTTTTATGACTGCACTATCGTAGAGCAAAGCACAATCCAGGACATACAATAAATGTGGTGGCCCCTGCCATCAGGGCTTGGAGAAATAGATTGGGTTGCATTTTCTTGCTTCTACGCAGAGCTGAAACCAACCGCACATGAGTACTGGTAAACCGCTTCAAGGTCTAAGCCTGCTCAGTTAAAATGGTGCAGGTTGTACTGTCCATGAATATAAACCATGTTAGCTTCATCTTCATTGGGCAGCAGGGCTTGAGATGTCATTTCATCTAAACATTGGGTAAAAGTCCCGCAAAATTGGAAGCTACATTGCCAAAATGTCCTAAATAGTGTTGATAGGGATTTTAACCTCAAAACAAATAAACAAACAAAAAAATATAAATGTTGTGGTTTTTGTTTGATTTGAGGTTTAACGTCCCCGTCAACACTGTAAAGGTCACTTTGGAGACGTTGCTTCCAATTTTGTGGGACTTTTACCCGACATTGAGATGAAATGACATCTCAAGCCCTGCCGCCCAATGAAACCAATAAGTTTTATAGGCATGGACGGGCCAACTCGCACCACTTTGCCTGGGCAGGCTTAGATCCTCTAAGTGGTTTACCAGTACTCGTGTACGGGTCGGTTTCAGCTCTGCGTGGAAGCATCATGCAGCCCATCTATTTCTTTAAGACCACTTTTGAACAGTCCCAAAGGTGGTCTTAATATAGGAATTTTACTGTTTTACACAGAAACATGAACATTGTTAAGTAATTAATCTGTATAACCTATGCAGTTTGGGTTCCATTGATCATTAAACCATGTTACACCAAAACCTCTTTATAACACTATTAATGGGGTCCAAAGCAGATACCGTGTTAGTTAAACAACCGTGTTATATCCAAACAAAAATGTATAGATTATAGAGAAAAATGACCCTTGGGATCCCTCTTGAAACCGTGTTAAATCCAAAACTGTGTTATAACAAACTGTGTTATAATGAGGTTGTGGTGTATATCTTAAACTGTGTTATAATGAACATTATCAATTGACTATCCTGTATTGATCCGAGGTCATCCATATTAACACCAGGTCAGCCAAGATTAACTGAGGTCAAGTGAGGTAAAAAAAAATCAATAATCATGATTTTTTAATTGTGTCAATTAATAAAATTGTCATTGATCAAGTAATTTCGTATTGACCCAGTTACAGGCATTAGCCCTCGGCCTTCGGCCAATGCAGCAGACCTCGGACCTGTTTGTTTGATTTGAGGTTTAACGTCCCCGTCAACACTATAAAGGTCATTTTGGAGACGTTGCTTCCAATTTTGTGGGACTTTTACCAGACACTGAGATGAAATGACATCTCAAGCCCTGTCGCCCAATGAAACCAATAGGGTTTATTAGCATGGACGGTCCGCCTCGCACCTGGGTTCCTGGACAGGCTTAGATCCTCTAAGCGGTTTACCAGTACTAGTGTACGGGCCGGATTCAGCTCTGCATGGAAGCATCATGCAGCCCATATATTTCTTCAAGCCCCTATGGGCGGGGACCTTGGACCTGTACCTGGGCCAATACGAAATTACTTGATTAATAACATTATAGTATTGATAAGAGGTTAATGAGTACTCCACACACATATGGCTGTTGCATGGCCATTAACCAACAACAATTGGCGTCTGCTTTGTCGTCTGCTAGTTACTTTAAAAGTCACTGTTGCAAACAATGTGGACCCAGATCAGACTGCTCCTCTAGAAGCAGTTGTGGAGCTAGATCAGACTGCTCATCGAGCAGTCTGATCTGGATCCACACTATTTTTGCTTGTATGCAAAAATATTTTTAAAAAGTTTGCAGTAGATTCAGCAGACAACATTTCAGATTCAGTTTTTCTCAGCAGCCTAAACTGCTCTTTCCATAGATCCTGATGAAGAGTTGTTTTTTTTTTTGTTTTTTTTTTTTGTTATTCTTAATTCTCCACCCAAATAAAAAGGTATGGGTACTTAACTTAGAATCACCTCAATGAGGCAATTCTCAATGAATTCGGTTTTCAAAACAAGATCCTTATCCCTCCAAGTGCTAAGCATGTTTAGCAGATGACATTTTCATGATATTTTCTTTAACCCTTATCCTGCTGAACAATAAGACGACCTTTGCAACCAGTGTAAACCAGTGGCTTCTGAAGCCATCTGATCAGGATCTACACTGTTTGTCATGCAGTTTGTGTACTGCGCAAAAAAACATTATATCCAGTAATTTGATTTGTCGATACTAAGAAATGGGTGTGGTGAGTGAGTGTTGAGTGAGTGTTTTGAGTTTTACATCTCACCAACTCCTAAGGTCATATGGAGACGGGACCTCAGTTTAAAGACTCATCCGAAAGTCTGGAGAAGCCCAGGACGAATCCTGCAACCCTTGGTTTACAAGGTGAGTAGCACAACCACTACACCACGGAGACTTCTAAAATGGGTGTGGCAAAATTAATTATTCAGCAAGATAAGGGGATTAATTGTTATTGAAAAATGGTTGCCTGGTTGACTGATTTGAGGGTTAAAATCCCTGTCAACACTCTATAAGTTATTTTGGAGACGACGTTACAATGCTTCCAATCTTGTGGGACTTTTATCCGACATTGAGATGAAATGGCATTTCAAGCCATGCCACCCAATGAAACAAATAAGGTTTAAGTGCATGGACTGTCCGACTCACACGACTTTTATTGGGCAAGCATAGAATCTCTAAGGGGTTTACCATGATTACTTATGTACGGTCGGTTTCAGCTCTGCATGGAAGCATCATGCAGCCTGACATTTCACATGAATCATCTGCTCGGGAGGCAATTCACATGAAATGTCAGAAAAAAAAAATGCATTTTGCTCTAGAATTTTATGCATTTTACTTAACCCTTGTCCTGCTGAGCCCGGATATGCCTTATCTTTCAAACAATGAAGATCCAGATCAGATGGCTTCTGAAGAAGCCATCTGATCAGGATCTTCATTGTTTGTCATTCAGCTCATGGATTTGGTGCAATAATTTGCATCAAGTAATCTGATTGGTTGATAATCAGTAGTGGGTGTGGCATATATAAATATTCAGCAGGTCAAGGGGTTAAAATCGCGGAGCCATTTCGTGATATATTTTCATTTGACTGGTTTAACTGGAAAGCTCAAACTGATTTCATCCAATTTAACCCATAAAATGCCAATCACGACAATTGTCTTCTGTTTTGCCATCTGCCGATTAACTTAAAAGTGTGGACCCAGATATAGGAGCAGTCTGATCAGGGTCCACACTGTTTGCCTGTATGCAAAAGTATTTTAAAAAGTTTGCAAAAAGATTCAGCAGACGACATCAGCAGACGACATTTTCAGATGTTATTTTTCTTGGCAGCTTAAGGGTTAAAATCAAGCCACACTTGGTTTCAAACTTTTAACATTTTTAACCCATTCAGTGTGGCTGCACCCATCCAAGCTAGGAGATATAATATTTGTCTGCATGCTGCTTCCATGCAGAGCTGAAACCGACCGCATGCGCATACTGGTAAACCGCTTAGAAGGTCTAAGCCTGCCCAGGCAAAGTTGTGTGAGTTGGCCCGTCCATGCATATAAACCCTATTGGTTTCATTGGGCGGCAGAGATGTCATTTCATCTCAATGTTGGGTAAAAGTCCCACAAAATTGGAAGCAAAATCTCCAAAATGACCTAAATAGAGTTGACACTGGAATAACCCTCGTCTTGCTGAGCCCTCACAGATATGCCTTATCTTTCAAACAATGTAGATCCAGATCAGATGGCTTCTGAAGCCATCTCATCAGGAACTACATTGTTTGTCATTCAGATTGTGAATTCGTTGCAATAATTTGCATCAAGTAATCTGATTGGTTGATAATCGGTAGTGGGTGTGGCATATTTAAATATTCAGAAGACAAGGGTTAAATCAAACAAACAAAAACCCATTCTGTACTGAACAGAACCTTCGAGATCTGCCTTATATTTAGCAGAACCCTGTAGTCCATTTTGAGCCCCTGCCCATTGGGGCTTGAAGAAACAGATGGGCTGCATGATGCTTCCACGCAGAGCTGAAACTGACCCGCACACGATTACTGGTAAACCGCTTAGAGGATCTAAGCCTGCCCAGGAAAAGCGGTGCGAGTCGGCCTGTCCATGCTTATAAACCCTATTGGTTTCATTGGGCAGCAGGGCTTGAGATGTAATTTCATCTCAATGTAAGGGTAAAAGTCCCTCAAAATTGGAAGCAACTTCTGCAAAATGACCTTTACAGTGTTGATGGGGACTAAGGCTGACAGGATTAATCTTATAATCGATTAATCGATCGATAAATTCCACAAAAATGATTATCATTTCTGATTTGCTTTTAATCGATTACTTGATAGGTACAATTTACTACCCAAAGTCATGCTTAAAATAGCTGGATGTGTGGCAAACAGTGCAGACCCTGATGAGACGCCGCATTATGCGGCGTCTCATCTGGGTCTACATTGTTTGCTCAGGCATGTCTGTTCAAATATACATGTACATATGGTAAAGTGCAACATATGGTAAAAGTCATGCTCAGACAGAAAGTCAGACAGGTAAAATCATGACAAAAACCTCAGCAATTACTAATTGATTGTCGATTGCAATGACAGGACTTTATCTTTATATATATAGATAGTGGGGGTACGGCGACATATTCGTTGTCCGTCAGCACGGACAATGAATATATCACCAATTTGAGCATAAAAAAATTATCGCCCCCCAAAAAAAATTCACACACTCCAGAGGAAGGGGTACTGTAACTAAAAAAAGAGAGAGTCCGTCTATGAAGAGATGAGGCGGGTAGAGCACAGAAAAATAAAAAAAAGTTAGGAGAGGGGGAAAAAAACATCTACTAGAGTGACCTCGGAATGTAAAAATGTAAAAAAAAAAAAAACACCCACTATAAAATCAGTCCGCGGACTCCGGCATGGGGTGAGGAATTCTACCAAAAATGTTTCACAGATTTTAAAAATCAAATCAAAATTTAGCAAAAGCCGCATCTGTTACAGCACTTTTAACCACCCGGCACTGGGCAGAATTCTTTACACACACACCCCAGCACCGGGTAGTGGCTTCCAGCCCCCTTTCTTAAGAACTCCTGCCTGTAGGCTCACGACAAGCTCTCCGCCCCAGGGTCACCTTTAACCCCATATTCCCAGCCTAGCCGAAACGAACAGCTAGACCGGTCTGAGGTAAGGTGAGCACAATGCATTGTGAATGGCGACTTCAACGGGGAGAATTCTATTTGTGCGCGCGCAACCCATCAAAGTCACCCTTCACAAATGCATGGCATCGAGCAAGCCATTTACTCTTAAACAGACAGGTGAGCGTCATACTCAGAGACCAGACAAACCATGCTGTAACAGACACAACCAAATATTGAATGTGAGTCTCTTATATATATACATAGCACTTACGAATATCATTAAAAAATGGGTTTTAAATTTGCATATTTTTAACAAATGTATCTTTTTATTGTGTTAAAATGTGTACTTTTTGTTTCACTATCTAAATTGCCAAGAAAACAACTCACCATAAAACTTCCTTCTAAAATAAATATCCTTGAATATAAATGTTTTAACACCATAATAAAACGAGGAAGTGAAAATATGGAAGTGAAAAGATAAATGCGTACTTATTCTATATATAGAACGAGCATGATAAATACCAGTCCAATTACAAGTTTTAGCTTTTATCAATAGCCATACTGTTAACTATTGATAAAGGTATCTTTTAGCATTTATGAATAGGGAAGACCCTGACCAGACTGCGCACCCTTATAGTCCGAAAGTCGTTACGGATATAATCAAAGTACAGAAAGGCCTGGAAGTCGTTACGGATATAATCAAAGTACAGAAAGGCCTGGAAGTCGTTACGGGAATAATCAAAGCACCGAAAGGACCGTGAATCACCGTAGCTTTTAACAGTCAGTAAAAGAAATTTGTATATTTAGTTTACGCTCCTATAAATAGGTGGTGGGTCATTATTTACTATTGTAATTTTATTAAATAAAATCAAGCATCCCCTATTTTTTTTTTTACCTCAGCTAAAGCCTGGGCCTTTCCTTCCTCAATAAGTTTTTTTCTTTCCGCCTCACTTAATCCTGTTTGTTTTGAGTGTATGCTATCTTTCAGTTTATTATATTTGTCTAATTCATCTAAAATCAATTTCAAAAAAGGGGGCGTGTTATTATCACTTTGTACCGCAAAACATAATACGTAATACCTTCCCACGATAAACCACTTACACAGATAATGAAGGGACTATTTTACTTAAGTGTATAAATATTTGATAAACCTTATCAAAAATGTGTGATGCGTCTCAGTCAGTGTTCAGATAACAATAATTAGAGGTGATATTAAAAATCTGCTCCGACAAAAGTCGCGGATAGACACTATATAGAAACATATTAAAAAGAATTTTGAAAATTCCACTTTGGGGCAAAAACTTTAACCCCTCCTGAAAGTGCCTTTACATAATCCAATGACCACCAGATTTTGCACATATAACAAGACTTTAAGGCTGTATAACATATTAAAATTCCAAGTTCCTATGACAACTTTTGGAATTTCTGAAAGTCTTTGAGTCTTCCTAAAAGTGGAATCCCATCAACCGATTAGTCTCAGATTTTGCATATGTATTTGGGTTGCATATATACATATTATCACAAAATTTCAAAGTTCTAGCATCATTTTGGAATTTCCTGCAAGTCTTTGAATTGTTGTAAAATAACATTGGTTCAACTAATTACCACCAAACTTTGTACATTTGTTTCAACATACAAAATGCACATTCTTATTAAATTGTAGGCCAACTGGAAGTGAAGCAAAAAAATATTAACTTTCATATTTCGGTGGTGGGTCATTTACTATTGTAATTTTATTGAATAAAATCAAGCATTTTCTATCTTTTTTTTCATTTCATTCTTCGCTTGAGCCTTGCCTTCCTCAATAAGTTTCTTTCTCTCACTTTCACTCAATCCTGTTTGTTTTGAATGTATATTGTCTTTGAGTTTATTATATTTGTCCAACTCATCCAACACAAGTTTAAATTCATTCTCAGATATCTGTCCGTCTGTCAAAGCCTTAGAAATCAAATCCTTTATACTATTCAACTTACTATCAGCAATAGTTTTAATCTCATAATGTTTCTGTGCTTTTGAAGTCATTTTACGCCTAATTAGTTTAACACACACACCCAAACTCCCACACACAACAGCACCAATCTCTAAAGGCAACATAATTGGAACAGTTAATCCAACACCTGCCAAAATAACACTTGTTGATATCAAACCAGTATCAACTCCATCAGTAATATTTATTCCACGTTTGTATTTTTTGTATAATGCTTTTCTCACATCTCTCTCATTAATTAACGTCTTCTCTATCTCAGATATCTTCTGTAATCTATAATTTTGCCCATCTTCAATAGGCAACTCTGGATATAGCGGTGCATTAGGTTGTTTCATTTTTTTCTTGATAACATATATTTTTTTTATTCAATAAATAATTCAATTATCATCGAAGCCACAGTATTAACACATGTAGCATTATTAGTCTGACAAACAAAATCAATTGCATCACCAGCCTCAACCTTTAACGGTGTATCAAAGTTATCGTGTTTTCTTAAAATATTATTCAATGATATATCATATCCTGCTTGTGGATTTCCATTAATTGCAATCGCCACAGACACATCGCCTTTTGTTCTTTTACTCGACAGTCCAACACCTATTATCTGGCCAGGAAAGTTCATCACATATCCAACACCTACTTCTCTACCACCATTTCCAAAGCCAAACACTTCATTCTTCTGTAAGGAACCTTTACTCTCCGCACAAATGCTTATCAATTTTCTGTCTGACATATTATCAACCTTATTATATAATAATCGATGATTGACATACATATCCCGAAATCTATCTTGAAGTCCTGTATGTCTATCATTCAATGTATTTATTTGTGTAAATGCTTGACTTCTCATATTAAATATTTCTTGTTTCAACCCTAATGCATCTACGTGTTTTCTCTTAGCACCAAATATACTCATTTTTTTTTATTATAATTATATAATTTCCAAAACGCAATTAATTGGTAGATGATTAATTGCCTTGTTGTTATTTTCATCCCTGATTTCTAATTTCAATTCTGCTATAGCATCATTCACCAAACACTTATATTCTGGATGCTCAAATCTCACTGTTGTTATCTCTCCAAACTCTTTATTTTCCACTGGAACAACAGCCAACACAGTACTCGGCATACCATCTAAATAATTATTTGAAGTATTAATCTGTTCCAAATGAACATACAATGATTTATAAACAGCAAAATCTACAGCTCTCTCACCATAATGAGTTTCATTAACAGCAAACTTTCGCTTATTTCCAAACCCCAACATTTGTTTTAAGCCCTTGCTTATCTTCAATTCATCCGGTGTAATTAAAGAAGCAATTCCATTTGTTTCATTTACAGATAATGTAATATTATTACTTTGAAATAAATCTGCTATTTGTTGGAAACTATAATAACCATCTATAATCTTATGAGGTCTCTCTTTAGTCTTCTGCAAATATTCATCAACAACATTATACCATCCAACACCATATGTTATAGATTTCAAACCAATACGTTTATTCCCATCTCTGTTATCAATGTATTGTTGCAAGTTTATTGTCTTGTCAATATTCGAAATTGTATGACACATTTTTATTTTTTATATATAATCAATAATAAAAATGATACCTAAAGAATTCAAGTACAATTCCAATGCATCATATAACCCCAATACTAAATATACCGAAAAGAATATTGAACTTATAAAACAAACGATTTATGTTAATAAAGACGACCATTTTCCAGTAACGTTTCCCGACTTATTTCAAAACTATCAAAATCCAACATTACACACCAATGAACCGTGGAATACATGGCTTCATTCATCATTTGACTGGTGGCAATGTCAATTAAATTTTGCTGTCTGGTGTGCCACTGCAGGATGTGGAGTAAGTTATCAAGACCATTTGCAAAACACTTCAGGACTAACTAAAACAGTATATACATTTCATGTTTATTATTGTATTGCTCGTATTTTGAAAGAACTTCAAACACCTTTACCAACAGATGCATCATTTTGTTATTACAAAAACCCATACGACAAAGCAACCTATCAAAAGTTATGCAATGAATTCAATGTTTCACCTAATACAGATTGGCGTCAAAAATTAGAAAGTAGTTCTAAATGCAGTGGTCTAGGGAGTTACACACAATATTTTAAACCAAGTGGAAAATATAGACAAGATCATAGAAGTGATGGACCATTCTTTAATCCAAATGATAAAATAGCACATACAGTAGATATAAGTGACGCCTGGACAATGTTTATATTAGACAAATCAAAAGGATTAACAAAAACAGGTATTGAACGAATTAACGAAAGTATTAGAATGTTTGTATGGGCTCTATTAGGAGCACAATCTCAAACACGTGTAGAAATACTAAAAATAGGCACAGGATTTGATGCTCAGAAACAATTTCTTGCTAACATTGAAGACGCTATTAATAGTCCAGTTGATTTACCAAGTCAAATACAAAGATATCAAAACACACTCAAATATGCAAGAAGTAAAGTAGATTTTGTTTATGGTATTGGATTATATATGTCTCCCAGTAATATGATTTTACAAATTGGCACTATCGCTGGATATAATAATAAAATTGTAATTGCAACAGAAAATCAAACACTTGGTTTCAATAGTGATGTAAATGTTAAACCTGTTGCACCTACTACACAACCTGCAACTATACAAGGCACACCAACAAAGAAATCTCTACCAGAACCAAAACATCAGGAAACAAAGAAATCTCTACCAGAACCAAAACATCAGGAAACAAAGACATCTCTACCAGAACCAAAAATCAAATTTCTACCAGAACCCGTTGAAAAAAAAGAAGCAATACAACACGAAGACAACAAAACAGCATTAATAGTTGGTAGTATTGCAATTGGACTATTAATTATGTATGAAATTTATTAAGTTCTTTTTTTTCTTATAAACTCTCTCGCAGATGCATATAACAATCCAGCAACCAATACAACTAATGCCCATAAATGTTCTCCAAACCAACCAACAACTTTACCCGCATAAGACAACAACCAAGACACAATAGAACCAATAACACCTGGTAACGCAGTAGCTACTTTTCCTGCAAGGGTAGAAAGTAATTTACCAAGATTTGATAATTGTTTCTTAACCCAATCTTTAACACCACCTTTTGGTGGAGAAGGAGGGGTTGAAGTAGTACCACCAGGAATAACAGCCTCAACAATAACTCCAATAATCATTCCAAAAGCGGTTAAAATACTAACAATTGTAATGCCTTGTTCTCTGAATAATGTTCTAATTCTTTCACCCAATGTAGTGTCTTCTTTTAATACTTTGTTTATAGTCTCTTTGATTCTATTTACCTGACTACGTAGTTTTTCTTTATTAACATTAATAACTTCCAATCTTGCACTTCTCTCACTTTCTAACTCTTTGATTCGACTACTTATCCTCTCTATTTGAAATTCATCATTGTCTGCTTTGGCTTGTTCTAATTTTGTATTTTCTTTTGCTAAGTCTTTATTTGTTTCATTCAGTTTTGCCAATTCATTTGCTATCTCTTCTTTGACTGTTGTCATTGCATTTGCTATTCCATCAATCTCTCTTTTTGTCCAATCTGTTTGTGTTCCTGCTTCACTACTAACACTTTCAATGAATGATGTCTCTAATGTTTTCACAGATGTTTCTGCATTATTTGCAGTTTCTAATAGTTCTTGTGCTTCTTGTTGTGATGATACATCATTATCAAGATTCTTGAATTTTTCTGATAATAAATCAGATTGTGTCTCTCTCAACTGGTTTTCTATTAAAGTTGTAAGCTCAGCTCTACCTTCTTTAATTCTTGTAGCAGATGGTTTAAAATCATCTACACCTAATACATTCCTAACAAAATCAACACCATATTTCCTTTGCAAAGTATTAAATGATAAAAATGTTGCTATTTCATCTGGTGCATTGGAACGATAATATGTTAATGCAATATCCTTTCCACCTTCATCTTTAACATATAACATTGGTCTCCCTATATCATCTTTCTTGAGAGACAAACCTTTGATTTTACGTTTAGATTCATCATTCCTTTCGTAAAATCTATCTATCATTTTTTTACCTATGCTATTACGCAGAGTTTTCCAATCATCACCGGTTAAATCATTCAAACCAGCAAACTGACTATTTAATGTTCTCTGAAACTCTTCTTCATCTGTAAAAGATGTTTCTGCTTCTTTATCATAATCCTCCCTGTCATACTCAGGATTTTCATATTCAGCCATTATTTATTTATTATTTAAAAATATTTTTTTATCTTTTAAAAAAATGTCAGCTTACGGAGATAAACTAAACCCTTACAGAAAATTAAGAGAACCACGAGGTGTGAGAGGCATCCGCCAAAGTGTAGTAATAACAAATAACCCTTCAACTATTGACCAAAATCAACAATTGTTAGTGAGATTTCCTAATCTAAGTGGTAATGATGTTATTGTTCCCGGAACAGTCAGATTAGCATTTGAAATTGAACTAACCTCTAAAGATGCAAATGCAACTATATTTCAAAACATAGGAAGAGCAATAATTAAGAAAACAACAATTAGAATAAGTGGAAATGAAGTTATGTCCATTGACGATAGTGACATCTATCATTGTTATATTGATTTATGGAAGACTATTACAGAACGTGTAAATATGGTATATCAAGGCGTTGGCAAAGAGAACATGTTGAAACATAGAGTGGGTGCAGGAAACGCAACAGCAGATAAAGAAGATCAAGCCATCGCAAAAGCATATGGAAACAGGTTTTGCATCCCACTTGATTTTGAATTATTGGAAACCCATATGCCTTTTTATCAAGCTGGATTAGGAGATAGACTTGAATATGAACTTACATTCAATGATTATAATAAAGTAATTAAATCAGGCGATGCAACTTCATCTTATACAATCAAAAATATTTGTTTGGAATTTGATATTGTTTCTGATACTGAATTAGCAAGACAAATAAGACAGCAAGTTGATGGTAAAATGGTTATTTTGTATGACAGAATACTAAGACACAGAAAAATAACTAAAAACAAATCTGATACACTATGGAATATCAATCTAAATGTTCCTGCAAGAAGTATGAAAGGAATTCTTATGCTATTCGAAGATCCTGAAAGGGCCAGCACAGAAGAATATTATAATCCAGAAATTACAAAAGTGGAAATGACAATAGAAGGGATTCCGAATCAATTGTATAGTCAAGGAATGAAGTCCCACCAACACTGGGACGAAATAAATAAATTCTTTGCTTTGAATTCAAAAAGAAACAAAGAAACAAGTATGGTCGTTAAAGATTTATATTTTACTGATACAACAATAGAAAAATATCTAACGAACAGGTATGCTTTATGGTTGGATTTACGTTCAACTGATGATAATACACTTCATGGTTCTGGAAGAAGAATTGAAAATGCATCAGAAGGTATCACAATACAAATAACGAAAGAAGCAGGAGCAGATGAACCAATCAATCTTTATTTGTTTGTTATACAAGATGCACAAATCAACTTTGAAGATGGTAGATTTAAAGAAGTCAGTTATTAATATTTTTTTTTTTACAAATAAAAATGGAACTACCAAAATATCCTCATTGTGCTATTATATGTGGTCAAACTGGATGCGGGAAAACAGAGTTTGTCCTTGACCTTTTGGAAGAGGAATATCGTCAAGTATTTAAACATATTGTTATACTTTGCCCAACCATTCAATGGAACAAGGCTTATAAAAATCGTGAGTGGATTGGTGATGTTAGAAAGCCTAAAACAAAAAATATAACAATTGTTAATCCTATTGTTAATGGAGAAGAAAAACTACAAGAACTACTAAGAATGTTCTTTAATAAATATGCTGGTCATTCTACTCTCTACATTATTGATGATTGCAGTGCAACGAAAGAACTAACAAAGAAAAAAGATATGTTATCAGAATTAGCATTTTCTGGTAGGCATGCAGAACAATCAGTGTGGGTTATTTCGCAGAGATATAATTCTGTGTTAAAAGATTTAAGAGAACAAACAAAATGGCTATGCATGTTCTACACAAAAGATAGAGATAGTTTTGAAAATTGTTTAAGAGAGAATGATGTTATTCCTACTTTGGAAGAACGACAGAGAATAAAAGAAGAACTGAAAAAAAAGAAGCATCGTAAGTTAATTTTGAAGACTGACCAGCCTACTGGTTATTGGTTGGTTGATTGATTATTTTTTTTAGCAATGATTAAGTAATGCTTATTCAATGCTGTAGCAAATCTTAAGTAATGCTTATGCAATGTTTTAAGTAAAATAGCAATACTAAAAAACAATGCTGTTAGAAATATTATCAATCACTGCAATCTTATCAATAATCATAACAAACACTGCAATCTTATCAATAGTCGGATATGCGATGTTTTATTTTTTAAAAATAAAAAATAAATTACATAAAATAAAAATGAATGCTGAAGAATTATTACAAGACATTGAATGTGAAAGCACTTATGTAGAAAATAATGAACAAGAAACAAAACGTGAGCGATTATCAGCCATTGTTGCTGGTGGTGGTAGTAAGCAGTATCTTGGTAAAGACTTACAACTATCAGACATTGATACAATGACAGTAGAACAAATAAACAAACTTTACTGCAGATATGAAGCAAGATTGGGAGCAAGTATGACTAAGACATTAGGTAATTCTTTTATTAGCTTATATGTGATGGGTGTATCAAAGTATTTCAATGTTGTTAATCCACCTAAACTGATACAAGACTTAGAGGAAGACCCTTTTATCAATCACGCTTTGACAAGTTCGTGTTGTGAATTGTATTATAGATATGGAATGTATCTTGCTCCATTAACTGCAATGCTAACAACAGCAAGACATATTGATTTTAATAAAAAAGAAAATATCTCCTTAGAAAAAAATGAGTGATACTGAAGTTAAAACAAAAGACCCAAGACGAGTATCTGCTGGTAAGAAAGGTGCAGAAGCAAGAAAAAGAAATGCAGAATTAAGAAGAAAGGAGACTGAAACTATAAAGAAAGAAAACATGGAATTAAAATCTATAACAAAAGATGATGAAGTCGGCTCTCCAAATTCACAGAATATAAATATATACAAAAATTATATACCATTATGCATAACAGTTGGAGTTGTTGGAATAGGATTGTATATGTACAAGTCTAAACAAGTTGTACCACAACAACAACCTATGATGCAACAACCTGCACCTATTATACAACAAAAAGAAATTGACCCATTTGAATTTAATTAATTTAAAAAAATAATATTCTCATTAAAAAAAAATGACAACCTCAATAGACGGAAAACAAATTGCAAACATGTTATATCATGCTGGAGTGGAAACTGTATTAACTGTTGGATATTCAGAATTAGGTAGAAAACTATTGAAAAGACCAGCACCAAAAGTAGATTTTAATATGACAGATATTGGTATGTTGTCCATTGATATATTACTTGCAATGGCAACAAAGGATATGCTTGTTAAGCAAGGTATTATTCCTGCAGATATTATGAAGTAATTTTAATATTTTTTTTTCCATTATATAAAAATGGCAAGTGCAGTAGCATTAATGGTTGGAGGAGCAATTACAAACGCCTTAGCCTTTTCAGGTAGTAATTATTTATTTTCACATATGGGTAGTAATAGTGATGAAGAGAGAAAAAGACATGATAAGGCGATGGAACAATTAGAATCAGCAACAACTGCGTGGAATGAGAAGAGAACAGAAAGATTGGATTTTATTAATGAACAGTTAAAAAAGGAACATCATGCTTTGAATGAGTTCAGTGATGCTGATACTGCTATGAGACAGTATTACTATATTACAGGAAAACAATTGCCAGATAATTTATCCACACCATTACCACCAAAACCTACATTAAGTGATTTTTACACTCCATCAGAAGACCAGAAAAATAGAGAGATTGCATTTGTTGTTGGTGGTATGGCATTGACAGGATTTGTTGCTTGGAAGTTGATGTAGGTAAAAAAAAATTATTTTTTGACATAATCTTTCTTTGGAAAAACTAAATCATAAGCATGATATTTATTTTTTTTATTATTCTTACATGGTTTCAAACCAAGTGGTCTTACATAAAATGGTGGTTCTTTACCTTCTATCTTCTTTGTGAGATGTGCAGGACTCCATACTTCACCATTGTCTTTGAGAGTTAAAATTACACTCACACCATTTTCTGTGTTAATTTCTCTGTAGTCAGTGATTGTATAAATGTTGTTGATTTCTAAATCAGTCCATTTCTTTGTATCAAATTGACTTTGTTCCTTTAACAGCTCTTCAAACTCTTCTTTTGTAGGTGAATAGTCATCATCAAGCAATTGTGCTATATTTTGCGTTTGTGCGTTCTTTGACATCTTTTTATATATAAATATTTTTTCTTAAATAAAAATAAATGGAGAAGATATACTATAGTCCAAAAGGTTTCTGGAAAGGACACTCAGCTGTTGGTAAGTTAGCAAAAGAAGCAAAGGTTAGTCAGAAACAAGCATTAGAGTTCTTAAAGAAACAAGCAGTATGGCAAATATATTTACCTGCACCTAAGAAAATAATAAGACCTAAATTTGATGTGTCTGCAGAGAATGAAGTTCATCAGGCTGATTTGTTGTTTTTACCTCACGATACTATTGGTAGAAAAACATACAAGTATGCATTGACAGTGGTTGATATTGGAACAAGATATAAAGAAGCCGAACCTTTGACGTCGAAAGATAGTAAAGAAGTTGCAAATGCTTTTGAGAAGATTTATAAAAGACATTTGAAGTATCCTAAACTATTGCAAGTTGATCCTTGTAGAGAATTTATGAGTTCCGTTTCAACTTTGATGGAAAAGCATAATACCAAAATAAGAAGAGGTAGAAAAGAAATACACAGAGACCAAGGAATAGTAGAAAGATTTAATAGAACCTTAGCAGAAAGATTGTTTGGTTATCAGTATGCTAAAGAGATTGATACTAAAAAAAGAAACAGAGAATGGGTTAAGAGATTATCTGATGTTATTAAAGCATTAAATAAGGAGACGAAAAAACCTCCTCCAATTATAACAAGAAAAGTTGATGCTGAAATTTGTCCTTATGCAAATGTTAGATATTTGTATCAACCTGGAGAATTAGAAGGTGGTGGAAAGAGAAGGGCTACTGACCCAGTATGGTCTGTTGATATTCATAAGATTGACTATCATATTATAACGCAGGGAATAAGAGTTTATTATTTGAAATCTCCTGCACCTAAGAGAGGGTTTGTCAAAGAGGAATTACTTATTGTTCCGGCTGATACCCATACGCGTATGTCGTGATTCCATCTGGTGCTATGTATCTTTTTGTGTCTAAAGGAGAAAGTGTAGTCTTATTTACTTTTAATCCATATATGTTGTGATGCATTGAGCGTAGCATGTTCATTGAGTGTGTGTATTTCTTTTTGTTGAATAATGCATCTCTGTAGTTTTCAAAATTGATTTGTTTTTTGATTACATATTTTTTTGTTCCTTTCGCTTTTTTGATGACTTGTTCATCTGCTCTTAATACTGAATATAGTTTAGGACGAAGACCAATATATTCAGATATTGGAACACCAGCACATTCATCCTTCATCTTACCTATGACCTTCTTGTTTGTTTCATCGTATAGTGGATGTTCTTTTGGATAATCAGAGAAATCGTATTCATCTTTCATTTCAGACATATCTTTGTAAGCATCTTTGGTTTTGATATCTACTAATAAACTGTCAGTATCGGTGTATAACAAGGTGCAGTTATCACCATACTTCTTTTTCAATGTATTATAATACCAATCATACATAAGATGTTTTGATAAATCTAAAACACAGAAGCCAACATATATTGGTTTATTTAGAGTTAATCTTGTTTTATTCACTTGAATGGCAGATAACTCATCAGAGAACTTTACTCTACGATTGAAGTTTGGTTTGGCTATTATCTTGCGGATTTTTTCATTTTCACTGCCATCTGTTTTGACTAATTTAATATCAACTCTTTTACGTATGTTTTCCATTGTTTTGCCAAATACTGAGTTGTTCATAAGTTTAAAGAAATCGTTTTCAAATGTAGTCTTTGCTTTTTTACGTAATTCTGTATTCAGACGTATGTAAGGTTCCATCCAAGGTTTCTCATCAAATTCTAATATTCTGTGTATTTTTGTTATTTTCATACCAAGTTGTTTGTATAGTCTCAAGTTCTTGTAATGTACTACATATTTCTTCTTATCCATTAGATTGGGGACAAGTTTTTCTGTTTTTAACATACTATTTTCAATTAGTTCATTTTGATAGTCGGATAACCATTCTTTTTTAATTGCTAATTTTTCAGGTGCAAGTGGATAGTCGTTATGTAGTTTATGTAAATGTTTGGGATATTCTAAATCTACTTCATATATTCTTCCTCTACCTTTTTGTAATTTTGGAAGTTTTCCATCTATTAAATCTTTATTAGTTATCCATTTGAAACCACCAAATGGAAGTGGTTGGCTCATTGAATGACCATATAAATTATTTTCATCTAAATACATTATGTAATTGTCTTCTTCATCTGGATTATAATCTGCTACATATTTATTGTTTGCTTTTGCGTGTCTTTTAGAAACCATACTTATTCCACCTCTCATTCCTTTTTCAATGAAAAGATGCATATCCAAATCTGATAGAAGTTGTAATTCTATTTCTGTGTATTTTAGAAGAGCATCCCAAGATAGACCAGGTGCAGTGTAGTAATGTAGAGGGTCAAGTTTATAGTTATTCATACAGGTTTCTCTAAACTTTTGAAAAACATCTGCAAGTAAGAGAACATCTGTTTTGAGATATAAATCATGATAATCACCAAGTGTTTTACAGTTAAATTGTTTCCATACTTTTTGAGCGTGTTCATAGTCTTTTTGTTTGATACTTTCATCTGTAAGACTGCTGTAGAATTTGTCTATGGGTGGTAGTTGTGTTTCATCAAATCTATCAAAACTATCAATGTATTCATATGGATAGATACCTTTACGAGCAAGAAGATGTGTGTTAGTTGTATGTTTTACAGTTAATGGTAAGTCTGATTTGTTGAGTTTTTTATATCTTGTATTGTGACATTTTTTACATCTTGCTGTTAATAACCAATTTTCATTGATGTTTATTTCTTCTGTACCTTTACATTTTTCACATTCTGTCTTTACACCAATTGCTCCATCTACCAACTTTTCAAGAGAGGAAGCCATAAATTGAAAACTGTCTAAGAATTTCAGTTGTCCAATACTGAATGAGATGAATTTCTCTGAATTATTTGCAATACAAGTAATGTTTCCACTTGCTTTGTGTATTTTCTGCATTATTAGATGGCTATCATAACCTTTTAAGTTGTGGAAGATAACTGGAATTTTGGTTTTATTTGGTTTGATTGCAAGTTTGAGATTACAGGATTTGTGTGCTGGTCCTCTATATTCTCCTGTGAAATGACAGTGGTCTTTTACTTTTGGGTTGTTTTTGTTATTTCCTATTTCTTGTTCGCATATCCAACATTTGGTGGCATTTTCATAGTCTTCAGTGTTTTGCTCTGTTAATGGTTCGGGGTGAGCAAAGATGTTATTGATATTGCTAACCTCACATTTTAAGTGATTCAAAAATACTTCAACAACATCTTTACCTCTGTAGATAACAGGTTTTTCAACTTGACCATCATATCTAACAACTTGATAACCGAATCCACACGCTTCGTGTTCGCTTGTTATTTCTGATTTGTCTCCTTTTTGTTCTGTTTTAGGTTTGATTATGCTTTCAAAGTCGGCATAAATGACATATGGAACAGGCATTTGATTTTGATGATTTTTAAACTTGATAGTACCGTTTGAGGGCATTTCTATTCGCATTGGAGATTTGTTGATGCCTTCACAGTCTTCTTTGTGTTTGATTAGTAGGTCTTCTCTTGTAAAACCGTGAAGACATCTATCACAGAAATGTGTTTTATCTTTGTGTTTATTGTTCTGATTGTAAAGTAATCTATTAAGGTTTTTAATAAAACAGTAGTGATATTTTGTTTCCTTTTGTGGTTTTTCATCTGGATTATAATTTTCATCTATTTCTCCTTCTTCATTATCATCAATTTCCTCTTCAACTTCTGTTATCAAAAGCAGGTTAATTCTTTCTTTATCATTTGATTGATTTGAAATATGATATGGAAATACAGTAAGTTTCTCTGTCTTTTTTGTGATTGTATATCCATAAACATTGATTGCTATATTGTTTTGTTTCTCAACTTTTGGTATTTGTGAGATTGGTGTGGGAAAGTCAATTCCTTCCATATTCAGATTAGGACATTTTGTATAACTATATACATTATTCAAGTGGTTTTTTGCTGGATATAGAGCAGATTTCAATGCCCATTCTAAACATTTATTATCATTGTTCTTCATATTAATTATTGCTTGTTTGTTTGCTATTACTTTTGGAAGAGGAATATATGAAGAACCTTTGAGTGGTTCATATTTTGCTATGTTGAGATAGAGTTTGATACAGTGGTCAATTTCTAAACCTGTTGCGGTATTTGTGAATTTTTCAATCCATGTTTGTAAATAAGCTGTTTGTTTGTTATAGTGTTCATCTAAATTATTTTCATTAAGAACTGCACATTGTTCTCCGTGTGATGCAGCGTTAACTTCTTTTCTTTCGCCATCAAGTTCATCTTTAAAGAATTTTAGAGATAATCCTATTGAAAATTTAATACCATTGTATTCTTTTATGTCTTTCCTGATTTGGTCTAAGATGATAGATTGTTTATCATTAAACAAAATATTTGGGTCTTTATATTTATGAGCATCTATTTCATACGCTTTGAAGTAATTGCATAATGGTTTATCAACCAGTTTCAGAGCATTTTTCTCTTCTTTAGTATCATCATCTATATCTTCATCATTAATTTTTTCACTTGTTTTAACAGCATTTTGTTGCTGTCGTTTTCTTATCTTTTTATCTCTACGTCTTTTGCGCAGATTATCTAATGTAGAAGTTTGTTGTGGTGCATCACTCTTCTGTTCTAAAGATTTAAGAGCTTTATCTAAAGCTTCATCACTAATTCTTCCTTCGCTGTGTAATTGTAATAGTCTCTGTACAGCACTCATGTTTCTTTTTCTTTTAACTAAAAAAATATTTTTTTAATATAAAATAAAAAATGAGTATAGAAACACAAAGTATGCAAAATAAATGTGCTATGTTGCCGTTAGGTTCAAATAAACCATGTAAAAACAAATCAGTAAAAAATTCTATCTATTGTAAAGCTCATAATCACATTATGAAACATAACAAAAGTAAAGTAGTGCAATGTCTACAATGTGGTAACGGTACTACAGCGAAATATCAAATTTGTGATAAATGTGGTGGAGAAAATGTCAGAAAAAAGCATGGATATATAGACAAAATAAAGCCTTGGAGGCAGGAAATTGCAAGATTGAATAGGATAGAGTGTTAGTTCTGCGGTAATACTGCAGAATAAAACGAAAATGGGGTCCTGATGAGTAGGATGGATTACGCGTAATCATCAATAAAAAGTCTCAACAAAATGGATTACATGTAATTGATATATAGACAAATATATCACCGATTACAGTGTAATCATCAATCGATTGTTTCAACGAACAGAGTTAGTGATAATACTGCAGAATATATGTGCAATATATATGTATTATGCTCAAATTGGTGATATATTCATTGTCCGTGCTGACGGACAACGAATATGTCGCCGTACCCCCACTATCTATATATATTCTTTTAAGCTCTGATTAGCCAGCCCTAATGGGGACATTAAACCTCAAATCAAACAAACAAACAAATAGTCCATTTTGCAATTCACGTGTTTCACGAGGCTGACACGCGTATGATAATCCATTTAAAATGGGTTAATGTGGTTAAGAGTTTTCTTGTAAATGCTTCATTTCTTCTGGATACATTTTCCAAGCGTCTCGAATTTAAACCATATCCAATTAACCCCATTCAAGACGGGAAAATTCCAAAGCCGGGCATTGGCAAACGGTGAAGGCCAAAATCATATGTCGTAGAACATGATGTCTGATCTGGACCTTCGCTGTTTGTTTAAAAAATGTTGTCATTTTCTAAATTCATTAAAAACTAGAACTGTCAGAGGATCTGACTATAGCCCCGCTATAGCCCTGTCAGAGGAGAAAGACTCATGAATTAAAGGTAAAGACTTGTGAGAGGGTTAAATCCCTAACAAGGTACCTACGCCTTATAGACTTTTCGCGTTATTAGATCTGAAAAACAGTCTAAGTTAAAAAATAGGTTTTGGATAATGAAAAAAGCACATACACATCTTCAGACCTATATGAAAACACCTGTTAAATTTCAAAAGGATTGACTAGAACTGTAAGAGGAGTTGCGATCACAAGGTAGCAACTCCCTATACATTTTAACATTAGTAGATCTCAAAAATTGTCTAAGTTAAAAAAGGTGAAAAAAGTGAAAAAAATTATTTAAGGATAATGAAAAAAGAATATGCAC
This sequence comes from Lucinisca nassula, assembly GCA_963580285.1. Lineage (NCBI taxonomy): Eukaryota > Metazoa > Mollusca > Bivalvia > Lucinida > Lucinidae > Lucinisca > Lucinisca nassula. Next base: position 64,259,046 of record OY757026.1, on the reverse strand, counting down.
ATCTTCAGACCTATATGAAAACACCTGTAAAGTTTCAAAAGGATTGACCTAGAACTGTAAGAGGAGTTGTGGTCACAAGGTAGCTACTCCCTATACATTTTAACATTAGTAGATCTCAAAAATTGTCTAAGTTAAAAAAGGTGAAATAAGTGAAAACAATTATTTAAGGATGATGAAAAAAGAATATGCACATCTTCAGACCTATATGAAAACACCTGTAAAGTTTCAAAAGGATTGACTTAGAACTGTAAGAGGAGTTGTGGTCACAAGGTAGCTACTCCCTATACATTTTAACATTAGTAGATCTCAAAAATTGTCTAAGTTAAAAAAGGTGAAATAAGTGAAAAAAATTATTTAAGGATAATGAAAAAAGAATATGCACATCTTCAGACCTATATGAAAGCACCTGTAAAGTTTCAAAAGGATTGACCTAGAACTGTAAGAGGCGTTGCGGTAACAAGGTACCCACTAATTAGTAGATCTCAAAAATTGTCTAAGTTAAAAAAGGTGAAATAAGTGAAAAAAACTATTTAAGGATAATGAAAAAAGAATATGCATATCTTCAGACCTATATGAAAACACCTGTAAAGTTTCAAAAGGATTGACCTAGAACTGTAAGAGGAGTTGCGGTAACAAGGTAGCTACTCCCTATACATTTTAACATTAATTAGTAGATCTCAAAAATTGTCTAAGTTAAAAAAGGTGAAATAAGTGAAAAAAATTATTTAAGGATAATAAAAAAAGAATATGCATATCTTCAGACCTATATGAAAACACCTGTAAAGTTTCAAAAGGATTGACCTAGAACTGTAAGAGGAGTTGCGGTAACAAGGTAGCTACTCCCTATACATTTTAACATTAATTAGTAGATCTCAAAAATTGTCTAAGTTAAAAAAGGTGAAATAAGTGAAAAAAATTATTTAAGGATAATGAAAAAAGAATATGCACATCTTCAGACCTATATGAAAACACCTGTAAAGTTTCAAAAGGATTAACCTAGAACTGTAAGAGGAGTTGCGGTAAAAAGGTACCCACTATCAAATATTACAGACAGACGGAATTCCGGACAAATTACAGACAGACAGACAGACGGAATTTCGGACAAGCCAAATCCAATATAGCCCCCACTTTTTCAAAGCGGGGCTATAATAAGCTAACAAGTACAAGATTCCTCCTGTTAAGTTGAAAATGGGTTAACCCTTAAGGGGAATGGGAACACCTTCAGGGGAGGCAACTCCTGCAAAAGTATTTTTGTCTCCCATGTCAATAGAGGTCAACTCTTAAAGGAAAGAATTTGCTCCTCAGGAGCAAATTCTTTCCTTTAAGAGCTGACCCCTTTTTCCATGGGAAAGAGCTTACAGATAAGCAAACAGGCAGTCCCAAAAGTTGTCTCCCTATAAAAAATGGTGGAAAAATCTGGCAGGTGTTCCCGTTCCCCTTAATATGCCAAAAAAGTACATCTAAGAGTGTTGTCTGTTCATGCCGTACATTTATTTCTTGCAAACTACATGTATTTTTAAATATTTTGCATAAAGGCAAACAGTGTGGACCCTGATCAGACTGCTTGCATAGAAGAACAGTTAGGACCCAGATCCTCAGCTCCTCTGATCTGGGTTCATACAGTTTGCAAAAATGACTTTCAAAGTTACCGGCAGACGACAAAGAAGACGACAATTGTTGTGATTGGCATCTTATGGGTTAAAATATATTGCAAACTGGCAAACAGTGTGGACCCTGATCAGACAGCTCCTAAAGGAGCAGTCTGATCTGGGTCTACACTGTTTGCAACAATGACTTTTATAGTAACCATCAGACGACAAAGCAGACGACAATGGTTGTGACTGGCATCTTATGGGTTAAAAGAACTGTGTGTGTGGACCCTGATCAAGCTGCTCCAAGAGGAGCTGTTTGAATTGGGTCCACACTCCACACTGTTTGCAAAAAATAAATTTTACAGTAACAAGCAGACGACAAAGCAGACGACAATTGTGGTGATTTGCATTTTATGGGAAGATGTTGCAGACAATCTGACGCTGGTATTCACGTGTACCAATTCATGATTTGTTTGTTTGTTTGATTTGAGGTTTAACGTTCCCGTCAACACAGTGAAGGTCATTTTGGAGACGTTGCTTCAAATTTTGTGGGACTTTTACCCAACATTGAGATGAAATGACATCTCAAGCCCTGCCGCCCAATGAAACCAATAGGGTTTATAAGCATGGACAGGCCGACTCGCACTGCTTTGCCTGGGCAGGCTTAGATCCTCTAAGCGGTTTACCAGTACTCGTGTGCGGGTCGGTTTCAGCTCTGCGTGGAAGCATCATGCAGCTGTAAATGAACAGCGAGTATGGACACTGATCAGACTGCTCCTAGAGTAGCTGTCTGATCTGGGTCTACACTGTTTGCAACAATTACTTTTACAGTAACCAGCAGACGACAAAGCAGACGACAATTGTGGTAATTTGGAATTTATGGAAAGATGTTGCAGACAATCTGGCGCTGGTATTCACGTGTACCAACATGAATCTCCAAATGAAACTTTAACCCATAAAATGCCAATCACGACTATTGTCGTCTGCTTTGCCGTCTGCCGCTTACCTTAAAAGTAATTTTTTGCAAACAGTGTGGACCCAGATCAGACTGCTCCTGTAGGAGCAGTCTGATCTGGGCCCACACTGTTTGCCTGTATGCAAAAATATTTTTAAAATGTTAAATTGTGAGAGGATCCTAGAATATGCCCTGGCTTTTGACCTGCTTCTTGGAAACACATGTTTCAAGAAACGTGAAAGTCATCTTATCACATACAAGTCAGGAAGCGCAGCGACGCAGATAGATTTCATCCTTTACCGCAGGACAATGCGCAAACTTGTCACAGATGTGAAAGTGATCCCTGGAGAGGAAGTAGCCCTGCAACATCAGCTACTCATATGCGACATGAGGATTGATGTGCCACCAAAACCCAAGCGCAAGTTCACCCCCAGACTAAAAGTTTGGAAGCTGAAAGAATCTCAGACAAGAAATCATTTCCAGGAGGTTTTCAGCCAGCATGTGAGTGCTTCGGCAGGTGTAGCAGATGCTACCACTGAGGATATATGGAACAGCATCAAGACCGGTCTGCTCAAGACAACTGAAGAGGTGTGTGGCACAACTCGGCCCCACCGCTGGCGTCGCGAAACCTGGTGGTGGAATGAGGATGTTAATAAGGTCATAGCAGCCAAACGGCAAGCCTTTAAAGCTTGGAAGACTGGTAAGGGCACCCGTGCATCATATCTTGCGGCCAAACGCATAGCCAGACGTGCGGTGCACCATGCTCGCCAAGAAGCTGAGAAGGAGATCTACAAGAATATTGACCCTAAGTCCTCAGAAGTATACCGCCTTGCTAACCAGATGAGAAGAGAGAATGCTGATGTTGTAGGTGACAAACCAGTAAAGAATGATGCAGGGGAGATGTCAATGAGTGATGACTCAAAGCAGAGGGCCTGGTTAGAACACTACCAAAGGCTACTCAATGTTGAGTTCGACTGGGACCCAGACCACCTGTCTGATGAGCCACCAGTGGAAGGGCCACCCATCCCAATCACTATTGATATGGTTAAGAAGGCTATCTCTCAGATGAAGACTGGCAAAGCACCTGGTCCCTCTGGCATAGTGGTGGAGATGATAAGAGCTGCAGGTGATGCGGGTGCCTCGATGATCCGTGACCTTGCAGCTGCAATCATCCGTGATGGGAAGGTACCCTCTGACTGGGAACAGAGTTTCATTGTCTGTCTCTACAAGGGCAAGGGCGATGCATTGGAACGGGGCAACTACCGTGGTCTCAAGCTGACAGAACAGGTCATGAAAGTCCTGGAGAGGATTGTGGATGGCCTCATTAGGCAGTTGGTGTCCATCGACGATTCCCAGTTTGGCTTCGTCCCAGGAAGAGGCACAACAGATGCAATTTTTGTTGTCCGACAGCTGCAAGAGAAGTATCTGGCGGCCAACAAGAGACTCTACATGGCTTTTGTAGACCTGGAGAAGGCATTTGATCGAGTGCCTCGGAAAGTCATCTGGTGGGCACTAAGAAAACTTGGAGTGGACGAGTGGATTGTGAAACTGGTCCAAGGGATGTACGCAAATGCTCGGAGCCGTGTCCGCGTTGGTGATGGTTACAGTGAAGAATTCGAGGTGAAGGTGGGTGTTCATCAAGGCTCTGTTCTCAGCCCACTGCTTTTCATCATTGTGCTTGAAGCCTTGTCATGCGAGTTCCGCTCTGGAGTCCCCTGGGAGGACCTGTATGCTGATGACCTTGTCATCATAGCTGAATCCCTTGAGGAATGTGTCAGGAGGCTCATAACCTGGAAAGAGGCAATGGAGGCGAAAGGGCTGAGAGTGAATGCAGGAAAGACAAAGATCATGATCTGTGGTACAGGTCTGGATCTCTTGCAGAGTACAGGCCAGTTCCCATGCGCTGTATGTCGCACTGGAGTTGGCAGCAACAGTATCTTTTGTAATGGCTGCAAGTTCTGGGTGCACAAGAAATGCAGTGGGCTCAAACGCTTGATAGAGGACCCTGAGTACAGGTGTACACGGTGCCAAGGAACTGCACGCCCCTTAGATGGCAGACCACAGAGGGAAGTTCAAGTCGGATCAGACAAGCTGGAGGTTGTAGCTTCCTTCTGCTACCTAGGTGATATGCTCTCTGCAGGGGGTGGTTGCGACCTTTCAACTACATCACGTGTGAAAACAGCCTGGAAGAAATTCAAGGAGTTGCTACCAGTTCTCTCTTCCCGCCATCTCTCGTTCAAGACACGTGGCCATGTGTATAGCTCTTGTGTGCGGAGCGCAATGCTCCATGCCAGTGAGACATGGCCATTGACAAAGCCAAACCTCCAACGTCTACAGCGAAATGACAGGGCAATGATCAGACAGATCTGCAATGTCAAGCCACAGGACACTGTCACCATCAGGTCCAGTGAGTTACTGGAGCGTCTTGGCATTGAGGACCTGGACCTCATCCTGAAAGAGAGAAGACTTCGCTGGTATGGACATGTGGAACGCTCCAACGGTGCAATCAAGACTGCCTGTGACATACAGGTAAGTGGAAAGCGGGGGCCAGGAAGGCCCAAGATGACATGGAAGCAGCTAACAGAAAGAGATTGCAGAGAATGGAAGCTCTCTGCTATCGATCCTCATGATAGACAAGCCTGGAGATCTGGTGTAAGATCTGCCATGCGTGCAGCAAGCCAGCTACCTGGAAGGGGGCCCACTTATGTGGACGTTGCCCCTGTACCTGCACGTTAATCAAAAATCCGTTGATGATGATGATGATGAAATTTGCAAAAATAATTCAGCAGACGGCAGAAGCAGATGACATTTTCGGATGTAGACTTTCTCGGCGTGTGCCTCAGGTTAGCCGTGTAATGAACACCCCTGTAAACCACATTTTTATATAGAGAAAAATAGAGTTATAGATTATTTTCATGATTTTTGCTCAAACACAGAGATTGTGGGTAGGTTAGAACCACCTCAGGGAGCACTAAGATTGTGGGTTCTCGTTAGAACTGCAATGAGGCACTTCCAAAGAGACTCCACTATGATTGGGTTCAAATTAAGATGAAATCTGACACATTTTTCATCTGAAAAATTTAGTTCTGGAGAAAAGAAAGAAATAATTTTATCATATAGGTGTGTAATGGGTAGAAAACCTGTATTTCCAAAAACATTAACCAGTAATAGATGTGAAAAAAAATAGCATAAACAGGCTCAAAGCTCACCTAGGAGACAAAATGGAATCTTTTGCACCTCATAGTTTATGCTCTAGTTCACTTTTCGCAAATAGTTCAACCATTTTCTAAATACTTCTAAAAAAAATAACTAAATTTGACATCCCAACCTGGGGTTGGTAACTCGAAGCTCTCTTAAGGCTTACGACGACCTTAAGTATATCTTAATCACTTCGTAGCGAATAGTGTGAGTAACTCGAAAGTACCGTAATTTATGGAGACAACTTAACCATATCGTAAAGTTACGAACAACTCAGCCATGTCGTAACCTCACCTTAACTAATGCGAAAGAAACAGACACTACATAGAGGCATAAGAAAAGAAGTTGTACATCTATCTACTTTTTTTCTCGGCACACAGGGTTTGTTTTAGTAATGATATGCGATACATGTATTGTATGGTATTATATTAAGGCAGATATGTGCTATACATGTATTTAGCAGAATAACCTGTATAAAAATACATGTAAACAAAGATCTATACATCTCCGATGATTTGTTTGTTTGATTTGAGGTTTAACGTCCCCGTCAACACTGTAAAGGTCAATTTGGAGACTTTGCTTCGAATTTTGTGGGACTTTTACCCGACACTGAGATGAAATGACATCTCAAGCCCTGCCGCCCAATGAAATCAATAGGGTTTATAAGCATGTCGGGCCGACTCGCACCGCTTTGCCTGGTCAGGCTTAGATCCTCTAAGCGGTTTACCAGTACTCGTGTGCGGTCGGTTTCAGCTCTGCATGGAAGCATCATGCAGCCCATTTATTTTTTCAAGCCCCGATGGGCAGGGGCCGACAGATCCGATAAACATGTATATATGTAGTTCATAATTATAATGTACAAGCTGTTTATTTGTGAGTGTAATAGTCGTGTCAACAAAGGAAGAAAAGAAGAAGAAACAAGAGGACCAAGCTAGCTTGGTCCTGTATCGCTCACCTGAGCTAACAGATTCAAAGTTTAAGGAAGTGCCTGACTTCCTTGTTTGTAAGTTTCATGAAGATCCGTTCAAAACTAAAGGGGCAGCAGTGATGACAATGTCGAAAATAGGCATTTTCAGCAATCAAAGGCACGTCACTCTATGATAAATGTGCCGACTTGGCCGGTATTCGAACTCACCTGAGGTTTTATTCCCAGCCACCTTACATGTAAGTTTCAAAAAGATCCGATCAGACTTGGCCAGTATTCAAACTCATCCAAGATTTTATTCCCAGCCACCTCACATATAAGTTTCAGAAAGATCCGATCAAAACTGTAGGGGCTACGGTGATGACAAGGTCAAAATTTGGCATTTTTAGCAATCAAAGGGATGTTACTCTATAATAAATGAGCCGACTTGACCAGTTTTCGAACTCGTCTGAGGTTTCATCCCCAGCCACCTTACATATAAGTTTCAGAAAAATCCGATCAAAACTGAAGGGGCTACGGTAATGACAAGGTCAAAAATCAACATTTTCAGCCATCAAGGGGACATAACTCTACGATAAATGGGCTGACTTGGCCTGTTTTCGAACTCATCCAAGATTTTATCCCCAGCCACCTTACATATAAGTTTCAGAAAGATCCGACCAAAACTGAAGTGGCTATGGTGCTGACAAGGTCAAAAATCGGCATTTTCAGCAATCAAAGGGACGTAAATCAATGATAAATGGGCCAACTTGGCCGGTATTCAAACTCATCCTAGGTTTTATCTCCAGTCACCTTACATATAGGTTTCAGAAAGATTCGATCAAAACTGAAGGGGCTACGGTGATGACAAGGTAAAAAATTGACATTTTCAGCCATCAAAGGGACATAACTATATAGTTAATGGGGCAACTGGGCCGGTTTTCGAACTCATCCGAGGTTTTATCCCCAGCCACCTTACATATAAGTTTCAGAAAGATCCGATCAAAACTGAAGGGGCTACAGTGTTGACAAGGTCAAAAATCAACATTTTCAGCAATCAAAGGGACCTAACTCTATGATAAATAGGCCACCTTTGCCCGTATGTGAACTCATCTGAGGCTTTATCCCCAGCCACCTTGCATATAAGTTTCAGAAAGATCCGATCAAAACTGAAAGGGCTACGGTGATGACAAGGTCAAAAATCGGCTTTTCAACAATCAAAGGGACGTTACTCTGTGATAAATGGACCAACTTGGCTGGTTTTCGAACTCATCCGAGATTTTATCCCCAGCCACTTTACATATAAGTTTCAGAAAGATTCGATCAAAACTGAAAGGGCTACAGTGATGACAAGGTCAAAAATCAGCATTTTCAGCAATCAAAGGGACGTTACTCTATGATAAAAGGGCCGACTTGGTCGGTTTTCGAACTCATCCAAGATTTTATCCACAGCCACCTTACATATAAGTTTCAGAAAGATCCGATCAAAACTGAAGGGGCTACGGTGATGACCAGGTAAAAAAACGGCATTTTCAGCAATCAAAGGGACGTAACTCTATGATAAATCGGCGAACTTGGCCGGTTTTCGAACTCATCCGAGGTTTTATCTCCAGCCACATTACATTAAAGTTTTAGAAAGATCCGATCAAAACTAAAGGGGCTACGGTGATGACAAGGTCGAAAATGGGCATTTTCAGCAATCAAAGGGACGTAACTCTATGATAAATGGGCCGTCTTGGCCGGTTTTCGAACTCATCCGAGTTTTTATCCCCAGTCACCTTACATATAAGTTTCAGAAAGATTCGATCAAAACTGAATGGGCTACAGTGATGACAAGGTCAAAAATCAGCATTTCAGCAATCAAAGGGACGTTACTCTATGATAAAAGGGCCGACTTGGTCGGTTTTCGAACTCATCCAAGATTTTATCCACAGCCACCTTACATATAAGTTTCAGAAAGATCCGATCAAAACTGAAGGGGCTACGGTGATGACAAGGTAAAAAATCGGCATTTTCAGCAATCAAAGGGACGTAACTCTACGATAAATCGGCGAACTTGGCCGGTTTTCGAACTCATCCGAGGTTTTATCTCCAGCCACATTACATTAAAGTTTTAGAAAGATCCGATCAAAACTAAAGGGGCTACGGTGATGACAAGGTCGAAAATGGGCATTTTCAGCAATCAAAGGGACGTAACTCTATGATAAATGGGCCGTCTTGGCCGGTTTTCGAACTCATCCGAGTTTTTAACCCCAGTCACCTTACATATAAGTTTCAGAAAGATCCGATCAAAACTGAAGGCGCTACGGTGATGACAAGCATTTTCCCATAGTAAGTCTAGCGGACCTTGTGGTTGCCATAGGAACCAAAGTTTTAGAGCGATTTCAAAAAAAAGTTAATGTCATCAATGCCCCACCAGAGGCATGCTACAGATGAGAAATGATTGGGATCAGCCTGCAGGATACAGAGATATAGCTGCTCAAAAGTGTGGACGGACGGACGACGGACGGACGGACGACGGACGACGGACGACAGAGGACCCACTATACTATAAGCTCCCCTGGAGCCTTCGGCCCAGGTGAGCTAAAAAAAAAGAAATAAGGTAAAAGATAGTATAGCCTGTACAATAAGTGCACTTACTGACCACAATCGTCTTGTTTTTGAGAAATAGCGGTAATGTGCTCACTTCCTATTTCTACATCCTATTCCTATTTTTCGTGCACAAGTAAGTTTTCATGTAATGATGGCGATCAGAAAAGTTTCTCAATGGACCAGGAGATTCCTCGCGTGGGAATTATGTTATTCAAAACCTTCCTCGAGACACCATGTTTTAATCCCATATTGTGTTTCACACATGGGGGAGGTGGGGGGGGGGGGGGGGCGTATAATACAGATAAAATATTGTAATGGTTGGGTGGGAAAGCAAACATGTGTTACCATGAAGAAGTTTCTATATTGTACGCCCTGTCCTGAGGACTGCTGTACTGGAACCGCAGATCAGCCTATGCATTTGAAGGTTCGGTTGTATACACGATTCACCAAAGCAAAGATCCGCACCCACTGGGGGCTGCATGACAACTCTGCAGAAAAGCTGTCAGTAGCTGAACATGACTGATATAGTGTTGACTGGGACTTAAATCTCAAAACAACGACAAACCATGCAAACAATCAATATTCTCATCGGCAAGATACGTGTTTCTTATTCTTCCTGTGTATAGTTTGGTTTTCGTTTCTTTTTGCAATTTTTGTCTCTGCCATTTTTGAAAGATATATATTTTTGGCTGTTGCACAATTTGTTTAAGACACTTTCAAGTAATTGATGCTAATATGAGCTCAGGCATGGCAAATCAGGAGGAAATGTAGAGAAGGGGTCGCCAGCTGTGTCAATGTTTCTCATCCCATAGTTTATTTAGAACCTTGCCTATTATGATACCGCTACCCAAGCCTTTATTTTTTGGCAGAAAAGGCTCCAACAAGGCTGCCTTGTTGTTAAACAAACCCAGGTATAATCATTTATAGTAAGATGTTAAGCGTTATTTTATTTTGCTATGCCCTGGCTTACAAAAGTTTCCGAAGCGCTTTGCACGAGATTAAAAATTACACAGGTAAATCGTAAGTGGTAAGATGGTCGTAACGTTATGGAAACGATACGACAGGTTTTCAGTTACCCGCATAACGAGACCATAAATTTTACGGTGGTCACCTTAAGTATGTCTTAAGTACATCTTAAGTTGATATATTTACGATGGCTTCGAGTTACCAACCCCAGTGCTCGATCAGCAATATACATGTACAATGAGGACGGTTCTATTTAGCTGAAAATGGGTTAACCCTTATAGCCCATTGTATACTAGTGGACTCTGCCATCGCTGTATGTTGGACAAGTCCATTTGTCATATAAGGGGTGTCAGGCCTATTATTTTGTTTTTATTCTTTTTTTGATAGAAAATTCTATTTCCAAATAGTGCATGCCCTGATCAGACGCCGCATTCTGCGGCTGTCTGATCTGGGCTTGCACTGTTTGCCAAGGTACCCTTTTAGGGGTTTCCCAGCATGCAATGGGTTAAGAAGATGTCAATCACAAAAACTGTCGTCTGCTGGTTACTTCAAAAGTCATTGTTGCAAACAGTGTGGATCCCGATCAGACTGCTCCTTGAGGAGCAGTCTGATCAGGATCCACACAGATTGCCTGTATGCAAAAATGTTTGAAAAGTTTGCAAGAAGAAGAAGCAGACGACATAAACAGGCGACATTTTCAGATGCATTTTTTCTTGGCATCTTAATGAGGCAAAACATGATATCAATTAGAAACCTAATATAATCTATTATGCTTCCTCATGATGGCTGCAGAACTTTCAAAATCATTCAATAGCATGTGCATATCATGCAATTTGACATATCTGGGCATCATTAGCCCAGTGACCTATATATGCAGGTCACTGGTAAGCCAAGAAGCCTCCGTGGTGCAGTGGTTACGCTACTCGCCTTGTAAACCAGGGATCGCAGGATCGATCCCGGGCTTCTCCAGACTTTCGGATGAGTCTTTAAACCGAGGTCCCGTCTCCGCATGACCTTAGCTGTTGGTGGGACGTAAAACTAAAACTCACTCACTCACTCACTGGTAAGCGTCATCATGAAAACATGCCTCTTCAAATATACTGAACAAGAAATCCGCCAAAGGCTATGTCGCACATGTGGGGTCGCAAAGTCACCAAACCATGACATCTAGGCCAAGGCCAAACATAGATGCTTGCATAAAAGTTGCCATTATTCAATGCAGGCTTGCACTACATATCATTAATTAAGATGTAATAATTCTTGAGAAATGAACTTAACCATTAGGGTGAACGCTAGGGTGGTTGCAATATTTTACAAAGTCAGGGAACCATAAAATGTAGGTCAAGGCCAAATATGGATGCTTGCATTTAAGTTTCCATCTCCAGATACAAGTTTGTACCAAGTATCATTAATGAAGCTCTTAAAGTTCTTGAGAAATTAACTTGATCATTTGGGTGAACGCTAGGGTGGTCACAATATTTTACAAAGTCAGTGAACCATAAAATGTAGGACAAGTCAAATATGGATGCTTGCATTTAACTTGCCACCTCCAAATACAAGTTTGTACCAAGTATTATTAATGAAGCTCTTATCCCGTCTCTAAAAATGCCATGCCATTTCTTGATTTTCCGCAGAATCCACGGATTTCTATAAAATTTGCCATGGAATTTTCAAAAACAGGCTGATTTTCCATGGAATTCCACGGAATTAGCAGGTGGCAGTTTCTCTATCTTTTTCTTTACCACTGATGCCAATAATTTTCTACGGAAACAAGGAAATTATTGACAACTTTCCGCGGATTTATGAAGTACTGTAGATGCTGCGGAAAGTTGAACTTAGTCAATTCTGAAGACAGAAAAATGATGGAAAAATAAATTAATGATAGCCAATTGCAGGGACAGAAATTGGCGGCACTTGCAAATTTTAAGACCAGATGAGAACATAGATTATATAACCAACTCCCAGCAGAATTTGTTGTCATAGATACAAGATGGTATCTGTTATAACTGAAATCTCTTTATTGCTTTGGAAACAAAAATTTTAGCCTTTATAGCATCTGTAAGGAAGCAGACAGGCAGTATAAGACATAATTGTGAATTTAAATTGTGGAATAGACATACATGTGCTAGTTTTTTGTGTTTTACACGTAAATGGAATATTCTAAAAGACATATTAAATGTAGTGCATGGCAGGGCTCGAGAAACTGAAGAATCCAAATCGGTCCAGCCAGATTTCGCCAAAAAAATACGGAAATTGCCGATCGGATTCGGTAATTTCCGTAAACGTCCTTGGTGATTTGCAATTTCGAAATGTGTTATTAGGGTATCGAATGACATACCAATGTTGCAGCTTACACTTCAACGGATATGAGCACCAGTTTCTCGATTCTAAACAGCAATTATTGCTCACATCGTTTATATTTCATCTACTTTCATTTTCTACGCCAGATTTCATCTACTTTCATTTTCCCAATATCCGGGTCACTCAGAACCTGAAAACCGCTAAAGGGTAACAACCAACGTGGTGCAGTCAAAGACCAGTTCGATGGTCATTATTTTTTTTCCCTTTTTAAAACCTTTAAATTATTTCTCTTATTTCACGCATTTTATTTTGCCTAAATTGCTTTGCTTATAAACGGCGACCGATATTGCAGCCACGTGGTCGGAAAATTACATCATACGGTTTTTGTTTACACAGTACACATTAATGCAGTCAAGGACGTAAAACAAACACCTGTTTTATGTCATTGATTTTAATAGAGCGTATTTTTAAAAAAATCATTTTGAACGGGTTAAAAAAATCGAAAAAACATTTCTTTACTCTCGAACCAAAACATGGCCGAACTAGTGTCTTTGAAAATCTTACATGGCCGAACCGAGTTTTAAAGAATATAAATACATATTTCAAGATTACACAAGCCTGAAACAAATCGCTTTGTCTACAAATGGCGATCGATATTGAAGCCATGTGATCAGAAAATCACGCCATGCGGTTTCACTTTAATTCATTCAAGGGCATAATACACACGTGGTTTATGTTATTGGTTTCAATGGAGCATATTTCTTAAATAAAAATATCGTTTAGAATGGGTGAAAAAAGGCATTTTATCTCAAGGCAATGTTCAGACATGACAGGTGTGTATTGAAAATTGCGCCCAATGAAAAAAACAAAAGCAAAACAATTTTATATTCAAATACCCGTTCTATAGTAAGCCATAATTTAATGACGTGTGTAATCAATCTAGAGTATGTCGTGCATTGATTGACCTAATTTTCTCACCTTGCCAGCTTGCCGATAACGCCTTGGGCCAGTGTTCACGGTTTAATAATTTTGACACACGGATCAAGTTTCGATGCGATAAGATCAAAGAACCCGACGTGGACTTGTCCGATTTTCACCTAGTTAGATAATAAACCGGTCTAACACCTTGTGCTGTAGGCGTTTTTGCATACATGCTTTGATTATCAGTGGCAAACTGTCAGCTTGTTTTTACAGCATAATGATTTAGCGGAAATTATCGAACCGATTTTTTTAAAAATGTTAAAGAATCATGGACCGATTTTTTAACCTTCTTTTGAAGTCAAAATCGGTTTATGGAAGCCAAATTCGGTCCGGAACCGGAAAACCGGCATTTTCTCGAGCCCTGGTGCATGGAAATGCCATGACAGATCTTAGTTGTTCGAACATAAGGTTGGTGGTCACTTTCACTATTTCTGTATATTATAAGCAAGTTTTAAAGTTGAATAACATATACTGTTGTAAAGGTTCTTGGTTTTGGGGCAGAGATACCTTGATCTATTTTATGTCAAGGTCAAATTTGGTCACATAGGCTCTGTGTTTTTCAAACACCAGGTGTTGCAGCCTGTGATCTGTAAATTGGTAGATGCAGATAGCTAAATGAGTACTTGCAACATGTACATGAGTATTTAAGGTCTTGACCTTAGCACAAGGTCATTCAGATATGAAAACTGTAAACTTTTTCCTCAGAAACTTCTGGGTAATTTGTAACCAAATTTCATATATTATGAAAACTTAGATATCATGATAAAATGTCTGTGAAGTTAACACCCTCAAAACCCCAATTTATATAAAGAACATTGGGGTATACAGGGATATACATTATTTATCTTATTTATGCTTCAAGACACAGGTTGTGGGTACTCATTAGAACTGTTTCAATGGGGCAGTTCTAACCAGCACCACAACCTATGTTTGCAGTATAAATAAGAAAAATGTCGCAGATTTTCATCAGAAAAGTACCTGTTTTGGAGATGTGAAAAGTGCAGTTTGTTGCACAGTCATGTTATCAAAATGGAGACTAAAGCCAAGACCTAGACCAGAACTGAAATAAACTGGTCAGCACAAGAACATTATTTGAACTTGGGCTTCAAGCATTACAAGGGATTTTATGGAAATCTGCGGCTTTCTCCGGAAAACGATGGATTTTGGCGGTATGTTTCTATGGATTCAGTCCGAATATCCATAGAATCCATAGAAATACCATGAAATTCTACGGAATCTGTATAAATCTGCAGAATTCTACCAGTTCCGTAAAATCCATGGATTCCACGGAAATTGATGGCATTTGGTGGCACATTTCTGTAGAATGCTGCGGATTTTTTTACATCATTTCATCTCCACTATTTTGCCACTAGTTTTCATGGAATTCCACGGATTTACTAAAGAATTCCATCCGAATACTCCGTGGAACTAATTACATGGAATTCCGCCAATATCCACGGCATATCTAGAGACGGGATAGTTCTTGAGAAATTAACTTGACCAATTGGGTGAACACTAGGATGATCGCAATATTTTACAAAGTTAGTGGCACATTTCCGTAGAATGCTGCGGATTTTTTACATCATTTCATCTCCACTATTTTGCCGCCAGTTTTCATGGAATTCCACGGATTTACTAAAAAATTCCATCAGAATACTCTGTGGAACTAATTCCACCAATATCCACGGCATATCTAGAGACGGGATAGTTCTTGAGAAATTAACTTGACCAATTGGGTGAATGCTAGGGTGGTGGCAATATTTTACAAACTCAGTGAACCATGAAATGTAGGTCAAGGTGAAATATGGATGTTTGCATTTAAGTTGCCATCCCGAAATATAAGTTTGTACCAAGTATCATTAATGAAGCTCTTATGGTTCCTAAGAAATTAACTTGACCAGTAGGGTGAACACTAGGGTGGTCGCAATATTTTACAAAGTCAGTGAACCATGAAACTTAGGTCAAGGTCAAATATGGATGCTTGCATTGAAGTTGCCATCCACAGATTCAAATTTGTACCAAATATCATTAAAGAAGCTCTAATAGTTCTTGAGAAATAAACTTGACCATAAGGGTGAACGCTAGGGTAGTCGCAATATTTTACAATGTCAGTGAACCATGAAATGTAGGTCAAGGTCAAATATGGATGCTTGCATGTAAGTTGTCATCCCCAGACACAAGTTTGTACCAAGTATCATTAATGAAGCTCTTATAATTCTTGAGAAATAAACTTGACCATTAGGGTGAAAGCTAGGGTGGTCGCAAATATTGACGCCTTGACAAACGGACAGACAAATGAATGAACGGATGAACGAATGGACGGAAAACTGTGCGTCTATATTGCGCCATGCTAATAGCAGGCTTGACAACAATCAACCAACCAGTACTATCTGATATATGTGCTATGCTTTTCAATGATGGCAGTGAAAATACATGTATTGGCACTGACCATAACATTAACGGTTTTAATAGTCCTAATAAAATATTCTTCCAAGTTTTATGATTTTAATCTCTTTAAAGCCTTGAAATAAAAGACAATGATTGCATAAGAATTATAATTTAATCGATCATTTTGTACCAAATGGAATCTTCCACCTTGTATAAAGCACATGTCCATTTCAAAATTTAGGGGTGTCAGGTTGTGTTTTTTTTTTCAAAATTTGTTTGGAAAAAGGCTGAATTTTTTGCAAACTGTGTAGGCCCTGATCAGACCCTGCATTGTGCGGTGTCTGATCTGGGCCTGCACTGTTTGCCGGGGTACCCATTTTGGGGTTTCCTGTACAAAAGGGGTTAATAAATTCTTCAAGAACCAAACATGTAGAACATTTCCTGCATGACTTTTTGCAGCTATATATAGTGTCTTCTTGAAATGCAGACAAAAATCCCATTGTATGTGCATTGTGGGAAACCCCTAAAGGGGTACCTTGGCAAACAGTGCAGGCTCGGATCAGCACTCCATAACGCGGCATCTGATCAGGGCTTGCACTATTTTCTAACAGAATTTTCTGTCAAAAATAGAATAAATACAAAAATATAGGCCTGACACCCCAAATATGACAAATGGTCTTGTCCAGCATACATGTATAGCAATGGAAGAGTCCACTAGTATACAATGGGTTAATTTTGCAACACCCATTTTCAACAATTAACCAATCAAATTACTTGATGCAATTTAGTCCTTAACCCTTGTCCTGCTGAATATTCATATATGCCACACCTACTACTGATTATCAACCAATCAGATTACCTGTAGCAAATTATTACAACAAATTCACAATCTCAATGACAAACAATGTAGATCCTGATCAGATGGCTTCTTCAGAAGCCATCTGATCTGGATCTACATTGTTTCAAAGAAAAAGCATATCTGGGCTCAGCAGAACAAGGGTTAAAAGTCACCAACTGAATGACAAAACAGTGAAGATCCAGATCAGATCCAGAAACCATCTGATCCAGATTTGCACAGTTTGGAAAGGTAGAATATATATAGAGGCGGTAGAACAGCAAAAAGAAGTTCTTTTACTGTGACCAACAGGACCCCACCCATCGGGGCTAGGGGAAATAGACTGGGCTGCATTATGCTTCTGCACAGAGCTGAAACCAACCGCAAATGGGTACTTAAGACTTGAGAAGCCTGCCCAGGCAAAGTGGTGCAAGTTGGACTTGCCATGCATAAATTCTTTTAATTGTACTGGTTTCACTGGGAGAAGTCAAAATATATACAACAGATATAAAATTTCCCACAAGACTGGAAGCAATGTCTCCAAAATGACCTAAACAGTGTTGACAGGGTCACAAATCATCAACACAAACAAAACAACATGTACTTGAAATTTGCATATTGTCAGGGGCCCAGGGCTACTCATATTTTTTTCAGTAAATATATTGTTTAAAGTCTTTACCCTTATCTTGTTGAATATTAATTAAAGCCACACCAATTTCTGTCTATCAACCAATCAAATTACATGATGTAATTTATTGCTACAAATTCATAAACTGAATGCCAAACAGTGTAGATCCTGATCAGATGGCTTCTTCAGAAGCCATCTGATCTGGATCTACACTGTTTGCAAAGATAGGGGTTGTCGTGAACAGCAAGATAAGGGTTAACAGTATGTTAGCTAACAGCATTGTTAGTTTTGCAAAATATAGGCACTGGGTCCCTTTTTTTCTATATCTTATGCAAGACATGGATCTAAAAGTGCCTTTTTTCTGATGATAATTTGCAAAATTTTCTTATTTTAGCTTCAAACATAGATTGAAGGTACATGTTCTTGTTATAACTGCCTTATTGAGGCAGTGCTAACAAGTACCCACAATCTATTTGCCTCATTGAGGCAGTTCTACCCACAATTGGGCAGTTCCCACAATATATGTTTCTGAGAAAGAATGAGGGACATAAATAATACCCTTGTAAAACTCCTTTTGCTCTATATGTTTGTTTGTTTGATTTGAGGTTTAACGTCCCCGTCAACACTGTAAAGGTCATTTTGGAGACGTTGCTTCCAATTTTGTGGGTTTTTTACCCGACATTGAGATGAAATGACATCTCAAGCCCTGTCGCTCAATGAAACCAATAGGGTTTATTAGCATGGACGGTCCGCCTCGCACCGCTGTTCTTGGACAGGCTCAAACATAGATTGAGGTATATGTTCTTGTTACATAGATTGAGGTATATGTTCTTGTTACAACTGCCTTATTGAGGCAGTTCTAACAAGTACCCCCAATCTTTGTTGCCTCACTGAGGCAGTTCTACCCACAATTGGGCAGTTCCCACAATATATGTTTCTGAGAAAGAATGAGGGACATAAAATATACCCTTGTAAAACTCCTTTTGCTTTATAATGAGGTGAGGGTAATAAGGGTACTACACAGACTTGATCTCAGCAGCTGTCATTTCATCAACAAGTGTAATGAATACCCCTCAGCCTGTAAATATGTTCTATAAAGGGTAAACCCCACTTTAGGTAGAGAAAACTGGAGTTATGGGGGTATACATAATTTTTCTAATTTCTGCTCCAAGACATAGGTTGTGGGTACTAGTTAGAACCACCTCAATGAGACGGTTCTAATGAGCACCCACAACCTATGTTTGGAGTATAAATAAGAAAAATATCTCGGATTTTCATCAGAAAAGTAGCCATTTTGGAGTGTGTAAAAATGCACTATGTCGCATGGGTGTGTTTTCGTAATGAGCAGCTGTCATCACATCAACAAGTGTTAAGAATACCCTTGTAAACCCAACCTTAGAGAAAGTAGGGTTTACATGGAAACAAATTATTTCCTTCTTTTGCTAAAAAAAAAATAGTTTGTGGGTGCTCGTTAGAACTGCCTCAATAACATGGTTCTAACAACCGCCCACAATCTACGGCTGAAGCAGAATATAGAAAAATATGAAGAAAATGGATGGTCAGAAGAAAAAATATCGAAGAAAGTCACTACGCTCCACATGTGTGTATAATAGCCCCCGCCCATCGGGGCTTGAAGAAATATATGGGCTGCATGATGCTTCCAAGCAGAGCTGAATCCGACCCGCACACGAGTACTAGTAAATCGCTTAGAGGATCTAAGCCTGCCCAGGCAAAGCGGTGTGCACGAGTCGGACTGTCCATGCTTATAAACCCTATTTGTTTCATTGGGCGACAGGGCTTGAGATGTCATTTCATCTCAATGTCGGGTAAAAGTCCCACAAAATTGGAAGCTAGGTCTCCAAAATGACCTTTACAGTGTTGAGGGAGATGTTAAACCTCAAATCAAACAAACAAACATGTGTATAATGGGATTTTTTTTGGGGGGGTGGGGGTTGGGTTTTATGGCCCTTTCAAGATTATTTCACTCATATCGAGCCGATCGTTAATCAGAGGCGGGCGAAAACCGGAGTACCCGGAGAAAAACCACCTGACCTTCCGTTGCAGAACTTGGCGTCTCACACGTGGCCCGAGCGAGGCTCGAACCTACGGCGGTGAGAGACCTAATGACTAAGAGTCAGCGCTCTTATCCACTAAGCCACGGAGGCCCGTTGTATAATGGGATTCAAAGTCAGGTTGTCATGTTTATAACGCATTATGTTAACCAGATATTGGTAGATAGTGCAGGCTCAGTTCAGATGCCACAGAATGCAGCGCCTTATCAGGGCCTTCCCCTTTTGCGAAAAAAAAAGGTCAGCCATGTTCTAAGTATTTTTTTCATAATTTACACAACACCCCTAAATTTCAACATGGACTCCTGTTATATACATGTACATGTATAAGGCAGACGTTTTCATTCAGTACAAAATGGATTAAATATATCTGAAAACTTACCTCTGAATTAAGACTCTCTGATGCAACACTTCCTGGTAGAGATGCAACTTCTGATTCAGTTTCTTTAACATCATGACTAGTTTCACTCTGAGCATCAGTTTCCAATGTAAAATGCACAGAGTTCCCTCCCTCTAAAATGCCATCAGAGTTTTTTCCCTTTGCAGCAGCAACATTGGAGTGGTCAGGCTTGTTCTTTAATGATTCAATGTAATCACCTCCAATATACTCTTTTTGATGACCTTCTGACCTGAAACTATCAGCTCGGCATTTTTCATCTCTATTATCAACAGTATGTTTGTCGCTTTTCAAAACACTGTTCAATGAATTGCCTCTTCTTACTGTAGGTTTGTTTGCTGCTGATGAATCAGTATTGTCTTTATTTTCAGATTCTCTTATCAAAGAAACAAGACTTGCTTTTTTCGATATAAGTGACCTTGGTCTTTTTGCTCCTTTTCTATGTCTTTCTTTTATAGCACTTTTGTTGGCAGATGCATTGCTAACTTCTGATGAAGAGAAGTCACTACATGAGAGTTCCTGCGATCCCACTGAATCAGTTTCAGAATTAATCCGTCTCACTGAAATTTCTATACTGTCTATTTCTGAAGTGCTTAAAGGTGATTTATCTTCAACATTTAATGACTCACTGACAAATGCATTATCAAACTTTCCAGTTGATTCCAAACTACTTCCCACAGTAGCTTCAATATTGGTTTGCATTCTCTTGTTTTGATCAATGCTGTCTTCTTCACAAGGCTTATGTTCTAAACCTTCAGAATTCTTATTATCAGATATCACAGATCTTTTATTTCCAGAACTTTCTAAATTTTGAATATTTGCATTGGCAGTTTTATTCTGACTATTTGTAGTAGATTCATCTATTGTATCCAGTGAACCTTTTGAATATGTTATTTCTGACACTTCAGCAATGTGTTCATTATTTGAAGAATCTTTACTGTCAGATACATTAACATTATTCTTTTGATTAACATTTGCTGCTGTCTGACTAGAATTTTTATCTGAACTTCTTATAACTGTGTTACTTGGCAGTAGTCTACGTTTTTGAGATATATTTTGTCTAAACTCAGCAAAAGATGGAACCTGAGTCTCTCTTGATTTATTGCTAGCTCTGTATTCATCTAATGATGGTATTATAGCACATGTTTTTTGTCCTCTGTTTTCTTCTCTCTCTGTATGTTCATCATTATTAGTTAGTTCAGAGAGAGAAAAATCATTTTCCCCAGTTAAAGAATATCGCCTTGAAGTATGTTTTGGTTTAGATAAAGTCAAATTTAAAGATGAATTTAAGCTATTCTGTTCATAATCTCCACTGTCTTTAAATACCTCGCTATCTCCAGATTCATCAAACAAACAGCCTTCTGAAAGATCAAGATTTGAAACTGCTTTTTGAAGTCCAAATTTTCTGTATGAAAGAGTATGTCTATGCAGCAAGTCTTCATGTTTTGTTAAATGCTTCTTAAATAGATTATTACTCATGAGTAAATCAACCCTAGATGAAACTGGAACTTTCTTTAAGGTCCTTTGCCCGACTCCAGGGCTCCTTCCAAGAGGCAATGTAGGTAGTTCAGGGGTACATGCTCGCCTAGGGCTTGACTGCTCCAAATACTGTTCTTCATTTGCAATTTCCACGGGCACACCAAGGCTTGTATGACTGCGCGGTACTAATGCCATACTCTGAGAACCACAAATGCTGCAATTTCCATTACACTCACCAGTTTTGCAT
Source organism: Lucinisca nassula (assembly GCA_963580285.1). NCBI lineage: Eukaryota > Metazoa > Mollusca > Bivalvia > Lucinida > Lucinidae > Lucinisca > Lucinisca nassula. The sequence continues at coordinate 64,237,514 of OY757026.1, read as the reverse complement.
TTTAGGGATATTAACTGTCTGTGATATCTGCTTCTTGCTTTAGCCATCACCTTTTTTCTGTAAGATGGACTCCTTGATACATGTTTATGGTTTGTAGGTTTCAATTCATTTTCTTTTCCACTTTCACAGGAGTGATGGTTAATGGCACTATCTTTATCAGAACTACTTTGATTCATATCATCTCTGACACTACTTGTATCTTGTAGTGTAACTGTCTCATCAGAAGAATCAGCAACACTTACATTTGATAAATCTAGACTATTATTTGATCTAGTGTGTGCTAATTTTGTTTTTGATTCACCTATACTGGTACATGAACTTGTATCACTTTCATTTAAATTCACCAATGATTCATCTAATTCTTGTCCACAAAATGATTTCTGACTATCAGTAATGTTTGTTTCAGACTGCTTGTGTATACTGATTACATTGACACTAAGTTTATCACAGGAAGCTTCATTTACATTAGAAGGATGTAGCTCTGTTTTAGTACCTTCTAATTTAGTACATGACTTAGTATTTAAACTGTCACCTACATCTGTTTCATTATGTGTCTCTCCATTGTCTAGAATTTGTGAAAATTCTTCAGCAATGCTTTTACTAGACATGTTGTTAATTGCCTTGCTGCTTTCGATCACTGATTTATATACTGATGCATTTCCAATGCTACTTGCGTGATCACTTTTTGAAACACTGCTGCAGTCACTTATATCACTAAAATCTGCACTGCTGTTAGGTCTACTAGAATCACTGTCTATAGAACTATGAACAGAGCACCTTAATTTATTTTGTCCTGGAGGCTGAGGTAGTTTTCTCCTTGATCCTGAGGCAGACCCATTAGGACTTGACCTATTGTCAGTTGCTGGTAAAACCAAATGCTTTCTGTCAGGTGATATAGTGTCTTCTCTGCTAGATGGCCTGTCTGGGCTAACCATCCTTTCTGATTCAAAAGAACTATCTGACACAGTAGTTGGTATATCTATTCGGTCTCTGTTTAAGTTACCTTCTCCCATCTCCTTCATTTTACTAATTTCTTTCGACTTTTCAGGTACTGATCTTGAAGAAAGTTTCTGAAAGTGGTCCATAGCTTCATCAATTATGTTCTGTAGATGTGACCGGTTTGCAATTTTGTTTTGAATTTCTTTCTCAATATTGTCATTATCTTCAGGTGTTAACTTAATTTTCCTATTAGGTTTGAAAGTCTTTTCTCTAGCTGATTTGCTGCTAGTCTGTTTGGGGTCTAACTGATTCTTACCATCAACAAGAGATCTTACTGATTTTACTTTGGGTGGTTTTGTGGTCAAATTATGAGACAGCATGCGATCATCAGATTTGGCACTGACATTATCAACTATGTGGCCTTTTTCGGAACAATTGTCAGAGCTATCCCCATCATAATTCAATAACTCTACTACACTCTTTGGCTTTATGGATAATCTCGATTTTGGCAGAGGCTTCTCTTTCATGGCCCCATCAGCTGATGTATGTCTCTGACCATGACCATGATTTTTTTCAGAACAGCTATCAGAGCTGTCTACATCAGAAGCCATGCATTTTATATGGGTAGGAACATCATCTGCCATTATACTTGGATTTTTATGGGTGAACAATTTTTTGCAGACTTTGCAATCTTCTTTTTCTTCTTGGTCTGTCATGATTTAAAGTGTTGAACTGCACCTGCAGATCTTCTACAATATCTAAGCTAGAGGGAGTTTTCACAAAAAGTATCATTCTCTCTGGTCAGTTTGGATTTCAGACGTATAATAGTTTACTTTTTCCCTGAATTAGTCTAACCCATTATTCTCACAATGTATTGATGTTGACAAGTCTTGGAGGGTTTGGTGTCCTCTTTATTGTCGGTCGTTCAGCCCTGATTAGAGTTCAGTCCCCTGAAAAAAAGATAATTATTTACAAAAAAGTGTATCATACCATCATATGGTCAAAAACCAACACAACCTCTTTATATGACTATTCATTAAAGCATAATTTTTTATGTAACAGGGTTCAAAGATGGATGCCAAAAATGTATAGGTTATATACCACATCAGATGGTGAATCTATATATATGTAGCATGTAGCATGGTCGATTAATTAACATGGTGGATTAACTAACATCCCAGCAGGCAAAGGTCGCTAGGGCAACGTCAAATCAACATCGGTGCAACATCACGACATTGTACGACATAGATGCGATGTTGCATAAACGTCATGATGTTGTACCGACGTTGATGTGTCCTCACAATTACCTCATACTCATATGCCTGCTGGGATGGTTTCAATAGACTTTATTTGCAAAGTTCAGCCAGTTTCCAAACATCGTCTGCATATGTCGTCTGCTGAATCTTTTTACAACTTGCAAACTTTTTAAAAATATTTTTGCATAAAGGCAAACAGTGGGAACCCTAATCAGACTGCTCCTACAGGATGATTGACTCTTTTTATACCAAATAGAATCTTCCTCCTTATATATAGCAGGAGTCCATTTCAAAATTTAGGGGTGTCAGGTTGTGTTCTCTTCAAAATTTATTTGGAAAATGACTGAACTTTTAGCAAACAGTGGAGGCCCTAATCAGACGCCGCGTTCTGCGGCATCTGATCTGGGCCTGCACTGTTTGCCAGGGTACCCGTTTTGGGGTTTCCGTTACTAAATGGATTACCGTAAAAATTCGGCTATAAGGCGATTCGGCTATAAGACGGGACCCCCTTTACAGCTTTTCTAAGGCGGGATTTTGCTTATACTCTTTTATAAGACGGGTCAAATTTTTGCCATATCTGTCGGGGCCTATCTGCTACCACCAGATGTCAGTTAGATGTGAGAAATCGGCCTTTTTTCGTTAGAAAACCCCTCTATTTAACCCTAACATGGCTTGTTTGGCCGCACAAAATAGCGGCAAACGTCGGGCCGATACGTCGTATCGCTGTCGGCCCGGTACATGCGTTGTTGGCTTAGGCTATACAGACTCCTATTTAATAGACGACAGGGGCTGACAAATCCATTTCCCGGCCGTCCGGGGCAAGACCGAAATCACGCCGGGCAGGTGCACTTTGACCGTATGACGCTCGGTCGGGACAAGTGCAAAAAAAAAAAAATCGTCTACAACTGCCAGTTTTTTTAGTCCTTAAATACGGTAAAACTAGACAAGTAAGTAAATCGCTGTCAATTCAGAGACAAACCATCTGTGTATTTATTACGGTTCAAGTATGACACTATTGTTAATCCCTGTCATATAATTGCCACCCTGCGGTGCGTGTCGATAAGGTGTGAAAATATGGTCAAGTTATGTCTCTAATTTGCGTTTATCCTCCAGTCATAAAATTTAATCCACAATCAATGTGAAAATGATTTAATTGCTCCTCAGACTATTAGCTACATCTAACGGTAAATGTTTGCATTATAAAATCGGAGTATTCTACGATCTCATGAATGGTTATGTTTTGGCGCCAAATAGCAGACGTTGGCGGGAAAAGTCGAACGCTGTTGTTGGTTATTGACACGGCTCTTCTGGGGATAATTCGGGAGCTGTGCAAAGCATTAATTTTCTATCCACCTCTATTCACAACCGCTCAGCTATCGGGAAAATATTTTTTACCGGTTCCAAACATTTTTTTATGAAAGAGATACATGCAATGACATTAAACACGTGTGGAGGTAATGGCGTCGGATTATGTCATTTACCGATCGCGTGCAGAAAAATCGTAGCGGTGGTTTGTGGGCGGCGATTTATATCAATTCAAAAATCACCGATCGGCTTTTTCCGTATGCCTGGTCTTCGTCGAACATTGCCGGAAAAAAGCCTGCAGTCCATGACCTCAGCTATAAGACGGGGTCATTTTTTTTGGGCTCATTTTGGAGGGAAAAATCCTCGTCTTATAGCCGAATTTTTACGGACGTAATGGAACAAATCCTTAGCTTAAGATGAAAAGGATTAATTGAGATATCCTAGTATATTTTATCTGAACTCCAAGAAATAAATGTGGATATCTGTTAAAATTGTCTCCATGAGGGGGTTGACTTTAGCCCATTTTGTACTGGAATTCCCCAAAAGGGGTAACTGGCAAACGGTGCAGGCCCAGATCAGATGCCGCAGAATGCGGCTGATCAGGGACTTCAATCTTTGCAAAAAGTTCAGACATTTTACAAATAAATTTTTAAAGAAAAAGCAACCTGATTCCCCAAGTTTTGAAATGGTCTTGTGCTATATATAAGGTGGAAGATTCCATTTGGTACAAAATGGGTTACTAGGGCTAGAGGCATGACTTCTTGCTTGAAGCTACCTCTCTGAATTTCTGATTATTTTCCATTTTTGGGACAATACATCACAACCTCATTACAACATGGTTCATAATCTATAACATGGTTTGGATATAACATGGTTTCAAGATGGATCCCAAAAATGTGTAGATTATATAGAACAAGAATTCAGCCGAAGGCTATGTCACGCCTTTGGGGGTGCAAAGTAATCCAAGCATGACATGTAGGTCAAGGTAAACCATAGATGCTTGCACAAAAGATTCCATTCTCAAATGCAAGCTTGTACTAAGTATCATTAATGAAGTTTTAATAATTCTTGATAAATGAACTTAACCATTAGGGTGAACGCTAGGGTGGTCGCAATATTTTACAAAGTCAGTGAACCATGAAATTTAGGTCAAATATGGATGCTTGCATTTAAGTTGCCATATACCCAGATTCCAGTTTGCACCAAATTTCATTAATGAAGCTCTTATAGTTCTTGAGAAATAAACTTGACCATTAGAGTGAACGCTAGGGTGGTCGCAATATTTTACAAAGTCAGTGAACCATGAAATATAGGTCAAGGTCAAATATGGATGCTTGCATTTAAGTTGCCATCCACAGATACAAGTTTGTACCACATATCATTAATGAAGCTCTTATAGTTCTTGAGAAATAAACTTGACCATTAGGGTGAACGCTACGGTGGTCGCAATATTTTACAAAGTCAGTGAACCATAAAATGTAGGTCAAGGTCAAATATGGATGCTTGCATGTAAGTTGTCATCCCCAGATACAAGTTTGTACCAAGTATCATTAATGAAGCTCTTATAGTTCTTGAGAAATAAACTTGACCATTAGGGTGACACTAGGGTGGTCGCAAATGTTGATTCCTTGACAAACGGACGGACGAACGAACGAATGGAAAACTGGGCACCTTTATCGCGCCATGCTAATAGCAGGCGCGACAAAAATTTTTCTATATAATCGACACATTTTTGTTTGGATATAACATGGTTGTTCTTGCAACTAACACGGTTTCTGCACTGGACCCCATTAATAGTGTTATAAAGAGGCTGTGGTGTAGTTTGTCAACTATCTACAGTCTGAAGCTTCCCACCTGCTATTGCCCACATGACTTTCCTTGACCATGTGCAAAATCCAAGTAATGGTTATTTATAGCAGTGCTTTTCTTCTCCCTGTGATGTCAGAGGGGTGGGCAAAAAGTGTTGGCTATCTGTAATATCTGGACTGGGCAAGTGTACTTCAAGATATTGGCAATCAGTATAGACTCAGGTCAGATGTTGTGTCTGGTCAGGGTCCACACTGTTAGCTTAAAATACTCGAATTTACAGATTAAACTAAACAGTCCCCAATCAGGAAAATGCAACTATATAAATCTGACACCCTTGAACTCCACTTTTATAAAGTAAAACTTGGGTTTACAGGGGTAACCTTATTTCTCATGTTTTCGTAAGGGTACAGTGCCATTTTCCCAGCCTAGCTACCCAGCAGTTCTATCAGTGCTTAGACTCTTTCCTATTTGCTCAACACAATGTTATCATAACGCAAACACGCCTATACAAATACATTGCCACCTTAATCGCCGAAAAAATGAAAATTTTATGATGAAAAATTGTGATATTTTTCTTATTTCTGCTCAAAGTATAGATTGTGGGCACTCGTTAGAACCGCCTCAATGAGGCGGTTCTAACGAGTACCCACAATCTATATTTTAGAGCAGAAATAAGAAAAATAAGATATACCCCTGGAAACCCCAGTTTAACTATATAAAAGTGGGGGGGTTCAAGGGGGTCAAAATTATATAGGTGTGTTTTCGTGATGTAGCTTAACAAAATGCATTTTAGTTTAACCCATTGTATACTGGTGGACTCTTCCATTGCTATGAGTTGGACAAATCTATTTGTCATTTAAGGGGTGTCAGGCCCATTTTTTCATTTTTATTCCATTTTTGATAGAAAATATCCTGTGAGCAAAGTGCAGACCCTGATCAGACACCACATTCTGCTGTGCCTGATCTGGGCCTGGGCTGTTTGCCAGGCTGCCCTTATGGGAGTTACCTGCCTAGAATGTCCCACACTGAACCTGCCCACATGCAAATCTAAGGGAAATAAATCTGCAAGTTCCTGATAGATTTACCACAAAGAGTTCCGTCAGACATTCAGATACCTACTGGACGGCACTATAGAGGATTGCAGTTTTTTGTGGTGATGAAGTAGGAGCGTCCTTTAAATCCCGGTGGCTTCTCTGGGCAGCAGGGCATGAGATGTCATTTCATCTAAAAGTGTGGTAAAAGTCCCACAAAATCTAAAGCAACATCTACAAAATGACCTAAACAGTGGTTGATGGCGATGTAAAACCTGAACATAAACAAGCAAAACCTGCAAAAAGTGTTAGATTTAAAAAAAAATCCAAAAACACTTCAACCTTCATATAACACTATTGTTTGGGGTCCAAGGGAAAAAAAATGCTAGATTTACAAAACAGCTGTTATATCCAAACAAAAATGTACAGCTTATGGCTTGTATACAGAAAAATAACGATTTATGATACCGGTAGTCTATACATTGTTATGGTCATTTTTCTGTGTTGTCTATACATTGTTATGGTCATTTTTCTGTGTTGTCTATACATTGTTATGGTCATTTTTCTGTGTTGTCTATACATTGTTATGGTCATTTTTCTGTGTTGTCAATACACTGTTATGATCATTTTTCTGTGTTGTCTATACACTGTAGTGAGTGTTATGGTCATTTTTCTGTGTTGTCTATACATTGTTATGGTCATTTTTCTGTGTTGTCTATAGATTTTGAACTGTGTTATCTGGTATTTTGAGGTCCATCTTTAACCCATTGCATGCAAGAAACCCCTAAAGGGGTACCTTGGCAAACAGTGCAGGCCCAGATCAGACGCCACATTCTGTGGCGTCTGATCAGGGCCTGCACTATTTGCTAACAGAATTTTGAATCAAAAATAGAATAAAAAAGAAAAAATAGGCCTACCACCCCTTATATGACAAATGGGCTTGTCCAACATATAGCAATGGAAGAGTCCACCAGTATACAATTGGTTAAACCATGGTTTAAGGAAAATCGTGTTACAATGAGCAGTGTTAGAAGAGGTTTATGTGTAACAGAAAATAAAACTGTAAGCCCTGCATGATGCCTCGCCACTACAATTACATCGAGCAAGTGCCATATCACAGTGAAACAAAACCTAATGGCTGTTTTCCACCATCATATGTGAAAAATTTCATGCTCCATGGCACATGGCAATATCTCAAATGGTATCAAAGTTATGGAGCGGACACAAACTACGATAGAAATGGCTATGTTCAATGTTCAAAGGGCAATAACTCCGAAAGTAGGAAAATCAGAGTTACGGTTCATATGTTCTGAGTGTCGTCTGATAGTGCTCTGCACATGTGTGAAGTTTCGTGGAAATATCTCAAAATGGTATCAGAGTTATGGAGCCTACATGAAACTGATAGCAACAGCTTTATTCCAAGTTCAAAGGGCAATAACTCCAAAAATAGGAAAATCAGAGTTATGGTTTATATGTTCTGCACTTTATCTGATAGTGCTTTACATATCTGTGTAGTTTCGTGAAAATATCTCAAACGGTATCGAATTATGGAGCAGACAAGGATCTATGGGGCGCTGATGGAAGGACGTTCTTTGTAGAGGTACCTTGTGGGGTTGATAATGTAAAGTCTATGGAGACTTCTACTAAGAACGTCCGGGCAAACGAGAGGTACCTAGTGGGGTTACGATTTTGTCCAATTCAACATAATGGGGTTTATTCCATAAGGCACAGTAACTTCTCAGTTTGTGGGGTTAAACATTGAGTTACAGTCTGTACAGTGGTACGTTACGGGGTTAAAGTCTCCATAGACTTAACATGAGACTTCTACTTAGAACGTACAGACGGACGGATTTACGGATGGACACTCAAAACTTTGGAGGGTATAACATAATACCCAAATCATATTTATACTTTTTCAAACAGAACTGATAATGCACTATACATACATGTACATGTACATGACAAAAAGTTCTGAAGTAATTTATTTTACCTAGATATAACATGATATTACTACTACTATGTTCGCTTCGGTCCATCTTTAAGCATGGTTTATGAAAAAATGTGTTATCATGAACAGTGTTAGAAAGAGGCTAATGGGGTGTAACAGAAAAATCATATTCATACTTTTTCAAACAGAACTCATAGCAACAGATAAGCTAAGTATTTTTTGATATGTTTTATTTATTTCTCCATATAAACCTATGTTGTGGGTATTCATTAGAACTGCCTCGCCGAGGCGGTTCTAATGAATACCCACAACATTGGTTTTTATTGAGAATTGAAAACAACTATCCTTCAATTATCACAAAATACCAAGCTTACATTGCACATACCGTATTCGCCCTAATTACCGCACATGCTCCTATAAGCGCACAGCAAAGCTATTTTTGAAAAGGAAATGCATAAGCGCACACTTTACAGTAATCTCCCCTTGAAGCTCTCATAATTAATCTATAAAAACTTACCATTATTTCTTCCAACAGTGAAGGCAATGCTTAAGTATCTTTTTCCCTCCCATTAAATATCAGTATGCATCATCTTGGAAACTGTTATTTTCGTACCAAGTGTGCGCTAATTAGGTAGATTTTTCACCATGATTTTATGACACGATTTTGAAAAAACTAAGCGCACGGTGCGGTAATTAGGGCGAATACGTTATGTGACAAAAAAGTTCTGAATTAATTTAATATAACATGATCTTATAACCATTACTAAAAAAAATTAGGCGAGGGTTTGAGAGATTTGCTTATTTTTTTTTTACCAAAATCTCTGAAGTGGACTGAATTGCAGAAAACTCACATTCCGAAATGTAATTTTAATAGATGAAGATTTTGCTAAAATTTCTCTCTGAATTCATAATTTCTCTCAAGTTTTGTTTGAAGGAGATATTTTCTTCATGTTATCAAGAGCCAGAAAAAAATTTTCTGAATTAATTTAATTTCATTTACCCAGATATAACACGATATTACCATTATTATATTAGCTTCATCAACAACACTTTTATAAAATCTCATCTTTTTTCATTACAGAGGTCATGTTCTGATGTATTCATTGACAATTTTACCTATTTATCTCATTGACATGTTTATTTTTCAGCCCTCCTTTCAAACTCAAATTGTTAATTTAGCTGTCAAAAGAATTTGAAACTGCTGGGGTTACAACAGAGGTTAATATGAGATGACCCATGTCACCCAAAAACCTGTCTTCTGTTGTTGTTATACCCGCTTTTTCGAAGAAAAATCAGGTATATTATTTTCGTACCAGAGTTGAGTGGTCGTCAGTCCGTCCGTCTGTCCGCCACGTTTCTTGTAAATGGATCTCCTCTATAACCACTGAAGTTACACTTTTGAAACTTTGCATGTGGATAGTACATGGTATGTTGATGGCAGTGGGCTACTTTTTTGTGAGCTTGAGCCCAACATGGCCCAAAGGTCAAAAAGTATGACTTTGCCATATCTTTAGTGTCACTCATACAAAATGTGGGTATTTGCGATGGTATACCATTAACTGCGCGATCTAGTTTTCTTTTGTTTTGGTTTTGCCGCCCTTTCAAGATTATTTCACTTATATCAGGCCGATCGTTACCAGGGGTGGGTGAAAACTCGAGTACCCAGAGAAAACCCACCTGGCCCCAAGGTTATAAAACATTTTTCATGCTTGACTCAGTGGAGCATGAAATTTTTCACGTTCATATCTATTAACATACAAACATATCAGGCAACTGTCCTGCTCAGATGAGCACAGAATGTCATTTATCCTGCACATAAATTTTAAAATGCCAACAAATGTTGGCATTTTAAAACTCATGAGCAGGATAAATTTCATGCTCAAGTGAATTGAGCATCATGCTGCATGAAAAAGTTTTAAAGACCTCGGAGACTAACTGTCCATTGCAGAACTTGGCATCTCACATATGACCCGAGCCAGACTCGAACCACAGCGGTAACAGATCTAACTAGACTATCAAGTGAGCATATGCTCACTAATACCCCCGGCCAAAGCCATCGGTAACTTTCTGGCAATTCAAAGCCATCAAGTTTGACAAAAACCTATTATGAACACAGAATTAATCTTGCAGTAGCAAATATAACAAAGGGGAATAACTCTAAAGAACCTGGCCCCACAGCCCCAATTTTCTTTCCCACAATACAACTAGTTATGCATGTTGTTTGTACCAAATTTCAAGTTTCTAGGTACAGGTAGTTCCTGAGAAATCTTTGACACAAAATTTAAGGTAAGTCACAAAATACACATCTCAGTAGCAAATATAACAAAGGGGAATAACTCTAAAGAACCTGGCCCCACAGCCCCAATTTTCTTTCCCACAATACAACTAGTTATGCATGTTGTTTGTACCAAATTTCGAGTGTCTAGGTACAGTAGTTCCTGAGAAATCTTTGACACAAAATTTAAGGTAAGTCACAAAATACACATCTCAGTAGCAAATATAACAAAGGGGAATAACTCTAAAGAACCTGGCCCCATAGCCACAATTTTCTTTCCCACAATACAACTAGTTATGCATGTTGTTTGTACCAAATTTCAAGTTTCTAGGTATAGTAGTTCCTGAGAAATCTTTGACACAAAAAAAAAGTTTACACACACACACAGAAAAGTTTACACACACACACACACACACACAGAAAAGACAAAAACTATATACCCCTTCGGCATACATAGTATGCCGGGGGTATAATGATTGATGGTTAAGAGTCCGCGCTCTTATCCACTAGGCCGTGGAGGTTTGTAAGCAGGTAGAATACAAAAACAAGCATGCTCAGCTACTAAAACTAGCAAGAGTCCTGAAATACAGTCAAACCTGTCATAGTGGCCACTTCTGTCAAGCAAGCAACCTGTCTTAAGCAAGCATGCATTTAGTTCCCGAATAATGCAAATGCATTAATATTCACCTGTATTAAGCAAGCACCTGTCTAAAGCAAGCACATTTTGAGCATCCCTGAGGTGCTTGCTTTAACACAGGTTGAACTGTATATGAGGTATTGTACAAATACAAATACGAAACTTTATTTGTAAATCACACATATAACAAACTGTACTATCCACCAGGTGAACACAAATGTTGAGATCAGCCTGTGCAGATGCACAGGCTGATCTGAACCTTTGTTGTTTGTTTGTTTTGGGGTTTTACGGCCCTTTCAACCCATTAGGATTATATCGAGTGCAGTCAATTAACATAACCACACCTTTCCTGGGCAAGCTTAGACCTAAGCGGTTAACCAGTACTTAGTGCACATACTTTCGCCAGTAACTGACAACTGCCCCTCTTAAATCAGCGGAAGGAGGAGAATGATCATAGAAAATATTTCATAATCAATTTCCACGAAAGTATGTGACCGAGCCAGGTTTCGAACCAGCAACCTCTGGCTTCTCAGTCAGATGCGCTACGGACTGCGCTACGCGGCCTGAACCTTTGTTGTTCGCAAACGGCAAAATCAGCTTTTCTCATGACCTGGCCCAGATTTGGATGACATTAAAATAAACAGGCAATTTAACTTCACTAAATGTCCCAGTAAATGGCTATTCAATTAGTCGCTTGAAAGAAAACATAATAAAATTCACTTCATAACTCGCCAAAAACCACCATAAAATTTCAAAAGTACATCAAAGTATTTTTGGTGAAACAGGATTATATCATATTTATTGCCTTGTTTACCATACACCTCTATTATAGTCTTTCAAAACCTGCACTTTTAATTTTGAACTAGTCCGTGTTTTAGGTAAGTCGCCTTCAGTTGGGATTTTAAATTCGGCAGATATAGTTTAACTGAGATTCGTACTGCATCATACTAGCCACTTGCCAACGACTTCTACATAATGACATTATCAAAAAACTTATTTATAAATAATTTTAAAATCCTGTGAAAAAAAAAAGAAATCCGAAACCTGCTTCCCCTAAAACATGGAATAGTCTTGCCACGATTGAACGTTGAACTCTCAGAGGTTGTTGATAAACTATATGAGATCACACCTATACAATACAGTCAAACCTGTCATAGTGGCCACCTCTGTCAAGCAAGCAACCTGTCTTAAGCAAGCATGCATTTAGTTCCCAAAAATGCAAATGCACTAATATTCACATGTATTAAGCAAGCACCTGTCAAGAATAATCAAGCACATTTTGATCATCCCTGATGTGCTTGTATAACACAGGTTGGACTGTATATCGAGGACCCTGGTTTTAACATTCAATACAGTCAACCCTCTTTATACTGACATTCCATATAAGGGTAATAACAAATTTTGAAATTTACCTGGTCATTATGGCAGTTTCAACGGAAAGAATCCTTAGAAACCCCTAAAGGAGTACCTTGGCAAACAGTGCAGGCCCAGATCAGACGCCGCAGAATGCGGCGTCTGATCAGGGCCTACACCGTTTGCGAAAAGTTCATCCATCTTCCAAAATAAAATTTGAAGAAAACACAACCTGTCACCCCTAAATTTCAAAATGGAATCCTACCATATATAAGGAGGAAGATTCCATTTGGTACAAAAAGGGTTAATGGAGATATTCAAGAATGTTGTAATTATGGAATATTCCAAAAAAAAAAAATTTGTGAATATTTATAAGAATCGCCTTGGATCCGATTCCTAGGCTTGTCTGTCCCAATGCAATGTACCGGTAGAAGCCTCCGTAATGTAGTGGTTATGCTACTCGCCTTGTAACCAGGGGTCGCAGGATCGATCCCGGGCTTCTCCAGACTTTCGGATGAGTCTTTAAACCAAGGTCCCGTCTCCGTATGACCTTAGCTGTTGGTGAGACTTAAAACCCAAACACTCACTCACAATGTACCGGTACTTAGGATCATTTCAGTATGTAATGGTAAAACAATTTTCTGACAAGGCTTTAAAGATTGAGATTTATTCATATTTACATTACGAAAACACGCCTATACAAAATGAAAAAAAATATGAAAATTTAGATGAAAATTTGTGATATTTTTCTTATTTCTCCTCAAAATATAGATTGTGGGCACTCGTTCTAACGAGTACCCACAATCTATATTTTAGAGCAGAAATGAGAAAAATAAGGTATACCCCCGGAAACCCCAGTTTTACTATATAAAAGTGATGTTCAAGTGGGTCAAAATTATAAAGGCGTGTTTTCGTGATGTCTTCCAAATTTACAACGTAAAAGATCTGGGAAAAGTTAGAAGAAATGCAAATCAAATTTCAGTCTAAATTCAATACAGTTTGTCATTTTAGTTTGATTTGCTGTTTTAACATAAGACAAGTTCTAAAACAAAACGCTGTATAATTTTATTCAAATTTCTGTGCTGTTGCCAGATTGACACAATTTCAAGTTCTTTTGCATATAAGTATAATCCAATATGATTTATTTAAACAAATGTAGAGGTTTAAACATATCAATGTAATTTTGTTCAATCAAACAAGGAAATCGGCTCAATATTGAAATCAAACATGTAATTTTGTTTGATGTATATTCATCATGGTGCCTGATAAATTTGTCAACCCACTTATGGATAAGCAGTAGTAATCTCTGCTTTGAACTTCGAGTTACAGAAATGAATATTATGATAAACATTACGCAAACACGCCTATACAAATACATTGCCACCATTATCGCCCAAAAAAATGAAAATTGTATGAATAAAAATTGTGGTATTTTTCTTATTTCTACTCAAAATATAGATTGTGGGCACTCGTTAGAACCGCCTCATCGAGGCGGTTCTAAAGAGTACCCACAATCTATATTTTAGAGCAGAAATAAGAAAAATAAGGTAAAACCCCCGGAAACCCCAGTTTTACTATATAAAAGTGAGGTTCAAGAGGGTCAAAATTATATAGGCGTGTTTTCGTGATGTGATAAACATTATGATAAACATGCCATTATCATTTAACCCTTTTTGTACCAAATTTATATATATATATAGCAGGGGTCTATTTTAGAGGCATCAAAAATTTCTTCAAAATTTATTTGGAAAATGGCTAAACTTTTTGCAAACAGTGGAGGCCCTGATCAGACGCCGCGTTCAGCGGCGTCTGATCAGGGCCTGCACTATTTGCCCTGGTACCCGTTTTGGGGGTTTCCAGTACTAAATGGGTCAAGAAGAATGGATACAACTGAGAAAATCATTCATCACCTGAACAAGTCTGTGTAATGGTCGAATACCTCTCTAAACCCCACTTTTTATTGAGAGAGAAAAAGGAGATTTACAGGAGTATACCTAATTATTTTTCTCATTCTGGCTGTTCAAGGACAAAGGTCGTTGGTACTAATTAGAACAACCTAATTGAGTGCCCACAACCTATTTTTGGAGTATAAATTTAGAGTATGTAAATAAGGAAAAAATAAAAAAAAATTATCAGAAAAAATTGACTGTTTTGGAAATAAACCCCACATATTTATAGAGAAAAGTGGAGTTTGAGTGGTATACTTTACTGTTCCAGGGTATAGGTTGTAGGTACTCATTAGAACCACCTCATAGAGGCATTTCTAATGAGCACCCAATAGGTAACGAGCACCCAAAACCTATGCTTGGAGTATGAATAAGGAAAATACAACAACTTTTAATCAGAAAAAAGGACTGTTTTGCTCTATATCACACAACTGTGTTTATAATATCAATGTTTTTGGTCCATTGTGTGTCAACAGATCAAAATTTAACATAACTTCAGCAGGCTTTACTGCTGTTGTCCACATGCTTCTCATTGACCAATAATCTTAAAGTAAACTGTGTGCAAATGAAAGGTTTTCTGTAGTGTGTAACAAACAGAGCATTGTATTAACCCCAAGCAGGGATTTTCCTAGTGCAACATTAGGGCCGGTAATCGGCCCCTATTTTTCCCAATTTAGAGACAGATGTTCCCAAATTTTATGACAAATTTCCCAATTTCTGATGTTGTGCTACATTTTGATAAAAAAAATCATGAAAATTAAACCAAAATTGACAAAGTTACAGCTGATTTAAATTCCCAATAATAAATATTAGCGAGCTGTTTTTCCCAAACCCAGCGGCCCCTGGACCCTGATTCTGAAGGATAGGAAAATCCCTGCCAAGTATTGGGACAGATAGGCATGAGCAAACAGTGCAGACCCAGATCAGACTGAGCAGTCTGATCAAGGTTTTCACCGTTTGCCATTCCGACTATTGGTTTCATTGGGTGACAGGGCTTGAGATGTCATTTCATCTCAATGTTGGGTAAAAGTCCCACCAAAATGGAAGCAACGTCTCCAAAATGACCTATACAGTGTTGACATGGACAATAAACCTTAAATCACACAAAACTGCACCTTTTAGACTCCTTTCTGGATTGTGAAACAATTTTGTAAAAATTTTAGGAGAATTCAGCAAGTCCTCATGGAGTCAGAACTTTTTTGGAATTCTTTCTTCCCCAAGGAATTTTACCTGTTTACAGAACGCGGCGTCTGATCAGGGCCTAGACTGTTTGTAAAAAAGTTCAGCCATTTTCCAAATGAATTTTGCAGATAACACAACCTGTCACCCCTAAATTTTGAAATGGACTCAAGTACGTGTTGTCCAAATGCAAAGGTCTCAAATTTTTAGTGGTCATGATTAAAAATGCGGAAAGCATTTCCATTTCATAAAGCTATTACGAATAGATAACTCAAGCCACTGACCGCCACTGAAATCAAGGCAGCAGGCACAGACCGCATGCACTGATTGTCTGGTAATTATTGAAGATAAAAACCGGGATGTTTGATCGCATGCACTTATTGTTTGGTAATTGACTAAAATCCAGTATCATATTCCGGTATCTTATCACTTTTCCACCTACAACTGTCTACTACTGCTACTACTACTACGACTACTACGACTACTACTACTACTTATAACAAACGCAATGATAAAAATAAAACGGTTCGTCAGTCAATCTAATACAAGTGTAAGTAAGCTACACCTATTTTTTCTTATACAGCTACTGCTTATACTACTACTACTACTACTACTACTACTACTACTCCTACTACTACTACTGATTTTAATAATGAAATAACAGCAGCTGCGGCAGTAGTAGTACTGTAGCGTTTACCGGGTCGTCCACGAAGTGAAGCAATGCTGACACCAATCCAGGTAGTACTGACCGCAATACCCGTTGCTTAACTTCGTGAATAAACTAGCCACTGCACAGGCTGTCTAAATGGTACATATCAATAACTATTACAATCCCATCCCAACCCCTCGTGTGTGTGTGTGCGTGCGTGCGCGTGTGTGTGTGTGGTGCGTGCGTGCGTGCGTGTGTGTGTGTGTGTCGCCACAGCAACAGCTTAGCTCATACGCAGACGGGAGCGAACCCACAACCCCTGGTTTATGAGGCAAGTAGCATAACCACTACGTCGCGGAGGATTCTTTTGTAGTGGTAGTAGTAGTAGTAGTAGTAGTAGTAGTAGTAGTAGTAGCGGTATCTTATTAGAGAAGGTTGGGGAATACTGTCCACGATGGGCCTTCAAGGTTGGCCGCTCTACTTCGTTTAACACGTCACCGACGCTACTTTTTTTGGCCATTGTCGGCAGATCCAACCAGCAACCTTCTTCTGTCATAAAGGGGGTCATCGTTTGCTGGGGCCCCTGTGCGTGAACACTCAGCCCATGTGTACTTTACAGATCCCTGCCTTAATTAGGCTTTATCATGATAGTGTATGTTTTTAGGACTGCCGCGTCTTTATATTGCGAGCGTCAGTATAGCCATTTGGCCGGATAGAAGTTATCCAGCTAGCAGGATGCTGTATCCGGAGGAGCCGTCTTCCACGCTGACCGAGTCACACAACAGTGCTAGGACGGGCTGTCCCTCCAGTTTCCGCTGCTCGAACATCCATACCACTGCCTTATGGAATAGTCATCCCCGTCTGACCGCATAATGGCAGTTATCACGACCTCCCATCCTTCGGAGGATAAAGTGATCAAAGAGACTCGCAATTCATACTGGGTCACACCCAAGTGCTAGGCTTCTGGGCTCAGCCCAGATGGGGAAAAGGGGCAGACTTCACTTCTCACATAGGTTCATCTCATGGTCTTGTATCCCCATCTTGCAGGGTTCACTAGCAGGATCCGGTACCCAGAGGACCCCTCTACCACACAGACATACCATTGCCTTATGCGGCCCCCGCCCATAGGGGCTTGAAGAAATATATGGGCTGCATGATGCTTCCACGCAGAGCTGAATCCGGCCCGCACACTAGTACTGGTAAATCGCTTAGAGGATCTAAGCATGTCCAGGAACTGTGGTGCGAGGCGGACCGTCCATGCTAAAGACCCTATTGGTTTCATTGGGCGACAGGGCTTGAGATGTCATTGCATCTCAATGTCAGGTAAAAATCCCCAAAAATTGGAAGCAACGTCTCCAAAATGACCTTTACAGTGTTGACGGGGACGTTATAATTAAACCTCAAATCAAACAAACAAGCATCATTGCCTTATGGTAAGTTATCATCATTGGGCAAAATAAAGGTTACTAGTATCCCGGGATACTCATCCTGTGGAGGATAAAGGGGTCAGAGGGACTGGCGACGAACACTGGGAAACAACCAAACACTTTACATCTGGGCTGGGCCACAGGGGGTTCGGACTTCACTTCTCACATTGGTTAACCGCATGGTCTTCGCAATCTAGCCCGATAACAGAGGTTATCCCGCGATACCAACTAGCAGGACCCGTACCAAGAGGGCCCCCAGGATCCGGTACCCAGAGGGTCCGTCTACCACAAAGACCGGGTCACACTTCAGTGCTAGGTATGGCTCTATCTGAAGTTTACGCTGCTCGAACACGCCTACCTCCCGCTTAAAGAATCGTTATCCCCGTGTGGCCACATAATAGAGGTTATCCCAGGATGTTCAGTCCGCGGAAGATAAAGGTATCAAAGGGAATTACAACTCTCACTAGGTCACATCCCAGCGCTAGGCTTCTGGACTCGGCCACCTTCGGGCCAGACTTCACTTCTCATATATGTTCACCCCATGTTCTAGTATCCCCATCTAGCTGGATAACAGAGGTTATCCACACAGATCCAATCACACACCAGTGCTAGGCCTTGCAAACCCTCTAGGTACCGAAGCTCGAACACGCATTCCATTTCGATATGAACAAATTATCCCCACCTGGCCGTATAACGGAGAATATAAAGGGATCGAAGGAACTAACAACTAACACTGGTTCAAACCAAATCGCTAGGCTTCTGGGCTCGACAGCTGGGGGTCGGACTGCTGCTGCCTTGAATGAATTCGGTAATCGATGGTGTAAGCAAGAGTATGTTGAGCATAAAGCCCTTAAGGACTGGAAACTTAGCATTTTAAAACTAGTGGATAAACGCATTTCTTGCTATTCTCAAAAATATTAACTTATTACCTGCTAAGCCTAAGACGTCTTTACGTCATCTTAAGCTAGGTATTCAAGAATTTCATAAGAAGTTTGTTTTGGGCTCTGCAGACAAGGCCGCTAACAAGGTCGTCGTCGTGTAACCGCTCCACTATGTTAACACGCTTAAGCAGGAGCTTGTTGGTACTAAGGTCTATGAACTTCAGCCTTTAGCTGAAGAGAGAGCTATAGTAGATGAACATATTTGTCATTCCGCCACCAAGTTTGCCGTGTGTGTTACAGAAGGCCAAGACAAGCTTCCTACGCTATACTGATTACCGAAACTTCATTAAAGACCTTACAAAGCACGGTTTATTGCAAATTCTAGCTCTTGCACTACCACTGAACTTTCTAAATTACTAACTTCCTGTCTTACTGCTATTAAACATTTTTCACTAGGACGGAGAAAGGACGTAGGAGATGGAAATGGACTTTATCAGCTGGGATCATCTCAACGTTATATGTTCCTATATCTAAAATGCGTATCTAGCTGAATAAAAGTCACTGTTGTATTGGAGTTTAACGGCCCAGTCAACACTATTTTTGGTCATTTTTGAGCCGGTCAGTTTACCTATCCATACTTTTCCTGGGCAAGCTTATACGTAAGCAATTAACCAGTACAGTGCACATTCTTTCACCAGAAACTGACAACTGCCCTTCTTGAATCAGCGGAAGGGAGAGAATGACCGTAGAAAAGATTTCATGATCAATCTATAAAACTCACTGACGAATTGTTTTATTATTATTATTTCTACGGCCCTTTCAAGATTATTTTCCTAATAAAGAGCCGATCGTCAACCTGAGAAGTAACCAACGTACGACAGAGCAAACGACAGTTGTTGTGACTGGCATCTTAAGGGTTAATGTTTAGACCTAACCCCTACAAACGAGTGTCATCAATGACCCTCAAATATGTTCAAAACTCCGCAATGAAATAAATGATCCCAGGTAACAAGAAAATATCAACTGGGGGTTTACGTGAGTAAACCTTATTTTCCTTTTTTTTTTTTTTTTCCTTTTTTGCTGAAGGTACACGTGAGAACCGCTTAATCGAGGCGGTTTACAAAAGTACTCAAAGTTTGTGTTTTGCGCCAAAATAGGGAAAACATTGAAATTTTGCATCTGAACACATTCGGGTTTGGTTGTTTAAATTTACGCTTAATTTGCATAGATGTATTTCGTAATTGTGACCTGTCCGGTCGACAAGATGAAAGAACAGTATACTAATCATCATAATATGTGCAGAATCTTCGCTGTCACCACTTTTACTGTGATTTGTATTTGCTGTTTGTTTTCTAGGATCGTTATCATAAAGGAGAGAATATGCTTCCTTTCATTGTGAACAAAGTCAGCCGGCGACCGAAGAATGTTAGTAAAACACAGCAAATAATAATGGTATTTTGTAGCATGCTTCACTGGTTTATTGTACGATCCAAAATGGATTTTTCCACCGCCGTGTAAAACATGTATACATTCGACTGCTTCATTCCATTTTTGACCCGCCCATCGGGGCTTGAAGAAATGGATTGGGCTACATGCTGCTGCCACGCAGAGCTGAAATCGACCGCACATGGGTACTAGTAAACTGCTAAGAGGTTCTTAGCCTGCCCGGGAAAAGAGGTGCGAGTCGGACCTGTGTTGCTTATAACTCTATTGGTTCAATTGGGTGACAGGGCTTGAGATGCCATTTCATCTCAATGTCGGGTAAAAATCCGACAAAATTGGAATCAACGTCTCCAAAGTGACCTTTATAGTGTTGACAAACAAACAAACAAAACTCCATTCCATTCTTTCTATTTTTTCTCTTTTTTTCTCTCCCTTTTTTATTGATTTTGTTGTCACAGAGTGGTTTTATTGTTGAGTCAGCATATATGAAACAAACGAATAATAGGTCAAAGAGACCCAGGTTCATTTGTGTTTGTTTTCGAATCAGGTGAGTTCCATTGTAAAACGTTCAGGCGAGTTCTCTTCAGATTCTGACTCGTTTCAGTTCCCTGGCGAATTCAAGTGGGATAAATTACCTACTTATTAAAGAACAATCTGAAAAAAAAAGTCACAGACTAATTTCAGTTGGAAAATAACTTGTTGACAAGAGGAAAGAGTATGGCATCATCCAGAAAGTTCGGGTTTACATTATTTTTTAGAATATTACCTAATCTTATTCCACAACCCTCTGGAATGTTCCCCAGAAATCTGCGAGTGTATAAAAAGAACTGGATTTTGTTTTCAAAAGGCTTGTTTGCTTAATCTTTCTGCTACACCTGGCTCGTAACAGAAATTGGGGGCTGCCTGGCTCGTAACAAGATGCGTAACCTTGACATTCTACTTAGGTGAATTCGGCCCCCGCCCATCAGGGCTTGAAGAAATAGATGGGCTGCATGCTGCTTCCACGCAGAGCTGAATCCGACCCACACACGAGTACTGGTAAACCGCATAGGGGATCTAAGCCTGTCCAGGCAAAACAGTGCGACTCGGACCCGTCTATGCTTATTAACCCTATTCGTTTCATTGGACGGTAGGGCTTGAGATGTCACTTCATCTCAATGTCGCGTAAAAGTCCCACAAAATTGAAAGAAACGTTTCCAAAATGACCTTTACAGTTTTGACGGGGACGTTAAACCTCAAACCAAACAAACAAACAAACAAAACTTAGGTGAATTCCAAAGCAACTTCCTTTCACGTAATTTCTGATGCTGATGCTACTTTTTCTCAGCTGGATTCATAGGAGACCTCGCAAAATAAAATTACCCTATACAAACCTCGCTCATCTGAGGTCCCTAGAGACTTCGTCCCAGATAAGATGCCTGCAGGTTTTGCTTGCTGTCAGTATTATCATTAGGCCTCTCATCGCTGTTGATTCGAACCTCGCTAAGGTCACATGTCTGCCGCTAACGGAAGGTCAGGTTGTTTTCCCCCGAGTACTTCGGTTTTCTTTAAACTTAAACGCTCGGCTCGACCTGAGTGAAATAATCTTGTAAGTGACGTACAAATGAAAAAAAAAAAAAAAAAAAAAAGATAAATGAATAAATGTCTTATGTGCATTGCTTTCAGACCTTGCTTATGCCTGTTCCCGGAGATACATTCGTCTTACTTCGAGACTTCACCTTATGTGAATTCCATGGAGAATAGGTCCCGCCCGTCGGAAATAGATTCGGCTGCATGGTGCGTCCGCGCAGACATGAATACTTGTAAACCGCTTAGCACACAGCTTCTGCAGACAAAGTGGTGCGAGTCGGACCGCTCAATTCATATAAGCCCTACGACAGGACTTGAGCTGTCATTTCATCTCAATTTCGGATAACAGTTCCAAAACCCAAAAAAAATAAAATAGGAAGTTAATCTCAAAATGAATGAAATAGTGTTCACGGGGACATTAAATCTAAATTTAAACAAAAGTTCCATAGAGTCCTCGCCCATGTGACATCACGAAAACACGCCTGTATAAATTTGAACCCATTGAACACCACTTTTATAAAGTAAAGCTGAGGTTTACAGGGGTAAACCTTAATTTTCTTATTTCTGCGCTAAAATATAGGTTGTGGGCACTCGTAAGAACCGCCTCTAAGAGGCGGTTCTAACGTGTACCTAGTGGCGTTTCTAACGTGTACCCACAATCTATATTTTGAGCAGAAATAAGAAAATTAAAACAATTTTTCAGCTGAAAAAAAATCATTTTTCGGTGGTAACATTTGCAGTGTATTTAAATAGGCGTGTTTTCGTAATGGAGTTCCCTAGAGATTTCGCCTGAGGTGAGTTACCCCGATGACTACGCCTCATAATACTTCCCTGCAGACCCCGTTTTTGTCACTTCCCTGGAGACTTCTACTCGATAAGGAGTCTGGATATTCACCTCAGGACTAGTTGGTGAGGCTTAAGTTGAGTCCAGTGGAAACTTTGCCTCTGGTCAGTTCTCTGGAGACTGCGCCTTAGGCAAGTATCTGGAGACTTCGTCTCATGTGAATTCAAAACTGTCAGTTTGGGCAAAATACATTGCTTTCTTCGTTTTGCTAGATACGCCTTTTATTACAGATAACTTATACTTAAAGGTATTGTTGAGAACATCCCAGCGTGTAAACTCCGTTCTCGATCTTCGAAGTCCTAATTCGGTCTTCGTGAAAAATGTCTATTAAAACGCATGCGATTAAATATTGTAATAAAGTCTTTGAAAGATCAGGGAGAAATCTGCTTTGGTCTATAAAAAATTCGAATGAGGTTTTAAATAAATTTAAATCCAGACGTTTTCGTGCTTCAAGTCTGTCTACTTACGATTTTTCCACTCTTTACACTACACTTCCTCATTATCTCATAAAAGAAAAGCTTAATGATTTATTTGAATGAGTTTTTTCACAGAGAAAATTCTCTCTATCTTGCATGTAATGTCAAAAATGCATTTTATGCTCCCGCCATTCGAAGAATGGTGGAAAGGGCATAATAATAATTTAGAAAGTTCAGTGGTAGTGCAAGAGCTGAAATTTGCAATAAACCGTACTTTGTAAGGTCTTTTATGAAGTTTTGGTAACCAGTATAACGTAGGAAGCTTGTCTTGGCCTTCTGTAACACACACAGCAAACTTGGTGGCTGAATGACAAATATGTTCATCTACTATAGCTCTCTTTTCATCTAAAGGCTGAAGTTCATAGGCCTTAGTACCACCAAGCCCCTGCTTAAGCGTGTTAACATAGTGGAGCCGACTTGCATTCATAACGATTTTCAGCACTTACCCTGAATTCCCCCTCTTTAGGCCCCATACTAGGGAATGTGACACCAAATCACCCAAAGAACGATCTTGCTCTGACATCAGTCTTTATGGTAAACATAATAAATGAAAGATATAAAGGGGCTGCGGTTCCGAAATATCTTCAAATTTGAACGGTATGTGAAATTTGTTATCATTTTTTAGTCACTTGCATAATTGCCCCCCCCCCCCCCCCCTATTGGGTCCCATATCAGGGAATGTGACGCGAATCATACCTCTAAGGATTATGTCCAAGCAACTAGGAACATGTTTAACATTATACAATATAGATATTTAGAGGCTTTGATGTGTGAATTTTAATGTAAATGTAGAGGCTGTATTAATTACTTCGATCATTTACACATCCTATATTGATTTCCCCGTCGTTGGTCTCCTTTACAGGGAATGTGACGCCACTTGATCCCTATGAGTAGTATGCCCAATCATTTAGATTTCTCACTGACAGAACGAATTACAGATATTTAGAGGCTGAGAGGCTGAAATTCGAACCCAAGTGTTAAACTTGCATTTATAACGATTTTCAACACTTACACTGAATTTCCCCTCTTTGGACCCCATACTAGGGAATGTGACGCCAATTCACCCAAAGTACGATCTTGCTCTGACATCAGTCTATCTGGTAAACATTATAAATGAAAGATATTAAGAGGCTGCGGTTCCGAAATATCTTCAAATTTGAGCGGTATGTGAAATTTGGTATCAGTTTTGAGTCAATTGCATAATTGTCCCCCTATTGGGCCCCATATCAGGGAATGTGACGCGAATCATACCCTCTAAGGATTATGTCCAGGCAACTAGGAACATGTGTAACATAATACAATATAGATATTTAGAGGCTTTGATGTGAATTTTAATGTAAATGTAGAGGCTGTATTAATTACTTCGACGATTTACACCACGTATATTGAATTTCCCGTCGTTGGTCCCCTTTACAGGGAATGTGACGCCACTAGATCCCTGTGAGTAGTATGCCGAGTCATTTTGCTTTATCGATGGCAGAACGAATTACTGCTATTTAGAAAAAGTAGAAGTAAAACAAAGATCAGGAATCGATACAATTAACTTACTCCACCCATCAAAGACACCAAAGGAAAAGAAACACAAACATTAAGCGACCAGACCATAATGGAAACCTAAACAAAGGAAGGCCATAAGGACAGTAACTTTCCCACAAAATGGCCATATGGCCATCCAAAATAAAAAGACACAAATGCTACACACAGTAAGTAACAAACAACAGCATAAATAAATCGCCACAGAAGAACCGCCTTGGAACGGTCAGTGGAAAGATTTCCACTGGGGGGCTTAAATCGATTTTACGTGGCCACATTCCTCGCCCTTACTTCCGTCGCAATTTAGACAAATAATTAGAGACTAAGAGACTGAAATTCGAACCCAAGTGTTAAACTTGCATTTATAACGATTTTCAGCACTAACACTGAATTTCCCCTCTTTGGGCCCCATACTAGGGAATGTGACGCTACTTCACCCAATGTACGATTTTGCTCTGACATCGGTCTATATGGTAAACATAATAAATGAAAGATATTAAGAGGCTGCAGTTTCGAAATATTTTCAAACTTGAACGGTATGTGAAATTTGTTATCATTTTTGAGTCAATTGCATAATTGTCCCCCTATTGGGCCCCATATAAGGGAATGTGACGCGAAACATACCCTCTAAGGATTAGATGCATGCCTAGCAGCAAGTTAACTGTGATATTTAGAGGCTTTGATGTGTGAATTTTAATGTAAATGTAGAGGCTGTATTAATTACGTCGACTATTTACAGCACCTATATTGAATTTCCCCTCGTTGGTCCCCTTAACAGTGAATGTGACGCCACTTGATACCTATGAGTAGTATGCCGAATCAATTAGCTTTATCGCTGATAGAACGAATTGCATATATTTAGAGGCCGAGATGCTGAAATTCGAACCCAAGTGTTGAACCTGCATTTATAACGATTTTCAGCACTTACATTGAATTTCCCCTCTTTGGGCCCATACTAAGGAAAGTGACGCCAATTCACGCAAAGTACGATCTTGCTCTGACATCAGTTTATATGGTCAGCATAATAAATGAAAGATATTAAGAGGCTGCGGTTCCGAAATATCTTCAAATTTGAACGGTATGTGAAATTTGTTATCATTTTTGAGTCACTTGCATAATTGTTCCCCTATGGGGCCCCATAAAAGGGAATGTGACGCAAAATATACCCTCTAATGATTATATGCAGTAAACTAGCAACAAGTTTACTATAATACAATATAGATATTTAGAGGCTTTGATGTGTGAATTTTAATGTAAATGTAGAGGCTGTATTAATTACTTCGACTATTTACACCACCTATATTGAATTTCCCCTCGTTTTTCCCCTTAACAGGGAATGTGACGCCACTTGATCCCTATGAGTAGTATGTCGAGTCATTTAGCTTTATCGCTGGCAGAACAAATTGCAGATATTTAGAGGCTGAGAGGCTGAAATTCGAACCCAAGTGTTAAACTTGCATTTATAAAGATTTTCAGCACTTACACTGAATTTTCCCTCTTTCGGCCCCATACTAGGGAATGTGACGCCAAATCATCCAAAGTACGATCTTGCTCTGACATCAGTCTATATGGTAAACATAATAAATGAAAGATATTAAGAGGCTGCGGTTCCGAAATATCTTCAAATTTGAACGGTATGTGAAATTTGTTTTTATTTTTGAGTCACGTGCACAATTGTCCCCACTATTGGGCCCCATATCAGGAAATGTGACGCAAATCATACCCTCTAAGGATTGTGTCCAGGCAACTAGGAACATGTTTAATATAATACAATATAGATATTTTGAGGCATTGATGTGTGAATATTAATGTAAATGTAGAGGCTGTGTAAATTACTTCGACGATTTACACCACGTATATTGAATTTCACCTCGTTGGTCCCCTTAACAGGGAATGTGACGCCACTTGATCCCTATGAGTAGTATGCCGAGTCATTTAGCTTTAACGCTGACAGAACGAGTTACAGATATTTAGAGGCTGAGAGGCTGAAATTCGAACCCAAGTGTTAAACTTTCATTTATAACGATTTTCAGCACTAACACTGAATTTCCCCTCTTTGGGCCCAATACTAGGGAATGTGACGCCAATTCACCCAAAGTACAATCTTGCTCTGACATCGGGTTATATGGTAAACATAATAAATGAAAGATATTAAGAGGCTAAGGTTCCGAAATATCTTCAAATTTGAACGGTATGTGAAATGTGTAATCATTTTTGAGTCAATTGCATAATTGCTCCCCCCCCCTTCCCCTATAGGACCCCATATCAGGGAATGTGACGCGAATCATACCCTCTAAGGATTATGTCCAGGAAACTAGGAACATGTTTCACATAATACAATATAGATATTTAGAGGCTTTGATGTGTATACTTTAATGTAAATGTAGAGGCTGTATTAATTACTTCGACCATTTACACCACCTATATTGAATTTCCCATCGTTGGTCCCTTTAACAGGGAATGTGACGCCACTTGATCCCTATGAGTAGTATGTCGAGTCATTTAGCTTTATCGCTGACAGAACAAATTGCAGCCATTTAGAGGCTGAGAGGCTGAAATTCGAACCCAAGTGTTAAACATGCATTTATAACGATTTTCAGCACTTGCACTGAATTTTCCCTCTTTCGGCCCCATACTAGGGAATGTGACGCCAATTCACCCAAAATACGATCTTCCTCTGGCATCAGTCTATATGGTTAACATAATAAATGATAGATATTAAGAGCCTGGGGTTCCGAAATATCTTCAAATTTGAATGGTATGTGAAATTTGTTATCATTTTTGAGTCAATTGCATAAATGCACCCCTATTGGGCCCCATATCAGGGAATGTGACGCGAATCATACCCTCTAAGGATTATGTCCAGGAATCTAGGCACATGTTTAACATAATACAATATAGATATTTAGAGGCTTTGATGTGTGAATTTTAATGTAAATGTAGATCGAGGCTGTATTAATTACTTCGACTATTTACACCACCTATATTGATTTTCCCGTCGTGGTCCCCTTTTCAGGGAATGTGACGCCACTTGATTCCTATGAGAAGTATGCCGAGACATTTAGCTTTGTCACTGACAGAACGAATTACAGATATTTAGAGGCTGAGAGGCTGAAATTCGAACCCAAGTGTTAAACTTGCATTTATAACGATTTTTAGCACTTACACTGAATTTCCCCTCTTTGGGCCCAATATCAGGGAATGTGACGCCAATTCATCCAAAGTACGATCTTGCTCTGACATCAGTCTATATGATAAACATAATAAATGAAAGATATTAAGAGGCTAAGGTTCCGAAATATCTTCAAATTTGAACGGTATGCGAAATTTGTTATCATTTTTGAGTCATTGCATAATTGTCCCCCTATTGGGGCCCATATCAGGGAATGTGACGCAAATCATACCCTCTAAGGATTATGCCGAGGCAACTAGAAACATGTGTAATATAAAACAATATAGATATTTAGGGGTTTTGATGAGTGAATTTTAATGTAAATGTAGAGGCTGTTTTAATTACTTCGACGATTTACACCACATATATTGAATTTCCCCTCTTTGGTCCCCTTTACAGGGAATGTGACGCCACTTGATCCCTATGAGTAGTATGTCGAGTCATTTAGCTTTATCGCTGACAGAACGAATTGCAGATATTTAGAGGCTGAGAGGCTGAAATTCGAACCGAAGTGTTAAACTTGCATTCATAACGATTTTCAGCACTTACACTGAATTTCCTCTCTTTTGGCTCCATACTAGGGAATGTGAGGCCTATTCGCCCAAAGTACGATCTTGCTCTGTAATCAGTCTATATGGTAAACATAACAAATGAAAGATATCAAGAGGCTACGGTTCCGAAATATCTTCCAATTTGAACGGTATGTGATTTGTGTTATCATTTTTGAGTCAATTGCATAATTGTCCCCCTTTTGGGCCCCATATCAGGGAATGTGACGCAAATCATACCCTTTTAGGATTGTGTCCAGGCAATTAGGAACATGTTTAACATAATACAATATAGATATTTAGAGGCTTTGGTGTGTGAATTTTAATGTAAACGTACAGGCTGTATTAATTACTTCGACGATTTACACTACCTATATTGAATTTACCCTCGTTGGTCACCTGAACAGGGAATGTGACGCCACTTGATTCCTATGAGTAGTATGTCGATGTATTTACCTTTATAGCTGACAGAACGTATTGCAGATATTTAGAGGCTGAGAAGCTGAAATTCGAATCCAAGTGTTGAACGTGCATTTATAACGATTTTCAGCACTTACACTGAATTTCCCCTCTTTGGGCCCCATACTAGCGAATGTGACGCCAATTCACCCAAAGTACGATCTTGCTCTGACATCATGAATGAAAGATATTAAGGGGCTGCGGTTCCGAAATATCTTCAAATTTAAATGGTATGTAAAATTTGTTATCATTTTTGAGTCACTAGCATAATTGTCCCCCTATTGGGCCCCATAAAAGGGAATGTGACGCAAAATATACCCTCTAAGGATTATATGCAGGTAACTAGCAACAAGTTTATTATAAAACAATATAGATATTTAGAGGCTTTGCTGTGTGAATTTCAATGTAAATGTAGAGGCTGTATTAATTACTTCGACCATTTACACCACCTATATTGAATTTCCCCTCGTTGGTCCCAATAACAGGGAATGTGACGCCACTTGATAACTATGAGTATTATGTCGAGTCATATAGCTTTATCGTTGACAGAACGAATTGCAGATATTTAGAGGCTGAGAGGCTGAAATTCGAACCCAAGTGTAAAACTTGCATTATAACGATTTTCAGCACTTACACTAAATTTTCCCTATTTCGGCCCCATATTAGGGAATGTGACGCCAATTCACCAAAAGTACGATCTTGCTCTGACATCAGTCTATATGGTAAACATAATAAATGAAAGATATTAAGAGGCTGCGGTTCCGAAATATCTTCAAATTTGAACGGTATGTGAAATGTGTTTTCATTTTTGAGTCACTAGCATGATTGTCCCCCTATAGAAAATAGAAGTAAAACAAAGATCAGGAAGCGATACAAATAACTTACTCCACCCATTAAAGACACCAAAGGGAAAGAAACACAAACATTAAGAGACCAGACCATAATGGAAACCTAAACAAAGGAAGGCCATAAGGACAGTTACTTTCCCACAAAATGGCCATATGGCCATCCAAAATATAAAGACATAAGTGATACATACAGTAAGTAACAAACAACACCATAAATAAACCGACACAGAAGAACCGCCTTGGAACGGTCAGTGGAATGATTTCCACTGGGGGGGGGGGGGGGGGGGCTTAAATCGATTTTACGTGGCCACAATCCTCGCCCTTACTTCCGTCGCGATTTAGACAAATAATTTGTTCAGTCCGCATGAAGGCCTCCTAAATCATCAGTGCAACATCTCCGTGAACACAAAAATCAAAGAACCACAGAGGTGAGACAACGCCATATCAGGGAATGTGACGCGAATCATACCCTCTAAGGATTATGTTCAGGCAACTAGGAACATGTTTAACATAATAAAATATAGATATTTTGAGGCTTTGATGTGTGAATATTAATGTAGATGTAGAGGCTGTATTAATTACTTCGACGACTTACACCACGTATATTGAATTTTCCCTCGTTGGCCCCCTTAACAGGGAATGTGACGCCACTTGATCCCTATGAGTAGTATGCCGAGTCATTTAGCTTTATCGCTGACAGAATGAATTACACACATCAAAGCCTCTAAATATCTATTTTGCATTATGTTAAACATGTTCCTAGTTGTCTGGACATAATCCTTAGAGGGTATGATTCGCGTCACATTCCCTGATATGGGGCTCTATAAGGGGGCAATCATGCTAGTGACTGAAAAATGATAACACATTTCACATACCGTTCAATTTGAAGATATTTCGGAACTGTAGCCTCTTAATATCTTTCATTTATTATGTTTACCATATAGACCGACGTCAGAGAAAGATCGTACTTTGGGTGAATTGGCGTCACATTCCCTAGTATGGGGCCCAAAGAGGGAAAATTCAGTGTTAGTGCTGAA
Organism: Lucinisca nassula; assembly: GCA_963580285.1. Lineage (NCBI taxonomy): Eukaryota > Metazoa > Mollusca > Bivalvia > Lucinida > Lucinidae > Lucinisca > Lucinisca nassula. The sequence goes on along the minus strand of OY757026.1, from coordinate 64,206,950 downwards.
AATCGTTATAAATGCAAGTTTAACACTTGGGTTCGAATTTCAGCCTCTCAGCCTCTAAATATCTGTAAATGTAGAGGCTGTATTAATTACTTCGACGACTTACACCACGTATATTGAATTTCCCCTCGTTGGTCCCCTTAACAGGGAATGTGACGCCACTTGATCCCTATGAGTAGTATGTCGAGTCATTTAGCATTATCGCTGACAGAACGAATTACAGATATTAAGAGGCTGAAAGGCTGAAATTCGAACCCAAGTGTTAAACTTGCATTTATAAAGATATTCAGCACTAACAGTGAATTTCCCCTTTTTGGGCCCCATACTAGGGAATGTGACGCCAATTCACCCAAAGTACGATCTTGCTCTGACATCGGTCTATATGGTTAACTTAATAAATGAAAGATATTAAGAGGCTACGGTTCCGAAATATCTTCAAATTTAACGGTATGTGAAGTTTGTTATCATTTTTGAGTCACTAGCATAATTGTCCCCCTATTCGGCCCCATACCAGGGAATGTGACGCGAATCGTACCCTCTGAGGACTATGTCCAGGCAAATAGGAACATGTCTAATATAATACAATATAGATATTAAGAGGCTTTGATGTGTGAATTTTAATGTAAATGTAGAGGCTGTATTAATTACTTCAACCATTTACACCACCTATATTGATTTTTTCGTCGTTGGTCCCCTTTACAGGGAATGTGACGCCACTTGATTCCTATGAGAAGTATACCGAGTCATTAAGCTTTCTCGCTGACAGAACGAATTACAGATATTTAGAGGCTGAGAGGCTGAAATTCGAACCCAAGTGTTAAACTTGCATTTATTAAGATTTTCAGCACTTACACTGAATTTCCCCTCTTTGGGCCACATATAAGGGAATGTGACGCCAATTCACCCAAAGTACGATCTTGCTCGGACATCAGCCTATATGGTAAGCATAATAAATGAAAGATATTAAGAGGCTGCGGTTCCGAAATATCTTCAAATTTGAACGGTATGTGAAATTTGTTATCATTTTTGAGTCACTAGCATAATTGTCCCCCTATTGAGCCCCATATCAGGGAATGTGACGCGAATCATACCCTCTAAGGATTATGTCCAGGCAACTAGGAACATGTTTAACATAATACAATATAGATATTTAGAGGCTTTGATGTGTGAATTTTAATGTAAATGTAGAGGCTGTATTAATTACTTCGACCATTTACACCACGCATATTGAATTTCCCCTCGTTGGTCCCCTTAACAGGGAATGTGACGCCACTTGATCCCTATGAGTAGTATGTCGAATCATTTAGCTTTAACCCTGACAGAACGAATTGCAGATATTTAGAGGCTGAGAGGCTGAAATTCGAACCAAAGTGTTAAACTTGCATTTATAACGATTTTCAGCACTTATACTGAATGTTCCCTCTTTCGGCCCCATACTAGGGAATGTGACGCCAATTCACTCAAAGTACGATCTTGCTCTGACATCAGTCTATATGGTTAACATAATAAATGAAAGTTATTAAGAGGCTGTGGTTCCGAAATATCTTCAAATTTGAACGGTATGGGAAATTTGTTTTCATTTTTGAGTCACGTGCACAATTGTCCCCCCTATTGGGCCCCATATCAGGGAATGTGACGCAAATCATACCCTCTAAGGATTATGTCCAGGCAACTAGGAACATGTTCAACATAATACAATATAGAAAGAACGCGAGCTTGCCTTTTATTATCCTTGGGATGACCGTGACTGGTCTTATGGCCTACAAACTCGCCTAGACAATTGCGCAGACCAAACGAGTAGCAGTCTGAGCTGGGTCCACAGTGTTTGGAATAATGTTCTCTGACTAGATACCACCTGTGGGACTGTTCAAAAGTGGTCTTAAATCTAAGAAGTGTGGTTATAGTCACTGTTTTCGAATTAAAAAAAAAGTCGTCTCTCCGGAGATTCGAACTCACGCCCAAAAAAAAACAGCAAAACGCCCCTTCGAGAGCCTGGTAATTTTTTTTTTTTTTTTTTTGGGGGGGGGGGGAGGGGGAGGGGGTTGTTTCGGATGCTTTTTTTGTAACAGGCTCGCCCTTCAGTGTTTTGCATTCCCCAACATTCTGATTCTAACTAGGGCGGATATTATTCGAAAGTTGTTAGATATCTTACTAGAGGAAGCTAGGGGGAGGGTGGGCAGAGAGAGAATATAGCGCTAGTAGTTAAGGATTGGGTGTCCCTCTAGGGACATTGAATGAATAACGTTTTAACAATGATAAGCTTCGATTTACGAATTGTGTAATACATAAAATAAATTAATGATAATTTTCTTTTTTATCTTTGAAAAACTGAGTCTGTTAGCAAAAGACTTCCATACGTATAGCAATAATTAAAAAATTAAAAAATTAAAAAAAAAAAAAACTTTGTATTTAGATCGTCGTAAATTTCCGCAAGCGAATGCACTATAGTGATCTATTTATAGGCCACTCATAGCGTCAAATTTTCAGTATCGATTTTGTCTTAGTAGTAAAGTTTAGTCTGTTTCGTATTACACATGTTGTACATATCACGTTAGAATTTGAGTTTTTTAGACATTTTGTTTGATTTATTCATATATTTATCCCGTCAACACTTTAAAGGTCATTTTGGAGATGTTGCTTCCAATATTGGGGGACCCGATGAAATGACATCTCAAGCCCTGTCCCCCAACGCGAGCGCAGGCTGGTCCCGGGTCGGCACCACCGAGTGGGGATGCCGAGGACAATTTCTATTTTTCATCCCCGCACTGTGGGGCCGAGCCGGGGGGTGGGGGGGGGGGCACACCGCGTTGTTATACGAGGTGACATTGGTATGTCGCAGCCAGTTGGGATTAAATTCTTTTGTGGTTGGTCGGCTTAATTTGGCAAATGGAGAATATTGATGTTCTTAATTTGCCAAAAAGAAAACTTTTTTGGGTCAAAATGAGGTGGGAAGCTTAATTGGTTGAATGGGGCTTTCATGGTTGAAACAAAAAAGTCCATTCATCCTCCCTGCTGCTCAATATAGATATTTAGAGGCTTTGATGTGTGAATTTTAATGTTAATATAGAATCTGTATTAATTACTTCGACCATTTACGCCACCTATATTGAATTACCCCTCGTTGGTCCCCTTAACAGGGAATGTGACGCCACTTGACACCTATCAGTAGTATGCCGATTCATTTAGCTTTATCGCAGACAGAAGGAATTACAGATATTTAGAGGATAAGAGGATTAAACCTAACATGCAAGACTTTTGGAATTAATTGACTATTCACATCACTTACCTGACTTTTCACCAATGTAGGGCGCCTATGTAAGGGAATGTGACGCAATTGGACCCATTTTAAGAGTTTGCATTGACATCAGGCAACATGTTGAAAATAGTGGATGACATGTATTTAGGGGCTGTATTCACACAAACATGGTAAACTTACATTTTGAACGATTTTGATTACTTACATGGAATTTCCCTTCTTTGGGTCTCATACTAAAGAATGTGACGCTACTTGACCCATTGTATGATTATGCCCTGACATCAGTCTATATGATAAACATAATAAATCAAAGACATTAAGAGGCCGTGTTTCCGACATATAATCAGTCTTGAATGGTATGTGATATTTATCATTTTTGTCACCACAAAAGTACACTGATGCAGATGTCATAAGGATGCTGGAATATCTAATTGACAACATTTTCGTGGAGTTCAGTGGCCTATTATTTCAGCAAACAATTGGCATGACAATGGGTACTAATTGTGCACCGTTGCTTGCCGACTTGTTCTTGTACTCGCATGAGGCGGAGTTTGTACAAGGTCTCCTCAAAGCAGGCAAGAAACGCCTTGCACAACAATTCAATTTCACCTACAGATATATAGATGATTTATTGTCTCTGAAAAATGCTAAATTCGCAGAGTACTTGCAATTCATCTATCCATGTGAACTTGAAATTTAGGGAAGAACAGAGACTGCAACCTCCTCCTCATACTTGGATTGTTATCTCTATATTGACAACGGGAAGCTTTCTACTGGGCTGTGCGATAAACAAGATGACTTCAATTTTCCCATTGTAAACTTTCCCTTCCTGAGCAGTAATACCCCGTCTACACCAGCATATGGAGTTTACGTTTCACAGTTGATCGGTGATGCTAGAGCCTATTCCAAGTATCAGGACTTTATGGAACGTGGGAAGGTGCTCACTACCAGGTTGTTAAGCCAGGGGTATCAAAAACAAACTGGTATCAACACTAAAGAAGTTCTATGGGAGGCACCATGATCTTGTTGATCCGTACAATGTGGCCATTTCCAGAATTATTTCTGATATGTTTGCCAATGGAAAGCCATAGGAAGACTTCCAAAATCTCGGACATACTCTTCTCGGCATTTACACCTTTTCTTCGTTCGTTGGGCATGGTGCGCGAAGCTTGCTTACCAAGTAATGCTTACTATCCGCGGACGCCTGCTTACACTTTCCTGTTCTGGAGCCCATGTCTGTTGATCTGAACATTGATATTTGTCATTTTGTCTATGGACTAATGATTTTGGATTAACGCTTTGGTACTACGACCTAAACTACTTTTGTGTTACTTGCATAATTGCCCCCTTATTGGGCCCCATATTAGGGACTGTGATGCGAATCGTACCCTCTGAAGATTATGCCTAGGCAACCAGCTGCATGTCTAACATAATATAGTACAGATATTTGGAGGCTTTGATGTGTGAATTTCAATGCAAATGTGACGCTGTATTGATTACTTCGACCATTTACACCACTTTTAATGAATATCCCCTCGCTTGTCCCTGTAACATGGAATGTGACCTCACTTGACCCCTATGAGTAGTATGCAGAGGCAATTAGCTGTATCGGTAAAAAACGAATAACAAATATTTAGAGGGTGAGAGGCTGAAATATAACAAAACACCCAAGACTTGGCGAATTTATTGGCCATTTACATCCCTAACATGGCTTTTCCCCACTGTAGGGCCCCTATGTAAAGGAATGTGACGCAAATGGGCCCGTTTGAAAAGTGTGCGGAGGCACCAGGCAACATGTTAAATATAATGGATGACAGGTATCTTGAGGCTGGTGTGCTGCAGGTATTCTGCTAGACGGGAATAACTTTTTTAATATGGCAGTGGTATGGATATTGTTCGAGCAGCGGAACGTTGAGCCCAGCACTAGGGTGTGGCCCGGTCTGTACGTTAGAAAGGTCGTCTTGGTACTGGACCTTTCTAATGGGTCCCGAGGCATAACCGTTCTTATCCGGCCAGATTGGGATAAAAGACCATGTGTTGGACCTAAATGAGAGGTAATGTCAGACCCAAATGTGGCAGAGCCCAGAACCCTAGAGCGACTAGTGTGACCCAGTGTGAGTCACTTTGATCCCCTTTTCCTTCGCGAGGGTTTCCTGCATGCTACCTGAACAAAAAATTAATTGTATAAATCACGACTGCAGTAAGGGCGAGGATTGCGGCCGTGTCAAAACGATTTAAGCAGGGTTCGAACAGCAAATCCTGGAGGGAGAACCTGGCTCAGCACCACCGTGGTGTGACCCGGTCTGTGTGAGATAGGGGTCCTGTATACCCTGCTTGTGGGTATTACGGGATACCCTCTGTTATCCGGCTAGATGGGGATAAAAATCCAAGGGTTGAACCCCTCTCACCCCTGGTCCGAGACCAGAAGCCTAGCGCTTGTGTGTGACCCAGTATGAATTATGAGGCCTTTTGATCTCTTTATTCTCCGCTGGATGGGCAATTCGGAATAACCGCCGTTATGCGCCCAGACAGGGATTTTTCTTCAGTAAGGAAGTGGTGTGGATTTTTCAACAGCAGAACCTGCAGGGAGAGCCAGGTCTAGCCCTGTGGTGAGACCCCATCTGAGTAGTAGAGGGGTCTTCTCGGTATCTGATCTTGCTAGTGCGTATCGCAATATAACCTCTGTTTTCCGGCCAAACTGGGATACAATACTAGGGCTGAACGTATGTGAGAAGTGAAGTCCACCCGCTGTGGCCGAGACCAGAAGGCTAGCGCTGGAGACAGACTCGGTGCGAGTCTTTTCGATACATCTACCTTCTGCAGCCTGAACATACCTATATAACCACCGTTATTTGGCCATAAGGCAGCGGTATGGGTGTTCAAGCAGCGAAACCTGGAGGTTTTGTTTGTTTGATTTGAGGTTTAAAGTCCTCGTCAACACTGTAAAAGTCATTTTGGAACCGTTGCTTACAATTCTGTAGGACTTTACCCGACAATGAGATAAAATGAGATCTCAAGCCCTGTCTCCCAATGAAACAAATAGGGTTTATAAGCATGGACGGTCCGACACTCACACCAATTTGCCTGGGCAAGCTTAGTATTCTATACCGCGACAGTGGTAAGGGCCCGGATTATGGCCATGTAAAATCGATTTAAGCCCCCCAGTGGAATTCTTTCCACTGACCGTTCCAGAACGGTTCTTCTGTGGCGGTTTATTTATGTTGTTGTATGTTACTGACTATGTATATCACTTGTGTCTTTTTATTTTGGATGGCCATTTGGCCATTTTGTGGGAAAGTAACTGTCCTTATGGCCTTCCTTTGTTTAGGTTTCCATTTTTGGTCTGGTCGCTTCATCTTTGTGTTTCTTTCCCTTTGGTGTCTTTGATGGGTGGAGTAAGCTAATTGTATCGATTCCTGATCTTTGTTTTACTTCTACTTTAGATCCTCTTAGCGGTTTACCAGTACTCGTGTGTGGGTCAAACTCAGCTATGCATGGAAGCATCATGCAGCCCATATATTTCTACAAGCCCGGATGGGCGGAAACTGTGAGATAGTGCCAGGCCTAGCCCTAGCGTATTATCCGGCTAGATGCGGATTCAAGACTATGGGGTGAACCAGTGTGAGAAGTGAAGTCCGATCCAACTATGGCTGGCACCGGAAGCGTAGTGCTAGGGCATTATGCAGTGTTAGTCCTTTATATGCCCTTTTATCCTCCGCAGGATGAGAAGCCGGGGATAAACTTTATGCTGTCAGATGGGGATACCTTACGGGTTGGAATTATGTGAGAAGCGAAATCCACCCCCTGTGGCCGAACCCAGAAGGCTAGCGCTGGAGATTGACTCAGTGTTTCGATACCTTATTCCTCCACAGCCTGAACATCCCGAGATAACCACCGTTATTTGGCCAGACAGGGATAACTTTAAGGCAGTGGTATGGATGTTCAAGCAGCGAAACCTTGAGATAGAGCCAGACCTAGCACTATGGTATTATCCGGCTAGATGCGGACACAAGACCATGAGTGAACCTTCGGGAGAAATGAAGTCCGACTCCAGGTGGCCTAGCCTAGAAGCCTAGCGCTGGGTTGTGACCCAGGGCGAGTTGGGCGTTCCTTTTATAGCTTTATCCACTGCCAGGTGAGCATCCTGGGATAACCTCCCTTATGCGGTCAGACGGGGATAACTTTCCATAAGGCACCGATATGGGTGTCCTAGCAGTGGAAAATTGGAGGAGAGCCAGGCCTAGCAATGACCTGTGACACGGTGTGTTTGGTAGAGGGGTCCTCTAGTTGCCGGACCTGAAAGTGGGTATTGTAGGATAACATCTGTTATCCGGCTAGACGGGGATACAAGACGGGGGCGTGAACCTGTGTGAGATGCGTTCCGAACCCGATTTAGCCTAGAAACTAAGCGCTGGAATGTGACCCGGTGTTTACTTATTCAGATGTTTTGTCATCATAAACTTATTAACATGATATAGCTAAACATTCGAAAACATATAACAGTTAATATATTGGATGAGTCTTGGATTGAGCCTAGGCTAGGCCTATTAATGTTCTCTTCTGTGTGAGATGTGAATCCTTTTGATCTCTTTATCCTCCGAGGGCTCAGCACCCCGAGAGCGGTTAGAAGGGGATACCTTACCGTATTGTAGTAGTATGGGTGTCCAAGCGGAGGTAGAGCCAGCCTAGCAATGAGATGCGGGCCCTGCTAGTGTAAATCGCGATATAACCTCTGTTATCCGACCAGATAGGGATGCTAGACCATAGGCTGAACCTATGTGATAAGTGAAGTCCGACTTCTGTGTGGTCAATCCCAGAAGCCTAGCGGTTGGAATTGACTAAGCGTTACTTGTGATCCATTTTGATCCCTTTATCCTCCGCGGGGTGAGCATCTCGGGATTATCCACGTTATGCGGAGAGACTGGGTAACTTTTCCGTTAGATATGTTCTATAAAAGGGTTATCCTTGGGAAGCAATGAATACACCATAGATCTGGAAAATATGAAGTGTGCATGTTTTCTGGGCCAGACTAGCTAGTTTCGGTCAATTAGGCCTCATCAGTGACCCTGGTATATGAATGTCTTTTGACGTGTCAACAGTATCAATTCTGATTCTGACAAGAAAATATAAACTACACTATGATGTAGGGCAGGCGGACTTTTTACGGCCGCCACGCATTCCCAGAAACCAGCTGTAGTGACATTAAATATGTTCTATAAACGAGTTATCCTTTGGAAGCAATGAATACACCTTAGAACTTGAAAATAATAAGTGTGCGTGTTTTCTGGGCCAGACTAGCTAGTTTCGGTCAATTAGGCCTCATCAGTGACCCTCAATTTTTTTTAAAAAATTCCACAATGGAATCAATGATCCCAAAGGATAGGAATTTATAAACTACACTATAATGACTTATATGGGTGTTCGAGAAGTTGAACGTAACGTGGAGATAAATTCAGGCCTTGAACTGGGTATTGACCCGGTCGCTTGTGAGGTTCCTATGGGAACTGACATTGTTCATGAGTATCGTGAGATAACCTCTGTTATCCTTCAAAACTGTGGGTATCGCGAGATAACCTGTTATTCGGCAAAAATGGGTTACAAGATCATGCGTTTCTTGTATGAGAAATGAAGTTCGCACCGCCCACCCTGTGGCCAAGCCAATAAACCTGGCGCTGGGATGTCAACCAGTGTGAGTTGTGTGTTACTCTGCTCCCTTTATCCTGCACAGCCAAACCACCATTATTTTGCTAGATTGGGAGAACATTTCCATAAGGCAGTGGTATGGGTAGAGCAAGGCCTGCCACTAAGGTGATATCCGGCTAGATGCGGATACAAGACCAATGGGATGAACCTTTGTGAGACATGAAGTCCGACCCCGCCGACCGAGCCCAGAAGCCTAGCGCTGGGGTGTGACCCAGTATGACTTGTGAGTCCTTTGATCTCTTAATCCTCAGCCATATGAGCATCCCGGGATAACCTCCCTTATGCGGCCACATGGGAATAACCTTTCATTAACGCAGTTGTAGGGATGTTCGAGCAGAGAAAACTTGAGGGAGAGCCATGCAGAGCACTGAAGTGTGTCCCAGACTTTGTGGTAAAGGGGCCCTCTGGGTACCGGATCCTGATAGTTGGTATCGTGGGATAACCTCTGTTATCCGGCTAGATTACAATACAAGACCATTGGATCAACCTATGTGAGAAGCGAAGTCCGATCCCCCTGTGACCCTGCCCGGAAACATCGGGCTAGGGTGTTACATTGAATTAGTCATCAGTCCCTTTGATCCCTTTAGCCTCCGCGGGATGAGCATCCAGGGATAACCTCTATGCTGCCAGACGAGAATAACTTTCCATGAGGCAATGCTTTTCAGTGTTCGAGCAGCGGATCCTGGAGGGAAAACCGGGCCTAGTACTATGCTATGACCCGTTCATTTTGGTAGAGGTGTCCTCTGGATAGGGACCCTGCTAGTAGGTATCACGGGATAACCTCTATTATTCGGCCTACCACAAGAACATGGGGTGAACCTATGCGAGAAGTGAAATCCGCCCACGCTGGACCGAGCCCAGAAGCCTAGCCTCTGAATACCTGTTATCCGTTACATTTAACATGTTGCCTGATGCCTCTGCAAACTTTTCAAATGGATCGATTTGAGCCACATTCCCTTACATTGGGGCCCTGCAGTGAGGAAAAGTCATGTTAGGGATGTAAATGGCCAATAAATTCACTAAGGCCTACATGTTTTGTTAAATTTCCTGTTAAGGGGACCCAACGAGGGATAATATAGGTGGTGTAAATGGTCGAAGTAATTAATACATCTTCTACATTTACATTAAAATTCACACACCGAAGACTCTAAATTGCTATATATTATTATACGAAACATGTTGCTAGTTGCCTAGTCACAATATTTAGAGGGTATGATTCGCGTCACATTCCCTAATATGGGGCCCGAAATGGGGACAATTATGCAAGTAACACAAAAAGATAACAAATTTCACACACCGTTCAGGTTTGAAAATATTTCGGAACAGCTTCTTAATATCTTTCATTTATTATGTTTATAGTATAGACTGATGTCAGAGCAAAATCGTACATATGGGTGAAGTAGCGTCACATTCCCTTGTATGGTACTCAAAGAGGGGAAATTCAGTGTTGATAAAAATCGTTATAAATGCAAGTTTTACACGTGGGTTCGAATTTCAGCCTCTCAGCCTCTAAATATCTGCAATTCGTTCTGTCAGCAATAAAGCTAAATAACTCGGAATACTCTTTATAGGGATTAAGTGGCGTCACATTCTCTGTTAAGGGGACCAACGAGGGGAAATTCAATATAGGTGTTGTAAATGGTCGAAGTAAATCAACACAGCTTCTACATTTACATTAAAGTTCACACATCAAAGCCTCTAAATATCTATATTGTATTATGTAAAACATGTTCCTAGTTCCCTGGACATAACTCTTAGAGGGAATGATTCGCGTCACATTTCCTGATATGGGGCCCAATTGTGTGTGTGTGTGGGGGGGGGGGGGGGGAGGCAATTGCGCAAGTGATAAAAATGATAACAAATTTCACATACCATTCTTCAAGTTTGAAACTATTTCGGAACCGCAGCCTCTTAATATCTTTCATTTATTATGTTTACCATATAGACTGATGTCAGAGCAAAATCGTACATTGGGTGAAGTAGCGTCACATTCCCTAGAACGGGGTCCAACGAGGGGAAATCCAGTGTACGTGCTGAAAATCGTTATAAATGCAAGTTTAACACGTGGTTCGAATTTCAGCCTCTTAGCCTCTGAATATCTGTAATTCGTTCTGTCAGCGAGAAAGCTAAAGGAATACTACTCATAGCGATCAACGAGGGGAAATTCAATATAGGTGGTGTAAATGGTCGAAGTAATCAATATAGCCTCTACATTTACATTAAAATTCACACATCAAAGCATCTAAATATCTATATTGTATTATGTTAAACATGGTCCTGGTTGCCGGGACATAATCCTTAGAGGGTATGATTCGCGTCGCATTCCCTCATATGGGGCCCAATAGGGGGTCAATTATGCAAGTGAATCAAATATGATAAAAAAATTTCACATGCCGTTCAAATTTGAAAATATTTCGTAACCGGAGCCTCTTAATAAGTTTCAGTTTTTATGTTTACCATATAGACAGGTGTCAGAGCAAGAGCGTACTTTTGGTGAATTAGCGACACATTCCCTTGTATAGGGCCCAAAGAGGGGAAATTCAGTGTAAGTGCTGAAAATCGTTATAAATGCCAGTTTTACGCGTGGGTTCGAATTTCAGCATCCCAGCCTCTAAATGCCTGTAAGCCATTATGTTTAACATGTTGCCTGCTGCCTCTGCACACTTTTCAAACGGGTCCATATGCGTCACATTCCCTTAAATAGGGGCCCTGCAGTGAGGAAAAGCCATATTAGGGATGCCAATGTGGCCAATAAATTCACTAAGGCTTGCATGTTTTGTTAAATTTCCGCCTGTCAGTCTCTAAATATCTGTAATTCGTTCTGTCGGCGATAAAGCTAAATGACTCGGAATACTGCTCATAGGGATCAAGTTGCGTCCCATTCCCTGTTAAGTGGACCAACAAGGGGAAATTCAAATGGTCGAAGTAATTAATACAGCTTCTACATTTACATTAAAATTCACACATCAAAGCCTCTTAATATCTATATTGTATTATGTTAAACATGTTCCTAGTTGCCTGGGCATAATCCTTAGAGGGTATGATTCGCGTCACATTCCCTGGAAAGGGGACCAACGAGAGGAAATTCAATATAGGTGGTGTAAATGGTCGAAGTAATTAATACAGCCTCTAAATTTACATTAAAATTCACACTTCAAAGCCTCTAAATATCTATATTGTATTATGTTAAACATGTTCCTAGTTGACTGGACATAATCCTTAGAGGGTATGATTGGCGTCACATTCCCTGATACGGGGCCCAAAAGGGGGGCAATTATGCAAGTGACTCAAAAATAATAACAAATTTCACATACCGTTCTTCAAGTTTGAAAATATTTCAAAACCGCAGCCTCTTAATATCTTTCATTTATAATGTTCACCATAAAGACTGATGTCAGAGCCAAATCGTACATTGGGTGAAGTAGCGTCACATTCCCTAGTATGGGGTCCAAAGAGAGGAAATTCATTGTGAGTGCTGAAAATCCTTATAAATGCCCTGCAACATAGTGTGGATTATATTTTCTTGTCCTTTGGGATCATTGGTTCCTACATCATAGTGTAGATTATATTTTCTTGTCCTTTGGGATCACTGTTTCCATTGTGGAATTTCGAAAATATCTGATGGTCACTGATGAGGCCTAATTGGCTGAAACTAGCTAGTCTGGCTCAGAAAACATATACACTCCATATTTTTCAGTTCTGTTGTGTATTCCTTGCTTCCAAAGGATAACCCTTTTTATAGAACATATTTAACTTCACTACAGCTGGTGTGTGGGATGTGTGGCGGTAGTAAAACGTGTCCCTACCCTACATCATAGTGTAGATTATATTTTCTTGTCCTTTGGGATCCTTGTTTCCATTGTGGAATGTCGAAAATATCTGAGGGTCACTGATGAGGCCTAATTGGCCGAAACTAGCTAGTCTGGCCCAGAAAACATGTACACTCGATATTTTTTCAGTTCTGTGGTGTATTCTTTGCTTCCAAAGGATAACCATTTTATAGAACATATTTAACATCACTACAGCTGGTGTGTGGGAATGTGTGGCGGCGGTAAAACGTCTCCCTGCCCTACATGATAGTGTAGATTATATTTTCTTGTCCTTTGGGATCATTGTTTCCATTGTGGAATTTCGAAAATATCTGAGGGTCATTGATGAGGCCAAATTGGTCGAAACTAGCTAGTCTGGCCCAGATAACATGTACACTCCATATTTTTCAGTTCTGTGGAGTATTCCTTGCTTCCAAAGGATAACCCTTTTATAGAACATATTTAACACTTGGTTTCGAATTTCAGCCCCTCAGCCTCTAAATATCTGTAATTCGTTCTGTCAGCGATAAACCTAAATGACTCGGCATACTACTTCTAGGGATTAAGTGACGTCACATTCCCTGTTAAGAAGAACAACGAGGGGAAATTCAATATAGGTGGTGTAAATGGTCGAAGTAATCAATACATCTTCTACATTTCCATCAAAATTCACACATCAAAGCCTCTAAATATCTATTTTGTATTATGTTAAACGTGTTGCATGTTGCCTGGGCATAATCTTTAAAGGGTATGATTCGCGTCACATTCCCTAATATGGGGCCAAATAGGGGGGCAAATATGCAAGTGCCTAAAACTGATAACATATTTCACTCACCGTTCAAGTTTGAAACTATTTCGGATTCGCGGCATCTTAATATCTTTCATCTATTATGTTTAACATATAGACTGATGTCAGGGCACACTCGTTCATTGGGGGAAGTAGCGTCACATTCCATAGCAATGGGCCCAAGAGGGGAAATTAAAAAAATGTACTTAACATACTACTCATATGGGTCGTGTGGCGTCACATTCCCTAATATGGGGCCAAATAGGGGGGGGGGGGGGCAATTATGCAAGTGGTTAAAAAATGAAAACATATTTCACATACCGTTTAAGTTTGAAAATATTTCGGAACCGCGGCCTCTTAATAACATTCATTTATTATGTTTAACATATAGACTGATGACAGGGCACAATCGTACATTGGGTGAAGTAGCGTCACATTCCCTAGTGTGGGGCCTTAAGAGGGGAAATTCAAAGGAAATACTGAAATCGTTAAAATGCAAGTTTAACAAGTGGGTTTGAATTTCAGCACCCCAACCTCTAAATACCCGTGAGCCATTATGTTAACATGTTGCCTGATGCCTCTGCACACTTTTCATACGGGTCCATTTGCGTCACATTCCCTTACATAGGGGCCCTACAGTGGGGAAAGCCATGTGGGGTGTAAATGGCCAACAAATTTGCAAAGTCTTGCATGTTTTGTTACATTTTAGCCTCTCAGCCTCTAAATATTTGTAATTCGTTCTCTTAGCGATAAAGCTAGATGCCTCAACATACTACCCATATGGGTCGTGAGGCGTCGCATTCCCTAATATGGGGCCACATCTGTGGGGGTTGGGGCATTTATGCAAGTGACTCAAGAGAGTAACATACAAGCGTCTGTCACATAGCGTTCAAGTTTGAAAATAGTTCGGAACCGCAGTCTCTTAATAGCTTTCATTTATTATGTCTAACGTATAGACTGATGTCAGGGCGGCACAATCGTACATTGGTTGAAGTAGCGTCACATTCCCTAGTATGGGGCCCAAAGAGGGGCGATTCAATGTAAGTTCTGAAAATCGTTGACTAATGCCAGTTTAACAAGTGGGTTTGAATTTCAGCACCACAGCCTCTAAATACCCGTCATCCATTATGTTTATTTCAGCACCACAGCCTCTAAATACCCGTCATCCATTATGTTTAACATGTTGCCTGATGCCTTGGCACACTTTTCATACGGGTCCATTTGCGTCACATTCCCTTACATAGGGGCCCTACAGTGGGGAAAGCCATGTAAGGGGTGTAAATGGCCAATAAATTATTGCATCTTTTGTTGAATTTTAGCCTCTCAGCCTCTCAATAGCTGTAATTCGTTCTCTTAGCGATAAAGCTAGATGCATAAACATACTACTCATATGGGTCAAGTGGCGTCACATTCCCTAATATGGGGCCAAATAGGGGGGAGAATTATGCAAGTGACTCAAAAATGATAACATATTTCACATACCGTTCAAGTTCGAAACAATTTCGGAATCGCGGCCCATTAATATCTTTCATTTATTATGTTTAACATATAGACTGATGTCAGGGCCCAATCGTACATTGGGTGAAGTAGCGTCACAATCCCTAGTATGGGGCCCAAAGAGGGGAAATTCAATGTAAGAACCTAAAATCGTTAAAAATGCAAGTTTTACAAGTGGGTTTGAATTTCAGCACCTGAGCCTCTAAATACACGTCATCCATTATGTTTAACATGTTGCCTGGTGCCTCTGCACACTTTTCATACGGGTACATTTGCGTAGGGGCCCGACAGTGGGGAAAGCCATCCTAGAGGTGTAAATGGCCAATTAATTCGCAAAGGCTTGCATGTTCTGTTGCATTTTAGCCTCTCAGCCTCTAAATATCTGTAATTCGTTCTCTTAGAGATAAAGCTAGATGCCTCAACATACTACTCATATGGGTCAAGTGGCGTCACATTCCTTAATATGCCAAATTGTGAGACAATTATGCAAGTGACTCAAAAATGATAACATATTTCACATACTGTTCAAGTTTGAAACTATTTCGGAGACGCGGACTCTTAATATCTTTCATTTATTATGATAAACACACAGACTGATGTCAGGGCCCAATCGTACATTGGGTGAAGTAGCGTCACATTTCCCTAGTATGGGGCCCAAAGACGGGAAATTCATTGTACGTGCTGAAAAACGTTATAAATGCAAGTTTAACACTTGGGTTCGAATTTCAGCCTCTTAACCTCTAAATATCTGTAATTCGTTCTGTCAGCGAGAAAGCTAAATGACTCTACATACTACTCATAGGGATCAAGTGGCGTCACCTTCCCTCTTAAGTGGCCCATCGAGGGGAAATTCAATATAGGTGGTGTAAATGGTCGAAGTAATTAATACAGCCTCTACGTTTACATTAAAATTCACACATCAAAGCCTCTAAATATCTATATTGTATTATGTTAAACATATTCCTAGTTGCCTGGACATAATCATTAGAGGGTACGTTTCGCGTCATCTTCCCTTATATGGGGCCGAATAGGGGGACAATTATGCTAGTGACTCGAAAATGATAACACATTTCACATACCGTTCTAGTTTGAAGATATTTCGGAACCGCAGCCTCTTAATATCTTTCATTAATTATGTTAACCATATAGACTGATGTCAGAGCAAAATCGAACATTGGGTGAAGTAGGGTCACATTCCCTAGTATTGGGCCCAAAGAGGGGACATTCAGTGTACGTGCTGAAAATCGTTATAAATGCAAGTTTAACACGTGGGTTCGAATTTCAGCCTTTCAGCCTCTAATTATCTGTAATTCGTTCTGTCAGCGATAAAGCTTAATGACTCGGCATACTTCTCATAGGGTCAAGTGGCGTCACATTCATTGCTAAGGGGACCGACGAGGGGAAATTCAATAAAGGTGGTGTAAATGGTCGAAGTAATTAATACAGCCTCTACATTTACATTAAAATTCACACATCAAACCCTCTAAATATCTATATTCTATTACAGTAAACTTGTTGCTAGTTGCCTGGATCTTATCCTTAGAGGGTATGTTTCGCGTCACATTCCCTGATATGGGGCCCAATAGGGGGAACAATTATGCAAGTGACTCAAAAATGAAAACAAATTTCCCATACCGTTCAAATTTGAAGACATTTCGGAACCGCAGCCTCTTAATACCTTTAATTTATTATGTTTACCATATGGACTGATGTCAGAGTAAGATCGTACTTAGGGTGAATTGGCGTCACATTCCCTAGTATGGGGCCCAAAGAGGGGAAATTCAGTGTAAGTGCTGAAAATCGTTATAAATGCAAGTTCAACACTCGGGTTCGAAATTCAGTCTCTCAGCCTCTAAATATCTGCAATTCGTTCTGTTAGCGATAAAGCTAAATGACTCGGCATACTACTCATAGGGATCAAGTGGTGTCACATTCCCTGTTAAGGGGACCAGCGAGGGGAAATTCAATATAGGTGGTGAAAATGGTCAAAGTAATTAATACAGCCTCTAAATTTCATTAAAATTCACACACCAAAGCCACTAAATATCTATATTGTATTATAGTAAACTTGTTGCTAGTTGCCTGCATATAATCCTTAGAGGGTATGTTTTGCGTCACATTCCCTGATATGGGGCCCAATAGAGGGACAATTATGCTAGTGACTAAAAAATGATAATACATTTCACATACCGTTCAAATTTGAAGATATTTCGATATCGCAGCCTCTTAATATCTTTTATTTATAATGTTTACCATATAGATTGATGTCAGAGCAAGATCGTACTTTGGGTGAATTTGCGTCACATTTCCTAGCATTGGGCCCAAAGAGGGGAAATTCAGTGTAAGTGCTGAAAATCGTTATAAATGCAAGTTTAACACTTGGGTTCGAATTTCAGCCTCTCAGCCTCTAAATATCTGCACTTCGTTCTGTTAGCGATAAAGCTAAATGACTCGGCATGCTACACATAGGGATCAAGTGGTGTCACATTCCCTGTTTAGGGGACCGACGAGGGGAAATTCAATATAGGTGGTGTAAATGGTCGAAGTTATTAATACAGCCTCTACATTTACATTAAAATTCGCACATCAAATAAAAATCAAAAATGAGTTCCTTTAAGAGCAATGAAAATATTCATAAGAAAGAAGATGGGTCATACTACGTAGTTTCGGCTAATAAAGCCTCATCAGTGACCCTGTAATGATCCGGCAACGAAAGCCAGAGGAAGCATACTGCAATTTTGCGAATTTCGAATAGGCAGTCGATTCAAAGACTGATATAAATCAAAATGAGGTCCAAATAATTAAAAACCTGTCTAGAATTTGAGTCTAAACTAATAATTTATTTCTGATTTCTCAGAATATTCACGCTGATCTCAAAGGACCAAAAGTAAAATATAAACTGCACTATGGTTGATGTACGGGGAGACGTTTTACGGCCGCCACACGGCACAACACCAGCTGCAGTGATGGCAAATAAAAATCAAAAATGAGTTCCTTTAAGAGCAATGAAAATATTCATAAGAAAGAAGATGGGTCATACTACGCAGTTTCGGCTAATAAAGCCTCATCAGTGACCCTGTAATGATCCGGCAACGAAAGCCAGAGGAAGCATACTGCAAAGCCTCTAAATATCTATATTGTATTATAGTAAACTTGTTGCTAGTTACATGCATATAATCCTTAGCGGATATGTTTCGCGTCACATTCCCTTATATGGGGCCCAATAGGGGGTCAATTATGTCAGTGACTCAAAAATGATAACACATTTCACATACCGAGCAAATTTGAAGTTATTTCGGAACCGCAGCCTCTTAATGTATTTCATTTATTATGCTTATCATATAGACTAATTTCAGAGCAAGATCGTACTTGGGTGAATTGGCGTCACATTCCCTAGTATGGGGCCCAAAGTGGTGAAATTCAGTGTAAGTGCTGAAAATCGTTATAAATGCAAGTTTAACACTTGGGTTCGAATTTCAGCCTCTCAGCCTCTAAATATCTGTAATTCGTTCAATCAGCGATAAAGCTAAATATCTCAGCATACTACTAATAGTGATCAAGTGGCGTCACATTCCCTGTTAAGGTGACCGACGAGGGGGAATTCAATATAGGTGGTGTAAATGGTCGAAGTAATTAATACAGCCTCTACATTTACATTAAAATTCACTCATCAAAGCCTCTAAATATCTATATTGTATTATGTTAAACACGTTCCTAGTTGCCGGGACATAATTCTTAGAGGGTAGGATTTGCGTCACATTCCCTTATATGGGGCCCAGTATTGGGGACAATTATGCAAGTGAATCAAAAATGAAAACAAATTTCACATACCGTTCAAATTTGAAGATATTTCGGAACCGCAGCCTCTTAATACCTTTTATTTATCATGTTTACCATATGGACTGATGTCAGAGTATGATCGTACTTAGGGTGAATTGGCGTCACATTCCCTAGTATGGGGCCCAAGGAGGGAAAATTCAGTGTAAGTGCTGAAAATCGTTATAAATGCAAGTTCAACACTCGGGTTCGAAATTCAGCCTCTCAGCCTCTAAATATCTGCAATTCGTTCTGTTAGCGATAAAGCTAAATGACTCTGCATACTACTCATTTGGATCAAGTGGCGTCACATTCCCCGTTCAGGGGACCAACGAGGGGAAATTCAATATAGGTGGTGTAAATGGTCGAAGTCATTAATACAGCCTCGACATATACATTAAAATTTATACATCAAAGCCTCTATATATCTTTATTGTATTATAGTAAACGTGTTGCCAGTTGCCTGCATATAATCCTTAGAGGGTATGTTTTGCGTCACATTCCCTGATATGGGACACAATAGGGGGACAATTATGCAAGTGACTCCAAAATGATAACCCATTTCACATATCGTTCAATTTTGTAACTATTTCGGAACCGCAGCCTCTTAATATCTTTCATTTATTAGGTTTACCATATAGACTGATGACAGAGCAAAATCGTACATTGGGTGAAGTTGTGTCACATTCCCTAGTATGGGGCCCAAAGAGGGGAAATTCAGTGTAAGTGCTGAAAATCGTTAAAATGGAAGTTTAACACGTGGGTTCGATTTTCAGCCTCTCAGCCTCTAAATACCTGTATTTCGTTCTGTCAGCGATAAAGCTAAATGACTCCGCATACTACTCATAGGGATCAAGTGGCGTCACATTCCCTGTTAAGGGGACCAACGAGGGGAAAATCAATATAGGTGGTGTAAATGTTCGGAGTAAATAATACAGCCTCTACATTTACATTAAAATTCACACATCAAAGCCTCTAAATATCTATATTGTATTATGTTAAACATGTTCCTAGTTGCCTAGACAAAATCCTTAGAGGGTATGATTTGCGTCACATTCCCTGATATGGGGCCCAATAGGGGGACAATAATGCGAGTGACTCCAAAATGATAACCCATTTCACATATCGTTCAATTTTGAAACTATTTCGGAACCGCAGCCTCTTAATATCTTTCATTTATTATGTTAACCATATAGACTGATGTCAGCGTAAAATCGTACATTGGGTGAAGTAGCGTCACATTCCTTAGTATGGGGCCCAAAGAGGGGAAATTCAGTGTAGGTGCTGAAAATCGTTATAAATGCAAGTTTAACACGTGGGTTCGATTTTCAGCCTCTCAGCCTCTAAATATCTGCATTTCGTTCTGTCAGCGATAAAGCTAAATGACTCGGCATACTACTTATAGGGATCAAGTGGCGTCACATTCCCTGTTAAGGGGACCAACGAGGGGAAAATCAATATAGGTGGTGTAAATGTTCGGAGTAAATAATACAGCCTCTACATTTACATTAAAATTCACACATCAAAGCCTCTAAATATCTATATTGCATTATGTTAGACATGTTTCTAGTTACCTGGACATTATCCATAGAGGGTATAATTTGCGTCACATTCCCTGATATGGGGCCCAATAGGGGGACAATTATGAAAGTGGCTCAAAAATGATAACAAATTTCAGATACAGTTCAAGTTTGAAACTATTTCGGAACCGCAGCCTCTTAATATCTTTTATTTATCATATTTACCATGTAGACTGATGTCAGAGCAAAATCGTACATTGGGTAAATTAGCGTCACATTCCCTAGTATGGGGCCCAAAGAGGGGAAATTCAGTGTAAGTGCTGAAAATCGTTATAAACGCAAGTTTAACACGTGGGTTCGATTTTCAGCCTCTCAGCCTCTAAATATCTGCATTTCGTTCTGTCAGCGATAAAGCTAAATGACTCGGCATACTATTCAAAGGGATCAAGTTGCGTCACATTCCCTGTAAAGGGGACCAACGAGGGGAAAATCAATATAGGTGGTGTAAATGTTCGGAGTAAATAATACAGCCTCTACATTTACATTAAAATTCACACATCAAAGCCTCTAAATATCTATATTGTATTATGTTAAACATGTTCCTGGCTGCCTAGACAAAATCCTTAGAGGGTTTGATTCGCGTCACATTCCCTGATATGGGGCCCATATGGGGGACAATTATGCAAGTGACTCCAAAATGATAACCCATTTCACATATCGTTCAATTTTGAAACTATTTCGGAACCGCAGCCTCTTAATATCTTTCATTTATTATGTTTACCATATAGACTGATGTCAGAGCAAAATCGTACATTGGGTGAAGTAGCGTCACATTCCTTAGTATGGGGCCGAAAGAGGGGAAAATCAGTGTAAGTGCTGAAAATCGTTATAAATGCAAGTTCAACACGTGGATTCGATTTTCAGCCTCTCAGCCTCTAAATATCTGCATTTCGTTCTGTCAGCGATAAAGCTAAATGACTCGGCATACTCCTCATAGGGATCAAGTGGCGTCACATTCCCTGTTAAGGGGACCAACGAGTGGAAAATCAATATAGGTGGTGTAAATGTTCGGAGTAAATAATACAGCCTCTACATTTACATTAAAATTTACACATCAAAGCCTCTAAATATCTATATTGTATTAGGTTAAACATGTGTCTAGTTGCCTAGACAAAATCCTTAGAGGGTATGATTCGCGTCACATTCCCTGATATGGGGCCCAATAGGGGGACAATTATGCAAGTGACTCCAAAATGATAACCCATTTCACATATCGTTCAATTTTGAAACTATTTCGGAACCGCAGCCTCTTAATATCTTTCATTTATTATGTTTACCATATAGACTGATGACAGAGCAAAATCGTACATTGGGTGAAGTTGTGTCACATTCCCTAGTATGGGGCCCAAAGAGGGGAAATTCAGTGTAAGTGCTGAAAATCGTTAAAATGGAAGTTTAACACGTGGGTTCGATTTTCAGCCTCTCAGCCTCTAAATACCTGTATTTCGTTCTGTCAGCGATAAAGCTAAATGACTCCGCATACTACTCATAGGGATCAAGTGGCGTCACATTCCCTGTTAAGGGGACCAACGAGGGGAAAATCAATATAGGTGGTGTAAATGTTCGGAGTAAATAATACAGCCTCTACATTTACATTAAAATTCACACATCAAAGCCTCTAAATATCTATATTGTATTATGTTAAACATGTTCCTAGTTGCCTAGACAAAATCCTTAGAGGGTATGATTTGCGTCACATTCCCTGATATGGGGCCCAATAGGGGGACAATAATGCGAGTGACTCCAAAATGATAACCCATTTCACATATCGTTCAATTTTGAAACTATTTCGGAACCGCAGCCTCTTAATATCTTTCATTTATTATGTTAACCATATAGACTGATGTCAGCGTAAAATCGTACATTGGGTGAAGTAGCGTCACATTCCTTAGTATGGGGCCCAAAGAGGGGAAATTCAGTGTAGGTGCTGAAAATCGTTATAAATGCAAGTTTAACACGTGGGTTCGATTTTCAGCCTCTCAGCCTCTAAATATCTGCATTTCGTTCTGTCAGCGATAAAGCTAAATGACTCGGCATACTACTTATAGGGATCAAGTGGCGTCACATTCCCTGTTAAGGGGACCAACGAGGGGAAAATCAATATAGGTGGTGTAAATGTTCGGAGTAAATAATACAGCCTCTACATTTACATTAAAATTCACACATCAAAGCCTCTAAATATCTATATTGCATTATGTTAGACATGTTTCTAGTTACCTGGACATTATCCATAGAGGGTATAATTTGCGTCACATTCCCTGATATGGGGCCCAATAGGGGGACAATTATGAAAGTGGCTCAAAAATGATAACAAATTTCAGATACAGTTCAAGTTTGAAACTATTTCGGAACCGCAGCCTCTTAATATCTTTTATTTATCATATTTACCATGTAGACTGATGTCAGAGCAAAATCGTACATTGGGTGAATTAGCGTCACATTCCCTAGTATGGGGCCCAAAGAGGGGAAATTCAGTGTAAGTGCTGAAAATCGTTATAAACGCAAGTTTAACACGTGGGTTCGATTTTCAGCCTCTCAGCCTCTAAATATCTGCATTTCGTTCTGTCAGCGATAAAGCTAAATGACTCGGCATACTATTCAAAGGGATCAAGTTGCGTCACATTCCCTGTAAAGGGGACCAACGAGGGGAAAATCAATATAGGTGGTGTAAATGTTCGGAGTAAATAATACAGCCTCTACATTTACATTAAAATTCACACATCAAAGCCTCTAAATATCTATATTGTATTATGTTAAACATGTTCCTGGCTGCCTAGACAAAATCCTTAGAGGGTTTGATTCGCGTCACATTCCCTGATATGGGGCCCATAAGGGGGACAATTATGCAAGTGACTCCAAAATGATAACCCATTTCACATATCGTTCAATTTTGAAACTATTTCGGAACCGCAGCCTCTTAATATCTTTCATTTATTATGTTTACCATATAGACTGATGTCAGAGCAAAATCGTACATTGGGTGAAGTAGCGTCACATTCCTTAGTATGGGGCCGAAAGAGGGGAAAATCAGTGTAAGTGCTGAAAATCGTTATAAATGCAAGTTCAACACGTGGATTCGATTTTCAGCCTCTCAGCCTCTAAATATCTGCATTTCGTTCTGTCAGCGATAAAGCTAAATGACTCGGCATACTCCTCATAGGGATCAAGTGGCGTCACATTCCCTGTTAAGGGGACCAACGAGTGGAAAATCAATATAGGTGGTGTAAATGTTCGGAGTAAATAATACAGCCTCTACATTTACATTAAAATTTACACATCAAAGCCTCTAAATATCTATATTGTATTAGGTTAAACATGTGTCTAGTTGCCTAGACAAAATCCTTAGAGGGTATGATTCGCGTCACATTCCCTGATATGGGGCCCAATAGGGGGACAATTATGCAAGTGACTCCAAAATGATAACCCATTTCACATATCGTTCAATTTTGAAACTATTTCGGAACCGCAGCCTCTTAATATCTTTCATTTATTATGTTTACCATATAGACTGATGTCAGACCAAAATCGTACATTGGGTGAAGTAGCGTCACATTCCTTAGTATGGGGCCCAAAGAGGGGAAAATCAGTGTAAGTGCTGAAAATCGTTATAAATGCAAGTTTAACACGTGGGTTCGATTTTCACCCTCTCAGCCTCTAAATATCTGCATTTCGTTCTGTCAACGATAAAGCTAAATGACTCGACATACTACTCATAGGAATCAAGTGGCGTCACATTCCCTGTAAAGGGGACCAACGAGGGGAAAATCAATATAGGTGGTGTAAATGTTCGGAGTAAATAATACAGCCTCTACATTTACATTAAAATTCACACATCAAAGCCTCTAAATATCTATATTATATTTTCTTAAACACGTTCCTAGTTGCCTAGACAAAATCCTTAGAGGGTATGATTTGCGTCAAATTCCCTGATATGGGGCCCAATAGGGGGACAATTATGCAAGTGATTCCAAAATGATAACCCATTTCACATATCGTTCAATTTTGAAACTATTTCGGAACCGCAGCCTCTTAATATCTTTCATTTATCATATTTACCATATAGACTGATGTCAGAGTAAAATCGTACATTGGGTGAAGTAGCGTCACATTCCCTAGTATGGGGCCCAAAGAGGGGAAATTCAGTGTAAGTGCTGAAAATCGTTATTAATGCAAGTTTAACACGTGGGTTCGATTTTCAGCCTCTCAGCCTCTAAATATCTGCATTTCGTTCTGTCAGCGATAAAGCTAAATGACTCGGCATACTATTCAAAGGGATCAAGTGGCGTCACATTCCCTGTAAAGGGGACCAACGAGGGGAAAATCAATATAGGTGGTGTAAATGTTCGGAGTAAATAATACAGCCTCTACATTTACATTAAAATTCACACATCAAAGCCTCTAAATATCTATATTGTATTAGGTTAAACATGTTCCTAGTTGCCTAGACAAAATCCTTAGAGGGTATGATTTGCGTCACATTCCCTGATATGGGGTCCAATAGGGGGACAATTATGCAAGTGACTCCAAGATGATAACCCATTTCAGATATTCTTCAATTTCGAAACTATTTCGGGACCGCAGCCTCTTAATATCTTTCATTTATCATATTTACCATATAGACTGATGTCAGGGTAAAATCGTTCATTGGGTGAAGTAGCGTCACATTCCCTAGTATGGGGCCCAAAGAGGGGAAATTCAGTGTAAGTGCTGAAAATCGTTATAAATGCAAGTTTAACACGTGGGTTCGATTTTCAGCCTCTCAGCCTCTAAATATCTGCATTTCGTTCTGTCAGCGATAAAGCTAAATGACTCGGCATACTCCTCATAGGGATCAAGTGGCGTCACATTCCCTGTTAAGGGGACCAACGAGGGGAAAATCAATATAGGTGGTGTAAATGTTCGGAGTAAATAATAAAGCCTCTACATTTACATTAAAATTTACACATCAAAGCCTCTAAATATCTATATTGTATTATGTTAAACATGTGTCTAGTTGCCTAGACAAAATCCTTAGAGGGTTAGAGGGTATGATTCGCGTCACATTCCCTGATATGGGGCCCAATAGGGGGACAATTATGCAAGTGACTCCAAAATGATAACCCATTTCACATATCGTTCAATTTTGAAACTATTTCGGAACCGCAGCCTCTTAATATCTTTCATTTATTATGTTTACCATATAGACAGATGTCAATGCAAAATCGTACATTGGGTGAAGTAGCGTCACATTCCCTAGTATTGGGCCCAAAGAGGGGAAATTCAGTGTAAGTGCTGAAAATCGTTATAAACGCAAGTTTAACACGTGGGTTCGATTTTCAACCTCTCAGCCTCTAAATATCTGCATTTCGTTCTGTCAGCGATAAAGCTAAATGACTCGGCATACTCCTCATAGGGATCAAGTGGCGTCACATTCCCTGTTAAGGGGACCAACGAGGGGAAAATCAATATAGGTGGTGTAAATGTTCGGAGTAAATAATAAAGCCTCTACATTTACATTAAAATTCACACATCAAAGCCTCTAAATATCTATATTGTATTATGTTAAACATGTGTCTAGTTGCCTAGACAAAATCCTTAGAGGGTTAGAGGGTATGATTCGCGTCACATTCCCTGATATGGGGCCCAATAGGGGGACAATTATGCAAGTGACTCCAAAATGATAACCCATTTCACATATCGTTCAATTTTGAAACTATTTCGGAACCGCAGCCTCTTAATATCTTTCATTTATTATGTTTACCATATATACAGATGTCAATGCAAATTCGTACATTGGGTGAAGTAGCGTCACATTCCCTAGTATTGGGCCCAAAGAGGGGAAATTCAGTGTAAGTGCTGAAAATCGTTATAAACGCAAGTTTAACACGTGGGTTCGATTTTCAGCCTCTCAGCCTCTAAATATCTGCATTTCGTTCTGTCAGCGATAAAGCTAAATGACTCGGCATACTATTCATAGGGATCAAGTGGCGTCACATTCCCTGTTAAGGGGCCCAACGAGGGAAAAATCAATATAGGTGGTGTAAATGTTCGGAGTAAATAATAAAGCCTCTACATTTACATTAAAATTCACACATCAAAGCCTCTAAATATCTATATTGTATTATGTTAAACATGTGTCTAGTTGCCTAGACAAAATCATTAGAGGGTATGATTCGCGTCACATTCCCTGATATGGGGCCCAATAGGGGGACAATTATGCAAGTGACTCCAAAATGATAACCCATTTCACATATCCTTCAATTTTGAAACTATTTCGGAACCGCAGCCTCTTAATATCTTTCATTTATTATGTTTACCATATAGACTGATGTCAGGGCAAAATCGTTCATTGGGTGAAGCAGCGTCACATTCCCTAGTATGGGGCCCAAAGAGGGGGAATTCAGTGTAAGTGCTGAAAATCGTTATAAATGCAAGTTTAACACGTGGGTTCGATTTTCAGCCTCTCAGCCTCTAAATATCTGCATTTCGTTCTGTCAGCGATAAAGCTAAATGACTCGGCATACTCCTCATAGGGATCAAGTGGCGTCACATTCCCTGTTAAGGGGACCAACGACGGGAAAATCAATATAGATGGTGTAAATGTTCGGGGTAAATAATACAGCCTCTACATTTACATTAAAATTCACACATCAAAGCCTCTAAATATCTATATTGTATTATGTTAAACATGTATCTAGTTGCCGAGACAAAATCCTTAGAGGGTTAGATTCGCGTCACATTCCCTGATATGGGGCCCAATAGGGGGACAATTATGCAAGTGACTCCAAAATGATAACCCATTTCACATATCGTTCAATTTTGAAACTATTTCGGAACCGCAGCCTCTTAATATCTTTCATTTATTATGTTTACCATATAGACTGATGTCAGAGCAAAATCGTACATTGGGTGAAGTAGCGTCACATTCCTTAGTATGGGGCCGAAAGAGGGGAAAATCAGTGTAAGTGCTGAAAATCGTTATAAATGCAAGTTTAATACGTGGATTCGATTTTCAGCCTCTCAGACTCTAAATATCTGCATTTCGTTCTATCAGCGATAAAGCTAAATGACTCGACATACTCCTCATAGGGATCAAGTGGCGTCACATTCCCTGTTAAGGGGACCAACGAGGGGAAAATCAATATAGGTGGTGTAAATGTTCGGAGTAAATAATACAGCCTCTACATTTACATTAAAATTCACACATCAAAGCCTCTAAATATCTATATTGTATTAGGTTAAACATGTGTCTAGTTGCCTGGACAAAATCCTTAGAGGGTATGATTCGCGTCACATTCCCTGATATGGGGGCCCAATAGGGGGACAATTATGCAAGTGACTCCAAAATGATAACCCATTTCACATATCGTTCAATTTTGAAACTATTTCGGAACCGCAGCCTCTTAATATCTTTCATTTATTATGTTTACCATATAGACTGATGTCAGAGCAAAATCGTACATTGGGTGAAGTAGCGTCACATCCCTTAGTATGGGGCCCAAAGAGGGGAAAACCAGTGTAAGTGCTGAAAATCGTTATAAATGCAAGTTTAACACGTGGGTTCGATTTTCAGCCTCTCAGCCTCTAAATATCTGCATTTCGTTCTGTCAGCGATAAAGCTAAATGACTCGGCATACTACTCATAGGGATCAAGTGGCGTCACATTCCCTGTTAAGGGGACCAACGAGGGGAAAATCAATATAGGTGGTGTAAATGTTCGGAGTAAATAATACAGCCTCTACATTCCTCTAAATATCTGCATTTCGTTCTGTCAGGGATACAGCTAAATGACTCGGCATACTACTCATAGGGATCAAGTGGCGTCACATTCCCTGTTAAGGGGACCAACGAGGGGAAAATCAATATAGGTGGCGTAAATGTTCGGAGTAAATAATACAGCCTCTACATTTACATTAAAATTCACACATCAAAGCCTCTAAATATCTATATTGTATTAGGTTAAACATGTTCCTAGTTGCCTAGACAAAATCCT
Organism: Lucinisca nassula; assembly: GCA_963580285.1. Classification (NCBI taxonomy): domain Eukaryota; kingdom Metazoa; phylum Mollusca; class Bivalvia; order Lucinida; family Lucinidae; genus Lucinisca; species Lucinisca nassula. Next base: position 64,178,533 of record OY757026.1, on the reverse strand, counting down.
TAGAGGGTATGATTCGCGTCACATTCCCTGATATGGGGCCAAATAGGGGGACAATTATGCAAGTGACTCCAAAATGATAACCCATTTCACATATCCTTCAATTTTGAAACTATTTCGGAACCGCAGCCTCTTAATATCTTTCATTTATTATGTTTACCATATAGACTGATGTCAGAGCAAAAGCGTTCATTGGGTGAAGTAGCGTCACATCCCTTAGTATGGGGCCCAAAGAAGGGAAAATCAGTGTAAGTGCTGAAAATCGTTATAAATGCAAGTTTAATACGTGGGTTCGATTTTCAGCCTCTCAGCCTCTAAATATCTGCATTTCGTTCTGTCAGCGATAAAGCTAAATGACTCGGCATACTCCTCATAGGGATCAAGTGGCGTCACATTCCCTGTTAAGGGGACCAACGAGGGGATAATCAATATAGGTGGTGTAAATGTTCGGAGTAAATAATACAGCCTCCACATTTACATTAAAATTCACACATCAAAGCCTCTAAATATCTATATTGTATTAGGTTAAACATGTTCCTAGTTGCCTAGACAAAATCCTTAGAGGGTATGATTTGCGTCACATTCCCTGATATGGGGCCCAATAGGGGGACAATTATGCAAGGGACTCCAAAATGATAACCCATTTCACATATCGTTCAATTTTGAAACTATTTCGGAACCGCAGCCTCTTAATATCTTTCATTTATTATGTTTGCCATATAGACTGATGTCAGAGCAAAATCGTACATTGGGTGAAGTAGCGTCACATTCCTTAGAATGGGGCCCAAAGAGGGGAAAATCAGTGTAAGTGCTGAAAATCGTTATAAATGCAAGTTTAACACGTGGGTTCGATTTTAACCCTCTCAGCCTCTAAATATCTGCATTTCGTTCTGTCAGCGATAAAGCTAAATGACTCGGCATACTACTTATAGGGACCAAGTGGCGTCACATTCCCTGTTAAGGGGACCAACGAGGGGAAAATCAATATAGGTGGTGTAAATGTTCGGAGTAAATAATACAGCCTCTACATTTACATTAAAATTCACACATCAAAGCCTCTAAATATCTATATTGTATTATGTTAAACACGTTCCTAGTTGCCTAGACAAAATCCTTAGAGGGTATGATTTGCGTCACATTCCCTGATATGGGGCCCAATAGGGGGACAATTATGCAAGTGATTCCAAAATGATAACCCATTTCACATATCGTTCAATTTTGAAACTATTTCGGAACCGCAGCCTCTTAATATCTTTCATTTATCATATTTACCATATAGACTGATGTCAGAGTAAAATCGTACATTGGGTGAAGTAGCGTCACATTCCCTAGTATGGGGCCCAAAGAGGGGAAATTCGTGCTGAAAATCGTTATTAATGCAAGTTTAACACGTGGGTTCGATTTTCAGCCTTTCAGCCTCTAAATATCTGCATTTCGTTCTGTCAGCGATAAAGCTAAATGACTCGGCATACTATTCATAGGGATCAAGTGGCGTCACATTCCCTGTAAAGGGGACCAACGAGGGGAAAATCAATATAGGTGGTGTAAATGTTCGGAGTAAATAATACAGCCTCTACATTTACATTAAAATTCACACATCAAAGCCTCTAAATATCTATATTGTATTAGGTTAAACATGTTCCTAGTTGCCTAGACAAAATCCTTAGAGGGTATGATTTGCGTCACATTCCCTGATATGGGGCCCAATAGGGGGACACTTATGCAAGTGACTCCAAAATGATAACCCATTTCAGATATTCTTCAATTTCGAAACTATTTCGGGGCCGCAGGCTCTTAATATCTTTCATTTATCATGTTTACCATATAGACTGATGTCAGGGTAAAATCGTTCATTGGGTGAAGTAGCGTCACATTCCCTAGTATGGGGCCCAAAGAGTGGAAATTCAGTGTAAGTGCTGAAAATCGTTATAAATGCAAGTTTAACACGTGGGTTCGATTTTCAGCCTCTCAGCCTCTAAATATCTGCATTTCGTTCTGTCAGCGATAAAGCTAAATGACTCGGCATACTCCTCATAGGGATCAAGTGGCGTCACATTCCCTGTTAAGGGGACCAACGAGGGGAAAATCAATATAGGTGGTGTAAATGTTCGGAGTAAATAATAAAGCCTCTACATTTACATTAAAATTCACACATCAAAGCCTCTAAATATCTATATTGTATTATGTTAAACATGTGTCTAGTTGCCTAGACAAAATCCTTAGAGGGTTAGAGGGTATGATTCGCGTCACATTCCCTGATATGGGGCCCAATAGGGGGACAATTATGCAAGTGACTCCAAAATGATAACCCATTTCACATATCGTTCAATTTTGAAACTATTTCGGAACCGCAGCCTCTTAATATCTTTCATTTATTATGTTTACCATATATACAGATGTCAATGCAAATTCGTACATTGGGTGAAGTAGCGTCACATTCCCTAGTATTGGGCCCAAAGAGGGGAAATTCAGTGTAAGTGCTGAAAATCGTTATAAACGCAAGTTTAACACGTGGGTTCGATTTTCAGCCTCTCAGTCTCTAAATATCTGCATTTCGTTCTGTCAGCGATAAAGCTAAATGACTCGGCATACCATTCATAGGGATCAAGTGGCGTCACATTCCCTGTTAAGGGGACCAACGAGGGAAAAATCAATATAGGTGGTGTAAATGTTCGGAGTAAATAATAAAGCCTCTACATTTACATTAAAATTCACACATCAAAGCCTCTAAATATCTATATTGTATTATGTTAAACATGTGTCTAGTTGCCTAGACAAAATCATTAGAGGGTATGATTCGCGTCACATTCCCTGATATGGGGCCCAATAGGGGGACAATTATGCAAGTGACTCCAAAATGATAACCCATTTCACATATCCTTCAATTTTGAAACTATTTCGGAACCGCAGCCTCTTAATATCTTTCATTTATTATGTTTACCATATAGACTGATGTCAGGGCAAAATCGTACATTGGGTGAAGTAGCGTCACATTCCCTAGTATGGGGCGCAAAGAGGGGAAATTCAGTGTAAGTGCTGAAAATCGTTATAAATGCAAGTTTAACACGTGGGTTCGATTTTCAGCCTCTCAGCCTCTAAATATCTGCATTTCGTTCTGTCAGCGATAAAGCTAAATGACTCGGCATACTCCTCATAGGGATCAAGTGGCGTCACATTCCCTGTTAAGGGGACCAACGACGGGAAAATCAATATAGGTGGTGTAAATGTTCGGGGTAAATAATACAGCCTCTACATTTACATTAAAATTCACACATCAAAGCCTCTAAATATCTATATTGTATTATGTTAAACATGTATCTAGTTGCCGAGACAAAATCCTTAGAGGGTTAGATTCGCGTCACATTCCCTGATATGGGGCCCAATAGGGGGACAATTATGCAAGTGACTCCAAAATGATAACCCATTTCACATATCGTTCAATTTTGAAACTATTTCGGAACCGCAGCCTCTTAATATCTTTCATTTATTATGTTTACCATATAAACTGATGTCAGAGCAAAATCGTACATTGGGTGAAGTAGCGTCACATTCCTTAGTATGGGGCCGAAAGAGGGGAAAATCAGTGTAAGTCCTGAAAATCGTTATAAATGCAAGTTTAATACGTGGATTCGATTTTCAGCCTCTCAGCCTCTAAATAACTGCATTTCGTTCTATCAGCGATAAAGCTAAATGACTCGACATACTCCTCATAGGGATCAAGTGGCGTCACATTCCCTGTTAAGGGGACCAACGAGGGAAAAATCAATATAGGTGGTGTAAATGTTCGGAGTAAATAATACAGCCTCTACATTTACATTAAAATTCACACATCAAAGCCTCTAAATATCTATATTGTATTAGGGTTAAACATGTGTCTAGTTGCCTAGACAAAATCCTTAGAGGGTAATTCGCGTCACATTCCCTGATATGGGGGCCCAATAGGGGGACAATTATGCAAGTGACTCCAAAATGATAACCCATTTCACATATCGTTCAATTTTGAAACTATTTCGGAACCACAGCCTCTTAATATCTTTCATTTATTATGTTTACCATATAGACTGATGTCAGAGCAAAATCGTACATTGGGTGAAGTAGCGTCACATCCCTTAGTATGGGGCCCAAAGAGGGGAAAACCAGTGTAAGTGCTGAAAATCGTTATAAATGCAAGTTTAACACGTGGGTTCGATTTTCAGCCTCTCAGCCTCTAAATATCTGCATTTCGTTCTGTCAGCGATAAAGCTAAATGACTCGGCATACTACTCATAGGGATCAAGTGGCGTCACATTCCCTGTTAAGGGGACCAACGAGGGGAAAATCAATATAGGTGGTGTAAATGTTCGGAGTAAATAATACAGCCTCTACATTTACATTAAAATTCACACATCAAAGCCTCTAAATATCTATATTGTATTATGTTAAACATGTTCCTAGTTGCCTAGACAAAATCCTTAGAGGGTATGATTTGCGTCACATTCCCTGATATAGGGCCCAATAGGGGGACAATTATGCAAGTGATTCCAAAATGATAACCCATTTCACATATCGTTCAATTTTGAAACTATTTCGGAACCGCAGCCTCTTAATATCTTTCATTTATCATATTTACCATGTAGACTGATGTCAGAGCAAAATCGTACATTGGGTGAAGTAGCGTCACATTCCCTAGTATGGGACCCAAAGAGGGGAAATTCAGTGTAAGTGCTGAAAATCGTTATAAATGCAAGTTTAACACGTGGGTTCGATTTTCAGCCTTTCAGCCTCTAAATATCTGCATTTCGTTCTGTCAGCGATAAAGCTAAATGACTCGACATACTCCTCATAGGGATCAAGTGGCGTCACATTCCCTGTTAAGGGGACCAACGAGGGGAAAATCAATATAGGTGGTGTAAATGTTCGGAGTAAATAATACAGCCTCTACATTTACATTAAAATTCACACATCAAAGCCTCTAAATATCTATATTGTATTAGGTTAAACATGTGTCTAGTTGCCTAGACAAAATCCTTAGAGGGTATGATTCGCGTCACATTCCCTGATATGGGGGCCCAATAGGGGGACAATTATGCAAGTGACTCCAAAATGATAACCCATTTCACATATCGTTCAATTTTGAAACTATTTCGGAACCGCAGCCTCTTAATATCTTTCATTTATTATGTTTACCATATAGACTGATGTCAGAGCAAAATCGTACATTGAGTGAAGTAGCGTCACATCCCGTAGTATGGGGCCCAAAGAGGGGAAAATCAGTGTAAGTGCTGAAAATCGTTATAAATGCAAGTTTAACACGTGGGTTCGATTTTCAGCATTTCAGCCTCTAAATATCTGCATTTCGTTCTGTCAGCGATAAAGCTAAATGACTCGGCATACTATTCATAGGGATCAAGTGGCGTCACATTCCCTGTTAAGGGGACCAACGAGGGGAAAATCAATATAGGTGGCGTAAATGTTCGGAGTAAATAATACAGCCTCTACATTTACATTAAAATTCACACATCAAAGCCTCTAAATATCTATATTGTATTAGGTTAAACATGTTCCTAGTTGCCTAGACAAAATCCTTAGAGGGTTAGATTCGCGTCACATTCCCTGATATGGGGCCCAATAGGGGGACAATTATGCAAGTGACTCCAAAATGATAACCCATTTCACATATCGTTCAATTTTGAAACTATTTCGGAACCGCAGCCTCTTAATATCTTTCATTTATTATGTTTACCATATAGACTGATGTCAGAGCAAAATCGTACATTGGGTGAAGTAGCGTCACATTCCTTAGTATGTGGCCGAAAGAGGGGAAAATCAGTGTAAGTGCTGAAAATCGTTATAAATGCAAGTTTAACACGAGGGTTCGATTTTCAGCCTTTCAGCCTCTAAATATCTGCATTTCGTTCTGTCAGCGATAAAGCTAAATGACTCGACATACTCCTCATAGGGATCAAGTGGCGTCACATTCCCTGTTAAGGGGACCAACGAGGGGAAAATCAATATAGGTGGTGTAAATGTTCGGAGTAAATAATACAGCCTCTACATTTACATTAAAATTCACACATCAAAGCCTCTAAATATCTATATTATATTATGTTAAACATGTTCCTAGTTGCCTAGACAAAATCCTTAGAGGGTATGATTTGCGTCACATTCCCTGATATGGGGCCCAATAGGGGGACAATTATGCAAGTGATTCCAAAATGATAACCCATTTCACATATCGTTCAATTTTGAAACTATTTCGGAACCGCAGCCTCTTAATATCTTTTATTTATCATATTTACCATGTAGACTGATGTCAGAGCAAAATCGTACATTGGGTGAATTAGCGTCACATTCCCTAGTATGGGGCCCAAAGAGGGAAAATTCAGTGTAAGTGCTGAAAATCGTTATAAATGCAAGTTTAACACGTGGGTTCGATTTTCAGCCTTACAGCCTCTAAATATCTGCATTTCGTTCTGTCAGCGATAAAGCTAAATGATTCGGCATACTATTCATAGGGATCAAGTGGCGTCACATTCCCTGTTAAGGGGACCAACGAGGGGAAAATCAATATAGGTGGTGTAAATGTTCGGAGTAAATAATACAGCCTCTACATTTACATTAAAATTCACACATCAAAGCCTCTAAATATCTATATTGTATTAGGTTAAACATGTTCCTAGTTGCCTAGACAAAATCCTTGGAGGGTATGATTTGCGTCACATTCCCTGTTATGGGGCCCAATAGGGGGACAATTATGCAAGTGACTCCAAAATGATAACCCATTTCAGATATCCTTCAATTTTGAAACGATTTCGGAACCGCAGCCTCTTAATATCTTTCATTTATCATGTTTACCATATAGACTGATGTCAGGGTAAAATCGTTCATTGGGTGAAGTAGCGTCACATTCCCTAGTATGGGGCCCAAAGAGGGGAAATTCAGTGTAAGTGCTGAAAATCGTTATAAATGCAAGTTTAACACGTGGGTTCGATTTTCAGCTTCTCAGCCTCTAAATATCTGCATTTCGTTCTGTCAGCGATAAAGCTAAATGACTCGGCATACTCCTCATAGGGATCAAGTGGCGTCACATTCCCTGTTAAGGGGACCAACGAGGGGAAAATCAATATAGGTGGTGTAAATGTTCGGAGTAAATAATACAGCCTCTACATTTACATTAAAATTCACACATCAAAGCCTCTAAATATCTATATTGTATTAGGTTAAACATGTGTCTTGTTGCCTAGACAAAATCCTTAGAGGGTTAGAGGGTATGATTCGCGTCACATTCCCTGATATGGGGCCCAATAGGGGGACAATTATGCAAGTGACTCCAAAATGATAACCCATTTCACATATCGTTCAATTTTGAAACTATTTCGGAACCGCAGCCTCTTAATATCTTTCATTTATTATGTTTACCATATAGACTGATGTCAGAGCAAAATCGTACATTGGGTGAAGTAGCGTCACATTCCTTAGTATGGGGCCCAAAGAGGGGAAAATCAGTGTAAGTGCTGAAAATCGTTATAAATGCAAGTTTAACACGTGGGTTCGATTTTCAGCCTCTCAGCCTCTAAATATCTGCATTTCGTTCTGTCAGCGATAAAGCTAAATGACTCGGCATACTCCTCATAGGGATCAAGTGGCGTCACATTCCCTGTTAAGGGGACCAACGAGGGGAAAATCAATATAGGTGGTGTAAATGTTCGGAGTAAATGATACAGCCTCTACATTTACATTAAAATTCACACATCAAAGCCTCTAAATATCTATATTGTATTAGGTTAAACATGTTCCTAGTTGCCTAGACAAAATCCTTAGAGGGTATGATTTGCGTCACATTCAATGATATGGGGCCCAATAGGGGGACAATTATGCAAGTGACTCCAAAATGATAACCCATTTCACATATCGTTCAATTTTGAAACTATTTCGGAACCGCAGCCTCTTAATATCTTTCATTTATCATGTTTACCATATAGACTGATGTCAGAGCAAAATCGTACATTGGGTGAAGTAGCGTCACATTCCCTTGTTTTGGGCCCAAAGAGGGGAAATTCAGTGTAAGTGCTGAAAATCGTTATAAATGCAAGTTTAACACGTGGGTTCGATTTTCACCCTCTCAGCCTCTAAATATCTGCATTTCGTTCTGTCAGCGATCAAGCTAAATGACTCGGCATACTATTCATAGCGATCAAGTGGCGTCACATTCCCTGTTAAGGGGACCAACGAGGGGAAAATCAATATAGGTGGTGTAAATGTTCGGAGTAAATAATAAAGCCTCTACATTTACATTAAAATTCACACATCAAAGCCTCTAAATATCTATATTGTATTATGTTAAACATGTTCCTATTTGCCTAGACAAAATCCTTAGAGGGTATGATTCGCGTCACATTCCCTGATATGGGGCCCAATAGGGAGACAATTATGCAAGTGACTCCAAAATGATAACCCATTTCACATATCGTTCAATTTTGAAACTATTTCGGAACCGCAGCCTCTTAATATCTTTCATTTATTATGTTTACCATATAGACTGATGTCAGAGCAAAATCGTACATTGGGTGAAGTAGCGTCACATTCCTTATAATGGGGCCCAAAGAGGGGAAAATCAGTGTAAGTGCTGAAAATCGTTATAAATGCAAGTTTAACACGTGGGTTCGATTTTCAGCCTCTCAGCCTCTAAATATCTGCATTGCGTTCTGTCAGCGATAAAGCTAAATGACTCGGCATACTCCTCATAGGGATCAAGTGGCGTCACATTCCCTGTTAAGGGGACCAACGAGGGGATAATCAATATAGGTGGTGTAAATGTTCGGAGTAAATAATACAGCCTCCACATTTACATTAAAATTCACACATCAAAGCCTCTAAATATCTATATTGTATTAGGTTAAACATGTTCCTAGTTGCCTAGACAAAATCCTTAGAGGGTATGATTTGCGTCACATTCCCTGATATGGGGCCCAATAGGGGGACAATTATGCAAGGGACTCCAAAATGATAACCCATTTCACATATCGTTCAATTTTGAAACTATTTCGGAACCGCAGCCTCTTAATATCTTTCATTTATCATGTTTACCATATAGACTGATGTCAGGGCAAAATCGTTCATTGGGTGAAGTAGCGTCACATTCCCTAGTATGGTGCCCAAAGAGGGGAAATTCAGTGTAAGTGCTGAAAATCGTTATAAATGCAAGTTTAACACGTGGGTTCGATTTTCAGCCTCTCAGCCTCTAAATATCTGCATTTCGTTCTGTCAGCGATAAAGCTAAATGACTCGGCATATTCCTCATAGGGATCAAGTGGCGTCACATTCCCTGTTAAGGGGACCAACGAGGGGAAAATCAATATAGGTGGTGTAAATCTTCGGAGTAAATAATAAAGCCTCTACATTTACATTAAAATTCACACATCAAAGCCTCTAAATATCTATATTGTATTAGGTTAAACATGTTCCTAGTTGCCTAGACAAAATCCTTAGAGGGTATGATTCGCGTCACATTCCCTGATATGGGGCCAAATAGGGGGACAATTATGCAAGTGACTCCAAAATGATAACCCATTTCACATATCCTTCAATTTTGAAACTATTTCGGAACCGCAGCCTCTTAATATCTTTCATTTATTATGTTTACCATATAGACTGATGTCAGAGCAAAATCGTACATTGGGTGAAGTAGCGTCACATTCTTTAGTATGGGGCCGAAAGAGGGGAAAATCAGTGTAAGTGCTGAAAATCGTTATAAATGCAAGTTTAACACGTGCGTTCGATTTTAAGCCTCTCAGCCTCTAAATATCTGCATTTCGTTCTGTCAGCGATAAAGCTAAATGACTCGGCATACTCCTCATAGGGATCAAGTTGCGTCACATTCCCTGTTAAGGGGACCAACGAGGGGAAAATCAATATAGGTGGTGTAAATGTTCAGAGTAAATAATACAGCCTCTACATTTACATTAAAATTCACACATCAAAGCCTCTAAATATCTATATTGTATTATGTTAAACATGTGTCTAGTTGCCTAGACAAAATCCTTAGAGGGTATGATTCGCGTCACATTCCCTGATATTGGGGCCCAATAGGGGGACAATTATGCAAGTGACTCCAAAATGATAACCCATTTCACATATCGTTCAATTTTGAAACTATTTCGGAACCGCAGCCTCTTAATATCTTTCATTTATTATGTTTACCATATAGACTGATGTCAGAGCAAAATCGTACATTGGGTGAAGTAGCGTTAAATTCCTTAGTATGGGGCCCAAAGAGGGAAAAATCAGTATAAGTGCTGAAAATCGTTATAAATGCAAGTTTAACACGTGGGTTCGATTTTCAGCCTCTCAGCCTCTAAATATCTGCATTTCGTTCTGTCAGCGATAAAGCTAAATGACTCGGCATACTACTCATAGGGATCAAGTGGCGTCACATTCCCTATTAAGGGGACCAACGAGGGGAAAATCAATAAAGGTGGTGTAAATGTTCGGAGTAAATAATACAGCCTCTACATTTACATTAAAATTCACACATCAAAGCCTCTAAATATCTATATTGTATTATGTTAAACATGTGTCTAGTTGCCTAGACAAAATCCTTAGAGGGTATGATTCGCGTCACATTCCCTGATATGGGGCCCAATAGGGAGACAATTATGCAAGTGACTTCAAAATGATAACCCATTTCACATATCGTTCAATTTTGAAACTATTTCGGAACCGCAGCCTCTTAATATCTTTCATTTATTATGTTTACCATATAGACTGATGTCAGAGCAAAATCGTACATTGGGTGAAGTAGCGTTAAATTCCTTAGTATGGGGCCCAAAGAGGGAAAAATCAGTATAAGTGCTGAAAATCGTTATAAATGCAAGTTTAACACGTGGGTTCGATTTTCAGCCTCTCAGCCTCTAAATATCTGCATTTCGTTCTGTCAGCGATAAAGCTAAATGACTCGGCATACTACTCATAGGGATCAAGTGGCGTCACATTCCCTATTAAGGGGACCAACGAGGGGAAAATCAATAAAGGTGGTGTAAATGTTCGGAGTAAATAATACAGCCTCTACATTTACATTAAAATTCACACATCAAAGCCTCTAAATATCTATATTGTATTATGTTAAACATGTGTCTAGTTGCCTAGACAAAATCCTTAGAGGGTATGATTCGCGTCACATTCCCTGATATGGGGCCCAATAGGGAGACAATTATGCAAGTGACTTCAAAATGATAACCCATTTCACATATCGTTCAATTTTGAAACTATTTCGGAACCGCAGCCTCTTAATATCTTTCATTTATTATGTTTACCATATAGACTGATGTCAGAGCAAAATCGTACATTGGGTGAAGTAGCGTCACATTCCTTAGTATGGGGCCCAAAGAGGGGAAAATCAGTGTAAGTGCTGAAAATCAGTATAAATGCAAGTTTAACACGTGGGTTCGATTTTCAGCCTCTCAGCCTCTAAATATCTGCATTTCGTTCTGTCAGCGATAAAGCTAAATGACTCGGCATACTCCTCATAGGGATCAAATGGCGTCACATACCCTGTTAAGGGGCCCAACGAGGTGAAATTCATTATAAGTGGTGCAAATGGTCGAAGTAATCAATACAGTTCAACAATTACATTAAAATTCACACACCAAAACCTCCAAATATCTATATTATATAAAGTTAAACATGCAGCTGATGGGATAGGCATATTCTTCAGAGGGTATGCCTCGCGTCACATTCCCCATATATGGGGCCCAGTAGGGGACAATTATACAAGTGACACAAAGATGATAACAAATATCACATACCGTTCAAGATTGATTATATTTCGGAACCCCGACCTGTTAATATCTTTCATATAATATGTTTATCATTTAGAATGATGTCAGTGCATAATCATACAATAGGTCTAGAAGCGTCACATTCTTTTGTATGGGGCCCAAAGAAGGGAAATTCCATTTAACTAATTAAAATCGTTCAAAATGCACGTTTAACATGTATGTATGAATTTCGGCACCCAAGCCTCTAAATACATGTCATCCATTATGTTCAACATGTTGCCTGATGCCTATGCACACTCTTAAAATGGGTACGATTGCGTCACATTCCCTTACACGAGGCCCTTCAGTGGGGGAAAAGTCATATAAGGGATGTAAATGGCCAATAAATTCGAAAAGTCTTGAACGTTGTGTTAAATTTCATCATCTCATCCTCTGAATATCCGAAATTCGTTCTCTAGGCGATAAAGCTAGATGCCTCGGCATACTTCTCACGTGGCTCATGTGGCGTCACATTCACTGTCAATGGGACCAACGAGGGGAAATTCATTATAAGTGATATAAATGGTCGAAGGCATTAATACAGCTTTAAATTTACATTTAAATTCACACACCAAATATGTTCTAGAAATGTGTTATCCTTTGGGACAAGTAATACACCACAGAACTAAAAAATATGAAGTGTACATGTTTTCTGGGCCAGACTAGCTAGTTTCGGCCAATTAGGCTTCATCTGTGACCCTCAAATATTTTCAAGATTCCACATTGGAATCAATGATGCCAAAGGACAAGAAAATATAAACTACACTATAATGTAGGGCAGGGAGACTTTTTACGGCCGCCACACATTCCCAGACACCAGCTGTAGTGTCGTTAAATAGTGCTATAAATGGTTATGAAGCCTCTAAATATCTGTATTGTATATAGGTCATTTTTGGAGGCGTTGCTTCCAATTTTGTTGGACTGTTACCCGACATCGAGATGAAATGACATCTCAAGCCCTGTCGCCCAATGAAACCAATAGGGTTTGTAAGCATGGACGGGCCGATTCGCACCACTTTGCCTGGGCAGCCTTAGGTCCTCTAAGAGGTTTACCAGTACTCGTGTGCGGTCGGTTTCAGCTCTGCGTGGAAGCATCATGCAGCCCATCTATTTATTCAAGCCCCGATGGGCGGGGGCTGCGTGTAATTACAGTAGGGATCTTAAACCTGCACAGGGGATGGTTCTCTGGGGGGGGGGGGGGGGTCTCCATTTAACGTCCCAATCCAAAGGACTGTGCACTTGTGGCATTCATCCCTACAAATGATGCCAATGGACCTTGTTCGGACACCGCAAGTTTATTACCGCTGCCGAAAATCGAACCGATGGCCTCTAGCAAGTACACTAACCACTGAGCTACCACACTCCACAGCGGTTGTGGTCCATGAAACAGAGACGTACGTATGCGGGCAAAAAATTAATACTGGTGATACATCAAAAGACAGTGATTCGTCACTTGTATATATGGCATTCAAATGAAAGGCTGATGGCGCGTAAACAAATAATAGAAGAAAATATATGGTCTGTGGTATTTGTTACGTCTCCCTCACGCCTAATTAGGTCATTTTGGTGACGCTGCTTCCAATTTTTATAAACTTTTACCGGATATTGAGATGAAATGGCATCTCAAATCCTGCCGCCCAATGAAATCAATACGCTTTAAATGAATGAACGGTCCAATTAGCACCACTCTTTCTCGGCAGGCTTAGAAAATATTTGAGGGTCACTGATGAGGCCTATTTGGCCGAAATTATACATCTAGTCTGGCCCAGAAAACATGCACGCCCAGTCCTTGCTTATTTATAGAATGTATTAGATCTAGACCTTCTAAGCGGTTCACAAGTACTCGTGTGCGGTGGGTTACAGCACTACGTGGAAGCACCATGCACCAATTTTTTTTTCTCCATGCACCGAAATGGGCTGCATGATGCTTCCACGCAGAGCTGAATCCGGCCGCACACGAGTACTGGTAAACCGCTTAGAGGATCTAAGCCTGCACAAGCAAAGCGGTGCGAGTTGGATCGTCCATGCTTAAAAAACCCTATTGGTTTTATTGGGCGACAAGGCTTTAGATGTCATTTCATCTCATTGTCGGGTAAAAGTCCCACAAAACTGGAAGCAACGTCTCCAAAATGGCCTATAAAGTGCTGACGGGGACGTTAAAAATCAAATGAAACAAACAAATAGAAGCTGGGCGAGGTCTGGCTATTTTACTTTCTGTTCCGTGATTTAGCACCGCACCTTGCATTATTCAACGTCGGTCCGTGCATAGATCTCACTCATACTCACGAAGACAAGTGCTTAATTATTTTGTTGTATATACAAAAGATTTTACATCTAAACACAAATGAAAGAGGAAAAAGTATCAATAAATGCTCGAAATACAGTCCTTTATTGTAATAACTATAGTCAAAATACGGGTAATTTATAATTCAAGGGAAGTAATTAAAGATTACATGTTTATTGTATGTGGTACCCGGGTTTTAGTTAATTTGTCCGGTCTGTGCATGCGGTCTGTGCCTGCTGTCCTTGATTTTAGCCTGACCGCCAGCAGTATCTGCAACAGTCGATCTTCTTCTACAACGCCAACTGCACTTTTAAAGTCTTTACCCCAGGAGGGGGACACAGATACACTCCAGTTTTTTGCAGGATGAAAGCCTACACAGTAATCATGTAAATACTGTAGGGTTCTTTAACCTGCACAGTCTGTTTATATGGAGTGAGTGAGTGTTTGAGTTGTACGTCTCACCAACAGCTAAGGTCATATGGACACGGGACCTCGCTTTAAAGACTCATCCGAAAGTCGGGAGAAGACCGGGATCGATCCTGCGACCCCTGATAAGTCTGTTTAGAGTGGGGTGTAATGCCCTATTGGTTCACTACATGTAATAATCAACTTGAGGTGTTTGGAGTACATGGCAGATTCAGATTTAGTCGGATCAGAGCCTTCACTGTACACATGAGCCTCACGTAGCCTCCTGTTGCCTCTAGGCTATCAAAAGAGCAAAAGGCTGGCTTTATACGCAGGCTAACATGTATCTGTACTTGAAAGACATATTTCTTTGTAGTTTTGCTGTGCATCGGCTCAAACACCATACGAAATAAATGCCCATACAGGCCCGTACGCAGGGATGTTGCGAGGCCTAACTGTGTGTCCCTTCAGATTCGCACCCCGCTCTGCAAAATACCTAAAATCCCCCCCCCCCACACACACACCCCCACCAACACCCCCCCCCCCCCCCCCACTCCCCAACACCCACCACCACTACCATATGTTCTAATGGAGAAATAAAACTATTCCAAATTACTTTCAGTAACATTACTATTCTGAGTGGTTACGCTACTCGCCTTGTAAACCAGGGATCGCAGGATCGATCCCGGGCTTCTCCAG
This sequence comes from Lucinisca nassula, assembly GCA_963580285.1. NCBI lineage: Eukaryota > Metazoa > Mollusca > Bivalvia > Lucinida > Lucinidae > Lucinisca > Lucinisca nassula. The sequence goes on along the minus strand of OY757026.1, from coordinate 64,163,353 downwards.
ACTTTCGGATGAGTCTTTAAACCGAGGTCCCGTCTCCGTATGACCTTAGCTGTTGGTGG